>CM045746.1:17501965-17549465 GCA_024760905.1 Plotosus lineatus
AAGTCTGCAATCTTTGTAGTGTGTCAAAAAGAAGAACAAGAAGAAAAGAAAGAAACACTTTGGGGCAGTGACAACTCAGCAGTTTGTACATTGTAGTAAAGTCCTGTCAGAAATCAATGTGAGTGGTACATGCTGCAGCTTATGTTCTCACGAGGCTTGGGGTAAGTACCAGGTGCTTTAGGGGAAAATCTGCTGTTTGTCTGTATTATTTAAGATGTACATAGAAAGGTTTTCTTCCTCCCTAATTTAAGGGGGGGAGTTGAACAGCAGCACACTCCTTTCCCAAATGGATTGAAGATTACCATACAATCCTGTAAAATGAACACACACATTCATTCCACCTGGTGGTAAAGGTGCTGGCTCAAGGGCAGTGGTGATCTGGTGGAAAAGGTGCTCACTGAACCTAAGGATGGGGGTTCAAGCCCCACTCTCCACGGGTTGTCACTGCCCCCCCATCCAGTGCAGCAAACTGGGTTATCAAAGGCCGGCCATGTCTCCCACTGTCTGTGGTGTGAGGTTCATGTAAAAGAACCATTGCGCACTTTTGACAAGAGTAGCTGCATAGCCGTCAGTATGTTTCCACCCTGCGATAGCCTGGTGAGCTGTCCAGGATGTACTCTGCCCTCGTTCCGATTCGGCTGGGATGGGCGCCAGCCTCCCCGTGACCCTAATTAGGATTAAGCGGGTTCAGAAAATGAAATGAAATGAATGAATGTCTGGCATCTGACACCATTACGTACTTTACTTTTGTAGTCTACCGCTCTGGAACCTGTATGGGTCTAAGAATAGGCGTTAATAGCAAAGTACAGCATGAGATTCATGGGATTCAGTTTAATCACTCACTGTTGATGCTGTGAAGGCTTCTTGCTCTAATATTTATTTTAGCTGGTGTACACGTTTAAGCACTGGGCTTTTTTGAATGATTATTTTATGATGGTTCTCCTCATCTATAATGCAAGAATTGGAAATGCTCACACATTAGAACAAGTAATGGGGTCTATTTCAAGAGAACAATCACAGAATATGCAGCAACAGTCCACATTATTTCAGGCCACTTGCCTCACCAGGGGCATTAATTAAATCTAAAGTGAAGAATGTATAAAATGAAGCTACACAGGCAGCACAGTGGCATAGTGGTTATGCAGGTCCACCTCACAGGAAAAAAAAGTCCTGGGTTTGAATCTTGGGCTCAGGCATTTCTGTGTCGAGCTTGCATGATCCCTCTCTGTATTTGTGTGGGTTTCCTCTGACAGTCCATAAACGTGACCATTAGCAAATGAATCCCTGACATTCTCAGGGCATGCTGAATTTTAATGAATGAATTTTAAATTACTGTAATGTTTGGATCAAACATTTTTTAAAAGTACGTACAGGGATCCCTCACTTTTAATCCTCCCGAATTAAAAAATAAGGAAATTAAGGAAGAGTAGAGGAAAACGTTAAGGAAAATGCCACTAAAACGAGGCGAATTATGCAAAAAAAAAACCCCAAAAAACAAAAAAAAACTCCGAAACCAACAAAAAACAACCCAAAATCTCCCATCAAAACTAGTTGCATTGTTGTGAGGTGCACATCTGAGTTCGTGCACATGCAGCTTCGTGCATACACACGCGCGTCTGTATGTGCGTGTATTTATATCTTCTTTACATCTTATGCATTATTATTTTAATGTTTAATTGTTATTATAAATGCAGCCTTGAGGGGGGCACAAACAAGTGCCCACCCTCATGCCGGTCCCAAGCCCAGGTAAATGCAGAGGGTTGTGACAGGAAAGGCATCCGGCGTAAAATTTTTGCCAGACTACAAAATGCAAACCGACGAAACCGTAAAGACAAATTTCATACCGGATCGGTCAAGCCCAGGTTAACAACGACCGCCATCAGTGCTGTTAACTAACAGGGTGCTGGTGGAAATTGGACTACTGCTGGTCGAAGAAGGAGAGGTCGAAGAAAGAGAAGCGGGAGGCGTGTTCATAGGCAGAGAGAGAAGAGGAAAGGCATGAGTCTAGGACTGAGAGTAGGGACTTTGAATGTTGGAACTATGGCAGGAAAAGGTAGAGAGCTGGCTGACATGATGCAGAGGAGGAAGGTGGACATACTGTGTGTTCAAGAGACCAGGTGGAAAGGTAGCAAGGCAAGTAGCTTAGGAGCAGGTTTAAGCTGTTTAATCATGGTGTGGATGGGAAGAGAAATGGAGTAGGCGCCAGCTTGAAGGAGGAGTCTGTCAGGAATGTTCTAGAAGTGAAAAGAGTGTCAAGTTAGAAATTGGTGTGATGTTCAATGTTGTTAGTGCTTATGCCCCACAGGCAGGACGTGAACTAGAAGAGAAGGAGTGATGCTGGAGTGAGTTAGATGAAGTGATGCAGAGTACCCTGAGAGGTGAAAAAGTGGTCATTGGTGCAGACTTCAACGGACATGTTGGTGCAGGCAACAGAGGGGACGAGGAAGTGATGGGCAGGTTTGGTATCCAGGACGGGGAACACATAAGGACAGATGTTGGTAGATTTTGCAAAAAGGATGGAAATGGCTGTGGTAAATACTTTCTTCCAGAAGAGAGAGCAGCATAGGGTGACTTATAAAAGTGGAGGAAGGAGCACACAGGTAGACTACATCTTGTGTAGAAGATGTAATTTGAAGGAAGTCAGTGACTGCAAAGTAGTAGTAGGTGAGAGTGTTGCCAAACAGCATTGGATGGTGGTATGCAGGATGATTCTGATGGTAAGGAAAGAGAAGAAGGCAAAGGCAGAGCAGAAGACAAAGTGGTGGAAGCTGAAAAAGGAAGCGTGTCGTGTTGTCTTCAAGGAGGAGTTGAAACAGGTTTTGGGTGGTCAGGAAGTGCTTCCAGAGGACTGGAAAACTACAGCTAATGTGATTAGATGTAATGAGACAGAGAGGAGAGTACTTGGCTTGTCCTCTGGAAGGACAGTAGATAAGGAGACTTGGTGGTGAAATGAGGAAGTGTAGTAGTGTGGACAAAGGACGAGGTTAGCTTCGAAGAAATGGGACATAGAGAGGACCAAAGAGAGTAAACAGGAGTACAGGGAGAAACAGCATAAGGTGAAGGTAGCAGTGTCAAAGGCCAAACCGAGGGCGTATGAAGACTTGTATGCTCGGTTGGACAGTGAGGAGGGAGAAAATGATTTATACAGGTTGGTACAGCAGAGAAATAGAGATGGGAAGGACATGCAGCAAGTTAGAGTGATTAAGGACAGAGTGGGAAACGTGTTGACTGATGACAGAAGGGCAGAGGTCAGCATTTGTGAACAACAGTTTGGTTTCATGCCAAGAAAGAGCACCACAGTGTTTGCTTTGAGGATGTTAATAGCGAAGCACAGAGAAGGTCAGAAGGAGCTTCATTATGCCTTTGTGGATCTGGAGAAGGCATACGACAGGGTGCCAAGAGAGGAACTGTGGTATTGCATGAGGAAGTCTGGCGTGGCAGAGAAGTATATTAGAGTGGTCCAGGACATGTATGCTAGAGGTGTGCTGTCGGTGTGACAGAAGAGTTCAAGGTGGAGGTGGGACTGCATCAAGGATCAGCTCTGAGCCCCTTCCTGCTTGCTATGGTGATGGACAGGCTAACAGACGAGGTTAGACAAGATTCCCCATGGACTATGATGTTTGCAGATGACATTGTGATCTGCAGTGAGAGCAGAGAACAAGTGCAGGACAATTTAGAGAGGTGGAGGTATGCCTTGGAAAGGAGTGGAATGAAGGTTAGCCTCAGTAAAGCAGAAAACATGTGTGTGAAGGACAAGGACCCAAGAGGAACGGCGAGGTTACAAGGAACAGACATAAAGAAGGTGGAGGATTTTAAGTACTTAGGCTCAACAATCCAGAGCAATGGAGAGTGTGGAAAAGAGGTGAAGAAGCGTGTGCAGGCAGATTGGAGAAAAGTGTCCGGTGTGATGTGTGATAGGAGAGTATCGGCAAGAATGAAAGTAAAAGTGTACAAGATGATGATGAGGCCAGCGATGTTGTATGGTTTAGAAACAGTGGCCCTGGTGAAAAGACAGGAGGCAGAGCTGGAGGTAACAGAGATGAAAATGTTGAGGTTCTCTTTGGGAGTATCGAAGATGGATAGGATCAGGAATGAGCACATCAGAGAGACAGCACATGTAAGACGTTTGGGACACAAAGTCAGAGAGGCTAGATTGAGATGGTTTGGACATGTCCAGAGGAGGGATAGTGAGTATATTGGTAGTAGGATGCTGAGGTTGGAACTACAAGGCAGAAGGCCTAGAGGAAGACCAAAGAGAAGATTTATGGATGTGGTGAAGGAGGACATGAAGGAGTAAGAGTAGGAGATACAGAGGATAGGGTGAGATGGAGGCAGATGGTTTGCTGTGGCGACCCCTATAAGCCGAAAGGAAAAGACGAAGAAGAAGAATTGTTATTATAAGCATTTATAGCATTGAATATGTATTTATTGATATTATATAAACATATAGATGTATGTATACGTCGGATGGGGGTGGTGTGATCCTACTTCACGGATTTCGATGGTAGCGTGGGGATCTCGGTCCCAATTAACCGTGGAACGTGAGGAATCCCTGTATACTTAACTTCATGAATAAAGATTTTTGAAAATATAGTCTCATTTGGGGCAGGGGTGCCCTGTTGGTAAGGCACTGGATAACTGATCCTAAGGTTACAGGTCCAAGCCCCACTCTCAACGGGTTGTCACTGACCCCCCCCCCCCCCCAAGTGCAGGTTATCAAAGGCCAGCCATGTCTCTCACTGTCTATGGTGTGGGGCTCATGTAAGAGAACCATTGCTAACTTTTGTAAAAAGTAGGCTGCATAGCTGTCAGCATGTTTCCGCCCTGTGATGGCCTGGTGAGCTGTCCAGGGTGTACTCTGCCCTCTCCTGGACTCGGCCGGGTGGGCGCCTGCCTCCACATAACCCTAATTAAGATGAAGCTGGTACAGAGAATGAATTAGTCTCATTTACATTATAATACTTTACATTTAATGGGTTTCCTTATTTGTTTCTATTTGTGTGAGTTGTTCTCATCTTCTGTATTTGCATCCTCTTATATGTGGGGTCACTGCATCGATTGGTTTTTAGCCATCTCTCTATGAGGAACATCTTTTTTCACCTTAGGGCAATTTGGAATTGTTAATTTGCCTAATGTGCATGTGGGAATAAACCCACATAACCACAGAGAGACCAGGCAACCTGCATACAGAAACACCCGAGCCAACCACAGAGCTTGAGCCTCTTCTTGCTTTGAACCAAGAGCATGAAATAGCCCGTAACCATAAACTGATTTTCATTGGCCATGCAACAGGTGTCAATAATTTTAATTTTGCAATTGATTCAATCATTCACTTTCTCAGCTTCTGAATCCTAATTAGGGTTAAGAGGAGGCTAGTGCTCTTCCCAGCCTACTCTGGTACATTGTGGACAGCTCACGAGGCCATCAGAGGGCGAAACATTCTTACTCAATCTTACACCTGGGGGCAATTCGGAGCATCCAAATTCAGAACATTAGCCCAATTAGTCTACTGTGCATGTTTTGAACTGTGGGAGGAAACCAGAGTACTTGGATGAATCCCATGCTTGCAACAAAAGGCTGAGGCATTTCTTTGTGAGGTTCGCATGTTCTCGCATGCTTGGGCGGTTTTTCTCCAGGTACCCTTTAATTTCCTCTGAGAGCACAAAGACGTGCTTATTGGGCTACTTGTCTGTTCCAAATTAATGGAAGATGTGAGTGTTAATGGATTTGTGTGCATGGTCCTGTGATGGTCTGGCAAACAGTTCGTCATCAGCTGGGATAGGCTCCAGCCTCCCACGCGACCCTGCACATGACTAAGTGAGTTAGTAATTATTTGCATGTGACCGATTATAGAAATAATAGATTTGAAGTACATTTATAAGAACTAACAATCTGGACATGTACTCTTTATTTACCGCTAAAGTACGCGGGGGGAGGGGGGTTACTAAATCTTGTTTTTTAGGAGTGCGGTTCAGTGGTTTTCAAAACACTCCGATAGAACAGGTTCTACTCTATGATTACCTGGAAAAACAATCACCTGGAATGGCATCAAGCCTTGACACATCATCAATCTTGGTAGTCTTATATAAGGTTAATAGTGAAGAAGGAAGCCCAGCATACTTGCAGACTCCAGATTTTAAGATATTCAGTTCACGTTGCTCGGGTGCCAGTCATGGCTTGAGGTGCACAATTCTATGTCATGCATAAAACAATGTGCAGAGGCATCTACTCCTACTAACTGAACTGCTGAAGGCTACTTCATGTATTACAGAAATGTTTCCTGAAATAAAATATGAATTGTTCCTTTAAGTCATGAAAGGCATATAACAGGGTATCGTCCCATTTCAAGACTGAATTTCACTTTATTAGGTGGCAGGCACAGTGGTGTAGTGGTTAGCATGTCCGACTAACAGCAAGAAGATCCTGGCTCAGGCTATTCTTTGTGGAGATTGCATACTCTTACGATGTTTGCATGGGTTTCCTTCGGGAAATCACCATTATACAATAGTAATACAGTCATGCCTTGGTTTTACATTCACGGATTTTGGATGCAACGGACAAAATCTGTAGCTTCCGACTAGTCTGGATCGTGGTTTCCGAAAGTGACCGCCAGATGAAAAGACTGGCTTGAAGAAATATCACACATTTAAATCTATTCATCTATTTTCAATGCCACGACTGATGTGTATATATATATATATATATATATATATATATACACATACACATACACACATATTTATATATATATATATACACATACACACATATTTATATATATATATATATATATATATATATATATATATATATATATATATATATATATACAGTAAAACCTCTGCTGACTAACGCTTAAGCTCACGAACTTTTCGCCTCAAGAACATTAAATTTGCGAGCATATAGTCTCTGCTGACGAACTAGTTTTCGGCGGATCTAATCAAACCACGCGGTCGAACAGCGCCACGGTGGCGGCCACGAGAAGCTGACGACGCCACGGCGTCACAGTTCGTCACCCCCTTTCTTTGAGTGCGGACGTGGTTTGTGTTTGCTAGACATTTTGGACCATATTGAGTGTACTTTTGCTATTATGGGACCGAAAAAGACCCCACCACAGGCGGAGATCATTGAAAAACACGAACGAGGTGTGCGTTTGTGTGACTCAGCGTCCCAGTACCAGTACGCTAAGTCTACCATTGCTCCCATCCTTAAGAACAAGGAAGCTATTAAGGGTGCGTGTGTGGCTAAGGGTGTTTCCAAACAGTAGGCGTTTCCAAACTCTCCTTCCAAACAGTAAGTCCCTCCCTCTCTCCTCCTCCCACTCCATTCCATCAAGCCATCAACTACCATCACAAAGGTAAATAAAACCACTTTATTATACAGTACAGTTTATTTCTTTAATTACAATACAATAGCACATTTATTATACATAAAATAAGGTATATTTTTGTGTAGTTTTAAGGCTTATTTAGTAGAAAATTATGTTTTATGGGAACCTGGGAACGGATTATTCTCATTTTAATGGTTTCTTATGGGAAATAAATGTTCGGAAGACGAACTTTTCGCCTCACACACACTTTCTGGGAACCAATTATGTTCGTGAGCAGAGGTATCACTGTATATATATACAGGGATCCCTCACTTTCCGCAGTTAGTGGGGACCGAGACATCCCCCCCAACCGCCGATTTCCACGAAGTAGGATTGACCCCTTGACTGATGTATACGTACATGTATATGTGTACAGTACTACCCCATTTTTCATTCTGTATGGACTGTGCAGGTTATTACACTGAGCCCTTCAATTATTTTAGTATATACTACATGGGAACATAATCAAACAAAGCACACTAAAACAAGGTTTCTTTCTTTCTTTCTTTTCTTTTTTTTTTTTTTTTTTTTTTTTTTTACATTTTTTTAAAGAGTGACAGACAGACGAGATCCAGAGAAAGTTGCTTGGCGTAGACCACTGCTTCAGGCACAAGAACTAGATGGTTGGTGTGAGCTCATGTGCTAGAAACCCCTTTATAGGCACAGCAAGTGAGGACTGCCTTAAGCAACCTTTAATGACAACCCCCCACCCCGTGATTGACGTAGGCACTCCAGGTGTGCAGCTCAGCTGAGGCTGCCATGAGTCATGTGAAGTAAGCCTGAGGTGCACATGCAAGCAGCTGTGTAATGGAGTCCATTTAAGTTGAATTACAAGTTTCGTATATAATATGTGAAAATATAATGAAAAACAAACTGAAACACATTATGTTTGCATACTTTAAGCTCTAGATGCTGATTGGATACCTCTGGGTGCTCAGAGCAAAAAGAATGCTCTATAGCTATTAACATCTGTTATATCTACACTTTCAGAGTTTATTATACTGTATAGTCCATGGAAATGTAAGTAAACTGTGCTCTGCAATGTGTTCTTTATTATTATTATTATTTAATTTTATACTACATGGAAACACACATAAAAAACTTTATTGGTTTTTATGATTTCTTTTTCAATTTTGAACTATAATAATGATGATGCCACCTTCACCAGTTACCACAACAAGCCATGTCCACATGTATTATATAAATAAGTGATTGATATATATCTTCTTCTTTTCCTTTCGACTGTGCCCTTCATGGGTCGCCACAGCGAATCATCTGCCTCCATCTTCATGGAAGTCATATTATGCAGATACTCTTGTTGAAAGTTAACAATGGTTCTTTTACATGTCTCTCACCATAGACAGTGAGAGACATGGCCGGCCTTTGACAACCCAGTTAGCTGCACTGGGGGAGACAGTGATAACCTTGTGGAGAGTGGGACTCGAACCCTCAACCTTAAGATCAGTGATCTAGCACCTTTTATCACCAGGCCACCACTGCCCTATATATATACATATATATATATATATATATATATATATATATATATATATATATATATATATATATATATATATATATATATTACCAATGATTACCAATCCTAAAATTGGGGATTCAAGCCCCACTGTCAACGGTTATCACTGCTGTCCCCCCAGTGCATCCAACTGGGTTATCAAAGGCCGGCCATGTCTCTCACTGTCTATGGTGTGAGGTTCATGTAAAAGAACCATTGCTAATGTTCAACAAGAGTAGCTGCAAAGCTGTCAGTGTGTTTCTTCCCTGTGATGGCCTGGCGAGTTGTCCGGGGTGTCCTCGCCCAGAGTTGGCTGAGATGGTCGCCAACCTCCCCGTGATCCTAATTATAAATAAGCGTTTCACAAAATGAATGAATGAATGAGATCTTCTTGATCTACTTTCTTATTTACTTAGTTTATCATATTGTCATTCCTTCAGCATCACATTTCCAGTTCCCAAATCAATTTACAATCAAGAACAGATGACGAATCGATGACGTATATTCTTTGATATTTTTCCATATTTCACTCACTTAATTGCGCAAATATTTCAGTTTAATGTTTAACATCTGGTTGCTCCATGATAAAACACCAGTATTAATGGCCTTTATAACCAATGATTTTGAGTGATTTTCAGTACCAGCTATTTTGGAATTTTGTCAAGTGGGTGCACATTCAGCCAATAAGAGAAGATAAAGAAAAATAATGGATTGCCTGAGACTATAAGGGATGAACACATTAATTCACAGCCAAATCAATTGAGAGCCAGGAATCACATATGAGATTGATGAAGCCCAGTAGCATCAATCTTACAATCTTCTAGTCCATGCCTAGTCTTTCAAGTGAAAAAAGTATGGAGTGTGTGGCTCCATTACCTTTTCTTTCAATAGGAATAAAGCAAAAAATTCTTCAACATGTTATCAGATGTTATTGGAGCCTGAGTCTGCACAGTTGAGTCAAAATATGGTTCACTAAGTCTATCACAGAGGCTGGCAGTCATTTCATTCCCAAGTCTATCAATGCCTTCTCATTTCATAGAACAACATTTTACAACAACTCAAGCGAGCACGAAGTCTCCCATCGAATAACTCTTTCCGATGATACTGGATCATAGTACGAAGGGCAATAACTTCAGTAAAAATCATCAAATCGCCATTATGTAATCGTAATATGTATACAGGGATCCCTCGCTACTTCGCGCTTCAATTCATGCGGCTTCAGTGCATTCGTTTTGTTTTTTTTAATATTCATCGAATTAAAAAAATAAGGAAATTAAGGAAGAATAGGGGAAAAGTTAAGGAAAATGCCACAAAACAAGGCCAATTATGCAAAAAATACCCCCCCGAAAACAAACAAAAAGAAAAAACAACCCAAAACCCCCCATCAAAACTACTTACATTTTTCTGTGAGGTGCACATCTGTGTGAGTGCATCTGTATGTATATTTATATTTTATTTTATGCATTATTTTTGAATGTTTAGTTGTTATTACAAGCATTTATTGCATTGAATATGTATTTATTGATATTGTATACACATATACATGTACGTATACATCAGTCAAGGAGGGGGGGCGTGGGGGCGATCCTACTTTGCGGAATTCTGTGGTCACAGGGGGATCTCGGTCCCAATTAATCGCAGAAAGTGAGAGAGCCTTGTATTATTAGCATCAAACTTGAAGCTGTAGAAGTTGATTTCTGGAATGGACTAATGGACAGATTGCACCATAACGGAATCCCCCTCTGGGTTTAGGTGTAGTTCAGTTCAGTTCATTTTCTGTACCCGCTTAATCCTAATTTGGGTCGCGGGGAGGCTGGTGCCCATCCCAGCCAACTTCAGGCGAGGGCAGAGTACACCCTGGACAGCTCGCCAGGCCATCGCAGGGCGGCAACACGCTGACGGCTTTGCAGCTACTCTTGTCGAAAGTCAGCAATGGACAGTGAGAGACATGGCCGGCCTTTGATAACCCAGTGAGCTTCACTGGGGGGGGACAGTGACAACCTTGTGGAGAGTGGGACTCGAACCCCCAACCTTTGGATCAGCGATCCAGAGCCCTACACCACTAGACCACCACTGCCCCTTGTTTAGGTGTAGTGTGTGACTAAATATAATTTGTGGGAAAAAATACAAATGTATAGAAACTTAATTAATTTAGGCACTTTCGATAAGAAGACGATTTTTTTTCCGGGGTGTGATGGTGATGGTGGTGTGTGTGTGTGTGTGTGTGTGTGTGTGTGGGGGGGGGGTTTCCATGCTATTTTTCACCCCAATTTGGTTGTGTCCAATTCCCACACTTCAGGTTTCACCTCTCTATCACATATAACCACCACCAGAGATGTAAGCACATGCTTTCCTCCTCTGTGACCTAGTATGATTCCGCTGCATGCATCTTTACAAACTCTGTAGTCGTAGTAGTAGTAGTAGTAGGCCTCCGTCAGTCCCAAAGGACTATGGCCGCGCTCTGGCTGGTATCCCGGCTGATGATACTCTCCAGTGCGCAGAGCTGGGGTAGGGAGTAATGGAGGACAGGCTGTTACCCAAGCAGCAAGTCCCCCCCTCCTGGCACCACCAGAAGGATCCAATGGAAGGGCAAGTGCCGACACGACTGGGTTCCAGTGCCGTTGCACGAGTTACCAGAACGTTACTGTGAACGAACTGCCTCAGGGGACTCCGACTCCCGATTTGAAACACGCTGATGGCTTTGCAGCCTACAAACTTTATGCAGCAGCAGCATAACACACTCGCGGGGGAAAGTGCTATCCACACCAATACAAATGAGCTCAAAGTTGTTTCATATTTAATTACTGTCAGTGACAGGGAGGCAAATATATTCCGTCCATCCCTCCTCTGAGAGAGCTTAATTCACTCCCATGGACTCCAAGTCATACATGGTTGCAGCATCAACCGGGATCTGAACCTATGATCTCTGGGTTAATAAACACATACCTTGTCAATGCACCCCTCTGGATGTGGAAAATGCATTATTTTGTGATTGAAATGCATTGGAATGTGTGACGCAAAACAGTTTACTGCAACCAGCCAGCACTGGCACCAGACCTGTGGTGGCTTCATTTTTTACAAACTCTTCGAAATTGAATAATTTCAGTAATTTCTGTTTTTTTAGTGCACATTAATATAATGAAGTGCTGCAGCCTGAAATAAGGGAAGATTTGAGATGAAAATTTTTGCTGATTTCATGGAAAAATCTAAGAGTGATGAGCCATGCAATGAAAATATTCTCTCATTGCATCTTTTTAAAATTGTAATCTTCAGTAAGGATAGATCTGGAGATTCTGTAGATGTGCGAAGGAACACCAGGCATGAAGTAGGAATTATACAGGTTTTAATAGGTAAGAGAATAATAAGGATGTCCCATGGCATGGTTCCACTGGCATTTCTATACGGTTTAATTGATTGTCTATGTTCTGGTCTCATTTTTGAAAAGCTCAGACATTAACACTGATCAGGTGTTGTAGTAGTTGTGATGACTTGGCAACTGTGCTTGAAGAGGACTAGTAAACCAAACCGTTTATTTTTAATTATTATATAGTTCTACACTCCCCGTTAGCATTTTCAGGGATTATCTTTCATGTAGCACTCAGGCCTCTCTGTAATTTAGCATGTAATGCTAGCTGGAAAAGATTTATACACCCTGGTTGTTGGATAAAAAAAAAAAGTTCCTTTAAGGTGTTGTTCGTCCTTCGAGGTTGAAGATGACCATCACTTCATATCAGATCGATGATCTGATGTATGAGTGCTGTCATGACTTGCACTTGACTTGGATTCAAGTGAGGGAGAGTTGTGCAGATCGTCAGCCTCACTCGCTCGTCCCGGACTATCTGAATCTAGTGGTACGACATAGTCGAGATGGCTGGAGATGGGTCAGGATGCAGTGGATGGCCAGCAGTGCCCTTTCTCACTGTGCCCGGGTTACGCTTTCCTGGGTTCTCCTTCTTGTTTGCTGAACATTGATGGTTTCTTCCTAACCATCAGCAAGACCCAGTCTTAGCATGTGCAGGTAGACAGGTCCTGTCCTGCTCTTACCGACTGTCTTGTGGCATGCAGACGTAACAGTGGAGACTTGTGGTGGCTGGGACGCCTAACCTCTTCACAGGTCCAAAATACCTGCCCACTGCCCTAACTTTTAAGATAATTATAAGTTAGATTGGTGTGGACAGAGATTCTAAGATGTTTTATGTATGTTCAAATAACCAAGAGGCACATTATGGGATTGCAGAGAATGGGACGATGGGGATATGTTGAGGCTATAGTGTATTTAAGGGCACCTTGTATAGAAGTGTGCATAAAGTCTGCCATTATTGATCACATAACCAGATGAATGGCCAGAACTGAGCATGCAGAAGGAAATTGCTTTTCCATACAGATGCCTATTTAAAAGCACTCTATTAACCGAAAATGAATCTGCTGGGTGTAAAATCCCATTTTGTTCAGCACTATAAAATTATAAGCAGCAAGACTGGTCATGTAAACAAAAAGCAAGGAATGTAAACATATAACAGAGAAAGGACATAGTAGCTGCACTAATACACATCAGCTTCTTTATACGTTTTTATTTCCAGTATTCCCTTGAGATTTTTGCCACTGGTTTGCTCACTGGAGTTGAATGCACCAATTTACATACAGTCGGCCCCCTTCTTACGAAAACCCCTGAATACGAAAAATCCAATATACGAAAAACATTTTCCTAAATTTTTGTCCTCTGTATCCGAAACAACTTCTTCTTACGAAACGCGCCAAACGCGCCATTCAAACTTTCAAACAATGCGCAAGTTGCTCTCTCATTGCCCGTCTCCCAATATCCCGCCCCGCTGGCCTCCCATTGGCTAGGAGGGATGACGCAGCTCCCTCCCATTGGCTACTTCTCAACATCCCGCCCCGCTGGACTCTCATTGGCTAGGAAGGATGATGCTGTTGTTCCAACTTTGTTCAAGTTTGTTTGAACTGTGTTCATGTTTGTGTGTCATTCCAACTGCAGTTTATGGCTCAGGCTTTTAACCTTGCATAAACATTTGTAAGATTATAACTCTGCTAAGAAGACATGGTCAACACACGCGTGCACACACACACACACACACACACACACACACACACACACACACACACACACACACACACACACACACACACACACGTGTGATTCCTGGTGCCATGGTCATTGTAAGATTATAACTCTGCTAAGAAGACATGGTCAACATGAAGTAAGTACCTTAAAAGGTATGCTTTTATCATTTTTAAAGGGTAGGCTTGGGAGCCTTGGAACGAATCCCGCGTTTTACATGTAAAATGCGCCTCCACTTACGAAAACTCCAGGTTCCGAAAAAGGTGCTGGAACGGATTCATTTCGTAAGAAGGGGGCCGACTGTCCTCTTAAAGCAAATGGAGTGGCACGGTAGCATAGCAGTCAGCACGTCTACATTACAGTTCGAAAGTCCTGGGTTTGAGTCCGGGTTTGGAGTTCGCATGATCTTACTGTGCTTGCATGGATTTTCTCTGGGTACTCTGGTTTCCTCTCACAGTCTAAAAACATGCACATTAACCTAAAGGGCTGTTCCAAATTGACCCTAAGTATGAATGTCAGTGTATATGTTTGAGTGTGTGTTGCCTGGCAGTGGTCTGGCAAACTGTTCAGGGTGTAACCGACCTTAATCCAGGGTTGACTAAGACCCTAATAGTGGGAATAAACTGTTCTGGAAGTGAGAGTGAGTGAGTATTGGTATTATGGTTTTAGCACTTTTTAATCTATTTTAATCAAAGTGTCAAGCATGACAAGTGCTATAATTGATCTCACCAGGGAGACATGGGGCAAGATGCACTTCATTAAGGTAATCTTGTACACTTTTGATAAATTAAAAAGAATTATGGGGGAAAATAGGTAACTCGTTCAAGGTTTTCCATGAGGAGCAAGATGAAGCAATAAATTAAGTAATAGTAACTATTTAGTTACTGGTTTCGAGTGAAATAAAGGTTTATTTACAAATAGTTGTCTTTAGTTTAAACTGTAATTTCAAAATACCATTCCAAATTTTCCTGATTTGGGATTGAAAATCAGTGTAATACTGTACCTTAATGGGAAGAAATATATGTGTGCAATCACAAGTTACAGTCTGTCTGTCTTCCTTTCGGCTTTTTCCCTTTTACTCGGAAGTCGCCACAGCGAATCATCTGATTCGCACGTTTGATTTGGCAGAGGTTTTTACGTCGGATGCCCTTCCTGACACAACCCTTTTAGCAAGGGACAGAAACACGCTGACGACTTTGCAGCCTACTCTTTACAAAAGTCAGCAATGGTTCTTTTACATGCCTCACACCATAGACAGTGAGAGACATGTCCCGCCTTTGATAACCCAGCTAGCCGCACTGGGGGAATCACAAGTTACAGTATTTATTTATTTTAATTTTTTTTAACTTTGAGATAAATTCCAAAAAAATATATCTACATTTAAGATGAGTTGATGTTTCATTGGTCCTCCAATTATTATTATTATTATTATTATTATTATTATTATTATTATTATTATTATTATTATTGGGCAGTGGTGGCCTAGTGGAATAGGTGCTGGATAACTGATCCTAAGGTTGGGGGTTCAAACCGCACTCACCACAGTTTGACACTGTCACTGTTCCCCCAATACAGCTAACTGGGTTATCAAAGGCCGGCCATGTCTCCCACTGTCTGGTGGGAGGTTCATGTAAAAGAACCATTGCTGACTTTCAACAAGCCATGAAAGCCGTCAGCATGTTTCCACCCTGCAATGGCTTGGCGAGCTGTCCAGGGTGTACTCTGCCGTCAGCGGTTACATAAAATGAACTGATGAACTGATAATTATTATTATTATTATTAAAAAGTGTTTCCTTCCTTATTTGCTCTAGCCTGATTAATATTGGAATAAAAGTGATGTGATAATCTCATTCATTCATTTTCTGAAGCACTTTTCTTAATTAGGGTCACAGAGAGGCAGGAGCCCATCTCAGCCGACTGTGGGTAAGGGCCGCTCCCCAGGCTATCGGAGGGAATGTAGTAATGTAATATCTAAAAGTAGTTTGACAGCCCTGATTTAGTACCTGGCATTTTCATTGTTTTCGATATTATGAATCTGTTTACATTGACTCTGTGAATTCATCATCATCATCATCATCATCATCATCATCATCATCATCATCATCATCGCCTTAGCACTGTGGCCGTTGGTGCAACATGGTTCGGCTGCATGTCAACAACGTCAACTGGTCCCCGGTTAGATGTAACAGATGGGGGAGGCTGAGACCAGACCATTGCTTAATATCGTATGAGAATTATAATGCTATAATTTAAAACAAATTTACTTAGTGCTGTTGGTAAGACTGTCATGGACTATAAGCATTGCGTCCAACAGGTCAGCTATGAACCCACTCTGCCTGACACTCTGAACAGCTTCTTTGCATGCTTTGAATCATCGAGGAGAATCATTCTTATTTTGGCAACATTCCTAAGCTGAAAGAAGAGTACTTGAGTAATATTATTTACATGAGCTTCAAATGAAAGACCAGCATCATTATTCACAAGGTCCTTTACTGATGCACATGATGAGACTGAAACACCATCCAAACTTACTACATAATCAGAAACTTTATTTCTATCTGCCTGATAGCCAAGTACAAGTATTTCTGTCTAATCAGAATTTAAGAAGAGGAAGAGAGTAAGCATCCAGTGTCTAATGTATTTTACACATTTTTCAATTTAATTAAGTTGATGTCTCTCATCTGACTTTGCTGAAATATAGAACTCTCTATCATAGGCATAACAATGAAAATTCATACTATGATTACAAATGATATTACCCAAAGGGAGCATGTATAGTGAGAAAAGCAATGGGACTAGGACAAAACCTTGAGGAACGCCAGACTTAACATTCAAACATACAGAGAACTCACCATTTACATCTACACACTAATAATGGTCCATTAAATACGATTTAAATCAGGAGAGGGCCGTTCCTTTAAGTACAACAACATTTTCTAATCTGTCAAAGAGAATAGTGTCATCAATAGTATTAAAGGCTGCACTAAAGTCAAGTAACACAAGCAGGGAGACACAGCTGTGGTCGGAGGCCAGCAGTAGGTCATTTACCACCTTAGCGAGTACTGTCCCTGTGCTATGATGAGGCCTAAATCCTGACTGATACATTTTGTGAATGTTATTCCTACAAAAATATCAACATAACTGCTGAGCTGCATCTTTTTCTAAGATCTTAGAAAAAGGAAAGAAAAAAGCGCAGTTTGATATTGGTCTACAGTTGGACAGTTGATATGGGTTGAAATCAGGTTTTTTAATCAAAGTTTTGATAACTGCTAGTTTAAAGTATTTAAGTACATAACCACTGCTAAGCGGACAATATATTACATTTAATAAAGGGTTGATCACTTCTGATAATATTTGTTTGAAGAAACATGGCGGTACTGGATCAAGCACACAGGTTGATGATTTTAATGAGGAAATTAATGAGACTAGTTCTGTCTTTTGAAAGGGGCTAAAACACTCTAGTTGTGAATTTGCTGCCGTTATATATATTTTATTATTATTTACTGTTTTAGTTATTAACATGCCTGTCTTTGAATTTAGGAAACCATTTTTTTGCCTGATATTTTAAATTTTAACAGAAAAAATGTTCTTAAAATCTTCACTGCTATGAATTGATGGTTTATACATTTGGATGGTCTTATTCGTAGTCTTATTCTCAGTTAATTCTGCAACAATTTTACATAAGTATTTTGGATTATTTTTATTTCCTATTAGATTTGAGAAACAAACTGCTCGAGCAGCCCTAAGAGCTTTCCTGTAATTAAAGACACTCTCCTTCCAATCTGATTAGAAAACCAGTAATTTAGTTTGATGCCATTTTTGTTCTAGTTTGTGGGTGTTCTGTTTTAGTGTGCATGCTTCAGCATTATACCAAGGGGTTAATTTTTTCTCTGATTGGTTTTCTTTTAAGAGAAGCTACATTTTCTAGCTGCTAGATACTGTAGCTTCCCTTAAAAGAAAACCAATTAGAGAAAAAAATTCTTCCAGAATTATCAAATATGATTGGATCATCATCATCAGACCCCGCAGAACTTGATCAAGTCATCGAGTGTCTTGAGTCAAATTTACACCATACGCTAGATTCTAGCTCGGTGGCTTGATTGAGTTCTGCGGGGTCTGATGTGTGATCCAATCATAGTTGATCATAGTGATCCAATCATAGTTGATAAATCTGGAAGATTATTAATGAAACTCTGTGCAGTCGTTGATGTAAATATGTTGCATACTGTGATAACGTGGCGAGGTGTATATATTTGTACTTAAGTCCCAGTGTAAGTGAGATAAGATAATGCTCTGTAATAGTTTCTCACTGTGGAACTGTGACTATATTTTCAATATTTAATCCAAAGATTAGTATTAACTCGAGATTGTGGCCAGCTTTATGAGTGGGCCCTATTAAATTCTGAACCCTTGTATGTATCCTAGATTCAGTCAAATGCTGTTCTTAAAGGGTTCTCTGGGTCATCGAAATGAATATTGAAGTCACCAATAATTACAACTTGATCTAAAGAAACAAACAAGTTTGAAATGAAATCTGCAAATTCACGTAGGTAGTCTGAGTACGGCCCTGGGAATCTGTAAATAATAATTAAAGAAATCAGATGCTTGTGTGTATTTTTTCAGGAATGTACGTTACGTTAGTATATAGAATTTCAAGTGTTTTATATTCATGTCTGCATTTTTGAACAAGGCCGAGATTATCAGTATACATAACTGCAATGCCTTCTCCTATGCCAGTTAGGCTAGGTTGGTGTATATAACTGTATGTAAATATATAACTGTTCTGGGAAGACTCACTTCATTTAATGCTACATATTCATTGGGTTTAATTCATGTTTCTGTTAAACACATTACACTAAAGTCCTGATCAATAATGATTTCATTAACAATAAGCACTTTAGATGCAAGAGATCTAATTTCAAGAGATTTAACATTGAAAAACCCTATCCTTAGATCAAAGATGCAGGCTATAGATTCAGTATGATTTAAATTTATGTTAATACGATTATTAAAACAAACTCTGAGAGTTTTTACATTTTTGTTTACATTTTTGTTTAGTTTGGGAAACAGACAAAGTTTCTATGGCATTAAACTTGACCATGAGAGATGACTTTGTGCAGCAAGCAGACGCTCGGATTAGCCTGTTTGTCTGCTCTCTGGCCTTGGCTCTGAACTGTCATTGACTGACTAGTTTTATTCTTGGACTATGTGCTATGCTGCAAGAAATGAGAGCAGCATTTTCCTGAGTGGGATGGATACCATTCAGCCCTATCAGGCCAGGTTTACCCTCAAAAGTAGTCCAATTATCTATAAAGCCCACTTCGTTTTCGGAATACCACTTGGGCATTCAGCAGTTCAGCAACCATAGCCTATGTAATAGCCTGATGTAAGCTACATCACCACACCGTATTGGGATGGGACCAGAGCATATTACAGCATTGGAAATTGCTCTTGCTAATTTCTACACCTCTATAAAGTTGCTCTTAGTCACCTCTAACTGACGAAGGAGTCTATCATTAACTTCAGCATGTATCACTATCTTAGAGAAGCTATGCTCACCTAAGAATCTAAGATAACCTTCTATGTCCTGCACTCTGGCTCCTGGGATACACCGAACAAGTGCCACTGGTGCCCCTAAAGGACTAGCTAATTTCATGTGCCTTTAAAATAGAGCTTCTTATAACCAGAGCTATTTCAGGTCTCTCAGTGGATGTCTCACTGAGCGGAGCAAACCTGTTCAACACGTGAAGCGCAGACGAGTGGTGCTCCCGTGGACGAGCCTCAGCGTTAGCTTTGGCTTTATGAGTATGCTGCCAAGTCGTCACCCATTTGTCCCGCCTGCAAGGACTCTGATGCTTGAGGAGGGGGGCACCTGAACTTCCACCTGCAGGAACGCGACTCTCGCTCTCACTATTCCTCTCTAAAGTCTGGATGTGCACTTCTAAAGCTACACTCTTCTCCATCAGAGAGTTAACTAGTACACCCTATCACAGATAAACTTACCGCTAATGACGGAGGGAGAACTACTAAACACCTTCCACTCAACACACTAAACAAGATGGATAGTAGACATGATGCTAAAAACAAACCTTAACTGGAGACTTGTGGATAGTAACAGGATGTTGTTGACTCCCTCTACGTTCTGGTTTGAAGTTGAGAAGATATGGTTGATTTTGAAGAAAACAAAATATAAATAAAATAACTAACCTGCTTCAATGACTACAGACCGGTTGCCCTGACCCCGGTAGTCATGAAATGCTTCGATAGGATCCTATTTATTCACATCAAGGTCACTAACCCTGCGGGGCTGGACAGCCTTCAGCTCACCTACATGAAGAACCGCTCTACGGAGGATGCTGTCTCAGTAGCAATTCACACCGCAATGACTCACCCGGAGCACCTGAATGCATATGTCAGGATGCTTTATGTGGACTTCAGTTCAGGTTTCAACACTGTTCTCCCAGAGAATTTGGTACTGAAGCTCTACAACTTGGTACTGTCAGCCACTTTGCATTACTGGATCAAGGACATTCTCACCAACTGAGCTCAGGTAATGGGGATAGGAAACTACATCCTCCAGCTAGATCCTGAACACTGGAATGCCACAGAGCTGTATGCTCAGCCAGGCCCTCTCAGCCTCTTTATACACGACTCCTCTGCTATCCACTCCAAAAACACCCTACGCTCCTTTTTGTATTCATGGGGAGGTGGTGGAGTGTGTGTGTGTGAACAGTATTAAGTTCCTGGGCATCCACATATCATCTGATCTATCCTGGTCTGTTCACACCTCATACCTGCTGAAGTAGGCCCAACAAAGGCTTTTCTTCCTCAGGAAGCTGAAATGTACTGGAGTCTCCTCTCAGATGCTTAAGAACTTCTACAGCGCTACAATAGAAAGCTCTCTCTGTCTCAGTACAACGGAGTGGTACGTGACAGATCCACAAATCGAGGAAATGGACTGTTTGTACCACTTCCTTTAGGAAACTTCAAGACCAGCATAACCAGACAAGCCCTCACCCTTTAAACCCCAACCGCCTTGCAATCTCTCTCTCTCTCTCTCTCTCTCGCTCTCTCTCTCTCTCTCTCTCTCTCTCTCTCTCACACACACACACACACACACACACACTTTCTCAACTGGCACATACTCACTCACTCACACTCCAACTCAGACATCAGTTCTTTGTAAAAGGAGATTGAATCCACAAACACTACGACTGTGTTGCACCGCCACACTTTACCTTGTTTATATTCTAATTTATCCACCTTACTGCTACTATTTATTTATTTATTTATTTATTCCATTCCTCCATGCCTCAATGTACATATTGTATATCCCAGTGTGCAGGGCTCATTCATAGGTGCAGAGTTTATATTTCTATTTTATATTTTTTACTAAAAGTTAGTATGTACGAAGTTATTTGTGTTTATATTCTGCTCTTGGTCAGATGGGCAGGCCATGTTGTCAGATTGACGAACGGTCGATTTCCAAAGCAGCTACTGTATGGAGAGCTTTGTGAAGGCAAGGGTTCAGTTGGGGGACAGAAGAAACCCTTCAAAAACTGCTCAGCTTGGTGAAGCAAAGTCTTCACAGGTGCCTATCCAGCATAGAAGCGACGAACTGCAGAGACGCAGCAGAAACGCGCAGCACGCAAAACACAAGCTGTCTCTACTTCCATCTCAGCACCCACCCACACTTGTCCTGTGTGTGGGCGAGCATGTCGGGCTTGGATTGGCCTCACTAGCGATCTCCGGACCCACAGCCACAGATCACAGATCTGATATGAAGTCATGGTCATCTTCGACCTTGAATGATGGACAACAACACCTTTTTAACTTGTTGGCACGTTTTAATGCTGAGACTCTTGTGTGAACATAATGACAAAAAAGACTCTTGAATCTTGACTCTTGTAAATACATTGAACCGTTTACTCTAATTTCCTTCTAGTCTGATTAAGAGTCATCATGGATTGTGACATTATAACTGGTTGATTCATTTTTTTCAACCTACTTTTTATTTTGGTGTATTTTGAGCATTTTATACTGCTGGACTTGTCACTTCACGATTGCATCATATAGCCCATAATCCACCATTGTCCAGAAGAAGATATGCTCTGGAGATTTTTCTCTTTTTCCTCTCACTGGCCATTTTTCGCCTCCTGCTTCCTCATTACGAATCTGGATTTAGATCCGAAGTTCTGCCAAACTGATTTGGAACGGTGTCTATCACAAATAAGACATCCATTCATCATTCATTTTCGAATTGGCTTAATTGTAATTAGGGTCACATGGAGGCTGGTGCCCATCTCAGCCAACTCTGGGTGATGGCGGAGTACACCCTGGACAGCTTGCCAGACCATTGGAGGGCAGAAACAAGCTGAAGGAAATCCAATGGCCTACTCTATAAGAAAGTCAGCAATGGTTCTTTTACATGTCTCCTGCCACAGACCGTGAGAGATGTGGCCGACTTTTGATGGGGACAGCAATGGAAACTTGGTGATAGTGGGGCATGAACCCCCCCCAACCTTTGGATCAGTACGCCAGCAACAAGCCGCCACTGGCCCACCAATAAACCCAAAACTCTATAAATAAACTATAAATCTAATGAAGGTCCACCCAAAATTAAGTATACCCCATATAATTAGATATGACTTTCATAAAGAGTAGGCTGCATAGCTGTCAGTGTGTTTCTGCCCTGTGATGGCCTGGAGAGCTGTCCAGGGTGTATTCTGCCCTCACCAGAGTCAGTGGAGATGGGTGCCAGCCTCATCGCCATCTTAATTAGGATTCAGCAGTTCAGAAAATGAATGAATGAATGGATAATTAGACATATTTTTCACATAATTAAACTGTGAGGTCAATGGTGGCCTGGTAGTAAGGTGATCCCAAGGTTCGGGGTTCAAGCCCCACTCTCGACAGATTGTCACTGTCCCCCCCTGTGCATCTAACTGGGTTACCAAAGGCCAGCCATGTCTCTCACTGTCTGTGGTGAGAGGCTGAAAAAGAAATATTTCTGACTTTTGACAGCTGCATAGCTACATAGCCGTCAGCATGTTTCTGCCCTGCGATGGCCTGGTGAGCTATTCAGGGTGTACTCTGCCCTCGCCCAGTGTCGGCTGAGATGAGTGCCAGCCTTTCAGCAACCCTAATTAGGATTACGTGGTTCAGAAAATGAATGAATGGATAATTAAATTGTATCAAGGAAAAATATTTTGCAGAAAATAGTGTGACTGTTGTAATATTTCTGGGAGATTTGCACGAGGAGTAAGTTATAATAAGTGGCCTGATGGCATAGTGGTTTGCACATCTCTCTCACAGCAAGGTGCTTGGATTGAGTTCTGTGTTCCCGTGTTTCTGTGTGGAGTTTGCGTGTCCTCCCTATTCCTTTGTGGACGTCCTTTGGGTACTCCGGGTTCTTCTCACAGTCCAGAAACATGCGCATTATGCTAATTGACTGTTTCAAATTGCTCATTAGTGTAAGTGTGAATTATTATTGTGTGTGTGTGTGTGTGTGTGTATTGGCTCTGCTATGGTCTGGTGTACCACACCTCCGTCCTGTGTTGGCGAGATAATGATTTTGTTTTTTAAGCTGATGGGTAAAACATACACGTTAGTTTTCTGATTGTAAATTTGTGTCAGTCCTTTGAGATTCCTGCCTAATTACTTAAAGTGAAAAGTTACCATGGATACACACCTACAGTCGGGTCTTTATTGCCATGACTTGAGTAGGTTGGATATTAAAGGAAAAAAAAAAACTGTCTCAAGAGTCATTTTGTTTTTAGAAAGTGAAAAAAATAGAAACTGTTATTAACACTTAAGTACATTTGGCATATCAAATGGAGATCGAGGATTTTTTTCCCCCCTCTCTATCTTAGAACCCAAAGGAAAGGTGGTCTTGCCTGAGAGATTCAGTTCAGACCTAGTTTCAGTTGTATGTGGGTGGTGTAAAGGTTGAAAGAGAGCAGCAAGTGGGCGAAGGTTTGATCCTTATTTATGCTTCTGCATTGTATAACTCAGACGGTGTAGCACAGGATATAGATTTCAGGGTCAAGATACACTTGTTATTTAGGATTTTTAGGACTTAAATTTTTAATTCAGGCTTCCTCAATCAGTTTCATATATCTATATATAGTATTTAAATATAATAAATGTATCCACATATTATATATATATATATATATACATACACACACACACACACACACACACACACACACACACACACACACACATAGTATCTATCTATCTATCTATCTATCTATCTATATATATATATATATATATATATATATATATATATATATATATATATATATATATATATATATATATATATAAAATACAGTGGTACCTCACCTTACGAAATTAATCCGTTCCAATGCCTTTTTCTTAACCTGGATTTTTTCATAAATTGAACCGCATTTTGCATGTAAAATGCGTGATTCATTCTACCCCTAAACCCTTTAAAACTTATAAAACCTCCTTCTGCTTCAATATTGTACCTATGGTAGACGGGTTTGGCCATATTCCTTTGCAATATCACTCGAGCCCGTTTCTTCTTCTCACTTGCACCAGAAATCACACCTTGTGTGTGTGTGTGTGTGTGTGTGTGTGTGTGTGTGTGTGTGTGTGTGTGTGTGTGTGTGTGTGTGTGTGCGCGCACGTGTGTTGACCATGTCTTCTTAGCAGATTTATAATCTTACAAATGTTTATGGAAGGTTAAAAGCCTGAGTCAAGAAATAAAGCATGAAGCAACAGTAACTCTGTCCTTTACACGAAAAGCATTATGGTAGCTGCAGCTCCATAATAGCCAATGGGAGGTAGCTGCGTCATCCCTCCGAGCCAATTGGAGGCCAGCGGGGCGGGATGTTTGAACGTGATTGATGGGAGAACAGCTCGTGCATTGTTTGAATGGCGTGTTTTAATGTTTGAATGGCGCGTTTGAATTTTTAAGATGATGCTTTCGTAACGTGAACCTGTTTCATATCCAGAGACAAAAATTTAGGAAAATGTGTTTTGTAACCTGCATTTTTCGTTTGGTGAGACTTTCGTAAAGTGAGGTACCACTGTATATAGATACATATGTACTGTGTGTGTGTGTGTGTGTGTGTGTGTGTGTGTGTGTGTGTGTGTGTGTGTGTGTGTGTGTGTGTGTGTGTGTGTGTGTGTGTGTGTGTGTGTGTGTATGTGTGTGTGTGTGTGTGTGTATGTGTGTGTGTGTGTGTATGTGTGTGTGTGTGTGTGTGTGTGTGTGTGTGTGTGTGTGTGTGTGTATATATATATATATATATATATATATATATATATATATATATATATATATATATATATATATACTATTATATATCGTTGTCTTGGGAGACTTCAACGCCCATGTGGGCAACAATAGTGATAGTGTGACCTGGAAGGGTGTGATCGGTAAGTACGGCCTCTCCAGTCTGAATCCGAATGGTGTTTCGTTGTTGGACTTCTGTGCTCGTCACAGTTTGTCTATCACGAACACCATGTTCGAACATAAAGGTGTCCATAAGTGCATTTTGCACCAGGACACCCTAGGTCGCAGTTCGATGATTGACTTTGTAGTCGTGTCATCGGACTTGAGACCATATGTTCTGGACACTCGGGTGAAGAGAGGAGCTGAGCTGTCTACCGATCACTACCTGGTGGTGAGTTGGCTTCGGTGGTGGGGGACGTTGCCTTCCAGACCTGGCAGGCCCAAGCGTGTAATCAGGGTCTGCTGGGAACGTTTGGCGGAGTCCCCTGTCCGAGAGGCCTTTAACTCCCACCTCTGGCAGAGCTACAACCACGTCCTGGAGGAGGCGGGGGACATGGAATCTGAATGGGCCATGTTTCGTGCCTCCATTGCTGAGGCGGCAGCCCATAGCTGTGGCCGTAAGGTGCTTGTCGTGACGGTAATCCCCGAACCCGGTGGTGGACACCTGCGGTGAATGGGGCCGTCCAGCTGAAGAAGGAGGCCTATCGGGTTTTATTAGCATGTGGGACTCCCGAGGCAGCAAACGGGTACTGGCAGGCCAAACGTGCTGCAGCCGAGGCTGTCGCAGATGCAAAATCTCGGGCGTGGGAGGAGTTCGGTGAGGGCCTAGAGAGTGATTATTGGTTGGCCTCAAAAAAGTTCTGGACCACCATCTGACGCCTCAGGAGGGGGAAGCAGTTCTTCACAAACACTGTTTATAGTGGAGGTGGGGAGCTGCTTACCTTGACTGGGGATGTCGTCGAGAGGTGGAGGGAATACTTTGAGGACCTTCTCAATCCCACTAACACGCCCTCCGCGGAAGAGGAAGACACTGGGGGTTCGGGTGAGGGTCCGCCCATCACTGGAGTGGAGGTTACTGAGGTTGTCAAAAAGCTTCTCGGTGGTCGAGCTCCGGGGTTGGACGAGATCCGCCCGGAATATCTCAGGGCTCTGGATGTTGTAGGACTGTCTTGGTTGACACGTCTCTGCAACATCGCGTGGTCATTAGGGGCCGTACCTCTGGATTGGCAAACTGGGGAGGTGGTCCCAATTTTTAAGAAGGGGGACCGGAGGGTGTGTTCCAATTATCGGGGAATTACACTCCTCAGCCTCCCTGGGAAAGTCTAAATATATATATATATATATATATATATATATATATATATATATATATATATATATATATATATATATATATATATATATATATATATGTGTGTGTGTGTATATATTTATATATATATATATATATATAGAGAGAGAGAGAGACGCTCCCCGACTAACGTTCATCCATTTTCGTTTTTTTTTTTCGATTTTACGTTTTGTTTTTTTTGTTTTTTCAAAAAAAACAAAAGTCCAATTTTGAGTTTAGACGTACCTATGTAGTACACTGTCATAATGACAGCATACAGCGGAAAGGTGTTACCCTTGTGTAAAGACGTCGTCTTTGTGATCTTTGTGTTTACACTGTTTTGCGGACTTTTGTAACCCTAAGCAAATATGGTTGGTCAGAAGCGTAAGCCTACTTGCATGGGTCTCATACACAGAGATGAATTAACTTCTGCTTGGATCGGCACAATCTACCTTGCATACTCAGTTATGCAAAGAGTTGTAAAAGGAATAAAAACCTGAATCCACAAATTACAGAACAATTATAGATATTTATTATCTTTTAGCAGAATCCTATGAGTGTTCAGTTCAGTTCATTTTCTGTAACCGCTTAATCCTAATTAGGGTCGTGGGGAGGAGCGCGCCCATCCCAGCCTACTTCGGTTGAGGGCAGAGTACACCCTGAACAGCTCGCCAGGCCATCGCAGGGCGGACACACTCTGACGGCTTTGCAGCCTGCTCTTGTCGAAAGTCAGCAATGGTTCTTTTACATGCCTCACACCATAGACAGTGAGAGACATGGCCCGCCTTTGATAACCCAGTTAGTTGCACTGGGGGGACAGTGACAACCTTGTGGACAGTGGGACTTGAACCCCCAACCTTTGGATCAGCGATCAAGTGTCCTATACCACTAAACCACCACTGCTCCTCCTAAGAGTGTACACTTATTTTTATATTAATATTCATTAGGATTTGCACGTGTTCTTTGTATGCATCTCTTGAATAAAGTTTACTTACACAAAAGAAAGAACTCTCCGCTTTGCTGGGATTCATATCAGTGCAGGCTGTGTTCTAAACGAGTTCAATGGCACCCTTGCGCACTTGAAAGACCGGAAGCTTGTATAACCCATAGCAAGTACACTACTTTCACAAGTACACTACTTTCGGTATTGAGCGCCTCACATATTGTAAGCATTGATTGGCTGTTTTAAGCTTCATGTAAATTGACTTGGTATAAATAACTTATTTGAAAATAATGTTGATATTATTTGATATATTTGATATTATTTTACAATGTTATGTTTATAATAGGTGATTTAGGAGTGTTTTATGAGATACGGTAATGGTATTTATGGATGTATAGTACAGTATGAGGGTCATACATCACACGTCGTATGTCATACGTCACTGTAACCACTTACGTTCACTTTCAACTTACGTTCGGCCGTCTGGAACCAATTAAAAACACAAGTCGGAGAGCGTCTATATATATATATATATATATATATATATATATATATATATATATATATATATATATATATATATACAGTATTCGTGACTGCATATTGTGGTCCATTGTTCTTTTTTTTATTTCTTATATATACAACCTTATGCTATGCTTTATAGAAGATACAATTAATTGTGTATTGTTATTAGTTCTGTTAGCCTCGCAGTAAGTCAGAGTACAGCTGCAATGCTGGTTTGCAACAAGGTGGCACCGCTTTCTTTTGTGCTGTGCCGTACTGTAATAGTGTTATTCCTGTGATGAATTTGTGTCAGCTGGGATAGTTCTACAATATATATATATAAAAAAATCAATACTTATTGTCACACAAGAGTCGCATAGCAGTCAGTGTGTTTCCACCCTGCGAGTTGTCCCGGGTGTACTCTGCTCTCGCCCAGAGTCGGCTGGGATGGGCACCAGCCTCCCCGTGACCCTAATTCGGATTAAGCGGTTACAGAAAATGAACTGAACTTATTGTCACATCATCTGCCTGTTCCGGCACCAATCTGATCTGTTTATGTGATGTAAATAAAATATAAATACACACAAACACACACACACACACACACACACACACACACACACACACACACACACACACACACACACACACACATGCACACCTTACATAAAAATGTAAGTAGTTTTGATGGGGGGGTTGCGTTGTTTTTTTGTTTTTGTTTGTTTGGAGGTTTCCTTTTCTTTCTTTCTTTCTTTCTTTTTTTTTTTTTTTTGCACAATTGGCCTTGTTTTGTGGCATTTTCCATTATTTTTCCCCTTATTCTTCATTAATTTCCTTATTTTTAATTCAATGAATGTTTTTTAAAAAAAACACGATGCACTGAAGCCGCATGAATTGAAGTGTGAAGTAGCGAGGGATCCCTGTATTATCTCCACTATTGCCGTAAAATACAGATAAGAGATTATTCAATCAGTGAAGTTTTTAAATCCGTCACCTTCTGCAATTATGAGTCGAATGCTGTTTACTTGCTTGATTCTCGCTGGCCTGGTAATTTGAAGTAAATTCCCTTTCTTCATTCTTCTGGTCTTCTGTCCCACATACCTGGGAGTGAATACTTATCTGAAAAAAAAAGGTAAACGACTTGCGGATCCTATTAGCTTGTGCCATGTTCCTTGATTAGAACTGAGCTGTAATAACATGCTGTCAAAATTTGTGAGTTTCCCTTTTGTAATTCTTCTCTCACTAGCTCTACTTTCACTCTGGATATGTTCTGAAAAGTTTGTATTCAGCCCCCTTCGGAAATATTGTTCCCCTCCCCTGATTGTACTAAAGACTTGTATGTAAAATTTAGAGAAGAAAAAAAAAAAAAAATCATCACATCACATCATGCTTTTGTTTCCATCATACGGTTTTATTTCTATCTTACTCCCAGATTCAACTACACCACCAGAAAGACTCTTTTTTTTTTTTTTTTTTTTTTTTTTTTTTTCCCTCCCACAGCTTGAGACTGCAGATGGATGGCAAATGTAGACCTAATGCTTGATCACATTTAAAGTGATAAATCCTTAATGGTCCCGCTATTCAATGTGCTGCACTAGTGATTAAATATCAAAGAGCTATCAAAAAAAGCATGGACCAAATCTGTTTCATTTAAACCATCCTCTTTCTCTCTCTCTCTCTCTCTCTCTCTCTCTCTCTCTCTCTCTCTCTCTGTCTCTCTCTCCCTCTGTCTGTCTCTCTCTCTCTCTCTCTCTGTCTCTCTCTCTACGTCTCTCTCTTTTTCTCTCTCTGTCTCTCTCTCTACGTCTCTCTCTTTCTCTCTCTGTCTCTCTCTCTACGTCTCTCTCTCTCTCTCTCTCTCTGTCTCTCCCTCTGTCTGTCTCTCTCTCTCTCTCTCTCTGTCTCTCTCTCTGTCTCTCTCTCCCTCTGTCTGTCTCTCTCTCTCTCTCTCTCTGTCTCTCTCTCTACGTCTCTCTCTTTCTCTCTCTCTCTGTCTCTCTCTCTACGTCTCTCTCTCTCTCTGTCTCTCTCTCTATGTCTCTCTCTCTTTCTCTCTCTCTCTCTCTCTCTCTCTGGCTCTCTCTCGCTCTCTCTCTCTCACTTTCTCTGTCTATGTCTCTGTCTCTCTCTCTCTCTCTCTCTCTCTCTCTCTCTCTCTCTCTATCTTTCTGTGTGTGTGTGTGTGTTTGTTTGTGTGATGATGATGATGATGATGATGATGATGATGATGATTCGTTCAAAATCCTCAGCCAAATCCTTATGACCTTTGACTGGCATGAATATTTTAAAGCACACCACAATGTGTGTCTTCTTGCAGATCCAGGTCAAAATCCTTTGTTTGTTGTTTACATCTGGCAATATGACTGTGCCAGTTGTTGGTGCCATTCCATTCATAAGAAAATACCTAAATCCCTTCAAGTTGACAGCGACTTTGGACTGGGCAGAACAGATAAAAATTGTAAAGGGAAAAATATACCAATCTTTGTAGCTTGAAAAGCTTACGGATATACACTCCTGCTGGAAAAGTGATTTGATTTGTTTTAGCTTAATTTAATTTACGTTCCATTCTTGTCCAAATATCACAAGTGCTTTGCATAATACAAAGTAAACGTTACATGGAATGAGAATACAACAAATTCAATCAATAACTAAATAAATCATACTTCCACTTAAAGAGAAATCAGTGAGAAACCAGAGGCAGTGACGCCTCGACCCCTCCCCTTGTCCTCATGAATTTTCTCAGGGCTTATCCTGTCTCCTGTTATGTTACAGGACCTTAAGACAAATTTTTGACCAAGTGAGAGGAATCGATGCTCAAAACCTGAAGCCTCCCAAATATGCTATTATTAAAGATCAAGTGATGCTTACGTATGGAAACACATTTCTACATCCAGTGTTGTGGCAGCACTCGTGTGGTATCTCCCAAGTTCATTCCTGACTCTGCATACAATTGGAGAAAATGGCTGGAGGGCGAGTTGTTTGCAGTATAAGAGGTCGTATGACCCTCCACAGGATTTTCTACATTTTGAATATCAGCTGCTGAAAAGCCCCATGGCATCTCCAGTATCATTAAAGAAAACTGGAAGGAGGGGCCTTTGCTGAGTAGAAAACAAAATTTAATACATTTTTGACCTGAGAGTATAAACCCCTATCTAAGTCATCTAAACCAGGAGAATTTGCTAAAAGTATAAATATAAGGAGAGGGCAGTGGTGGTCTAGTGGTGGTCTCGTGGTTAAGGCGCAGGATCGCCGATCGTACGGTTGGGGGTTCAAGTCCCCACAGGGGTGTCACTGTCCAACCCCCCAGTGCAGCGAACTGGGTTATCAAAGGCAGGCCATGTCTCTCACTGTCTATGGTGAGAGGCCTGTAAAAGAACCATTGCTGACTTTTGTAAAGAGTAGGCTGCATAGTCGTCAGCGTGTTTCTACGACCTGGAGAGAGATGGGCGCCATCAGACCAAATCAGCCCAAGTCTCGCCATGAAGGCGCCCCAATGACATCCCTGGATGTTAAGGGATAAGTGAAGTGATAAATATAAGACAAGCCTGGCTGTATAGCATGTATGCTCAACGAACAGAGTTTGCACATGGAGATAAAAAAAAAATGTGGTTCAGGATCAACTCAAAGCGACAAAGTGACTCAAATCACAGCCTAAGAGACACATTCCGGGGCTGGCTGGCTTTTGCAAAATGTTTCTACCAAATTTTTTGGACTGACCTTATTAAAAAGGGGACATCCATTCCAGTCTATTGGACAGAATCTCATGAATAGGCTTTCGGCCAGGTCAAGGCAGTTTTGAGTAGGGGAATGCTGTTGCATTCACTTTGCTTTTTTTCCTTCCCTTAGTTTTTGCAGATCGACATGTCAGACAGACGGTTCGTGGCTGTTTTGTCCCAGGTTGCGCTGGGCTAGTGCTATGTAGTTCTCTGTCAGGACAGCAAGTACAGGATTATAGAAAATAAGTGTATTGCTACCAAGGGTGGCTTCTTTTCTTTCAAGTACTACCTACTAGGTACTACCTACTAGGGTGCCCCTTTACCCTGTATTTGGATCACAACCTGCTTTAATGGCTTCCCCAACACCCACATCACATTTTCGTATATTCACTTAAGTTCAACATGTTGAGAATAAATGGCAGTGAGGGTGTGAATGAGTGTGAGACAGGGAGTCAGGCAGGTTAAATGTTGATGAGTTCCACTTGTCTGTTTTAAAGAATGTGTTAGTGTATGTCTGCTCTGTGTGCTTGCAAATTGAGAGAGAGCGGCTAGTGACCAGACAGAGATCTGCAAGAAGTTACACATAATTTGTGTGTGTAAAGTGTCTGGTTTGGTGCATTGCAAAGCTTTAAAATAAGAAAAAAGCAAATGAAAAGTGCCCAGTTTTATTTGTGGCAAATAAAGTCTGGGAGAGGGACTTGAAGGTGGGTGCAGGGTGGTCGGGCTTCTGCCCATGGAGCCAGGTCAGGCACAGCCTGAAAAGGAGACATGGGTCCACGCTCCCATGGACCCACCACCTGTGGGAGGGGCTATAGGGTTCGAGTGCAGTGTGAGTTGGGTGGCAGCTGAAGGCATGGGTTCTGTCAGACCAATCCTCGGCTACTGACTCTGACGCTTGAGACATGGGATGTCACCCCTCTGGTGGGGAAGGAGGCTGAGCTGGTGTATGAGGTGGAGAGACACCGACCAGATATAGTTTGACTCACCTCAACGCATATCTTTAGATCTGGAACCACCCATCTCAAGAAGGGCTGGACCATATTCCAGTCTGAAGTGTCTCATGGGGAGAGTTCTCGCTGATTAATGAAAGGGTAGCTTCTTTTTGCCTCCGGGTGGAGGGATGGGTCCTGACTGTTGTTTGTGCTTATGCATCAAATAACAGTTCACAGTAACCACACTTCTTGGAGCGTTTAGGGGGTGTGTTGGACAATGGGGGACTCACCTATTGTCCTGGGAGACTTCAATGTCTACATGGGCAATGATAGTGTGACCTGGAAGGGTGTAATTGGTAGGTACGGCCTCTCCACTCTGAACCCAAATGGTGTTGCGTTGTTTGACCTCTGTGCTCATCATGATTCGTTCATCATGAACATCATGTTTGAACATAAGGGTGTCCATAAGTGCACTTGACACCAGGACACCCTGGGTCGCAGTTCAAGGATCGACTTTGTAGTCATGTTACCAGATTTGCAGTAGCATATTATGTACACTCGGGTGAAAAGGGGAGCTGAGGTGTCAACCGATCACCACCTGGTGGTGAGCTGTCTCTGATGATGGAGTAGGCTGCCCTCCAGACCTGGGAGACACAAGCAAGAAGTTAGGGTCTATTGAGAATGTTTGGCGGAGTCTCCTGTCAGAGAGGTCTTTAACTCCCACCCCTAGCAGAGATACAACCACGTCGCGAAGAAGGCAGGTAACATGGAATCCAAATGGGTCATGTTTTGTACATCCATTTCTGAAGTGGCAGCCCATAGCTGTGGCCAGAAGATCATCTGTGCTGTAAGCCCAAACTCAGTAGTGGACACCTATGGCCATGCAGCTGTCCAGCTGAAAAAGAAGACCTATCAGGTCTTATTGGCCTGTGGGATTCCCAAGGCAGCAGACAAGTATTGGCAGGCCAAACGTGCTGCAGTCCGAGCTGTCGTCAATACAAAATCTCGGGCATTTGAGTAGTTTGGTGAGGGTCTGGAAAGTGATTATCGGTTGGCCTCAAAAAGGTTCTGGACCACCATCTGATGCCTCAGGAGGGGGGAAGCATTTCGCAAATACTGTTCACAGTGGAAGTGGGGAGCTGCTCACCTTGACTGAGGATTTTGTTGGGCGGTGGAAGGAATACACACTTTCTATGGAGGAGGAAGACCTTGGGAGTTTGGGTGGGGGTCCATCCATCACTTGAGCTGAAGTCGTTGATGTAGTCAAAAAGCTCTTTGAGTGGTCAGGCTCTGGGCGTAGATGAGTTCCATCCTGAATAGTTCAGGGCTTTGGATGCTGTAGGACTGTCTTGGTTGACATGTCTCTCCAATATTGCGTGGGCGTCAGGGGCCGTACCTCTGGATTGGCAAGCCGGGGTGGTAGTCCCCCTTATTAAAAAGGGGAACCAGAGGGTGTGTTTCAATTGTCATGGAATCACACTCATGCCTACCCAGGAAAGTCTATGCAGCAGTGCTCGAGGGGAGGATTTAACCAATAGCTGAACCTTGGACTAGAGAGGAAAAATATGGTTTTCATCTTGGCCACAGCACTCCCGACCAATTCTGTATGCTCCATAGGACCCTGGAGGGGGCAAGGGATATTGCCCAATCTGTCCAGATGTGTTTTGTGGATTTAGAGAGGGCTTTCGACAGTATCCCTGTGGCTATCTTGTGGGGTGTGCTCTGGGAGTATGGCGTACCAGACCTGTTGCTATGGGCCATTTGGTCTCTGTGTCATTGGAGCCAGAGCTTGGTTTGGATTGGTCAGAACAGGGCAAATTCATTTCCGGTGCGGGTTGGAGTCCGCCAAGGCTGTCCTTTGTCACCAATTCTGTTCATAATTTTTATGGACAGAATTTCTAAGGGCAGCTGAAATGTTCAGTGGTTCTGGTTTGGTGGCCACGGGATCTGATCTCTGCTTTTTGTGGATGACGATGTCCTTTCGGGTTCATCAATCTGGGATCTCTAGGTCTCATTCTCTCAATTCGCAGCTGAATGCAAAGCAGGCGGGATGCGAATCAACACCTCCAAGTTCGAGGCCACGGTTCTCAGCCGGAAAAGGATGCAATGCACCCTTTGGGTCTGGAATGAGATCCTGCATCAAGAGGAGGTGTTCAACTGTCTAGGGATCTTGTTCACGAGTGATGGAAGGATGGAGTGGGAGATTGACAGGCAGATTGCTGCAGCTGCTGCTGTAAAGTGGAGCCTGTACCGGTCCGTAATGGTGAAGAGGGAGCTGAACCACAAGGCAAAGCTTTCAATTTACCAGTCAGTCTACATTCCAACCCTCACCTATGGTCACGACGCGGATACAACTGGCTGAAATGAGCTTCCTTCGCTAAGTGGCAGTGCTCTCCCTTAGAGATGGGGTGAGAAGCTCAGCCATCTGGGAGGAGCTTGGAATAAAACCACTGCTCCTCTACATTGAGAAAAGACAGTTGAGGTGGCTCAGGCATCTGGTTAGAATGCCTCCCGAACGTCTCCCTGGTGTGGTGTTTCGGGCATGTCCAACCCGGGAAAAGACCTAGAACATGCAGGAGGAATTATGTCTCTCAGCTGGTCTGGGAACGCCTTGATGTCTTCCTGGAAGAACTGGAGGAAGTGGCTGGGGAGAGGGACGTCTGGTCCTCATTGCTTAGGCGCCTGCCCCCACAACATGACCCCGGAATAAACTCTCCATCTGTCACTGAGACTTTTGTAGCTTAAACCTGTTCTGTTTCATAAATCTTTAACCTAAATCTAGGCCTCCACTGGGACCTCACGATTCCTGAACCAGCAGGAAAAATATGTGATTGTGTGTTTTGTGTGTGTGTGTGTGTGTGTGTGTGTGTGTGTGTGTGTGTGTGTGTGTGTGTGTGTGTGTGTGTGTGTGTGTGTGCTCACTTTGGATGGGTTAAATCCAGAGGATATAATTTCCCTTTTGGGATTAATACATTATCTATAAGAAAACCTAACGAACAACATGCACCTTCTAATTCCACCAATATCACATTGCAATTACACAAACCATCGCTAATATACAAAAACACAACATAACAAGGCGTGGCATTGCAGAGAGAGAAGCATTTCTTTTAATAACTATGAGCATTACATAACTTTCACTGGCGTTCACTGGTGGAAGCTGCTGATAAATTGGTGCTCAGCCAAATGTAATGTACTGCAAACTTCAATGTAATGTGAACTCAACTTCTCCTTACGGTATCTAGCGTTTCTGGAAAATTTTCATTTTCTGTAACCGCTTCATCCCAATTAGGGTCGCGGGGAGGCTGGTGCCCATCACAGCCAACTTCGGGCGAGGGCAGAGTACACCCTGGACAGCTCACCAGGCCATCGCAAGGCGGAAACACGTTGACGGCTTTGCAGCCTACTCTTGTCGAAAGTCAGCAATGGATGGTTCTTTTACATGCCTCACACCATAGACAGTGAGAAACATGGCCCGCCTTTGATAACCCAGTTAGCTGCACTGGGAGGACAGTGACAACCTTGTGGAGAGTGGGACTCGAACCTCCAACCTTTGGATCAGCAATCCGGCACCTTATACCACTAGACCACCACTGCCCCACTTTTCTGGAAAATTCCGCCTTGAAATGTATTTTTAAGAATTAAGTCTAAAACCAAGTCAATTTCTTCTTCTACATCTGCCATTTGTGTTCGTAAAAATTTGAACGTAAATGTATTGTGTGAAGATCACGACAGACTATTCATCTCGTTTTCCTTTGACTTACCAATCAGAGGACATAAAAATGCTTTGCGTAAGAGTTCATAAAGTGTCTTGTGCCCTTTTCATTTTGACAGTGCGAATATAAAGAAAAGTCACTAATAGAAACAGAGAGCATGCAATTACTTTGACAGAACACTGATCATGATTCAGCCAAATAAATATAATTGAGGTTTGTTTTTTTTTAGTTTTTTTTTTGTTTTTGTTTTTTTCTAGAAATGACCATGATTGGAGTGATATGATCTTAAAAATCCTCCACTTAGCTGTAAAAATAGCAACAATGATCACGTATACAGATCCCAGTGTACAGATTCAGAATCTGGCCTTACTGTTACAGACACGGGATGGCACCGGATACACAAAACGGTTGACTCAGACACATCGAAGACACCATTTATTTTTCAGTTATAAGTTTTTTTTTATTCTTTTGCCCGTTTTCTCACTGGGAAAATTACTACCCATCAATTCATCATCTCACTCCTCAAGTGAGGAAGGCTGAGATCATGTTTTATGAACTATTCTCACAGATAAAGTCATTTGTCAACTTAATAGCTTTGCCTGTAGAGGGAGCTAATCTGTTGGTTTATTGTACATTAAAGTATACACATTGTTTAAAGAGGTTTTGTTTGATTGTGTGTGTGTGTGTGTGTGTGTGTGTGTGTGTGTGTGTGTGTGTGTGTGTGTGTGGGTGGGTGGATGGGATTTATGTGGAGCAGATGACAGCTGAGGACAGTGGTGTCCCGATGGTAAGGTGCTGCATTCCATGGTCGGGGGTTTAAGCCTCACTGTCAACCCTTATCACTGCTGTGTCCCCCCCCAGTGCAGTGCAGCTACTAACTGGGTTATCACAGGCCAGCCATGTCTCTCACTGTCTATTTCTGATTTCACCAAAAGTAGCTGCACAGCCATCAGTATACAATGGCCTGTGTTCGCGCCCCGAGTCGGCTGAGATGAGCACCAATCTCAATGAGATGAGACTGAGACATGGCCGGCCTTTGATAACCCACTTAGCTGCACTGAGTGGGAATCAGCCACAATGTCTGCTTATTCCTTTTTTATTTCTCCTGAAACTGTTTGTTTCTCCTTTGTTTACCACTTGATTTCTTATGAAACAGTGCGGCAGTGTCAAGTTATCATGCATGTGCACGGTTGTGCCGAAGGTCAAGTGGTCTTTTTACTGTACTTTCTATTGTACACAGACACAGAACCAAAACAAGATGTAAAACAAATGAATAAGTGAGACAAAGCCTATGAGCGGGAATGAGTTCACAAGGAAATTTTTGTATTCATCTTAAAACGCATGCAATGTTGAATGGTTACCTTTAATATAATTGAAACATTGAGCAATAGCTGCCAGGATTTATAGTTACATATACGTATTGTGTATAACACATCTGTATTTCCGGAGTGAATACCGAATAAGGCAGCAGCAGCATAGAGTGTAATTAGTTGAGCACTTAAAAAAAATTATCATATTTATTTATTTATTTATTTATTCAGTTATTTTGCTGTCATGTAACCGACATTTAATTCATAAAATGAACTTCAGAACTGAATCACCTTTTGTAAAGCACCATCTACTCTTACTGTGCTGCAGGGTTTATTAAATTAAAACCCTTTTGGTATATCAGGGCAAAACATCACACCCCCGTGCATCTTTCATAACAAATAGCTTGAAGCATTTACATTTTTGTGAAAGCTTATGAGTTATGTACACTGAGCAACCGTAACATTAAAACCATCAGCATAATAATGTGAATGTCTCCATTATGCTGCCAAGACAGCTCCTATAGAACATTTTTTCCAGGGCTGAGCCATTGGAGAACATCTCATAAAGCCTTTGAAGGCAAGTTGTGGCATATGATGATGGCACAAGATCTTTTAAATTCTGGAAGTTGCAACGTAGAGAACCGTTTGATCTGACTTTGTGTAGCACATCTCGCAGACATTCAATCAGATTAAGATCTGAAGAGTTTTTGAACATCTCGTACTCTCGTGTTCTTCAAACCATTCCTGCGTAATTTTTTCAAAGAGACTGAAAGAAGCCACTGTCTTTCAGGAGAAGCTTTACCAGAAAAAGCTAGACATGGTCTACTGTAGTGTTTAGATAGGTGCTCTGTGCCAAAGTAAGTTTCTTATGGATGCCAGGACTCCCAGCAGACCATCATTCATCCTATGCAGGCTTGATTTCTTCCTCATACCTGACAGGAAAGTAATTGCTTTGCCTGAGGATCAGTGAGCCTTGGGTGCTCATGACTCCTCCTGAGACCACGTTTGGTGGCATGACGGTGTAGAGGTTAGAACGTCTTCCTCACAGTAAGAAAGTCCAGTTTCCTCTATCAGTCCAAAGACATGCACATCAGGCTAACGTACTTTTCTAAATTTCCAATAGGTGTGAGTGTGAACGGTTGTGTGTGTTGCCCTGCAATGGTCTGGCTAGCAGTTCAACGTATACTCCAACTTCGCCCAGAGTCGAATGAGATCCGAGTAGAATTAAGCAGTTCAGCAAATGAGTGAGTGAGTGAGTGAGTCATAATAATAAAAATAACAATAATAACATATTAATAAATTAATTCACGACAGTGATTGTTTTTAAAAATAAAATTATAATTGTCCAAAAAAAACAATATATATATATATATATATATATATATATATATATATATATATATATATATATATATATATATATATATATATATTTTTTTTTTTTTTTTTTTTTTTTTTTTTTTTTTTTCCTTAATCTTGAGGGGAAAACAAATAATTTAATGTTGTATTTTTTAAGTTTTAATTTGAGCATGTCCCACTTTTTCCTGAGTTGGATTGTTGTCTGGGTTGGTGGTGTGTCTACCTTATTGTGTGAAGATAGTTGTTACTTTTTGTGTATATTCACAGCTTGTCTCATATTTTGAAGCAAGTAATGCTTTATTAAGGTGAGCCTCATACATGCACCCTGAACAGATTGCAAGTCCATTGCAGAGCAAATCTACATTTGTATCACTGGTTAAAATGGGCGTATGAAACACTTTTTTAGTTTAAATTTTTACATTTCAACCCTGTTTTCTTCCCTAAGTTAGCCGGAGCCATTTCCGCCCTGGGGCAATGTGGTGCAGTAGTTAGCATGTTCACCTCACAGCAAGAAGATGGAGTTTTCATCTGGGCAGTTTGCATGTTCTCCTGTGTACTCACTTTGGGTGAGTCGGTTTCCTCCAACAGTCCAAAAACATGCACAGTAGGTTGATTAACTCACAATGAAGACAAACATCTGGACATTCTTTTACTCCTTTTGTTCTCAGTTGACAAAGCATTAACAATAAGAGTGCTGTATCAATGGATTTTCTTGAGCTCCTTGAAATCGGAATTGGACTGTTTTTGGTATTCTTGTTTTTTGGTTTTTTTTTTAACAAAAAGCTTATTTTTTACATTGTGTGTAAATCAGATGGTCCTATTGAGCCAGGATTTGCAATACCTTCAGCAACATGCATGCCAGTTTTTCTGTATAAAGTGATGTCATAGCGCCAAAGCTTTCCGCCTGCTCAGCCAAGCATGGAAGCACATAGTCGCTTGGGGAGCAGACACTATTAATAGAACCCATGCAGCCTAGTCAGTCATCATTATTGGCTTATTATGTTCCGCTGGTAGATGCAGGCACTAAATCACTTTCTGTAATAAGCTAGAGCGTGCCAGTGGCACATTTACATTCCAGACAGTGTCACGGTGCTACCTTGGGGGTGTGTAGAGCATGGATTTGTATGCTTTGTGACTGACACTTCCTCTTCACAGGTGTAATTTCAACTGTCTGATATCCGAATAGCTCAAGACATTGTAACTTAAAAGAACTCAAAATCTTTAAAGAATGACACAAAATGACAATTCTGTCGGACGCAAAATGATGTAAAGTAGGTTAAAGATTGAAGAGAACAAAGATTTAACAAAAAGTCTGACATCCCTCAGAAACCAAAAACCAAAAGAACCCTGCTTATCAAATTATCCCAAAAAAGACCACATTAAACGAGTCAGTGGTCATATTGGGTTTGTTCATTTGACAAGTCTTTTCGACACTTGTTTATATCAAGGGGGTCTTCAGGGTCAATGTCAACTTGTCACGTGTCTACCTTGATACAGTTAAGCCAGCTCTTGGTTCGGAAGATCAACTTGGCCACTAAATTATCATCATTACAGATGACATGGTGAAAATATTAGCGGTGTGCACTGTGCACCTTCTTGTCAGTTAGCACCATGGTCATGATTTTCAAAACATGTTCACATCATTCATGAGGTGGTTGGATCTGTTTAGGATAAGTACTCACTACAGCGTTTGCATTTCCATAATCTGAAGAAATTTCTCATGCTTGGTGGAGGCCGGCAAGCATTTAGAGCCATACGTGGCATCTGAACAAAAAACTGCTTTGTAGTTCTTTCACTAGAATATTTGTAATATTACAGTCAGAGAAGACTCTAATGGCCTGTTGGCATTGCAACCAGACCACAATGGACTGGGCTTGGGCATCTGGCAGCATTTCGCTCTTGGTGCAGACGAGAAATCAAATATATTTAAATGTAAGTTATTGTGATTACAAGCTTCTTCATGAATAATAATACAGTAATAATAATAATAATAAAAAAATACAGAAATAACTAATCTGCACACAAGGGGTGACATTCTGCTGCCAATAGTCACACATGGTCCACATGTATACGACCGTAAAAATGGAGACAATTTGCACATGAATGAATGGTAGGATGTACCAATCGTTCCCATAGAAGAGCCAATGCTTGTCTGATGTATCTATACATAAGCTCATATAATGTGTTCACATGCAACATTTTATTTAGAAGTTTACAATGTAGTATATTTCTAAATTATTGGTTTAATATCTGCATACTGTGATTTTTTTCCATTATCTTGCCTTGTATGAACTGACAAATTCACATTCTATTCCTGAGATTCAGACTACAAATGGGAGTACAGTGATACCTCAGCTCACGAACATAATTGGTTCCCAGAAAGTGTGTGTAAGGCAAAAAGTTCGTCTTCCGAACATTTATTTCCCATAAGAAACCATTAAAATGAGAATAATCCGTTCCCAGGTCCCCATAAAACATAATTTTCTACTAAATAAGCCTTAAAACTACACAAAAATATACCTTATTTTATGTATAATAAATGTGCTATTGTATTGTAATTAAAGAAATAAACTGTACTGTATAATAAAGTCGTTTTATTTACCTTTGTGATGGTAGTTGATGGCTTGATGGAATGGAGTGGGAGGAGAGAGGGAGGGACTTACTGTTTGGAAGGAGTGTTTGGAAACGCCTACTGTTTGGAAACACCCTTAGCCACACACGCACCCTTAATAGCTTCCTTGTTCTTAAGGATGGGAGCAATGGTAGACTTAGCGTACTGGTACTGGGACGCTGAGTCACACAAACGCACACCTCGTTCGTGTTTTTCAATGATCTCTGCCTGTGGTGGGGTCTTTTTCGGTCCCATAATAGCAAAAGTACACTCAATATGGTCCAAAATGTCTATCAAACACAAACTACTTCCGCATTCAAAGAAAGGGGGTGACGAACTGTGACGCCGTGAGCGTGCGTCAGCTTCTCGTGGCCGCCACCGTGGCGCTGTTCGACCGCGTGGTTTGATTCGTCCGCCGAAAACGAGTTCGTCAGCAGAGACTATATGCTCGCAAATTTAATGTTCTTGAGGCGAAAAGTTCGTGAGCTTAAGCGTTCGTCAGCGGAGGTTTTACTGTACTTTCAAAGAGATTAGTTCAAATTATTAAATGGATTTTATCATATTGCAACTTTGAGAATGTAAGCAAAAACCGTATTATAATGAAAATATACATATTTGGAAAGTTTGCTTTTCAATGAACTTCAAGAATCCATCAATTTAACTTTTTGTACACCAGACTCTCGTTTATGAGCCATATCGATCCACTAACTAGTGAAGTTTCAATGCAGTGTTAAATAGGAAAAAAAAGACTACAGCATCTTTTTAATATACAGTGGTACCTCACCTTACGATAGTCCCAGCAAACGAAAAATTGAGGTTACGAAAAACATTTTCCAAAATTTTTTGTCTCTGTATGCGAAAAAAGTTCTCTTTATGAAATGCACCAAACGCGCCATTCAAACATTCAAACAATGCATGACTTGATCTCCATTGACTATCTCCCAACATCCCGCCCCGTTGGCCTCCCATTGGCTAGGAGGGATGACTCAGCTCCCTCCCATTGGCTATCTCTCAACATCCCGCCCCTGCTGGCCTCCCATTCACTGGGAGGAATGACGTAGCTCCCTCCCATTGGCTATCTCCTGACATCCTGCCCTCGCTGGCCTCCCATTGGCTAGGAGGGATAACGCAGCTCCCTCCTATTGGCTATTATGGAGCTGCATCTCCCAAAATGCTTTTCGTCTAAAGGACAGAGTTACTGTTGTTTCATGCTTTATTTCTTGACCTCGGCTTTTTACCTTCCATAAACATTTGTAAGATTATAAATCTGCTAAGCAGACATGGTCAACACATGTGCGCGCACACACACACACGTACGCACGCACGCACGCACGCACGCACGCACGCACACACACACACACACACGCGCGCGCGTGATATTCGGTGCGAGTGAAAAGAAGAAGCGGGCTCGTGGCATGCGTTTGAGTGATATCACAAAGGAATGTGGCCAAACCCCTCTACGATACGATATTGAACCAGAAAGGAAGTCTTAAAAGGTATACTTTTATAATTTTTAAAGGATTTAGGGGTAGTATTGGGGGCCTTGGAATGAATCACGCATGTTACATGTAAAATGCGGATTAATTTACGAAAAATCCAGGTCAAGAAAAAAGTTCTGGAACAGATTACTTTCGTAAGGTGAGGCACCACTTTATGAACCTGGGGCTTTTTTTCCTCATCCAAATCCACCTGTCACTTCTTCTTTTCCTTTCGGCTGTTCCCTTCAGGGGTCGCCACAGCAAATCATCTGCCTCCATCTCACCCTTTCCTCTGCATCTTCTTCTCTTACACCAACTACCTTCATGTCTTCCTTCACCACATCCATAAATCTCCTCTTTGGTCTTCCTCTATGACTTCTGCCTGGTAGTTCCAACCTCAGCATCCTACTCCCAATATACTCACTATCCCTCCTCTGTACATGTCCAAACCATCTCAAATCTTACCTATCTGACTTTGTCTCTAAAATCTCTTACATGTGCTGTCCCTCTGATATACTCATCACACACACACACACACACACACACACACACACACACACACACACACACACACACACACACACACACACACACATACCCACACACCCACACACAGATATCTATATGTAAGTCTGAAATGAGAAGTGAGTACAGTAGTATCTATATAAACTGGTAGAGAATGAATGGAGTCAGTGAGGGATATGTACAGAATTATCAATATGATAAACAGTAGAATGTAGATGTATAAAAGTGGATGTTGTTGCTATATGTAGAAGAGCCTGTACAGTTTAATGTTCACAGGTACTGATTAATTCCTGCATTGTTCAGTGGTGTATTTCGGTGGAATCAGTCTCTCACTGAACAGCTCCTGTAACCAATCCAAACCATCTCAATCTAAAACCTCTTACATGTGCTGTCCCTCTGATGTACTCATTCCTGATCTCATCCGTCCTCGTTACTCCCAAGAAGAAGCTCAAAATTTTCATCTCTGCTACCTCCAGCTCTGCCTCCTGTCTTTTCCTCAGCACCACTGTTTCTAAACCATATAACATCGCTGGCCTCAACACCGTCTTGTACACTTTTCCTTTCATTCTTGCCGATACCCTCCTATCATACATCACACCGGACACTTTTCGCCAACCATTCCAACCTGCCTGCACATGCTTCTTCACCTCTTTTCCACACTCTCCATTGCTCTGGATTGTTCCTCAAGAAAGAACAGCAGTTTTAATTAAAAAAAGAGTTATATGTCAGTTTCATATTGCTGTTAAGAAAGATTAAGTGAGTCGTTCATGATCAATTTCCTCTTTGTGATATCAGCAGTCTACTGTCATGGTACAAGAGTTTGTTTGGACTTTCTTTTCTTTTACAAAAGAGTTTTTCGAAGCACTTCTTTTTAAATATAGCACTCAGTATGGCTGGATTATCCAAAATGAATTATCCATGCTTTCAAATAATATGCCTTACACCCACCTAGTTCATACTGGCATCTGAGGTCTGGTGCATGTATAAAATTCATTTAGAAAAGCAGGTCGCTGGAGCCATAATTATATATGCAGAAAAAAAAAAAAAATAACGTTTCGAGTCCCATGGAGACTGATGAAAGTCTTCAAGGGTGTTATCCTGCATTGAACAAGAGACCAAGCAGTGACGAAGCAGTCTTTGTCTGTAGCTGTAGAAATAAAAAGAAATTAATCACCAGTCGTGAGGGATGACAGCTAGTGAACATTTGTTTAAGTAAACTTAATGGAAGATGGCCCCTGTGATGGCCTGATGAGTTGTCCAGGGTATACTCTGCCCTTGCCCAGAGTTGGCCGAGATGGGCGCCAGCCTCCCTGTGACCTTAATTAGGATTAATCTGTTCAGGAAATGAATGATGAATAATAATGTAGGATGGCCATGTTATTATCTCACCAAGCAATTACAGAACTAATTAAACCCCAAGTTGATTCAATAACACAGTTTAAAAATAGGATTAGTATGTAATCACCAAGGAAAGTCAAGCAACCTCATGCATACCTTCCTAGTGTAGCTCCTGAGCAGGGTAGCATAATCATGCAATATTGCTTACATGCCTTTCCCATGGCTGTCCACTGTTTTCCCATGCCCAGCACAGCAGCCAATAAGGCGGGGATGTCACTAAGTAGATATTGATTGGCTGATATGTATTGTTGACTTGTATGACGAAGAGCAGCAATTAAACTAAAAAAATATTTATTGGTAATAACAAAACTTAAACCCGGAAAGAGAAGCTCATACGCCTCTGTTCAGACTTGCACAGAATAAAAAAACCCAGAATTTTGAGGTAGGTGGAGCTTCTTCTTCTTCTTCTTCTTCTTCTTCTTCTTCTTTTCCTTTCGGCTGTTCCCTTCAGGGGTCGCCACAGCAAATCATCTGCCTCCATCTCACCCTGTCCTCTGCATCTTCTTCTCTTACGCCAACAACCTTCATGTCCTCCTATTTTTTTTCTTGTTTTTTATTACTTATACATTTCCAGGCTTTTACTATTACAACATTTAATAGTTACTATTTTAGCAAGGGTCCCCAGTGCAGCTAACTGGGCGATCAAAGGTTGAGAATGTCTCTCACTGTCTGTTGTGATGGTGTAAAAGAACCCCTGTTGACTTTTGTAAAGGCTAAGCTGCATTGACATCAGCGTATTTCTGTCCTCTGATGGCCTGGCGAGCTGGTTGAGATGGGTGCCAGCCTCCCGGCAACGCTAATCAGGTGGGAAAAATGCATGTTCATTTGGATTAAAATCTATGAATTGGCTCGGCCAGTCATCATTTTCCAGTTTCAATTTTCTTGTTGAAGCTCTTTGTTGATGTGGCAGGGTGGTTTGGATCATTGTCTGTCCACATAATAAAATTCCTCCAGATTAATTTGGATGCATCACTTTGTGAATTGACAAACAGTATGTTATTAAGGACTTCTCCACTCATTTTGCTTCAAAAAAAATTATTTAGCCTGTTCCAGAAGTAGCCATGCAAGCCCAATAACCCAATAAGATCCTTTCATTCATTCATTTTCTGAACCACTGAATCCTAATTAAGGTCGCGGGGAAGCTGGCACCTATCTCAGCTGACTCTGGATGATGGAAGAGTACACCCTGGACAGCTCAGCAGGCCATCGCAGGGCAGAAACATGCTGACGGCTATGCAGCTACTCTTTATGGAAGTCAGCAATGGTTCTTTTATATGAACCTCACACCAGAGACAATCAGAGACATGGCCAGGCTTTGATAACCCGGTTAGCTGCACTGGGGTTATCTGTGGTTACTGACAGACAATAATCTTTTTGTCACACCTTCCAAATAAGCTGTTGCCATGAAAATGGCATCTGATGGAAGTTTTGGCGCTTTGGTAACCCAAAATTTTATTTTTTCATGTAATTCTAAAAGTGTAATTCTTGAGATGAATCCCACACCTTGATACTACTTTTGCAGTTGACATTTTTCCATCCCTGTACGTAAACCTTACAGAAGATCTGAATTAGTTACTTATGCTCTCATTTAATGATACGATTTTAAATTAGGCATTGCCCAAATTTGAAGCTAGTAATTGATGTCTCTATTGCTAAGTGTCCAAGCCTGGGTTTGCTATTCAGTGAATTAGCATTTACAAGATGATTTTCACTTTAATTTGTTTACATCACCTGACTTGTTAATTCAGGTATCTGTTTCGCAAATGTATGTTCTGTCAAACTAAGGGCATTTATGATCAGGTGGTAAGGTGCAGGATTACCAATTCAAAGGTTTTAATTTCAAGTGCAGCCAACTTGATTATCAAATCATTTCTCTCACTGGCATGTAAAAGAAACATTCCTGGCTTTCCTGTGATGGCCTGGTGAGCTATGCAAGGTGTACTATCAGTCTTGCACAGAGCTGGCTGAGATGGGTACCAGCCTAATCGTTACCCTAATTAAGTGGTTGAAAAAAATGAATGAATGAATGGTCTGTCAAGTTATTCTTTTTCAGTATTTGCTCCACCTACTTGTGATTCGCATATTTGATTTGGCTGAGATTTTACATCGGATGCCCTTCCTGACACAACCCTCTGCATTTATCCAGACCGGCATGATCGAGAGCACTGACTTGTGCCCCCCTCATGGCTGCATGGAGGAGATATATGCTGGTGCCCATTTTTAAGAGCAAGGGAGACGTGCCTTAAAGGATGTTAATAGAGAAGTACAGAGAAAGTCAGAGGAAGCTGCATTGTGCCTTTGTGGATCTGGAGAAAGCATATGACAGGGTGCCGAGAGAGGAACTGTGGTATTGCATGAGGAAGTCTGGAGTGGCAGAGAAGTATGTTAGAGTGGTGCAGGACATGTATGAGAGATGTAAGACAGTGGTGAGGTGTGCTGTC
>CM045746.1:17554465-17599465 GCA_024760905.1 Plotosus lineatus
TCATCAGAACCAACTGCCTTTCCATTCATCCTCTTCAATGCCCTTCTCACTTCACCCTTACTGATCTTTGCTACATCCTGCTCCTCAATGGTCATCTCTTCTACTTTTTTTTCTCTCTCATTTTCCTCATTCATCAGCTCTTCAAAGTACTCTTTCCATCTTCCCAGCACACTTCTGTCATCAGTCAATACATTTCCCTCTCTGTCCTTTATCAATCTAACTTACTGCACGTCCTTTCCATCTCTATTTCTCTGCTGTGCCAATCTGTATAGATCATTTTCTCCCTCTTTACTGTCCAACCTATCATACAAGTCATCATACACCCTCTGTTTGGCCTTAGCCACTGCTACTTTCGCCTTACACTGTGTCTCCCTGTACTCCTGTTTACTCTCTTTGGTCCTGTCTATGTCCCACTTTTTCTTAGCTAACCTCTTCCTTTGTACACACTCCTGCACTTCCTCATTCCACCACCAAGTCTCCTTATCTACTTTCATTCCAGAGGACACAACAAGTACTCTCCTACCTGTGTCCCTGATCACGTTTGCTGTGATTGTCCAGTCATTTAGAAGCACTTCCTGGCCACCCAAAGCCTGTTTCAACTCCTCTTTGAAGACAACACGACACGCTTCCTTTTTCAACTTCCACCACTTTGTCTTCTGCTCTGCCTTTGCCTTCTTCACCTTCCTCACCATCAGCGTCATCCTGCATACCACCATTCTATGCTGTTTGGCAACACTCTCACCCACTACTACTTTGCAGTCACTGACTTCCTTCAAATTACATCGCCTACACAAGATATAGTCTACCTGTGTGCTCCTACCTCCGCTTTTATAAGTCACCCTATGCTCCTGTTTCTTCTGGAAGAAAGTATTCACCACAGCCATTTCCATCCTTTTTGCAAAATCTATCAACATCTGTCCTTCTGCGTTCCTGTCCTGGATACCAAACCTGCCCATCACTTCCTCGTCCCCTCTGTTGCCTGCACCAACATGTCCATTGAAGTCTGCACCAATGACCACTCTTTCACCTCTGGGGGTACTCTGCATCACTTCATCTAAGTCACTCCAGAATCTCTCCTTCTCTTCTAGCTTACATCCTGCCTGTGGGGCATAAGCACTAACAACATTGAGCATTATACCTTCCATTGAGCATTACACCTTCAATTTCAAACTTGAAACTCATCACTCTGTCTGACACTCTTCACTTCTAGAACATTCCTTACAAACCCCTCCTTCAAGATCACTCCTACTCCATTTCTCCTCCCATCCACACCATGATAAAATAGCTTAAACCCTGCTCCTAAGCTTTTAGCTTTGCGACCTTTCCACCTGGTCTCCTGAACACACAGTATGTCCACCTTCCTCCTCTGCATCATGTCAGCCAGCTCTCTACCTTTTCTTTGCATAGTTCCAACATTCAAAGTCCCCACTCTCAGTCCTAGACCCATGCCTTTCCTCTTCTCTCTCTGCCTACGGACACGCCTCCCACCTCTCCTTCTTCGACCAACAGTAGTCCAATTTCCATCAGCACCCTGTTGGTTGACGGCACTGATGGCGGTCGTTGTTAACCCGGGCCTCGACCGATCCGGTATGGGGGTAATACTGCTGATTTGCATCATAAATGTTTGGTATTGGTTTTACATCGGATGCCCTTCCTGACACAACCCTCTGCATTTCTCCAGGCTTGGGACCGGCATGAGGGGGAGAGACACTGGTTAGTGCCCCGTCACCTCATGGCTACATTACTGAAATGTATTTGATAAGTAGCAGACTCGTGCAGTTCCCATTTTTAATGTCGACGTGTGTGAGTATATTAGCCATTGGAGTTTTCTTTAAATTACTATACATATATAAGGCTTGTTGAAGACCTATGAAGATCTACAAATCCTCAGCAGAATGTCTCTGATATATTTTGAGGTAATTAGTGGTCATTAGTGCCTTTGTCATGGGCAGGTGTGTCGTTGGCTTTGGCAGTGATATCGAGCCAGAGGCTTTTGATTCATAGCCATGTTGATGATTTGTGGCAGAGTTGTTAACTTGTTGTCATGACTCTTTTGCTAAGGGAAGCTGTTTGTGACATTGTCAATGCTTGGGTAGAGACTGTGATGAGGTTTATTTTCCACAAAGCCTCCTATTTATTCCGTGCTGGTCTTTGAGAATTCTGTCCTTCCATCACACCATACTCATTCCATCTATTTTTGATGTTGTGGACGATACTGTCAATATATGATTACAAAAAAAATAAAAGAAGTGCGACATGCACTGCACAAAACTGAGATACAGACCCTGCATTCAAAAGTATTGGAACATGTACAAGTCTAGCAAATTCCCTGCCTGTTTATTTATTTATTTAATTCTACATTTATTGCTGGTCACTGACGATATTTGTATGTGAGATCATAAAAGGAATATAAGAAGCAAATTGCAGTTTCAGCTTTTACTCCCTGATATTATATCAAGATATGATGCACAACATAAAATTAAACAACAATGTGCATCAAACCAGCTGTAATTCATGCACTTGCTGAACCCATTTCTCCTAGTGGGCTTGCCAGGAGGCTAGAGCCGACCTCTGCTAAAACTGGGTGAAATCGGGGAACACCCTGAACAGCTTGCCATGCGATCACAGAGTACCAATAAAACAACCCTCACACTCTCACCTAGGGTTGATTTGGAACAGCCAATTAGCCTAATGTGCATGTCTCTGTTAATCCATGATTCCATGCGCGCCCATCTCACTGGCACTGTTAAAACCCTGATGAAGCAAACTAATGCAGAGCTTGCCATCATTCAGGGTGGATACTGGCGTCAAGTGTATTGTGTGAATTGTGTAAGTTTATAGTATTAAGTCAACCTATGCAATGCACTTAAGTGTATTAAGTGTAATAAGTTAATACACGTAATTTATGCAATTCGTGCAAGTGACGTCATCTGTGGAAGTGATGTCATCTGCGGAAGTGATGTCATCTGCTGAAGGGCGTCATCTACGGAAGTGACGTCATCCGCAAGAGTCTACGGAAGTGATGTCATCCGCAAGCGATGTCTTTTCTGTCAATGATGTCATTTCCGTTAATGACGTCACTTACGCAGATGGTGTCACTTATGCAGATGATGTCACTTCCGCCAATTGCGTAACTTGCGCCGATTGCATAACTTACGCAAATGGCGTCATCGATGGAAGTGATGTCATCTACGAAAGTGACATCATCTGGGATATATCCAGTGTGATAGCTTAGTGACTTTAGCCTCATTAGCTTCTTTCATGCCTCCAGTACAGCTAACTAGGTTATCAAAGGCTGGCCATGTCTGTCACTGTCTATGGTGAGAGGTTCATGTAAAAGAACTATTGCTTACTTATGACAAGAGTAGCTGCATATCTACTGCATAGTTTCTGTCCTACGATGGCCTGGCGAGCTGTCCAGGGTGTACTCTGCCCTTGCCCAGAGTCAACTCAGACGGGCACCAGCTTCCCCGTGACCCTAATTAAGATTAAGCGGTTCAGAAAATGAATGAATGAGCTTCTTTCATGGTGGCATTGTGTTGTAGTGGATAGCACATCTGTCTCACAGCAAGGCCCTGGGAGGAAGTCTCAGGGGTGTGAAATTTCTGTATGGAATTTGAATGTTCTCCCTCTGCTTTCTTGGGTTTCATCTGGGGACTCTGGTTTCCTCCCACAGTACAAAGACATGCACAACAGGCAAACTGGCTGTTTTAAATTTTCCATAGACATGGATGTGAGTTTGAATAGTTATGTGTGTTGTCCTGCAATGGTTCTGTGAGCTGTTCAGTGTTGGGTGAGGTAGGCTCAGCCTACCTGCAGCCATTATAGAAGGATTAAACTATTCAGGACATGAGTGAGTGAGGAAAATGCCACAGTCCTTATATTAATGCTGTTTTATCATGGTATAAAACCGAATAAAATGGGATGATTTTGCATCTGTACTTCGAAATGCACGGTTAATGCATCTTATCCCATCACAAACCATTTAATCTTACTAGGGTTGCAGGGAGGCCGGATCCTATCTGATACCGGGCGAAGGCTTGGGATCTTAAACGGTCTCTGATTTCTTATCAACGTCTTCTGAGTGATAGAGCAGTGGAATTGCTGTTTAAGTGCTATACTCGACTGAGCTGCATTACTGAAGAAACATGGATGGTCCTCAAGGAAATGTGCTGCGTTTTAACCGAACATTTATAATTTCTCACCTCTTTATATTCTGCCAGCTCATCCACAACCCCAGCTCTAAAATATTTTCATCCATCGACACAGACTGCCTCATCGCAGCCAGGACTCTTGTATGGGACAACACATTGCAGACACTCATCATTCCAATCCCTCTCACATTACATTACACACACACACACACACACACAGAGCAGTGAGATATTGTAAACTGCTGTCCCTGGAGAGCAGTTGTGGGTTAGGTGCCTTGCTCAAGGGCACTTCGGTCATGAATGTGGAAGAAGGGAAATGCAGCTCACTCCTGCCATCACATTTTTTTTCTGCTGGTTTGGGAATCGAACTGGCAACCTTTAGTTCTCAAATCCACGTCTATAACTGTTAGGCCACAGCTGCCCCAATTTTAATTTAAATATAATTTCACTTGATTGTAAAATGAGGTTGATATCGTTTGAAGGATCCATTAGTGACCAATCTGTCAATTTCTGTCAATTTTATGTTTAATATTTTTTCCCTTTCATTCTTGACCAATGGCAATCATTTCGGAACTATGTATTGATGGGATGACACGCAGCAAAAGTCAAAATTTACTTCATTTTTAAACTTCATTCATTATTTATTTTAATTATTTATTAATTTATTAATTCATTTACCAAGCCGCTTAAGCTTGTGGGAAGGCTAGAGCCTATCTCAGCCAACTCTGGGTGAAACCAAGGTACACCTTTCCAGTTTCTAACTTTCCAGTCCGTCAAAGAACTAACACACAACAACCACCTCCTACTTCACACTCACACCTAGGGGCAATTTGGAACAGCCAATTCGAATAATGTACATGACTTTGGACTGTGGGAGGAAATCTGAGTACCTGGAGGAAGCATGGGTGAGAACATGGAGACTCCACACAGAAACTTAAACCCACTTAATCTCACTGAGACTTAAACTCGGGACCATTTTGCTGGAAGGTGGATGTGCCAAACACAACACCACTGCATTGCCTTTAACAAAAACATACAGAGAGTTTGAATTCAACAACAGACAGGTGCCATTGCTTTAATTATCAGAATTTTTTTTTTTAAGTAGCTACTCCGAACAAGCCATAATTTAAAATCCAGTTCTTATAATCACCAGTGTACTGTACATTTTATATGACTACTATGATTAATAATAAAATAAGATGCTAATCACATGGATTTTCATTATTTTTGCCAGGGGCACCATCATATCTTTTCTCAGTAAAATTATTAATATAAAATATTAATTTAAAATTAAAATAAGTCATTAATAAGTGAACCCATCAATAAAAATTTCAAAGCACATATCGCCCAATAATGAAATTCATGCCCATTTCTTAAACATACCATTATATGCTTGGAGCAAAAAATATAAATATTTTTATGGAGATGAAACCATGGCAGTGGTGGCCTGGTGATAAAGTGTTGAATCACTGATCCTAAGGTTGGGGGTTCGAGCCCCATTATCCACAAGGTTGTCACTGTCCCCACCAGTGCAGCTAACTGGGTTATCAAAGGCCGGCCATGTCTATCTCACTGTCTATGGTGTGAGGTTCATGTAAAAGAACCATTGCTGACTTTCGACAAGAGTAAGCTGCAAAGCCGTCAACGTGTTTCCACCCTGCGATGGCCTGGCGAGCTGTCCAGGGTGTACTCACATCGCCCGGAGTTGGCTGGGATGCGCGCCAGCCTCCCCGCGACCCAAATTAGGATTAAGCGGTTACAGAAAATGAGATGAAGCCATGAAAATCAGTGCTAACACCTCCTCAATGTTTTGCTCACACTGACTGTTCATTTGAATAAATCCAAGCCTGTTATGGTTATATGTATCTCGTTTATCCATGGTGCTTATTGCCTCAAAGCAATAAGGTCCCGGGTTTGATTCCTGTCCCCGTGCACATTAGGCTGACTGGCTATTCTAGATTGCTCTTAGGCATGAATGTGGGTATGAAAGGATTTTTGCCAGGACCTGTTCACGGTGTATCGTGCCTCTTACTCAAAGTCAGCTGATGTCAGCTCTGGCTTCCCCATGATCCTACACCAGTGCTTCTCAGTTATTTTCTGTGGCGCCTCCCTATAGGAAGAAAAAAAAAATTCATGCTTCCCCCCACCACCCCACGAGCGACTATATAAATAGTACTATTTGTCTATAAAATTGTTATTCGTACACCTGTGCATAACATTGTATCTTTGTTAACATTAAAAACAAAGAAACAAACAAAAAAAGACATATAGTTCAACTTACAATCAAGAAGAACTTCATTAACGTTGAGTTTTAATCTGTAATTGAAATAAAGTGCACCAATTCAATCATTCAACTTACTTATGTCTTAATATCTCCGTTTCTCTCCACCTTTCTCTTCATTCGTGTTAGAAATTTTTCCATGTTGTTTCTTGAGGGACTGTTTATTGCACTTCATATCGTTTGCTCGTGTGAAAAACCGCTATACCGTAGCATGACAATGAGAGCGCCACTGCCAACTACTGAAGTGGAGGTGCAATTACACTTAATTCTCGTACACTATTCCAGAAAAGTATGTTCCCCAGGGAATCACACACACACACACACACACACACACACACACACACACACACACACACACAGACACACACACACACACACACACACACACACACACCCCACCCGGCATCATACCGCGCCCCACTATTTGAGAAGCACTGTCCTACACTGGCATACATAGATTCATTCATATTCTGAAAGGCTTCATCCTAATTAGGGTCACATCCAACCTTCTTCTTCTTTTCCTTTCGGCTGTTCCCTTCAGGGGCCACCACAGCAAATCATCTGCCTCCATCTCACCCTATCGTCTGCATCTTCTTCTCTTACTCCAACTACCTTCATGTCCTCCTTCACCACATCCATAAATCTCTTCTTTGGTCTTCCTCTGGGCCTTCTGCCTGGTAGTTCCAAGCTCAGCATCCTACTACCAATATACTCACCATCCCTCCTCTGTACATGTCCAAACCATCTCAATCTAGCCTCTCTGACTTTGTCTCCAAAACATCTTACATGGGCTGTCCCTCTGATGGACTCATTCCTGATCCTGTCCATCCTCGTTACTCCCAAAGAGAAACTCAACATTTTCATCTCTGCTACCTCCAACTCTGCCTCCTGTCTTTTCCCCTGGGCCACTGTTTCTAAACCATACAACATCACTGGCCTCAACACCGTCTTGTACGCTTTTCCTTTTATTCTTGCCGATACCTTCTTATCACACATCACACTGGACACTTTTCTCCATCCATTCCAACCTGCCTGCACGCGCTTCTTCACCTCTTTTAAACACTCTCCATTCCTCTGGATTGTTGAGCCTAAGTACTTAAAATCCTCCACCTTCTTTATCCTTGCCACCTGTAACCTCGCCGTTCCTCTTGGGTCCTTCTCGTTCACCCACATGTATTCTGTCTTACTGAGGCTAACCTTCATTCCTCTCCTTTCCAGGGCATACCTCCACCTCTCTAGATTTTCCTCCACTTGTTCTCTGCTCTCACTACAGATCACAATGTCCCAATGACATCCAACCTCTTCATCCTAATTATGGTCACAAGGAGGCTGACACTCATCTTAGCCGACTCTGGGCGAGAACGGGGTACACCCTGGACAGCTTGCCAGGCTGCCGCAGGTAAGAGATACAGATAATAAAAAAAATTGAAACTGAAATATCAGCAATACACATCACTTTCACGATGAAGAAAGTTTTTACACTGTGTATAGTTTAGTACATAAAAATCCAAACATTTTCAGTGTTAACTCATTTCCAAAAAGACTCTTCAGAAAAGTTTACTGTATATAAATTGATGAAAAGGAAATGTGTTTGGAATGGGGAGCATTAACTTCAATAGTCATAATCATTCAGTAATTAAGTCATATTATTTCCCATATGGAGGCATATTGCATCATTAAGGAGCTCAAACAACTTCCATTAACTGCTGTACTGGGACATACAGCCCATTTCTTTAATACACACACACACACACACACACACACACACACACACACACACACACACAATAAATAATGTTACTAATTAATATTAAACTTTTTCCTTTGGTTTTTTTAGTGGTTTAACATTTTTTGATGATAGATTGATTGAGCATAGGCATCAGCATGCTTCTGCCCTGCAATGGCCTGGTGGGCTGTCCAGGTTGTACCGTGCCCTCACCCAGAATTGGCTGACATGGGCGCCAGCCTCTCCGCAACCCTAATTAGGTTTAAGTGGTTCAGAAAATGAATGAGTGAATAGATTGATTTATTTGTTTTGCTATACTTTCATGATCTTGCACAACGATGAAGCTTTATGAACCTGCCAAACCATTTGATCCTGCTATGGTCACAGTGTGGCTGGTGGCCATCTCTAAATAAGACATTAAAAGACAAGAAGCAGGGGCAGTAGTGGCCTCGTGGTAATGTGCCGGATTACCGATCCCAGGGTTGGGGATTCAGGCTCTACAGTCACCGGGATGCCACTGCTGTACCCCCAAGTGCAGCAAACTGGGTTATCAAAGGCCGGCCATGTCTCTCACTGTCTGTGGGGATAGGTCCCTTTAAAAGAACCATTGCTGATGTTGGTCAAAAGTAGTGGCATAGCTTTCAGCGTGTTTTTGCCCTGTGATGGCCTGGTGAGCTTTCCACGGTGTACTCAGACTTGGCTGAGATGTTCCCCATGCGACCCTAATTGAGATAAAGAAGTTTGGACAGAGAAGAAGCCTGTCTCATGTGCAGTGGCGAGTCATTTAACAGTTTCGGAGCTGCAATAACAAAAGCATGGTCCCCCATGTGCTGACGCTTTGTTTTCAGCACAGTCAGAAGCAGCTGATTAGGTGACCTGAGTGTACGGCTGATCTGAGCGTACAGCTGGGTACAGGCAGGATTTACAAAATCACATGCTTTGGGTGGAGTGGAGCCCTCTGTGCTTATGCTTTGGTTTCTGCACAGTGATCAGCTGACCTGAATGTGCAGGCAGGTGCAGGCGGGATGGACAAAGTCATTCGCTTTGGGTGGATTCAAGTTTCATTAAGTAAATGGGATTTTATCACTTTTTCAGGTACGTGTCCATGTGAACTGGAGAACCTCAAGTTCTACGACATATTGGGACGTCATATCTTTATGTATTATATTAACAATATTTGTACTTTCGTTCTTGGCCTTTTTGGCTACTGGGCAGATTTTTGTAACATTCAGTTAATAATTTTGAACATGGATTAAGCCGAGCTGCGGTTCCCATAAGAATCACTTCCTCTTAAAACAATTATCGCTATATAAGAGAATTAATTACATTTTAATATACAGGGATCCCTCACTTTCGGTGGCTAATGATGACCAAGACCCCCTGCGATCACCGATTTCCATGAAGTAGTATCGACCCCCAAGACTGATATGTACATACATGTGTATATTATTATAATAATTAATATAATATAATAAATATAATATATAGTAATAATATGTAATATAATATGATATCGTGTGTATATAATATCAATAAATACATAATTCAATGCTATAAATACTTATAATAACAATTAAACATTCAAAAATAATGCATACAATGTAAATAAAATATAAACACACACACACACACACACACACACACACACACACACACACACACACACACACACACACACACACACAGAAATGCGCGCTGCACATAAAAATGTAAGTAATTTTGTGTGTTGGTTTTTGTTTGTTTGTTTGTTTTTTGCATAATTGGCTTTGTTTTGTGTCATTTTACTTAACTTTTTCCCCATTTCCCTTAATTTCCTTATTTTTAATTTTTAATTTTTGATGAATATTTTTGAAAATCACACAATGCACTGAAGCCACAGAAACTGAAGCAAGTAGCGAGGGATCACTGTATTTTGTGTTTCATATTCTTACATTGATACAGTGATGGTCTAGTGGATAGGGTGCAGGATCACTGATCCTAAGGTTGGGGGTTCGAGTCCCCACAAGGTTGTCACTGTCCTCCCAGTGCAGCTAACTGGGTTATCAAAGGCCGGCCATGTCTCTCACTGTCTATGGTGTGAGGCATGTAAAAGAACCATTGCTGACTTTCGACAAGAGTAGCTGCAAAGCCGTCAGCGTGTTTCCGCCCTGCGATGGCCTGGTGAGCTGTCCAGGGTGTAATCTGCCCTCGCCTGGGATGGGTGCCAGCTTCCCCGCGACCCTAATTAGGATTAAGCGGTTAAAGAAAATGAACTGATGATATTCTTACATTATTTGTTCTTATTAATAGACGTATATTTTTATCCTGTACATCGTTGATAGAATGCGAATCAAATTTGAAGACAACTATAGAGAAGTCACAGCACAAAAATGTTGATCTGTCAGGATATTGTTTGCAAATTCGTGCTTTTCGCGTTGAGAAATAAAATCCGGTATTGTGTTGCTTTATACAGACTAAAAGCAGATCTGTGCAAAAAAAAAAAAAAAAAAAAAAAAAACTCCTCAATTCCCAAAGTGAATAAAATTTTTATGTGCTTGACAATTAAGAGGACTCAGAGTAAATAAATAAATGGATAAAAAGGGAGAAAGGCAAAAATGTCTTCTGATATATTTTATTTTCTATGAAAGGAGAACTCTGTCTCAGGATACTGGCTCGTTTCCCTTGTGAATATCGCTGGTCGAAAACAAACAAAAAAAAATAAAATAAAATATTAAATGTTTTTTTTTTTTTTTTAATGAGATTTAGAGCTCACAGTCGGGAAAAGAGACCAAGTGTCGATTAAATATTAAGAGAATTGATGAAAAAATAATAATTAAAAAAAAAATCAACACGGACAAAAGACATTGACTTTAATGCAAAAATAATGCACAGACGGGATGACAGATGAATGAATAAATACATGGACAACTAAATATAACTAAAATCCATTTAAACCATAAACCACAGTCAGATTTTAGAAATGAAGGAGTCGCTACTCAGTCAAATGCCATTCATACCTTGGTGTGACTTCAGAGGTAAATGGATTAATGTAAATATAGCCTATCAAATGAAATGTGTGCTGTACATCTGTATTAAGACGCCTTTGATGTGTAAAGAGCCGCTAATAAAAACATGTTTCGATGAGGACTGGTATGAAATGCAAATGATTGCTGCGGCTGTTCGATGAGGAATCTGAACATGTCTGCATATGGAGTTAAAAAGTTGACATACCATTTTTGTCTATTATTTTATCGTTATATTATATTATATTATATTATATTCAGCTCAGTTCATTTTCTGTAACCGCTTAATCCTAATTAGGGTCGCGGGGAGGCTGGCACCCATCCCAGCGAACTCCGGGCAAGGGCGGAGTACACTCTGGACAGCTCGCCAGGCCATCACTGGGCAGAAGCACGCTAACGGCTAGGCAGCTACTCTTTATGAAAGTCAGCAATGGTTCTTTTACATGAACCTCTCACCATAGACAGTCAGAGACATGGCGGCCTTTGATAACCCAGTTAGTCACGGGGGGGGGGGGGGGGGGTATTGGGGCAACCTTGTGGAGATTATGGAAATTGTGGAAACAGGGACTCGAATCCCCAACCCTAGGATCAGCGATCCAGTGCTCTATACTACTAGGCCACCACTGTCCTTATATTATATTATATTATATTATATTATATTATATTATATTATATTATATTATATTATATTATATTATATTATAGATTATACTGTCTACTATCTGTTATTTGTCCTAATAGTTTTACAAATAGATGCCAAATAATTTGAAATGCACCACCCTTTACAAATACAAAACAGACCATTCAAATAAACACAAACCAACAATAGAGTTGCAAAGAAGTTGAAGCCCAGGAGAAGGCAGGGTGAGCCCTGAGCAGGTCACCAGGCAAACGTTGGGGTAACGCATACACAGCTTTTTTGACTCAGGTGTCTTAATATTCATTCATTCATTTTCCAAACTGCTTGATCATAATTAGGGTCGCAAGGAGGCTGGCACCCATCCCAGCTGACTCAGGGCGAGGGCAGAGTACACTCTGGACAGCTCACCAGGCCATCACAGGGCAGAAAAATGCAGACGGCTATGCAGCCTTCTCTTGTTGAAAGTCAGCAATGGTTCTTTTATATGAACCTCACACCATGGACAGTGAGAGACATGGCCGGCCTTTGATAACCCAGTTATCTGCACTGGGGGGTTGGCAGTGACAACCTGTTGATGGTGGGGCTTGAATCCCTAACCCTGGGCTCAGTGATCCAGCACCTTACCACCAGGCCACCACCCCCCTGTGGTGTCTCATTATATATTGTCATACAGTATACGTAATTCTAAAATGTTTTTCCATTTTTTGATTTAAAATAATGCCATTATTGTCCTTTTTTGTAATTGTCTTCTTCATTATTTTGTAATAAGTAAAACTGGCATCGGGGCAGTGGTGGCCGAGTGGTATACTAACCCTAATTAGAATTAAGCGGTTACAGAAAATGAACTGATGACGATGAAAATCAGCATCTGGCCACATGTGGTGCATTCTTTTCCGGGTCAAAGGGCACGCTTACGAAAAACAACGATAACGTTATTGATATTGAATATATTGAATGTTGAGAGGTTGCTGTTTTTCAACATTTTTTGCAGAAAAAAAGGGGTATTGTAATGGAAAACAGGAAAAAAAAACCTCAGTGGCCCTTGTTTATGCATTTACGCTACAAAACGCACCTATAGTATTGAGTAAGGATGAGGAAAAGCAGTTGGGAAAACATGACCATAATATGGCATAGATGTTAATGACTGCAATGAAAACTGTGGGTTATTATTATAATAATAATAATAATAATATTATTATTTATTATTATCATTATTATTATTATTATTATTATTATTATTATTATTATTATTATTATTATTATTAATTGAGTTTGCATGTTCTCCCAGTGCCTGTATGGGTTTCCCTTGAGCTCTTCACCAGTCCAAGGACATACACATTAAGCTAACTGGCTGTTCCAAATTGCCCCAGGTGTGAATGTGAGTGTAAAGGTTGTATGTGCGTTGGCGCTGTGATGGACTGGAGAGCTGTCCAAGGTGTACCCTGGATTTCTGCCAGAAGAATTGGAAATGGGAAGGAGGATTTATGGAGATTTATGCAAAAGACTTAGTCAAGTCCTGCATGATTATGCATGAGTATGGGACACTCATCTTCCACCGTATACATCGTTCCTATATATTCCTTTGTAGTATACACAGGAGCTTGATGAGCAAAATGAGAAGGTTGAACCATATTTGTTCAGTTATATTTCTCAGTAAAACAAACACACAAATAAAAATATGAAACACAGGCAGCGCCTTGGTTAGCATGTAGCGGTTAGCATATCTGCCTGAGAGCAAAATAATCCTGAGCTTGATTCCACGATCAGGTATTTCTGTGTGGAGTTTGCAAACTTCCAGTGCTTCCCTCCACATAATCCGATTTCCTCCAACAGTTCAAAGACATGCATCTTTGGCTAACAGATTTTAATAAAATTTCCCCAACGTAAGCGTCTCAGTGGGGGCTTTTATGCATGGTATGGCAAGCCCTTCAGAGTACTGTATATCCTGCATTTAAGATACACCCAGTGTTAACTGAGATAGGCAGCAGTCCGCCTTCAACTCAAGTAGGAGTTGAGCGAGTAAAACCAGTCTAAAGTCAAACAAGCAGTCCACATCCTAAACCACACTAGAGCAACCCTAACAATTTTCAGTCTTTGGAAACCTTCCGCCACTTCATTGCCAACGACCTTATTTATTGACCTTTGTTCCAGAAGTGTTTGTTTCCACCCAGTTGTGTCAGATTCTGAGGAAAACTCAGCAGTTGGTGGAGCGTTCAAAAGACATATGGAACCCTGTAGGAAAACAGCCTGCTTGAGTTTATGAAACAGATTAGCAATTCATTCCCCACCCCAGTGCTGATTGGAGACATGTTTCACATGACTGAAAGTGATGACACTTTATTAATGTATAATTGAATTGGCCAAAAGCAAAAGACTCTTACTATCATTAACACCAGTGGTCTCTAACCTTTTTTGCACCAGGGACCAGTTTTATGTATGAAAATATTTCCACGGACCAGTTAGAGTCTACACCGTAGTCTTGTTTTGGTGGCTGTCACCGCAGGAAACCCCGCCTCACAAAGACATGTGGTTGGAAATGGAAGAAGGGCTTTCAGTGCTTCTATGGCAATGTTAAAAACAGTCATTTTTCAGCATAACATCCAGAAGGTCTAATAAAAAATACTATAATTTGTACCATGAAAGATTTTGTTTGTGGACCGGTATCAAATGATCCACGGATCAGTACTGGTCCATGGACCGGGGGTGGGGACCCCTGATTTAGACCATCAACGGTCAGTTATTCCTGTCATGCACACCTACTGATTTGAATGTTTTATAAAACAAATTCCATGTTGTTTTGTTTACTGTTTTGTTATCACAAAGATAATTACAGTATTTAATTTGATAAGATAAGATAAGATACAGCTTTATTAATCTCACAATGGAGAAATTCACTGTTACAGGCTCTTGAGGTACCATCAGTAGGGGGTGCAAAAATAGATACAAATACAAACATACACACATACATATATATTATATAAGTAAATAAATAAATAGATACATATATAGTATAAATTAATAAACAATAAAAGAAAAGAAGGGAACGACTTTGTGGACTGGCCTATATTCAAGTGTATATGTGTCTGAGGGCAGAGTAGATGGGTTGATATGGTTCGCAGTCAGTGGGGTAGATGTGGTTGATTAAAGTGCACGGGGGTTTTTTATTGCACATAACCGGTATTTTCACAGACAGTTACAAAGTGAGGGTTTCACTGCTCCAGTACCACCAAGGTACCACTGTTGTGCTCTTAACCCTTTCGGTAACCTTGCAGTAATTCTGAATGAAAAAAATAAAAGTTTTTTTTTGTTGCCTTGAACATCGTCAACGGGCATCCAAGGGTTCAATTAAGTCACACAATGTACAATTGTACACGACATTTAAAGAAAAAATTCCCTACACGAACCTGTCTGTAGTACAGGCCCAAAAATGTACTATCTGTTAACTATGATTATTAGTGAACTACTAATCCAATCATGTTGTCCATTGTACATACAGTACATGGAAACTAATCAATTCTGGTATGTAATAACTACTATAATTTGTAATATCACTGAAGGATCTTGTAACAATATTGATTAACAAAATGATTAAAGCAGGGCTATTCAATTAATATGGATTGAAGGACAATTCGTGAAAACAGAGAAATGACAAATGATTTCGTCGAAGTTTTGATTTAGTAAGAGCAGTGAAGTCAGGTGTGCACATTGTCATAGCAACATGTAGAGATGCACATGAGCGATGCATGATAATGAGTTTTTATCGGTGTTCATGAGTGAACCAAAGCCCGAGCACCACAATGTTCTGGTAAGGCATTAGCACCCAGTAGGACAATCATGTCAAAGTTATGGTGGAGTTCATTTCATATGAATTTATATTCTTTACATATCAATAAATGCACTGATATAATAATAAAAAAAAAACATCTTTATTTAAACTCTTCAACATTTATTCAACATTTTCAACATTTTCTTAAGTGTACAAAAATGTACGCTAGAAGGGAGGGGTAAGATGTCTGTGTAGACTTTTTAATATTATAAAAATGTCGATCAACAACAATACATGCGAAACCAGACCACCCAGAGGACGCTCAAGAGAGCATGCAAACTCCACGCAGAAATGTTGTCATCGTGACTGATATAACCAATAAAAGTAAAGAAACATAGTTCTCTACCTATACGGTTTTCTCTTCTGTTCAACAGTTCTGTCCTTTATGCTGAGGAAGAGACCTCCTTGTGGATAATCACAATATCTCTGTTCATTAAAAGACGGCCTGGGGAAGCAGAAAATGTCTTACCTCAGCACTATGACAGCTACCGACGAGTAAAACGTTGAGATCCATAATCGCTGTGGATTTATTACTGGATGCAGACCTCTGGCTTGCATATTTTGGGCACCAGTTTTAATAATGTTTTGCTATGGCCTTTTTTTGACCCTCCTATCTTTGCCATGCAACTCCCTGCTGAAAGAATTCATATTTCTATCTGAATATCTGGGTTTGTGGTCCTCTGTCGTTATTAGCGTGTACTGGAAGCAAACTCATTAGATAATTGGTGACATTTCGAAAAGCCACTTTCGAGAAGTAGACTCTAGGCTGGTATCCAAGTGACAACTTTATTGACTGTGTTACAACTAAATTCTTTTTAAAAGACAATTTTCGTCCAGCAGATTTTCAGTATTTTATAAATGTTAATATTTTTACCTTGTGATGGAACCACTTTATTTCAGATAATTCCTTTTAGATCTTTTACACTAATGAATGGGACTGTTAGTGTACTCACCTGCAGGTGGACTCGACCTCAGGACCTTCTTGAAGTGAAGTGGACGTGACCACTTCCCCACCTTGCCACCCTTCTGTGAGTGCACTTATTGGAGGGAGAATGGAAAGCATTCTGACAGGTTCATTTTGATAGGTCATTCAATTATGACAGCTTTTTGGTAAAGTCAGAGCCTGGTGTGAATTAAATGCTGAAAGGTATTGTGATGATGAATATCTGTCAGCTGTTTAGGATGATCAATTGAAAAGTAGATTAAGTATGAAACAAAATATAGACTAAGTTATTTCAGTAACTCCATTTAGTGTGTTCTGAGCTCACATTCCTCTATTTTGCTACTTGAGAGGGACTGATTAATAATCCTCTAATGTTTATATCATTATAGTAATGAGTACATACTAATGAGTACAAACTCATACTTTTGAGAAAATCAAAACTCTTCTATTTCTTACATGAGGGGGAAAAAAAAACAAAAATACCAACAATGGCTATTACTGGAGCACTCAAGATCTTCTTCTTCTTCTCCTTTCGGCTGTTCCCTTCAGGGGTCGCCACAGCGAATCATCTGCCTCCATTTCACCCTATCCTCTGCATCTTCTCTTACACAAACTACCTTCATGTCTTCCTTCACCACATCCATAAATCTCCTCTTTGGTCTTCCTCTAGTCTTCCAGGGGTTGGGAAGACATACAGTATTTTAAAATTTGATCCTCTGAGAGGATGTATATATATAAATATATATATAGATATATTAGTATAACTGAACTGGGAAGAAGGAGGGGCACGTTCAGTCTGTCGTTTGTAAACAATGGACTCACCATCATTGCGTCATTACATCAGTACATTGCGTCATTACATATATATATATATGGTAGGCCTCCGTCAGTCCTGAAGGACTATGGCTGCACTCTGGCTGGTACCCCAGCTGGTGATACCCCCCAGTGTGCAGAGCCTGGGTAGGGAGTAATGAGGGACCCAAGCAGCAAGTCCCCCCCCCTGTCTTGGCGCCACCGGAAGGATCCAATGGAAGGGCAAATGCCGATACGACTGGGTTCCAGTGCCGCTGCAGGAGAGAATCTACGGTCAATTTAGAACGGCCAATTAACCTACAGTGCACGTCTTTGGACTGCGGGAGGAAACCGGAGCACCCGGAGGAAACCCGCACAAGCACGGGGAGAACATGCAAACTCCACACAGAAACGCCCAGGCCGGGAATCGAACCCAGGCCTTCTTGCTGTGAGGCGGACGTGCTAACCACTACGCCACCGTGCCGCCCATATATATATATGTATATATATAAATATATTAATACTGAATACAACTAAATTGAAAAAGAAGACCAACAATTTGAGAGTAGAAAAAGACTCTGAATTTATTTTAAACAACATTGTTTTAACAAAGTTATTTATTAATAAGAAAAGTACTTACTATTAATGCGGCTTCTGGTGCTGCATGGTGCTGCTGATGGCTTTGTAATCTGGGTGATACGTGCTGAGGTTCAGCTTCATGCAGGCGTTTCGGCTTCTATCTATTACACATGGCTGCAGGTTAGTATTGATGCTTTTCAGGTGTGAGGACTGCGTGCATGTGGAGCTGAACATGGTCAGTATGACAGGACTCACATGTTGCAGTGTTTATGTGACAGGAAGCAAGTTTTTGTAATCAGGAGGTCTACGGGTTGAAGTTTTTCCATGTCTGTCCATTTGTGTTTGCTTGCCAGCTGTGCTTGGCTTCATGCAAATGAGCTGATCAAAAACGAGGGATATTTACGTCTTTACTCAAAAACAACACACACAGCCTGTGGCTGTCGGTATAATACAATAAAATTAGAGTTTCAAGGTATCAGACCCGCCCACATACTGGCATACAGAAAGGATTGGCACTCCGCAGCGCGCCACAGTGACGTGCATTGAAAATAGATGTATAGATTTACATGCGCATGTTTTTGTTTTATTTGATGGCTTTTTTTGTATTTTTATTTAAATGACAGTGAAATTATTCTGGCTATTCTGGTAAGAAAGGCTGCCTGATTTATCTGAGAGCCAGATACAGTCATCAAAAGAGTCACATCTGCCTCGCGAGCCATATGTTCCCAACTCCTGCTCTAGGCCTTCTGCCTGGCAATTCAAACCTCAGCATCCTACTACCAATATATTCACTATCCCTCCTCTGCACATGTCCAAACCATCTCAATCTAGCCTCTCTGACTTTGTCTCCAAAACCTCTTGCATGTGCTGTCCCTCTGATGAACTTATTCCTGATCCTATCCATCCCCGTTACTCTCAAAGAGAACCTCAATGAGATAAGCACAATAATCATGGAATATGGTTCAGGTGGTTGTCCCATGTGCCTTACAGTGTCTGCACCTGTCCACCACAGGAAACCCAATAGGTCTGCCACATAGCTGAGTTAATGCTGATTGTCTGTTATGTATCACTGACTTGCATCGTGAGTAATAAAACTGCTCAGACTCGTACAGAATAAAAATACACAAGCTAATTCAGGTAGGCAGAAAGACGTGCAGATCAAACAGAAGCTTGACAGAACTAAACTCATTAAAGGGATAATTAAACTAACAAGACAGTTTAGAGATCAGAAAGGCAGTAAAAAGCAAACCCAGATTCGGATACGTAGGCAATGCCTAAACCTTTATTATTCTCACCAAACAAACATATTTACCCAACAAACTCCCTTCTCACTCTCAACCAACCACACACCAAGTCATCTATAATGGTAAACCTTGGATTATTACTGAGACAGTGTCTGCATATTTTATTACACAGTTGATGTCGGTATTGATTCTTTAAGCTATTACATTATAACCGTCATTAAATAATTAATATAATGTTCTAACTATAGTCTTGGGGCCGTTGGCATAATGTTTATGGTGCTGGGCTCATGATCAGGAGGTTCATTATTTTCTTAACCGCTTAATCCTAATTAGGGCACCCGTCCCAGATGACTTCGGGCGAGGGCAGAGTACACCCTGGACAGCTCGCCAGTCCATCTCAGGGCGGAAACATGCTGACGGCTTTGCGGTTACTCTTGTCGAAAGTCAGCCATGGTTCTTTTACATGAACCTCATACCACAGACAGTGAGAGACATGGCCAGCATTTGATAACCCAGTTAGCTGCACTGGGGGGGGGGGGGGGGCAGTGACAACCATGTGGAGAGTGGAACTCAAACCCCCAACCTTAAGATCAGCAATCCAGCACCCTATACCACTAGGCCACCACTGTCCATGATCAGGAGGTTGTGTGTTCAAATCCCAGTTAGACCTCCACTGTACTAAAACCCCTGGGCAAGGTCTTAACCACAAGTGTGCCTCTGTTCACCCAGCAATATAAATGAGTACCAGTAAAAATATACTGGGAAGGTAACCAACGATGGACTAGCGTCCCATCCAGGAGGAGTTGAACTCCTGGTCGCTTCACGGTATGGAAACCGGGGATAAGCACCGGCCTGATGAGCCACCATGGCTCGGGTATAAAAATCCCAAAGCTAACTATAGTACAGCTGTCTGAAAGTTGAACAATTCTACTCTGCATGCCAGATGTGGTATACTGACTTTCATAAGAGTTTGCATCAAGTTCTTCAAAGAATAAATTAATCAATTTTCAATGAATCAATTAATCAATACGTAATTAATCAATATATTAACATTTAGTCCTTGAAAACAAGCAACAGACTCCGATGTCACTGATTTGCATGCCAAAGTGATGATGGGCTTGTGTTATACATTACTTTAGCCTTCAGGTGTTCACTTTAAGCAGATTTTTAATTTTAGCTCACCAGGCCGTCGCAGGGTGGAAACACGCCGACGGCTTTTGCAGATACTCTTGTCGAAAGTCAGCAATGGTTCTTTTCCATGCCTCACATCATGGACAGTCAGAGACATGGCCGGCCTTTGATAACCCAGTTAGCTGCACTGGGGGCTGTCAGAATTCTTAGCTGAAAATTTTGTTTACTACTATATAATGCACTATAAAATATTCACAAGGACACGAAAATATAGTGTAGAGATGCTATATCTTACACCGCTCAAAATAGAACGTGATGTAATGTAGCCTGGAATGTGAGTCGCACAGTCTTATAAAAAATGTTTTATTTAACTTTTTGAACCGCTTGATCATAATTAAGGTCGCGGGAAGCTTTAATAAAGTAAATAGAATTTCTAACCAAATCACAAAAGGTATAAACAACAGAAAATAGGAAACAAATAAACTGAGGAATATACCTGTCTTATATATAAAATGTGTGTGTGTGCTAGGTTTGAACGAGCATACTGAACATGTTATGGTACAGAGTATCTGGCAAAAGCTCCATTCACAACTGCATGGCAGACGATACACAGGATGGGTTGCATCTTCCCTTCATTTTTTTAACATGGGAAGCTGTTTTGTACATCATTCACCTTCACGGAACAATAGTTTTATGTATATTCTTCTGTTCTTTCACACTCTGCTCAGTGGTGAACAGCACGGCACTGTTTCCTCTTCTCAGTGATGCAGAACATTCGGCTGTAATAGAAGTGGCCTCTTACAACCTCCAAATGAATTACTGTTGTCTTCTTTTATTGTATTTTCGTTTACAAACTAAACAAAGGCGAAAGTTTTGCGATATTTATCATTTAAACAAAATAAAACATTTAGTTAGCAATATTTTGATCGGTATGCTGGATTTATATGTATGTATTAAAAAAATAATTGTAAGACTACTTAACTGTTTCCTTCAATATGCATGTATATACTGTGTGTATCTATCTATCTATCTATCTATCTATCTATCTATCTATCTATCTATCTATCTATCATATATATATATATATATATATATATATATATATATATATATATATATATATATATACAGACACTCCCCGACTTATGTTCATCCGTTTTAAGTTTTTTCGATTTTATGTTTAAAAAAAAAGTCCAATTTTGAGTTTAGACGTACCGCTGATGTAATGACGCAATGACGCTGCGTCCATTGTTTACAAACAACCATTGTTTACAAACAACAGACTGAACGTGCCCCTCGTCCTTACCAGTTCAGTTATACGAGTATATATATATATAAAATAAAAGGACAGGACAAAGACTTTCTATCCAAAGAACCTCTTCTGTAATCACCTGAACCCCTCGAAACAGATCTGTAGTGATAAATGGAATTTCAATAGAAAGTCTTTGTCCTGTCCTTTTATTTTTATTATTATTTTTATTATTTGCTCTACCAAAAAGTATTGAGCACTCTCCTATGGAAGGATCTACTCAGAAAACCCTATATATATATATATATATATATATATATATATATATATATATATATATATATATATATATATATATATATATATATATATATATCTCAGTTATATAGCGTGTTACCCTTGTGTTAAGACGTCGTCTCTGTGATCTTTGTGTTTACACTGTTTTGCGGACTTTTGTAACCCTAAGCAAATATGGTTGGTCAGAGGCCTAAGCCTACTAGCATGGGTGCAAGTCTCATACACAGAGATGAATTAACTATCCGCTCAGATAGGCACAATCTACCATACATTCTCAGTTAAGCAGAGAGAGTTATAAAATTAATGAACACCCGAATCCAGGAAAGAGAACTCTGAATCTCGCCCCGTGATTCACATCAGTGCAGGCTGTGTTCGAAACGAGTTCAACGGCACCCTTGTGCACTTGAAAGACCGGAAGTCCGTATAACCCACAGCGAGTACACTACTTTCGCAAGTACACTACTTTCGGTATTGAGCGCCTCACATATTGTAAGCGTTGATTGGCTGTTTTAAGCTTCATGTAAAGTGACTCATTATAAATAAGTGACTTATTTGAAATTAATGTTGATATTACTGTATTTGATATATTTGATAGTAATTTACAATGTTATGTTTATAATAATTGATTTAGGGGTGTTTTATGAGATACAGTAATGGTATTTATGGATGTATAGTACAGTATGAGCATCATATGTCATACGTCATAAGTCATACGTCACTGTAACAACTTACGTACCCTTTCAACTTATGTTCGGCTGTCTGGAACCAATTAAAAATGTAAGTCGGGGAGTGTCTGTATATAAAAACATGGATCCCTCACTTTCTGTGGTTAATTGGGACGGAGATCACCACGCGACCACCAAAATCCATGAAGTAGGATCAACCCCCACTCCCGACTAATGTATATGTACATGCATATGTGTATATAATATCAATAAATACATATTCAATGCTATAAATGCTTATAATAACAATTAAACATTAAAATAATGCATAAGATGTACTGTAAATAAAATATAAATACACACACATATAGACACGCATGCGCACATGCAGCTGCGTGTGCACGCACTCAGATGCGCACCTCACAAAAACGTAACTAGTTTTGATATGAGGTTTTGGGTTGTTTTTTGTTTTGTGTTTGTTTAGAGTTTTTTTTTTTTTGCATAATTGGCTTGTTCTTGTGGCATTTTCCTTAACTTTCCCCCCTATTCTTTCTTGATTTCCTTATTTTTTAATTCAATGAATATTTTTAGACAAAAAAAAAAAAATGCAATCCACTGAAGCCGCACAAAATAGCGAGGGGTCCCTGTATATATATATATATATATATATATATATATATATATATATATATATATATATATATATACATATATATATATATATATATATATATATATATATATATATATATATATATATATATATATATATATATATATATATGTACATGTATGTATGTGCTGCAGATATTTTAGTCTAGTGTCTGTTCCAGAATTGGTACAAGCACTACTTAATGAGGTAGTGACTCAGAGATTACTTCTGCAAAGACTTATTAAATGAAGAGAAGTATAAAAAAATGCTTCTGTGGTCATCATTGTCTTCTCTCAATAGAACCGACTAGGATGGCAGAAATAGAGCTAGTAGTAGCTTAAATTGAATAGCAATAGAATAATATCTATTTATCATGGCTAAACTTAAAAAAAAAAAAGAGTGTGTAAAAAGAAAGGACCAGTTCTGGTGTTGTTGCCAGAGTGATACAGTCGTCAAATGTTTAAACATGACAGTTATTCAGAACAAGGTTTAGTAGCAGACACTGGGGACAACAAAGTCACAAGAGGCAAATGAAACCGACAAATGAAAATTACTCTCCATTGACACCGAAGATGGGGCAGTGGTGGCCCGGTGGTGAGGTGTTGAATTACTGAATCAAAGGTTGGGGGTTCAAGCCCCACTGTCAACAGTTTCAATGCCCCCCAGTGCAGCTGAGTGGGTTATTAAAGGTTGGCCATGGTTCTCACTGGCTGTGGTGAGAGGCATGTAAACGGACCATTGATAAAGATAAAGAGACACCTTTATCATCAACTGTTGCATGAACAAGGCGCCACAGTGATGTAGGGGTTGACACGTCCGCATGTTATCAAGAAGGTTCTGGGTTCAATTCCCAGCTCAGGCTTTCTATATGTGGAGTTTGCATGTTCTCTCTGTGTTTACATGGGTTTCCTCCCACAGTCCAAAAACATGCACAGTAGGTTAATTATCTGTTCCAAATCTCCCCGAGGTGCGAGTGGGAGTGCGAATGCGAATGTTTGTGTGAGTGTTTCCCCTGTGATGGCATGATGAGCTGTCCAGGGTGTACCCCGAGCTTGCCCAGAGTTGGCTAAGATTGTCGCCAGTCTCGCTGCGACCCTAATTATGATTAAGCGGTTACAGAAAATGAATGAACATGTGGTGGCAGTAGTGGCCTGCCGTTAAAGGGCACTAGATCGCTGATCTTAAGGTTGTGAGTTTGAGTCCCACTCTCCACAAGGTTGTCACTGTACCCCAGTGCAGCTAACTGGGTTATCAAAGTTCGGCCATGTCTCTCACTGTCTATGGTGAGAGATTCATGTTAAAGAACCATTGCTGACTTTTGTCAAGAGTAGCTGCATAGTCGTCAGCGTGTTTCTGCCCCTTGCTAAAGTGTTGTGTCAGGAAGGGCATCCAACGTAAAAACCTACGCCAAATCAAACATGCGAATCAGATCATTTGCTGAGGCGACTCCTAAAAAAAAAAAAAAAAAAAAAAAAAAGCCGAAAGGAAAAGAAGACGATACATGCACATATACATATGTACACATATAGACACATATACATACCTTATCTTATATACACCTATACATATATTCACATGTAAACACATCAGATTAGATTAGATTAGATTAGATTAGATTAGATTAGATTAGATTCAACTTTATTGTCATTACACATGTAATAAATACAGGGGGAACGAAATTCAGTTACATGGTAATGATATATACTGTACATGTACAGAATGGAGGGCACTGGTGGCCTGGTGGTATAGGTGCTGGATCACTGATCCCAATATTGGGGGTTCAAGCCCCACGCTCCACGGGTTGTCAACCCCCCCAGTGCAGCTAACTGGGTTATCAAAGGCCAACCATGTCTCTCACTGTCCATGGTGTGAGGTTCATATTAAAGAACCATTACTGACTTTCATCAAGAGTAGCTGAATAGCCGTCAACGTGTTTCCTCCCCGTGATGGCCTGGTGAGCTGCCGAGGGTGTAATCTGCCCCCTTCTGGAGTCGGCTGGGATGGGCGCCAGCCTCCCCGCGACCCTAATTAGGATTATCTATGGCTGTTTATAGCTTGCTTATAAACCTCAGACTCTGTATTTGTGTGAAATTCTGTCTGAGCCTGTGCCAAAATACCGATTCTAAATCAGGAGTAGAATCCATATATGAAGTTATGCCTCAAGAAGAATGTGAATTGGGCCAGAATTTGATCCTGAACTTGAATTTATTTTGGAAACAGTTTTTGTTATAAAGTGTGATTTCTGTATATTTGTCTTTCCACTTTTCTATAGTCCTCACAGTTCAAATGTCTTGTATTTATATCTTGGTCAAATTTTGTCTGTACTATTAAAATGAATATATGCGCCATTTGAAAGCTTATTTTATTTTAAATTTCTTTTTTAGAAATTGACCCATGTGACTGGTTTTGTGATAGAGGGTCATATATGAGGTGACATTATCAAACAGTAAAAATACCAAACAAACAAAAAAAAAAATCAAAAGAAAAAAAACATTCTACATATGTCTGCATATTTAAAAGCACATACAACAAACAGCCATAATATTAAAATCATTATGACCGCTGATGGCGAAGTGAGTGGCAATGATTCTCATACAGGCCTCATTGCAGGCGGATACTAAATTTATTAGGGTTGCTTTCTACTCAAGAACTTTGTAATGTTGCTCATATACAACGTCTCTTTCCAAGATTTTTGGCATCAGCTATCTATGGTACCACATACCGTACATTCTGACTGACTTCAGCAATACTGTTTATAAAATAACAAGGTGACTCTTGGGAGGAAAAGCCAGGAAATGAAAGACCCAGGCATGGCTAGCACAGTTTTTTTTTTACCTTTGGGAAAATTTTACTTAACATTGGTCATTTGTTCCATATCACTATAATAGCATTGCTGTCAGTGCTGTAGTGGTCAAAAAATAAGTGAGTACACTCTGCCAGCGAAGCTGGCATTTGAGGTCACGAAGCGACCGATGTGCACAACAGCACCTCAGCCCACGAAGTGAACTGAGCTGGGCGGAGAGCAGGGATAGGGGGTCTGTGGTGTCCACCTCCCGCAAGGGGGGTCTGGGGGGGGGGGGGTCACCCCCAGAAAATTTTGAAATTTGAAAAGCTGAGAGATGCATTTTTGAGCATTTCAACTTTCAAAGCAGTTAGTCTGAGCTATTATATAATTTACAGAACTTGACAATTATATCTGTAATAAGAAAAAATAAAACAAAGAAATTAGTAAATAATACTATATGTTCATTATCATTTAAATATAGACATTTTACTTTTAAAATGTTAGTGCTGAAATCTATAATGAGTGTTGTATATGTATTTTATCTAACAATTATCAAAAATTGCATGAAAACCACAGACAAGTTATTTGGTACATGTATTAGAAGTCTGTCTGTCTTCCTTTCAGCTTTTTCCCTTTCACTCGGGAGTCGCCACAGCAAATCATCTGATTCGCACGTTTGATTTGGCAGAGGTTTTTACGTCGGATGCCCTTCCTGTCACAACCCTTTTTAGCAAGGGACAGAAACACGCTGACGGCTTTGCAGCTACTCTTTACGAAAGTCAGCAATGGTTCTTTTACATGCCTCTCACCATAGACAGTGACAGACATGGCCCGCCTTTGATAACCCAGTTGGCTCCACAGGGGGGGGACAGTGACAACCTTGTGGAGAGTGGGACTCGAACCCCCAACCTTTGGATCAGCGATCCAGCGCCCTATACCACTAGACCACCACTGCCCCATGTATTAGAAGTACAGTATGCAAATTACAAATGACAATATATTAAATATACAGTGCAAGATATTAGGCCATTTCCAATGTCCATATACATATGTAATTATAAAGAAGTGTTGTGGGGCAGTGGTGGTCTAGTGGTTTAGGGCACTGGATCGCTGATCCAAAGGTTGGGGGTTCGAGTCCCACTCTGCACAAGGTTGTCACTGTCCCCCCCCCTGTGGAGCCAACTGGGTTATCAAAGGCCGGCCATGTCTCTCACTGTCTATGGTGTGAGGCATGTAAAAGAACCATTGCTGACTTTCGACAAGAGTAGGCTGCAAAGCCGTCAGCGTGTTTCCGCCCTGCGATGGCCTGGCGAGCTGTCCAGGGTGTACTCTGCCCTCACCCGAAGTTGGCTGGGATGGGCGCCAGCTTCCCTGTGACCCAAGTTAGGATTAAGCGGGTACAGAAAATGATGATGAAGAAGTGTTGTTAGTGCTAATTATAATTACTCATTCCTTCAATAACTAATGGTGACTTATTAAATGACAAAATCCAAGAAAGTACTTGTTCAATATGGATAGGCATAAAATCTTTTAAGATAGATATTTTCATTGTAAAAATAGAAAAGTTTATAATAGATCTAAAGTATATAATTTGTTTACAACATTAGCTTGGATTCACCATTTAGCTATTACCAAAAAGTAAGACCTGTCAACAAGGACAAACACGGCATAAACTGACTGCAGAAATGCTTGTTTGATTATAAAATAAGTTTTCTGGGATGTAGGTCTGTACAAGACGGTGTTGAGGCCAGCAATGTTGTATGGTTTAGAAACAGTGGCCCTGGAGAAAAGACAGGAGGCAGAGCTGGAGGTAGCAGAGATGAAAATGTTGAGGTTCTCTTTGGGAGTAATGAGGATGGATAGGATCAGGAATGAGTACATCAGAGGGACAGCACATGTAAGACGTTTTGGAGACAAAGTCAGAGAGGCTAGATTGAGATGGTTTGGACATGTACAGAGGAACATTTTGGAACAAAAAGGCAGAAGACCCAGAGAAAGACCAAAGAGACGATTCATGGATGTAGTGAAGGAGGACATGAAGGCAATTGGTGTAAGAGAAGAAGATGCAGAGGATAGGGTGACCTGGAGGCAGATGATTCGCTTTGGCGACCCCTGAAGGGAACAGCCAAAAGGAAAAGAAGAAGAAGAAGAAGAGGACTGTCACCGGGTGTGACCGTGTGGACCAAATATAAACACAGGCTAGCATAGCCTTACTTTCCAGGGACTTTGTTGGACTCGGCTTACAAGCTTTCTGCGCTCTTTACCCGAGTAAACCCGTGCATGGCGAGTGACATATACGTACACATTTTGGCCAACTCCTCTGCACAGATCTTCACTAGAGCTATGATGTTTGAGGGCTGTCGCTTGGCAACTCGAAGTTCACATCTCAGCTCTAGGGATGAAATATGCTAATTTTTTGAGATATGGATTTTGGGTTTTCATGAGCTGTATGCCAAAATCATCAGTATTAAAACAATAACAGACCTGAAATATTTCAGTTGGTGTGCAATGAATCTAAAATATATGAAAGTTTAATTTTTATCAGTACAATACAGAAAATAATGAACTTTATCACAATATGCAAATTTTTTGAGAAGGACTATATATAAAACGATGTATATATAACTGAACTTGGAAGAAGGAGGGTTACGTCCAGTTTGTCGTTTGTAAACAATGGACGCAGCGTCATTATGTCATTATGTCAGCATACTACGTAGGTACGTTTAAACTCAAAATTTGACAATTTTTTTTTTTTTTTGAAAAAAATCCCGTAAAATCGAAAAAATGTAAAATGGATGAACATAAGTCGGGGAGCGTCTGTACTGTACTGGTTTCTTATCATTAATTTCCATTCATCCATTCATTTTCTAAACCGTTTAATCTTTATTGGGGTCACTGGGAAACTGGCAACCATCCCAGCCGACTCTGGGAGAGGCTGGGGTACACCCTGGACAGCTCACTGGCTATTGAATGGCCGGCACTCACACAACCATTCACAGTCACTCTCAAATTTGGGGATTTGGAGCTTACCGTGCATGTTTCTGGACTATGGGAGGAAACCAGAGTACCCAGATGAATCCCACACAAACATGGGGAGAACATGCAAATTCCACACATAACAACTCCACACAGAAATACCCATACTGGGAATCGAACCCTGGACCTTCTTGCTGTGAGGCGGACATACTATCATTCATTTTTAGGCTTCAAATTCTCAGGAGTAAGAAGAAAAATGAAACAGTTTTGGCTGCCTGGTTTCCCTTTCATTTATCTTTAATTTATCATTAAGTATTTTAAAAACATTAATAATGCTATTTTTGTACTCTTCCAATTTCCAATATTTTTGTAGCCATCTATCCAATTTATGACATCTATGCTGTCTCAGTGACTGGGGCAGTGGTGGTCTGGTGGTAAAGGGTGCTGGATTGCTGATCCTAAGGTTGCGGGTTCAAATCCCACCCTCCACAGTGTTGTCACTGTCCCTCCAGTGCACCTAACTGGGTTATCAAAGGCCAGCCATGTCACTCACCATAGACGGTGAGTGATGATTCACTGTGGCGACCCCTGGAAAAGGGAAAAAGCCAAAAGGAAAAGAAGAAGATGCTGTCTCAGTAACTGTACACCAAGGATCACCAATATGGTGCTCGTGGGCACCAGGTTGCCCCAAAGTACAACATAATTTGCAGGTGGGCCTGTTCACTGGTATTTTTAGAACAGGCCCGCAGCTCCATAACGCCACTCTCCATTGAGTTGTTTTTTTGTTTAAAAAAAAAAAATCAAATCAATATCTTCACATAGATGAATAGCTTTAATTATTAATAATGACATATAATTAAAAGTAAATTGGGCAAATTTGTTATTTCAGAAGTGTGTATTGACCTGGTAGCCCTTCGCATTTATTGGCACCCAAGAAATATCTCTCAGTTTCAAAAAGGTTGGTGAGCCCCTCTGTATACACGTCCCCAAAGAAAAAAAAGTGCTTGGAATTTTTGGTGGACCCCCTTTAGCCATGATTATACCACAGCAGGGGTGTCAAACTCATGCCACAAAGGACCATGTGGCTACAGGTTTTTGTTTCAACCAAGCAGCAGCACTTTGCTCATTTACACAAACTGTTTGAGTTTTCAGGCTGCTGATTGGTCAATCTGTGTGCTCTTTACAGAGACTGACCAATCAACTGCCTGAAGACTCAGATCAGTTGTTTAATTGAGCCAAGTCAGGTTGGTTGAAACAAAAACCTGCAGCCACATGGCCCTTTGTGGCATGAGCTTGATACCTGTGTACTACAGCATTTTCAAAAAACTTGCATAACTACAAAACATTTATTTCAATCCAGATTTGGGATACTTTTCGCCAGCAACATGAATTGATCATAAGATAATGAAGAAATAACTGAACCATTCCATAAAGTCTTCTCTAGCACATCCCAAACACTTTCATTAGGGTTAGGGTTAGGTCAGGACTCCACGGTGCCATTTCATGTGTAAAAATGATTCATCATGCTCCCTGAACCACTCTTTTACTATATGATCCCCAATTTTATATCTGTACCATCAAGTCAATGTGTGGAAAAAGCTGGTCATCAGCAGCTTATTGCCATATAACGATCCTTGATCCAACCATCTAAAGCCCCATTGCCATGATGACAATTCACGGTGTAATCAAAGCGAAAGGCTTTCCAACAAAATATCAAAGTGCATGCCTTTTATGGTCAGGCTGTGTAAATTATCCATCAGGGTCATGGAGAACCTGCAGCCAATCTCAGCTGACTTTGGCTGAAAGGTGTGCTACACGCTGAACAGGCCACCAATCAATTGCAGGGCTCATACGCATACACAAACAGGTGGAAGCTGCACCATGATTGGGCACACGACTCTCTCTACTGACTTTGAGGATGGCATCAGTTCTCTGCATCCTGATGTCGGGAATAACGTCAGCGCTTGATGATCTCACTACATCAACGTTTTGTTTGTTTTTCTGATCCAGGCAAGGCAACAGTGTCTAGATTGAGTCACCTTCAGCTGTCTGTAGATATGTAGAGCAGTGACACTGACAGAGTAGATGGAAAAGAAAAATATGAAAACGGAATGTACCCCTCTTAGTTCTCATCAGTTATTCATGTGCATCTTTATTCTCACAGTGTTTCACTCCAGTGAGGATCATCTTAAAGAGATGGCTCATTAATTCAGCTCTCCTCCTGACTGGAGGGCTAATTCATTTCACATTGCTTGACTCCTATCCTGGACAGATGCCCTTTACCAATGATCCTTGCTGCGCTGGGGCTCCCACGGTGTCAGAGGAAAGATGTGCTTGGGTCCAGAGTTTATCTTTCCTCCAAATTATGAATAATGGTCTTGTCATATTTAAATTTATATGATGGTCTGTGCAAGCTGAATTATATTTAGCGCAGATATATGAAAGACTTTTTAATGACAAAGTTATGATTTCCACTCAAAACTGTAATGCTTTGATAATATTTCTATAATTATTACTATGGACTTGCTTGATGTGAGCATTATTTATAACCAGAGAGCAATAACATTTACAGTGAAGGCACTTGAGTGGCAATGAAGACACTTTATTTGAAATAAATTGAAAAAAATGAAACTGAGGCATGCTTATTTAGTGTTAAGCCCCAAACTGTCCGGCAATTTAAATATTTTTTTTCCACTTCTTGATTATGGACTTTAAGGTGCTCTTACTGTTACGCTTGCCTTCCTGTCCACCCACTATGCTGTCTTTCTCTTTATTTAAATGAGATCCTTCTGTCTGCTTATTTTCCTGTTAGTGGTCCCCCCTCAGTTGAATAAACTATTTTCTCAAATATGCAACCAGCATTTTTTTATATGCCCATTATCACACAAACAGAACCCTTGATTAACCCTTTGCTTTTTTTTTTTGTATTCATGTCTTAACTTGTTTGCTGTTCAAAACTTTATCCCTGAGATCCTTTGATAGTCCCTTGCCACCCATAGTTGATTGTTCACTTTCAGTTGCTTTTCCAAGTGCTAAAATTCTCTAGAAATAAAACTATTCAAATTAAGTTCACAATGTTTTATTTATTATGAGGTGAACCTTTGACCATCTTGTTGACCCCAGTTTCCATTCATAAGATTAAACGTTTTTATTTACCGTAGCCGACGTAATAAGTGGCCTACTCCAAGAAGCAACCCCGTGTGTACTGGAAGCAAAATGTTAGATCAAACGTAACAATTTTATTCGATCAGTCTCTGTAGCAGTAAAATGAGATTTTCACTGCCTGGAAAAGTGAGTTTACACGGTATTTCAAGACCCCCTGCCACTGGGGAATGTCTATAATGTTGATCAGTAACAACACTTTTGATTGCTCTTCCATGCTTTACAAAACAGGAAAATATTTTGCTGTGTTCTCTTGGTAAATGTCCAACAACCGATGAACCATTAGAAACTGCTCCAGCAAAACTATGGGATACTTTGAATGAATAGAGCGATGAGCCAGATATGGACCTATCAGAAAGTGATGATGAATATTTTTCACCCCTCCTGTTCACTAACTGCATAAATTTAAAATACATTCCTGGCTATGTGCTTTTGTTTATGTTTATGCTGATTGGTTCAATGTGCCATGTGCTAAAGTTGACAGTGTTGATTGGCTCGATTTTACTTCCAGGAAAATGTTGAAAGGAAATGTTTAAAGGGGTCTTTTTTTAATTATTCTGTTTTCTGTTTATTTTTCATCTTTCATGTAAGTAGTTTGGTTGATACCACAAAATGAATAATATAAATACCATTAAAATTATTTTATTGTTCTGTTATTATTCATGCTTTCCACCTCGATGGTAAGAAGCACTTACCACTCCGCTGGCAATTTTTTAATAAGCGCCCACCCACTCCAATTTTTAAAGCGCCCTGGGCACTTATCGTGGAATACGGTATTTATTTTTTCTCTAAATTGTTCCATTGGTTGTTGTAATTTACACTGTGAAAATACAACATGAAAAATATTTTTGTGTGATGTGAATATTTCACAAGGAATGATTCTTTCGCCCTCACTGTATAATAGGGTGTGCACATCTCCTTTTCCCTTAGTTATTTAATTATATTGATAGAAATGTGATTTTTTTCGAAGAGTAATTGTCTTGGCCTCATTTTAACGTCACAGGATAAGTAGCGTTTTCATACTGTATGCACTGTAAGTTACAAATGAACTCTTTTACATATCCTAAAGTTTGAATTCATGTTCTTTAATCTGCTCATCAGAGGTGAACAGGTTATAAAATGAACAGGGTTTATGCTAATGAGCTCATTTCTTTAGGGAGCATTTATCTGCTCTTGAAATGAAATTTTCAGTATGGCCAATTGCTTAATGTAGGACCAAAAGGACCACTTTCCTTTCAGTTTAATGAGAAGGGTTTTAAAATCCCCAGAAGGCTTTTTAACTTCATTGCATAATCACCAACTGAGGTTTATTCCAAAATAGTTTTATAGATTTTTTCCATTTATATATATATATATATATATATATATATATATATATATATATATATATATATATATATATATATATATATATATATATATATATATATATATATATATATATATATATATATATATATATATATATATATATATACACAACCTGATGGGCCTGATATGCTACTTGGATACTTGGACATGTCTAATCTTCAAAGTATGATAAAGCAATAAATATGTAGTGCATATAGTGTTGTAATTAAGAAGGGAAAACCTGGTTGTCCTCTGGATCACTTTGTGACAGTTACTAGGTTGTCTGTATTTTAAATTAGTTCTCCGTAATCAAATACCTGTAATAAAATTACATTTATTTTTATCATATGCATTCCCATAAGTGTTTAATTTACTCAATTAATACGCCTTCATATGTAATCGCATAAAAATAGTTGTAAGCATTACTAATAATAACATTCATTCTGTTTTATTCTAGCACGTGGAATATCCATTTCCATAGACTCCAAGAAAGAAGAGAGAGAAAGAGAGATCGGGCTGTGCGATGTCCTAGGGAGCTCTCCAGGGTGGACTCCACCCTCGCCCAGAGTCAGCTGTAATGGGCACCAGTTCCCCTGCGACCCTAATTAGGATTAGGCAGTTCAGAAAATGAATGAATTAAATGAATGAATGAGAGAGAGAGAGAGAGAGAGAGAGAGAGAGAGAGAGAGAGAGAGAGAGTAACTATTTCCCATCTGTACTTTTAATTTAATTGTAGACATGACGGTATTGATCAGACATTGTTCATAAATAAGTATGCTTGTGTGCTAAAAAGCTAAATAAATGTAATATATGAGTTATTTATATTTGGCTAATATTTTGTATTGCCATATTTATACACCCCATTTATGTAAAACACTCATGTTGACAAATATAACACTATACTTGCATTAAAATGTCTGTAACATGATATGAAGGAGTTTTGATGGTCAAATTCCAAATGACCTGGTGCTTCTCGAAGAAAGGCATTCTAATTTAAATTATGTTTTATTACAGGGGCAGGAATTTGTAATTTATCCAATATTAAGGCTTGAGAAGTAAAGGCTTCCTCATCAGGGCTGAAGCAAAACAAATGAAACCTGCATTTACCAAAGTAACACGATCCTAGGGTTAATTAATAAATGACGTTAGATATGTATATACAGGGATCCCTTGCTACTTTGTGCTTCAGTTTCTGCGGCTTCAGTAGGGTGGAGTGAAACATATAGTTTTTCCACAATCAATTCATAATAGTGTATAAAAGACGTAACAATACCAGTTATAAACATATGTAAAATATTAAAAATCTGTCAAAAATTTCTAGGTTCCCCCAACTCACTCGAAATAAGGTATGTCGAGTCGATTTTGAGAGCATGCGAGCACGCGATTGCCGACAAAGGGAATAACTCTAACTAATTCACTAACATTCTCTACTCTAACATTCACAGTTCACAGATTTGGTATGACTGGAACGGTCAGGACTCAGTAGTTTAGTAGAGAAAACTATCACCAAGTAGTGACAGCATATGGCACAGCATATGGCACATTCAACAGATACCCATGCCACACACAGGCTGTGGAGAGGGGCATCAAGGTAGTGACTGAGGCATCACAGTCTGTATGTGGCGACAATCAAAGAGACGGCTTCATCCGTACAAGACTGGAGTCGAGGGCAAAAATGCCAGTTTTTGAGATAAAATGAGACTTCAATATGTGACAGTCATATCGACTCATCTGAATATCTGTGGGTTTCTTGAGACAATATGTTAACACTGTGCCAAAATGCCTAAAATATATGTTTTTGATAATATAGAAGCAAATTGGATCACTATATCAGAATTAAACCCCAAATATGGTCATAATCATCGCTCTTGGGGGAGCCTTAGATATCAACTTATCAAGATGTAATTTTACAATCTTTTAGATGACACCGCTCCACATTTTTTTATTGATATTCCAAGAAAAATAATCAAAAATTTAATTTTTCACAATTTTCACTCCACCCAAGGCTTCAGTGCATCGCAGGTTTTTCATCGAAAAATTTAAAAATAAGGAAATTAAGGAAAAATAGTGGAAAAGTTAAGGAAAAAGCAGCAAAACAAGCCTAATTATGAAAAAAAAAACCTCAAACGAACAAAAACAAAAAACAACCCAAAACCTACCAACAAAACTACACACATTTTTATGTGAGGTGGGCTTCTGACTGTGTGTGCGCGCATCTGTGTGTGTGTGTGTGTGTGTGTGTGTGTGTGTGTGTGTGTGTGTGTGTGTGTGTGTGTGTGTGTGTGTGTGTGTGTGTGTGTGTGTGTGTGTGTGTGTGTGTGTGTGTGTGCATTTATATTTTATTTCCTGCATTATTTTTGAATGTTTAATTGTTATTATAAGAATTTATAGCATTGAATATGTATTTATTGACATTATATACACATATAAATATGTATACGTCAGTCGGGGGGGGCAATCCTACTTCACGGAAATCGGCGGTCCGAGGGGGGGGGCTCTGTCCCAATTAACAGCAGAAAGTGAGGGATGTAAATGTATATATACATTTGTGTGTGTGTGTGTGTGTGTGTGTGTGTGTGTGTGTGTGTGTGTGTGTGTGTGTTGAGGCTGGAATAGTATTAGACAATGTGAAAAAACTAACTTGAAAAGCGGGTGCTAAAAGTTTATATAGTAAGATTTTTTTTGTACTTTCAGGTCTGATTCCTTTTTTTCGAATTAAGAAAAAAATGCAAATGTCTATGACAGACTGTCAGCACATACAATAGCTCTGAAAGAACCTGAGAAGAACTAAGCACAATACTATTTTTACACTTCATATCTGAATGTCAGTAATAATTCATCAGGGTTTTCATTTTCAGTTAAATTTTATTTACCATTATATTTTACACCTGGATATATTGTATTGTGATACTCAAACTTGGACGGCACAGTCATTTCTTTCTGTTTATTTTCTGTGTGTGTGTGTGTGTGTGTGTGTGTGTGTGTGTGTGTGGAGCAGAAATTAAAAGAGGTACTGAGAGACGAGATCACTCAGACAGAGGCTGCTGAGATAGAATCCTCATTAACCCTCTTGTCCTTGGCCATTGTGTTTGTCTAGAATTATTCAGCCTAAGAACAAGATGCCATCCGAGATGAAATGGACATGCAGCATAGATTATGGAAACGTCTGCGATTTAAAACGATGAAAAAGACAACGAGACCGAAAATCTATCAAGGGTTATTTTGAAAAGGTGTCGATGTACATAGAAATAGAAAGTTATATACCAGTACACGCTGATAATTGTTTATATTATTTCCTATGTGTGCATATGTAGCAGTTTGGCAAAACCAATGTGAATCTGTGGAGGAAGCCTGCAAGCTTAACCCTCGATTTATATTGGAGAATTATGTTGCAATTTCCTCCATGACTTGAGAGAATTGTGATGAGTGCGGGGAGGCCGTGGGATCGAAACGTGATGATCTTAATGGGAATTTGATGAACTCATGATGATCTTGAGTTGGGCCCGGTGGCATAGTGGTAAGAGGGCTGCACTCATGAGCGGGAGGTTGTGTGTTCATATTATGTAAAATGCGGTTCAACTTACGAAAAATGCAGTTTACGAAAAAAACTGGCGCTGGAACGGATCGATTTAATAAAGTGAGGTACGGCTGTAATACGATTTTATGCCAGTTGTGATAGAATGTGTAAATCATAGCGGAGTGCAGTAGAGTCTATCAGACTTTAACAGACAAAACCAGAGTGAAACGGACTATGACGGGCCATCAAAGGAGATCTTGATGAACTCGGAAACTCTTCCCGATTTTTACTCCACTCATGGTCATAAATCGTGGAGCTCGATGCTTCTTTGAATTACTGTGATCGCGAATATTGCGCCCTGTGTAAATACAGGGAAAGAAATGTGTTCATTTATTGTTAAAATTCTTTTTTTTTTGCAACATATTTGAATAAACAAACAAATAACACACCCACTTTGATACAATGCCTGCACATAAAGGTCATTCATTCATAATCCAAGTTGCTTAATCCTATTAAGGCCGCAGGGACACTGGCACCCATCTCAGCCAGCTCTTGTGAAGGTGTGGTACACTCTAAACAACCTGCCAGGCCATTTCAGGGTCAGAACACATACAACCATTCACAGTCACCCTCACACCTTGGGGCAATATGGGACAGCCAATACCCAAAGTAATACGTTACTGATTTATACACAGTACTGCAGCTAACTGGGTTATCAAAGGCGGGCCATGTCTGTCACTGTCTATGGTGAGAGGTTCATGTAAAAGAACCATTGCTGACTTTCGTAAAGAGTAGCTGCAAAGCCGTCAGCGTGTTTCTGTCCCTTGCTAAAAGGGTTGTGACAGGAAGGGCATCCGACGTAAAAACCTCTGCCAAATCAAATGTGCGAATCAGATGATTCGCTGTGGCGATTCCCGAGTGAAAGGGAAAAAGCCGAAAGAAAGAAAGACAGACAGACAGACTCTGATAAATGTTAAAGTTTTTGCAGTATTAGCAAGAAACTTATATTTCTGCATACTCATAAAATGTTCTTGGCTGTATTGTCTATGAATTGGGAGCTGGATGACGGTCCACCTCAGGGGATGCATAATCAACTCTGGTGTAATCTGAACTTTTTGCAGAGATGTTTTTGGAGCCACTGGAAGAAGTACACGAAAGACAGCTTATTTCCCCCAAAAACAATCACCTAAGATAGTTTTCAGTTATTCATTAGTTCTAGAACTACTTAATCTCAGCTGAATTTGGGCAAAGGTAGAGTATATCTTGGACAACTCGCTAGTCCGACACAGGGCAGAAGCACACGGATGGCAACCATACCATACGGTTAGCTTACTCTCTAAAAACAAGAGCAATGGAGGCACTGAGATCAAAAACCTGAAATGTGACTTATGTGGTTTTTGATCTCAGTGCCTCAATGGTATTTTTATATGTTTCTCACTACAAGCAATGAGAGACATGGCTGGCCTTTTATAACCCAGTTAACTGCACTAGGGACAGCAGTGTCAAATCGATGACAGTGGGGGTTGAACCCCTGACCTTTGGATCAGAAAACCTTTGGCTCATTCATTCATTCATTCATTCATTTTCTAAATTACTTAATCCTAATTAGGGTTGTGAGGAGGCTGGCACCCATCTCAGCCGACATCTGCGAGGCCAGAGGACACTGTGGACAGCTCAAAAGGACCTTCAGATCAGTAAGCCAGCACCCAACCACCAGGCCACCACTGCACCATGCTAGTAAATTAAATGTATTATTTTGTATGTCAGCAAACTGCGTCTGTCAGCCTTCCAATAATCTCATTTTGTTAATTAAATATAATTCTGACTATAAAACTGACTGCACCAACTAAAACCCGACTTGTGGGTATAGTTTCCTTAGAAAACATCCTCTGTCTTTAAGAGACCAATCAGAATATTGAACTGTACTGTGATGTCCAAAGCATTACCATACTGGCTCTGAAAAGCCAAAACTTCTAAAAGATCTGTCAAACTTGGGCTACACTGATTCTCACAAATCACAATGTTCCTCAGACTGCCATCCCAGCATCATAAAGAATTTAGGGTGAGAATCAATGCTAGTTGATGGGAGTTTTTTGGATCTCATCTTCTGAGGCAGCGAGGCAGCACATCTCCTTTGCTTTCATGGCCCCACTGTGAAAGAGGCTTCTCTTGTCACTCTCTTTCTCGAGTGAAACTTTACTCCCAAACAGATGCTTTTCTATAGAAAAATCTCCCATCACCTGAATGACTATACAGGGATCGCTCACTCTCCACGGTTAATGAGGACCGAGGCGCGCGATTTCCGTGAAGTAGGATCGACACCCCCCCCCCCCCCCCGACTGATGTATATGTACATGTATATGTGTATATAATGTGGGGCCAGTGGCGTAGTGGTTACAGTGCTGGGCTCATGATCAGGAGGTTGTGAGTTCAAATCCCAGTTAGACCCCCACTGTGCTAAGACCGCTGGGCAAGGTCTTAACCACAAGTGTGCCTCTGTTCACCCAGCAGTATAAATGGGCACCAGTAAAATATACTGGGAAGGTAACCTACGATGGACTAGTATCCCATCCAGGAGGAGTTGAACTCCTAGTTGCGTCACGCTACAGACACCGGGGATAAGCACCAGCGTGATGAGCTATGGTGCGGGTGTAAAAATCCCAACAGACTTTACCTACCTATGTGTATATGTCTGTCTTCCTTTCGGCTTTCCCCCTTTTTTTTTTACTCGGGAGAATCATCTGATTCGCACGTTTGAGTTGGCAGAGGTTTTTACGTCGGATGCCCTTCCTGTCACAACCCTTTTTAGCAAGGGACAGAAACACGCTGACGGCTTTGCAGCTACTCTTTACGAAAGTCAGCAATGGTTCTTTTACATGCCTCTCACCATAGACAGTGAGAGACATGGCCCGCCTTTGATAACCCAGTTAGCCGCACTGGGGTGGGGGGGGGGGGTGGGGGCAGTGACAACCTTGTGGAGATTGGGACTCGAACCCCCCACCTTTGGATCAGCAATCCAGCACCCTATACCACTAGACCACCACTGCCCCCCTACCTATATGTATATAATATAAATAAATACATATTCAATGCTATAAATGCTAATAATAACAATTAAACGTTCAAAAATAATGCATAAGATGTAAATAAAATATAAATACATACATGTACAGACGCGTGCACGCACACATATATGTACACGCACACATTCAAATAAAAAAAAAAAAAATGTAAGTAGTTTTGTTGGGAGGTTTTGGGTTGTTTTTTGTTTTTGTTTCTTTGGGGTTTTTTTTTATAATTGGCCTTGTTTTGCTGCATTTTCTTTAACTTTTTCCCTATTTTTCCTTAATTTCCTTGTTTTTTAAATTTTTCAATGAATCTCCTTCTTCTTCTTCTTCTTTTCCTTTCGGCTGCTCCCTTCAGGGGTCGCCACAGCAAATCATCTGTCTCCACCTCACCCTGTCCTCTGCATCTTCTTTTTTGACTCCAACGACCTTCTCCTTCTTTGACGTCTTTGACCAACAGTAGTCCAATTTCCATCAGCACCCTGTTGATTGACAGCACTGATGGCGGTAATTGTTAACCCGGGCCTCGACCGATCCGGTATGGGAGTAATACTTCTGATTTGCATCATAAAAGTTTGGCATTGGTTTTACATCGGATGCCCTTCCTGACACAACCCTCTGCATTTCTCCGGGCTTGGGACCGGCATAAGGGGGAGAGAGACTGGGCAGTGCCACCTCATGACTGCATTTAATTTTTCAATGAATATTTTTGAAAAACCCGCAATGCACCGAAGCCACAGGAACTGAAGCACGAAGTAGCGAGGGATCACTGTATTGTATTTCTCTTATATTCTAAAAGTCTCTGCTTTACTAGCTTTGAAGGATGACCATCTGTGGTACAGTCGTACTCAGCACGTGGTGTACACAGCAGTCTGGCTGAAGTCACTTGATGAAAACAGTAATGTCCACAACTGGTTGATTTAATGTAGTAGATCACATTCTCACGGAATGTAGTTTAATGTCAATCGATGCAGCCCAAAACCCTCATGCAACTAGAGACAAGACGAAGGGTAGGACTGTGAATTGGAATGCTACTCCTTACAAAACATCCTTGGTCTTTCAGATACCAATCAGAATATTGAACGAGACATTAAATAGATCTCATCAGACTTGTACTGGTCCCAAGCCACAGCACTTATTGGAGACACTCAGGTAGCAGTTGCTAAGAGAATCTCTGAAACACGGCACAGGTTTTGTGTTGGTAAATTACACAAAGCAAACTATACTAATGCATTTGATTTGACATAAAATTAAGTTGTGTGACAGATGACATGCTGTAGCCACCTTCAATCAACAATCTTTCTCGAGAAATCCATGTACACTGCCCTCCATAATTATTGGCACCCCAGGTTAAGATGTGTTAAACGCCTAAAAATAAATAACATTTTTATTACAGAAGCTGCTCTCACACTGAAAATTGGAGACAAATATAACCTTCAATTCAAGTTAATTTTAGAGGGGAAACCCCCCCCCCCCCCCGACGAAGAAATACATTATTATAATATTGGCACCCCTAACAATTCCGAGTGGAAAATGTAATTGAAGTCTCTCTGTCATTTCTACAGTAGGTTACAAAATTTATCAGAGTTTATCTAGGAACATTTAATTAATAATTTATCAGTTCCTATTTCCCTGGGGTATCAATCCGATGCGACACAGAGGCCGTTTCTCTTATTCACTTTTCAACATGTGCAAGACAGAGGAACACACCCTTCAAGTAAGGCAGATGTGTGTCGACCTTCACAAGTCAGGCAATGGCGACAAGAAAATAGCCGCTGTCCTGCTCCTGTCCATTTCTACTGTCAGAGGAAACATTAAGAAGTTTAAAACAACTGGAACAGTGGTAAACAAGCCCGGACGAGGACGCAAGGTTATTTTACCACCACACAGTGCGGAGGATGGTAAGAGAAATCTCCAACGTTCTCCAAATCCCACTGTTAAAGGATTGTAACAAATGGGGTCCGAAAGTCTCCGAAACAACCATCAACCATCATCTACATGTCAACAAACTGTTGGGAAGTACTGTACACATCAAAAAAAACTTTTTTCACGTGCAATTATAAATGCAAATGTCGAGAGTTCTCTAAGTGGTACTGGGACTTCGACTGGGACTCTGTGCTTTTTTTAGATGAGAAGCTTTTTGGCAACAAACACTCTAAGTGGGTCTGGCGCAACACAAATGATGAGTTTGCAGAAAAGCACCTCATGCCCACTGTGTAGTATGGGGGCGGACCGGTGATGCTGTAGGCCTGTTTCTCTTCCAGAGGCCCTGGGAACCTTGTTAGGGTGCATGGCATCATGAACGCTTTGAAATACCAGGACATTTTAAATCAGAATTTGGTGGCCTCTGCCCGAAAGCTGAAGATGGGTCGTTACTGGATATTTCATGAGGAGTGCTCATAATGATTTGATGTAAAATAATTATTTCTTAATGAGGGATTTTTCCACACTAAATAAATGCACTTGAATCAAAGCTTGGATTGTCTTCTTTTTTGTGGTCCTATATTAATTAGAAAAATACTGAATTTATTACAAGCTAAAGAACACATATTAACCAGGTGTGCCAATAATATATATATATATATATATATATATATATATATATATATATATATATATATATATATATATATATATATATATATATATAGTGATATAGTGGTACCTCACCTTATGAAATGAATCCGTTCCAGAGCATTTTTCTTAATTTGGATTTTTCTTAAATTGAACCACATTTTACATGTAAAACGTGTGATTCGTTCCAAGACTCCCAATACGACCCCTAAACCCTTTAAAAATTATAAAATCATATATTTTAAGACCTTCTTCTGCTTCAATATCATACCGATGGTAGACGGGTTTGGCCATATTCCTTTGTCATATCACTCAAGTCCGTTCATTCTTCTCGTGTGTGTGTGTGTGTGTGTGTGTGTGTGTGTGTGTGTGTGTGTGTGTGTGCACGGGTGTGTGTGCATGTATGTGTTGACCATGTCTTCTTAGCAGATTTATAATCTTACAAATGTTTATGGAAGGCTAAAAGCCTGACTCAAGAAATAAAGCTTGAAACAAAAGTAACTCTGTGCTTTACATGAAAAACATTATAGTAGATGCAGCTCCATAATAGCCAATGGGAGGGAGCTGCGTCATCCCTCCCAGCCAATGGGAAGCAGGTGGGGCGGGATGTTGGGAGATAGGCAATGGGAGGTAGCTGCGTCATCCCTCCAAGCCAATGGGAGGCCAGCGGGGCGGGATGTTTGAGCATCATCGATGGAAGAGCAGCTCGTGCATTGTTTCAATGTTTGAATGGCGCATTTTAATGTTTGAATGAATGATTGGCGTGATTGAATTTTGAAGATGGCACTTTCATAACTTGAACTCGTTTCATATCCAGAGACAAAAATTTTAGGAAAATGCATTTCATAACCTGAATTTTTCATTTGGTAATACTTTCGTAAAGTGAGGTACCACTGTTTGTGTGTGTGTGTGTGTGTGTGTGTGTGTGTGTGTATATATATATATATATATATATATATGTGTGTGTGTGTGTGTGTGTGTGTGTGTGTGTGTGTGTGTGTGTGTGTATATATATCTATATATATCTATATATATATATATATATATATATATATATATATATATATATATATATATATATATATATATATAGATATATATAGATATATATATGTTTAAGATCAATGCAATAGGATAGGCCTGATGGTAAGGTGCTGGATTATCGATCCCAAGGTTGGGGGTTCAACCCCCACTGTCACTGGGATGCCACTGCTAATCCCCAGTGTAGTTAACTGGATTATCAAAGGTCGTCCATGTCTCTCACTGTCTATGGTGGGAGGCATGTAAATGGACAAGTTCTTCCACAAACCTCATTAGGATGAAACAGTTCAGAAAATGAATGAGATCAAGAGATGTAGTACAAACTGTAGCCCACACGTATAACTTATAATTTTCTATAACTCAATAGCTACATTGCTGGGAGCATTAAAACACTCTTACATAGCAAAATCGAGTTCTCTGGGTATTTCGAGCTGCTTGTGGCAAGGATATAATTGGAGATTGTTTGCTATATGAAATTGACTGAGCTGTCAACTGTGAGGCTCGTGGGGACATACGATTTTATTTTAAAATGAGAAGGTAAAGGACAACACAAAATGTTTTCTTTAATTTTTTAAAAACTCTGACATCGAATTAAAGCTACAGAATTATAAACTTTACTTGAATAGTACTTTTATGGATTCCTGGCCGATATCATCATTAAGAGAAATCCTACACTTGGTGCAGTACTATACCATCCCTATTAGTGTCACAGGGATCCTGATCCATCTCCCTCACTCTAAAAAAAGCCCAAACAAACAAACAAACAAAAGCATTCTATACTTAGCTGGATATTTAAATACCTGCTCTATAAATGTAGCCGACTGTGATGACTGTTGTGCACAAGGCTTCTTGAGCGATTCCTTTAGTCCATTCAAACGCCAGACTCACACATTTCCTGCTGATTCTTGTTCACGCCATTTATTAAATTACCACATTATTGTTTTTGCTCTACTGTGCCATAATAAGCTAATGAAGGATGAATAACCTACAATGGGCAAGCTGTTCATGGTGCACTCTGTGTCCGCCCAGTGTCATCTGACATACATTTATATTTACAGCATTTGGCAGACACTCTTATCCGGAGTGATTTACTATTATTTTGTTTTATACAACTGAAGCAATTGATGTTTCAGGGCCCAACAGTGCTGACAGTGGAGATTGTACCGCCAGCCTTCGGGTCATTAACCCATCGGCTTAACCATCGCGCCATCACTGCCCTTTGACATCGAATGACATTGAATGACGCCAGCCTCTAGGCACCAGCCTCTCCATGACCCTAACAAGATTAAACACTTCAGGAAACGAGTGCGTGGAACTCAGCAGGGAACTGATTCATTCATTCATTCATT
>CM045746.1:17604465-17611965 GCA_024760905.1 Plotosus lineatus
TACTGGCAAATATGTTCCTTTCCTCGTCGCCATCTCCCTCAGTTTACCTGTTTCCTTGTGCAGTATATCCACCATACAGATTAGAAAATTCATTCATAGTTGTAATTCAACACCAGCACCTATCACCAACACCATCACCAGCGTATACTTTATTTTAATTGTTCACAACAATATTTAAAATTTTCCTTCGCATGAAAAATTGGCGCACCCCAAAGTCTTTTACCATATCTGGAAAGGGGGCCTGGCTTCAGCTGTGTGGGTGGTGCTCCATGAGGCACCACGCGCATTCAATTCCTTGGGAAGTCCGCATAGGTACAGTACTGTACTTCTCTCTTTTAAGTATGTGCAACAATGATGTCGTTTAATATGCACCGGTAATATTCCTAATACGAGTGCATCAAGATTCATTAACATGTTATGGATTATCATTTATTTATTTATCAAGTAGTTTAGTGATAAAGCTGGGGTTGGCAAGCTGAAAAACCCTCTCCTGCCTTCGGAGGTCCTTCCACCACCAAAAAAAAAAAAAAAAAAAGTATGCTGGTTCATACTTTCATACTTGGTAGGGTTGGGACACGGGACACAACAGCCTTTGACTGCAAATCTCTCAGAGGCACACAAGGCAGTGATTGGTTGGCGGTGTAACAGCACTACAGTGGCCACAGATGATGGATTTTTGAAGCCATTTGTGTATCAGATCTCATATGTCGATTGTAAAAAATCATTTTAACTGGGCGAAGGAGGGGTTCACCATGTACAGCTCACCAGACCATCACAGGGCCAACACACACAGTCATTCATACTCACGTCTTTGTCTATGGGCAATTTGAAATAGCCATTTAACCTTATGAGGGAGGAAACCAGAGTACCGGAGGGAATCCGCAAGATTTTACTCACATATAACAGCTTGCCCATACAGCTTCAATACCAACCCCAGTTTTATCCTCATGATAGTTCCATGGCAACAGAAGCATCTATGGCGTAGGATTTTCAGCCTATATGATGCCGCACACATCCTTATCATCTTTATTTGCCTGAAACAAACTATGATTCTGCCACGATATACTTGTGTGACTGCAGTGTGACTATAATTAGACTGGGCAGAGTTATTCATCAGCTTTTCAGACACTTTCTCTTGTCATCAGCTTTACAGTCCATTTCCTGATATTTCATCAAATTGTTATGTTTTGATTTCTATTTATTCAGTTGGACAGTGATGGCCTAGTGGTATAGGATGCTGGATCACTTATCCAAAGGTTGGGGGTTCGAGTCCCTCTCTCCACAAGGTTGTCACTGTCCCTCCAGTGCAGCTAAATGGGTTGGTTATCAAAGGCCGGCCATGTCTCTGACTGTCTATGGTGTGAGGTTCATGTAAAAGAACCATTGCGGACTTTCGTCATGAGTAGCTGCATAGCCATAGCGTGTTTCTGCCCTGCGATGGCCTGGTGAGCTGTCCAGGGTGTACTGTGCCCTCGCCCGGAGTCGGCTGCGATGGGCGCCAGCCTCCCCGTAACCCTAATTAGGATTAAGCGGTTACAGAAAATGAAATTTATTCAGTTTTACATGTGTAGAAGTCTTGTTGGGACATTATTATGATTTTATTGAGTTGCATAATAACAGTTAATTGAGAATAAAAAATACTTTAACAATAGAAGAGTGTCAGGAACCGAAAACTCAGTCTTCTAAAAGCAGAGCAATACGTACTTCAGACAGAGCCATTGTTTTTTGATACATATGCATATATTCAGACTCCCTGGAGAGCGACATTGTAATAATCAGAATCAAATGGATTCACATAAAGACGGCAGTGCATTTCCTGAAAGAAATGTTATATATCAAGATGGAGCACCATAAAAGATTTTGTGTAGAAGGTTTTGGAAGAGTTATTTAGGGTTGTTTCTCATTTCCTTCATTTACTGTAACAGTACAGAGAAAATCAGGGACAAGAGGGACTGAGGGACAAGAGAGGACATGAAAATCTAAAGACTAAGAACTACTTACACAAGACTCTGCAGAGTGTGTGGACACATGAAAAAGTGTATCACTTGCGGGGATTACGTGCCAGGACAGATGTGAAACTCGTGAACCATAGCAACAGATTCCTTGGAGACAAGAACACCCTGGTGATAAGTGGATGGCTATATGGGTCAAAATATCTGAGTCAAGGATCACACACACAGGACGCCTGTGAAAGCCAGGCAAATGAGTGATGATAGGTGGAATTGCTCAAGTGGTGCGAAGTGGGTGGGTACAGAGTTTAAAATACTGTTGATTGATAGATTTCTCTTATTCTGGAAAAATCTTGTTCGTCAAATTTGGACATACTCTCTCTCTCTCTCTCTCTCTCTCTCTCTGTGTCTACATCCAATCACAAGGAATGGACGTCGATCCCTGAAGCTTGAATAATGCTCATACTGGGATTGTCATGCCAGTGATCACAATGATCTACTGTACGGTTCGCCAGGCCACATACAGACTCACTCGCACCTACGGGCAATTTAGAACAGCGAATTAACCTACTGTGCATGTTTTTGGACTATGGGAGGAAACTGGCGTACCTGGAGGAAACCCACGCAAACACGGGGAGAACATGCAAACTCTACACAGAAACTCTCAGGCCTGGAATCGAACTATGACCTACTTGCTGTGAGGCGGACGTGCTAACCACTACGCCACCTTGCCACCCTTTGGACTTACTAGGTTTTGATTCATCGTCAAAATATAAAATGTCACCATACTTTGGTATTTTTTGATCTGGAATAGTCTAGGAAGTCTCCCTTATTACTCTAAATTTCCTCGGGTTTCCAGATCATGGAAACGTTTCCTTTGGTTAACAGTAATCAGTAGTTTTATTATGTCTAATATTGTGTTCTTAATGACTGCACATGAAAAGATTACAAGCATAGGAACTGAAAACATTATTCTTGGGTCCATGTTTGTTTCTAAATCATTTTGCATTTGCTGTAAGAAATATTATTTTATGTTTATTTACAGTTAGACGAAGAAAACATTATGCGGGTTTCACTAGCTAACCTGAGGACATGCTTTGGCTAATTTTTTTTTTTTTGCTGCAGAATCATGTAAACAGGCTGACATGTTGTGTAGTGGTTAGCACATCCGCCTCACAGCAAGAAGGTTCTAGGAGCGATTCCCAGGTTCAAGAGTTTCTGTGTTTAGTATGCATATTCTCCCCATGCCTGTATGGGCTTCCTTTGGGTATTCCATTTCCCTCCCACAGTCCAAAGACATACACGCATACGCTAATTGGCCTTTCTAGGTTGCCCCTTTGTATGGATGTGAGAGTGAATAGTTGTATATGTGTTGGCCATGTAATGGTCTGGTGAGTAATTCAGGGTGTACCTCACCTCTGCTCAGTGTCAGCTGAGACAGGATCCAGCCTTTCCACGACTGTAGTAGGATTGATCATTTTAAACAAATCATGTATGCTAAGAAAGTTGTAAACTAGCATAAGCAGATGGCGAGCATTCGGCGAATAGTTTTATCTAGAGTTTATCATTTTTATACAACTGAACAATCAAGGGTTAAGGGCCTTGATCAGGGGCCCAACAGTGGACGCTGACACGTGAACCCCTGTCCATTGGATCAATAAGCTGATAAACTACTGAGCCACCACTTGCAGAGATAGCAGATTGTAATGAATACTTTGAAGGACAGAACATGGGTATCTCTGGTTACTGATTAAAGGCAGGCATCATAATACCCCCATTTCACCGGAGCACCGCAGACTCACGGAAGCAAAAATGTTGTCATTTGCAAACTTTCTGCAGTTATTCCCTCATCTTCCGTATCCTTTCGTGTGATTCTGTAGTTATTCCTCAAGTCTTCCTCCACTTCCGTATGCTTCCAGCAGGCCAAAATATTCTGTGAACGTGCTTTTGAACATGTTCAAAAGCACGTTCAGAGAACAATATTCCATAAGTGTTCCGTGGGGTCACTTTGCCATACCTTGCCATACCTGTTCTGCACATGCTGTGAACGTTCCAAGAGTGTAAGAATTTCCACTTTTCCGTAGCACAGACGCTCCCCAACTTACGTTTTAGTTCGGTTCCGGACGGCCGAACATAAGGTGAAAAAAAGTAAGTTGTTACTGTATATTCCAGTGACGTATAACGTTCATACTGTACGATACATTCATAAATATCATTACCGTATCTCATAAAACACCCCTAAATCAATTATTATAAACATAACATTGTAAAATAATATCAAATATATCCAATAATATCAACATTAATTTCAAATAAATTAAATTCAAGCAAAATAATTTCAAATAGATAAATTTTAATCAAATTCAATCATCAATTATAAAATACAGTATCAAATATAACCTTTAACATTCTCTATGATGCGATCTTTCTGCTTGTAAATGGTTCTGATGGTCGATGGAGCCATTTGGAAGAAACGTGCAATGTTCACATGTTTTTCACCAGCAACAATTTTCTTGATAATAGCCATCTTTGTTTCTAGCAAGATGGCTTGCTGCTTTTTCTGATTACCACTATCACGAGTAGGCTTACGCTTCTGACCAACCATATTTGCTTTGGGTTACAAAAGTCCGCAAAACAGTGTAAACACAAAGATCACAGAGACGACATCTTAAAACAAGGGTAATACACAGTAAACTGGGAAGAAGGAGGGGCACATTCAGTCTGTCATTTGTAAACAACGGACGCAGCATCATTACGGCATTGCGTCATTATGTCAGCATACTATGTAGGTACGTCTCGTACTACAGAGAGCACGCCAAACTCAAAATTTGACATATATTTTTTTTAAACATAAAATCGAAAAATACGTAAAATGAATGAACGTAAGTCGGGGAGCATCTGTTTTTTCACACATTTTCTGTGTAAAAATGCCAAATCTCTTCTATAGACTGCGTTCAGCGCCTTTCCGTTACACGATCCTTGCATGCTATAGTCTAGTGAAATAGGGGCATAATAGACACTGCTTAGTTCTCTGCTGTGGAGGAGGCGGGACATTGTTTGGCAGCACTAGAACAAAGTAATGAGTGCCACAAACTGAGGCACCCAAGACACTGAGGCACCAAAGAGGCTGAGGCACCTGCGTGAGAGTTTGATAGACTTAATCTTGAACTTTGTTTGATACTTTGCCTTCCAACAATGACCTTTATGGGAGAAAACCGGGTCCTTGAGACGTTACCAGTCCGTTTGTTCAGCTCTAGTGGTATCATCAAGACTTCAGCCTTTCCGAAGGGTTGATCTCCTTAACATCATGTGCTGTGTGCACTGAGGCTCACTCGCTGGTGATTTTTGCTTATTAATATTGAATCCACCGTGTTTAGGGTTTTGTTTACTGTTAGGATTGACTTTTTAAAAGGTTGTATGGTTTCAGTAAGCTCTTGATACAGCTCATTTGAAGGAGAGAGCTCAGCATATAATGAGACCATCTCAGCTTTCAACAGCATTTTTTTTCAGCATTCAGACTTGTGTGTGTATGTATGCACCATTTTTCACTTGTCTGGTGTTACTGATGGTGGATTCTCCCTTACAGACTTCGACTGGGCATAATTCCCAACTTGCTAAATGGTCTATGAAGGCTTGACTGTAGCGATATTCTCTTATGCTGCAGCATCATGCTCCTCAACAACTGTGTCAATAATTCCATGTCATGTTGGATCTTGTTCATATATGAAAGCAGTTTCTAATCCTATGACTCACACTGCATTATCTTACAGCACTGCATTTAATTCATTATGTACTTTATTATATATTTATTATTTAATTTATTTGTACTGTATATACACGAGCAGCATAGTGGTGCCATGGTTTGTATATCTACCTCACAGCGCGGAGGTCCTGGGCTCGGGTGTTTCTGTGCATGAGTTTACATATTCTCCCCATGTTCGTGTGGGTTTCCTCCGTGTACTCTAGTTTCCTTCGACAGTCCAAAGACATACACGGTAAGATAATTGGTTGGTCCAAATTGCCCCGAGGTTTGAGTGGGAGTGTAAATGATTGGGCGTGTGTTGCCCTGCTATTCAAGCTGTTCAAGGTGTGCCCTGCCTTCAGCTCATGTCGGCTGAGATAGGCACCAGCCTCCAAGACTCTATAAGTAATTAGTTTTATAAAATGAGTGATTGATGCATGCAGAAACATACAATAGTATTCTTATAGATATTCTAGACAGTTGTATGCTTCAAACCTCATATTTGTGGCAGCATTTTGAGACAAGCCTAAATATGGGTGTGCTGATCAGGTTACCACTTACTATTTACTGTATATGAATATATGATATGATATCTTGATCATGCAATTATTAGAATTTTTTTTTTTTTTTTTTGTAAACAGACCAGGAGTTCCAGACATTGGTCAAATTTTGAAAAGCTGTTTGTGATCCCGGGAGCAGGCCAGACAACCAATCTATGTTCCTCGTGAAAAATGGTGGTCAGAGGATTGCCTCTACAAAAAAAAAAGAGAGCAGTCTGCATTTTTGCGTGAAAGCTATCAGCACTGCATGTCAAGTAGCCTGATTGGTTCGGCTTGGCTTCAGCTTGTGACTTCCTGTATTGAATTTTAAGATAGAGGAGAACAGATTTTTGTGGTCAGCAGAGGAAACAGCATACTTTACTAATGTTTAAAACCACGTTGTAATATTGGACAACTGCGTATAGCTTACTGAGAACCAAAAACAGATTTTCCGCTATTATGAAAACTAATAGTATAAACTAAGCTATTATATATATATATATATATATATATATATATATATATATATATATATATATATATATATATATATATATGTGTGTGTGTGTGTGTGTGTGTGTGTGTGTGTGTGTGTATATATATATATATATATATATATATATATATATATATATATATATATATGTATATATGTATATATAAGCTATAGTAAAAATGTGCAATCAATCTATGGTTTGATGCCTGTTATTAAAAGCCCCTGCCCAAACCAATCCCAAAATCAATTCTAGTGCAGGATCAAGCATCCTGGCACAAAGTGAAAAGAAAAAGGGATGGATTGTGCTTTGTATTCCTCTTCAACATTCACTTTTTAATATTTTCTGTTAATCATCCTCAGGCAACAAAGCTTCAAAGAGATGACATGTTTTTATCTGGATGTTATGATCAAGGTCTGACTTGACAGCAACCAAAGTGGGGATAATAATAATTTTAAATCCGGTACAATGCAAATGAATATAGCTTTCGATAGAATGTACATGACCAAGTGATCAGAGGTGGAAGAAAAGAAACATAAGACAGACAAGAAGGGGACGGCAGGTTCATATATCCGCCTCGAGGCACATCAGGGTGAGATGTTGCAGAGTTGCTGACATTCCTCTGGAGGATAATCTGGGAAAGAGCAAGCGAATAGGTCTCTGACAAGACTTGCATCTGTATTATTTCCTTTTTCCCCCCATTCAATTCCCACTCGGTTGTTCCTTTTGTTTTTTTTGTTTTTTTTGTCTTTTTCAGTAGTAATCCATGCAACATA
>CM045746.1:17616965-17669465 GCA_024760905.1 Plotosus lineatus
CGGAAAAATTTAAAGCTCGTTTTCATCGGAAATGATTTTCCTTGTTTATGGTTGAGTTCACCTGGGAACCTACAAGAACCCTATGGGTGGTGTTTTTGCTTGCATTTCCTCCCTGTTCAAGGTGAGGGTTCAATTTCATGCATCCATGAAATGAATCCAGTGCATGGTGTCACGGTGTTTTCAGTCATGGAAAAGTGTGCAGGGGAAATGATGTTCCTTTGTACAAGTCAAACTGAAGAGAATTTGACTTCCATGCTCTTCCCATGCAAATTTTAGCTTTCGGCTTTTCATAATTCATGTCGCTAGTAATATTTCATGGAAAAGACGAAAGAAAAGAAATCAGGGTCGAGTGAAAGTCTTCCTTCTTGCTTGCAATCTAGGCTGATAGTTTCCTGCCTGCTACAATAATATTGCGATGAAGTGAAATGATGCAGGTGTCAGGATGAAATCTACAATGCAATGATTCATTCATTTATTTGTTGAACCGCTTATTCCTAATCAAGGTCGCGGGGAGGCTGGGACCCATCTCAGCCAACTTTGGGCGAGGGCAGGGTACATCAACAATATAAAATAGTATAATTATTGGTATACTCTATAATAATGTAGGGCAGTGGTGGTCTAGTGGTATGGGGCGCTGGATCGCTGATCCAAAGGTTGGGGGTTCGAGTCCCACTCTCCACAAGGTTGTCACTGTCCTCCCCAGTGCAGCTAACCGGGTTATCAAAGGCCGGCCATGTCTCTCACAGTCTATGGTGTGAGGCATGTAAAAGAACCATTGCTGACTTTCGTAAAGAGTAGGCTGCAAAGCCGTCAGCGTGTTTCCGCCCTGCGATGGCCTGGCGAGCTGTCCAGGGTGTACTCTGCCCTCGCCCGAAGTTGGCTGGGCTGGGCACCAGCCTCCCTGCGACCCAAATTAGGATTAAGCGGTTACAGAAAATGAACTGATAATAATGTATGGATAGTCCACCATGTTGTAAGAATATTTGGAGCTTTCTTCAAAGATCATGTTAGATAAATGAACAAAATATAATAATAATAATAATAACAATAATAACAATAATAATAATAATAATAATAATTATAATAACAACAACAAAACAACAACAACAACAACAATAATAATAATAATAATAATAATAATAATAATAATAGTATAAAACTGCTTTTCATAATTTCAAAGTCGGGGGTTCAAGCCGCACTATCACCAAATTCTCATTACTGCCCCCCTCCAGTGCAGCTAACTGGTAATCAAAGGCCAGCCATGTCTCTCACTGTCTGTGGTGAGAGGAGTGTAAGATAAAACCACTGCTGTCATTCAAAAAGAGTAGGCCATTGGGATGGTATCACATTGTTTTTGCCTCCGTGGTGCCTTGGCAAGCAGAACCATGTGTACTTTGCCCCCGCCCATAGTCCACTGACATGGGCTCCAGCCTCCCTGTGACCCCAATTAAGATTAAGCAATTCAGAAAACGAATGACGAATGAATAATAGTAATAATAATAATAATAATAATAATAATAATAATAATAATAATAATAACAATAATAATGCAAATTACAGGGGCACACAAGCAGCCATGATATGACCCTTTTTTCAGAACAAACCACTCACCGTACTATATCATTTCTTGAGTACAGTATATACATTGCACATGAAACTCGTGATCTGATTGGCCTGCGCTCTCAGGATTAAAAAACGTAAGTCCGAGTGTATACTGCTTAAATCAAAATGGCAGACACTCTTAGTTTCCTGTGTTTTATGTAGTATATATTAAACAACCTTTAAAGAGTGCGATATCCATTCATTTCCTGAAGGAATGAGCTAAACAGGCCAGAACAGAAGCCTTTTTTTTTTTTTTTTTTTTTTTTTTTTTTTTACGAAAAGCTATTAGCTAGCTCAGAGAGCTGTGATAAAATGATCTGCCTCAGTGTCATAATTAAATTTTATAAATATAAACTGTAGAAATTTCATTTTATGTTGTCTTTATTGTTTTTGCATATTGTATATACCGTATTAAAACTTTTTAAGATATTAAGGAGACACATGCTTGTGTGTGTCCATCATGAATGTATATACTAAAACAATTATGCACCTGAGACCTGGTGGGTGTTGCTGAATCGAAAAGGCTACTACAATTACCCTACTATTAAGTTATGTCCAGCTCACCTTTAGGACATGACTGTCAATCATACAAGCCACGGTCCTAACTTGGACACAAGAATTATACTCTCATTTGAGCCCATCAAAAGTGCCTATCTAGCTAACTGGCTCAGCGTCGCATGTTAGGTATTATTTTTAGTCAATCAGTACCAAATGTATAATTTGTCTACCAATGTGAATATCACAGTCTGTCATGAGGTAAGACTGTTGTGACACCCAGTTTATTACCCTATTGCCCAGTCTTATCACAACACCCTTTCTGCCTTGTCATCCTGACACCCACATCATTTGGAATTCCCTACAGGCATGTTTAATGGTGCATTCCCACAGAACCGCTTTGGGAAAACTTGGCGATCATCGTAGCACTTTGTTTCGAGAGCCTGCTGGGAAATTCATCTTGTAACAGTTGAGGAAGCAGGTAGCGCTGAAAGGCAGAAAACACTTCAAACGAAGGCATAACCGTTCATCTCACCAGCATGGCGAGAAAAGATTGCTGTTTATTGCTGACATGGGAATGGAAGCCACTGACTTGGCGCATAACTACAAGTTTTAACTTTCATTTGCATCTGTAATTCTTTGCTTTGCATCATATAGTATGTTCATCACTGGTAACAGTACACATGTATACTAGTACAAGTTTTCATGTTTGTGATTTCTATAAATTTGGAGTTTAACCTGGCATGTTTTTTTTCACTGCGATGGTCTGGTGAGCTGTCCAGGATGTACTCCGCTCTCACCAAGAGTACAGTCGGCTGAGATAGGTGACCCTAATTAGGTGACCTCCCAATGACCCTACTTAGCATTAAGTGATTCAGAAAATAAGTGAATGTTGTTGTCGTAAACATCACTTATTAAGCAGGAATCTAAACCAGCAGCATCAAGAAAGTGATATTATAGTGAAAATTCTATTAGCGAATTATCTGTCATTTTTTGGAACTTTTTTTGAATATAAATATAGAATATAGATGAGTCAGATAATAAAATATTATTATCATTTCTTAAGAACGATTAGGAATAGAAACAACTGGAATGAAAATATGTGAGCAATCTTGAAAATTCTGAAATATTTATGTAGACCACGTTGCTGTGCATCAGCAGTCTTGAAACTATAGAAATATAAAATAAAATGTCATAAAATATTAAATAAAATAATATAAGCGGTACGGTGGCATAGTAGTTAGCATGTCTGCCTCACAACAAGAAAAACCTGAGTTCGATTCCCAGCCTGGGCGTTTTTGTGTGGAGTTTGCATGTTCTCCTACGTGGATTTCCGAAATTGTACTCTAATTTTCTCCCACAGTCCAAAAGCATGCACAGTTAATTGGCTGTTCCAAATCATACGTAGGTGTGAATGGTTGTGTGAGTGAGTGTTGGCCCTGTGATGGCCTGGCGAGCTGTCCAGAGTGCCCCCCGCCCTCACCTGAAGTTGGCTGAGATGGGCGCCAGTCGACCTGTGACCCTAATTAGGAGTAAGCAGTTCAGAAAATGAACGATAAAGTAATATAATAAATATAATGTTATAAATTAAAGTAATATAATAAAAATATAAATAAATAGAAGAATAATTAATATATATATATATATATATATATATATATATATAAATTTAAAAATAATAAATATGAACAATTATTTTAAATAAACATTTAAGAATGACACTGTCAAACAACAATGCTGAAGTAAAATTGGCAAGCTCTTTATGAAAATAAACAGTTCAAAAACATATTTTCCTTAAAATGTTCAAAGTTGTGTGAAACTAATAATGTCACTGAAAGGTTGTGGGTCAGTTTGGCAATAATTGCACTTACAAAGTAGAGAATGATACAATACCGCTGACATACCTCACTCATTTCTTTTTGTAAACCAGACACTGACATTGTAGGCTCTGGTCTACATCCACTCTGATGGTAGAATACATATCAGATAATTTTTCATATGTAATTTGATAGCAAAATTTTAATTATAAACCAAATGAAGAATTTTTTGGGGGTTAAAATTAACAAACAATCAAATTAATAATTCAAATACATCTATACATAAAAGTGCAAAAGTGTATGCACTCACAACATTTATCTTATTTGGCTCTCTGTATTTGTGGGTCTTTATTTGAAAATATAGAAAGATATATAGAATACGTCTTATCTGAAGATCAAGTCTGTACAGAGAAATCTTAGCCTGATGTTCTTTAAGACTAGTCCAGTGCTTCTCTGGGGGCGCGGTATAATGCCAGGGGGCGCAGTGTGATGAACATGCTTTTCTAGAATTGTGTATAAGAATTAAGTGTAATTGCACCTCCACTCCAGTGGTTGGCAGTGGATCTCTCATTGTTGCGCTATGGTGTAGGGCTTTTCGCATGAGCAAATGGTATGAAGTGCAGTAAACAACTCCTCAAGAAACAACACAGAAAATATTTCTAACAGGAACGAAGAGAAAGGTGGAGAGAGACGGAGATATTAAGTCATAAGTAAGTTGAGTGAGTTTAAATAAGAATGTATTTTTTTATTTCAGGCACATTGTTCATCATTCAGTTCATTTTCTGTACCCGCTTAATCCTAATTTGGGTCGCGGGGAGGCTGGTGCCCATCCCAGCCAACTTCGGGCGAGGGCAGAGTACACCCTGGACAGCTCACCAGGCTATCGCAGGGCAGAAACACGCTGACGGCTTTGCAGCCTACTCTTGTCAAAGGTCAGCAATGGTTCTTTTACATGAACCTCACACCATAGACAGTGAGAGACATGGCCGGCCTTTGATAACCCAGTTGGCTCCACTGGGGGGGGACAGTGACAACCTTGTGGAGAGTGGGACTTGAACCCCCAACCTTTGGATCAGCGATCCAGCGCCCTATATAACTAGACCACCACTGCCCCTTCAGGCACATTGGTACATTTTAAATCTTTCCCGTTACAGATTAAAAAGCAACGTTAATGGAGTTTTTCTTGATTGTAAGTTGAACTATATTTCTTTCGTTCTTTCTTTTTTAATGTTAATAAAGATACAATGTTATGCAGAGGTGTACTAATAACAATTTTATAGACAAATAATACTATTTACAGTCACTCGTGGTGGGGGTGGTGGTGGTGGTGGTGGTGGGGGGGGGTGCGTGAAATTTTTTTTTCTTCCTAGAGGGGGCGCCACAGAAAACAATTGAGAAGCACTGCACTCGTCACAAAAAACCCCCCAAAACAGAACAAAACAAAAAACAGAGCTTGAGATTTCTATATACAGACCTGGCAGATGAGGTTAATGCATAGTGTATTACGTGGCATTTTAAAAAGGTGGCCCTTTTCCCCATTGACTTTCAGATGCTACTACTTGTCTTCTGAACAGGGCATATCCATCTGTGCCCTTGAAGGCGTTGGTAGCTTTCGGCTTGTTATCTTTCCCGTGATGAACAAGAACTTTCTGACAACCAGTGAGTGCTTTACAGGATATCATAAACTCTTTATCCCTTAGGATATTTTCCGTATACTATTTCTCTTCAAGAAAATGCTGAATGGTTTTTGGAAGCTGCTAAACATTGTATCGCACAGTACAGCTAGCAAACAGCTAAGTGGAAGGTCGGATATGCACCAGATAATAAGCGAGTCATTCCTTGTCCTATGAGATTTGTTGTCGTTGTTTGCCATGTAATAAATTATTTATTAATTGTCACCTATATTTAATATAATTAAATAAATGTTCAACTGGAAAAGTAATGATACAGAGCAGGGCAGCATAGTAGCAGAGTGGTGGTACATGTTCATTTCACAGCAAGAAAGGCCTGGACGTGTGTCTCGGGCTCGGTGAGGGCAGGTCTGGGAGATGTTTGCATGTTCTCCCGATGCTTGCACATTTCAAACACAGTTCAAAGATTCTTAAGCGAATTCATTCATTCATTTTCTAAACTGCTTAATCTCAGCCGAATCTGGGCGAGGGCAGAGTATACCCTGGACAGCTTGCCAGGCCATCACATGGCAGAAACATGCTGACTGCTTATGCTGTTACTCTTGACAAAACTCAGCAATGGTTCTTTTACATGTCTCTCACAATAGACAGTGAGAGACATGGCCGGCCTTTGATAATCTGGTTAGCTGCACTGTGTGTGTGTGTGTGTGTGTGTGTGTGGGTGTGTGTGTGTGTGTGTGTGTGTGTGTGTGTGTGTGTGTGCGTGTGTGTGAGGGGGGGGGGGGGGGGGCAGTAGTGACAGCTGTTGAGAATGGGACTTGAACCCCCAACCTTATACCCCCATTTCACTGTAGCACGGCAAACTTACGGAAGCAAAAATGTTGTCATCCGCAAATGTTCCACAATTATTCCCTCATCTTCCATGTCATTCCGTGTGATTCCGTATTTATTCCTCAAGTCTTCCTCCACTTCTATATGCTTCTGGCAGGCCAAAATATTCTGTGAACATGTTCAAAAGCACGTTCACAGAAAAAAATTCCGTGAGTGTCCCAAGTGGTCACTAGAAACCTGCAATTTTTTTATCCAGCTTAATGCTGAACATTTGTATTTGTATTAATTGCAGATAATTTGTCAAAGAGTGAGAATTGTGTCAATGCTAATGATACACTTAATGTTGCATTATGTATGTTTCCTGAGCTATGAAAAGAATAACAGATGTGAACATACCCAAAAAAAAAAATTCTTGCAAATTTCCCTTATCTATATCAATAAAAGTAAGAATCTTTATTCTTGAAATAAAAGATTATATATATATATATATATATATATATATATATATATATATATATATATATATATATATATATATATGATTTTCCGAGTAGGAGAGTGCACAATACTTTTTGGTAGAGCAAATAACAATAAAAAAAGGACAGGACAAAGACTTTCTATTTAAACTCCATTTATCACTACAGATCTGTTTCGAGGGGTGGTGAAACCATCCTCTCTCTTCAGGTGATTATAGAGAATATTATATATTTATATATTTTATAAAAAGTCGTTTTGATGGGGGGGGGGGGGTTGTTTTTTTTGTTTCTGTTTGTTTGCAGTTTTCTATTTTTTTTCTCCTATTCTTCCTTAATTTCCTTATTTTAAATTAGATGAATGCAGTGGTACCTCACCTTACGAAAGTCCCAACAAACGAAAAATCCAGGTTACAAAACGCATTTACCTAAAATTTCTGTTCATAGTCCATGGAGATTCTTGTCTCACCTCGTCTGTCAGCCTGTCCATCACCATAGCAAACAAGAAGGGGCTCAGAGCTGACCCTTGATGCAGTCCCACCTCCACCTTGAATTCGTCAGTCACACCGACAGCACACCTCACCACTGTCTTACATCTCTCATACATGTCCTGCACCACTCTAACATACTTCTCTGCCACTCCAGACTTCCTCATGCAATACCACAGTTCTTCTCTTGGCACCCTGTCATATGCTTTTTCCAGATCCACAAAGGCACAATGCAGCTCCCTCTGACCTTCTCTGTACTTCTGTATTAACATCCTCAAAGCAAACATTGCATCTGTGGTGCTCATATATACCATTTTACACTAAAGTTTGCTTAATTATATCTCAAAATACCCTCACCTTCATAATTCATGGTTTTATATAGCATTATAAATCACAATAACAACAGTAGATTAGATAACTGGTGGCACGTTAGGACTGGCCAGATTATATACCAGTTGGACTCCATGTGTCTACTTGGATTTATTTCAAGTTCAGTTTCTGAAAGTACAAAATGTTTTATAAGTGGCAAAGTATGAAATTATGTTTTTGTTCTGGAATATATCACTCACCACTCATGCACTGCAACCCTATTTACGTAGTTGTCTGTGTGCGCTGGTCCGAGGATGGCCTGGCAAGCTGTCCTGGGTGTACCCTAACCTCACCTAGAGTTGGCTGAGATAAGTGCTATTCTCCCCACAACCATAATCAGTATTATAAAATAAGTAAATGGTGTATATATAGTATTTGTGTGGGTGTGTGGTTAATTGAGTGAAACAAACCTAAAAAAAAAATCACAGTGATGTAAGTTCGACTTCATCCAAAGTGACCTGATAGCACTATTTCTGTTTCACAGATCAATAGGTTTTTGCAAACCCAAGGAATAAGACAGCACTATTTGTTTGTCCAACTCTGCAAAGAGCTCCCTTCAGATTTTTGTAGGCTTTTACTCCAAGTTTGTGCTCAATTTCATTCGGATATAAATAGCCTATAACGGTTTTATACTCATAAAATGTCAGTGGGTTACTAGTCATTGATGGCGCTTGTTAGTTCATTTTGTGGATTTTAAGCAGTGTAATCATGCAATGGTTCATTAGTGGCGTAGACCAGATGATATTTGCATTAGTAACTATCCAAGCTCCAATGTGTTTTCAAGTTCGATGTAGCAGGGATCCTGAGCTGTGCTACAATGTTCTAGCAAAGGAAATATCTTATTATATTCTAGTTAGGGGCAGTGGTGGCCTGGTGGTGAGCTGTTGGATCACTGATCCCAAGGTTGGGGGTTCAAGCCCCACTCTCAACAGGTTGTCACTGTCCCTCCAGTCCAGCGAATTGGGTTATGAAAGGCCGGTCATGTCTCTCACTGTCTATGCCTATGTCACTGTCTAAAGAACCATTGCTGACTTTCATAAAGAGTAGCTGCATAGCCATCAGCATGTTTCTGCCCGGTGATGGCCTGGCGAGCTATCCAGGATGTATTCTGCCCCCATCCAGAGCCAACTGAGATGGGCACCAGCCTGCCCGTGAACATAAATCGGATTAAGCGGTTCAGAAAATGAAAGAATGAATATGCTACTTCGCTAGCACTAAAGGAAACTGATGAGTTTATACTTTCTGTGAAACAGGGACTGTGTATTCATACTCTTTATCTTCATTTTTATGCATAAACACTAATAACATTAAAAGAAGGAATAAGAAAAACTTTACTGTATTTTTAAGTGGTGATATTACAGTTAGAAGTCTCCAGAATGTTAAATGACAAGGTCAGCACATGTGTAAGTTTTCCCATTTGGCGGCTGAAGTATATCAATTGTTGTTTGAACTGGTTGGAAACACAAGGTGTTCATCCATTTTTTTGGGGGGCACAATAGTACGTCACGGCATAGTAGGCTTTCTGATTAATCATCATTCACCACCGTGCTCCCAGGCACAGTGGTATTTCTGCCGATCCCAGTCTTTCTTCGAGCGCACTGAGCATGAAGCTTTCAGTTGTCAAAATGTAAACAATCAGAGCCGAGTAGTCCAGAAAGTGCAAGGACTGTAAATAGGAAGAAGTAGCCAAAAAGTCCGTCTTGTCTACGCACTCCAAATCAACATTTCAAGGGAAGGTGGGGAAGCATATCCTGAAGAATTGTGGGGATTTTTTTGGATTGGGAATCATACTTTGATACTCCAGTGGTGTCTGAAATGAAAAAAATAAAGATATGGGAATGGGTATCTGACCTTTAATCTTAACTGTTCAGTTTTATTAAAGCGGTGCCCGCTATAGCCACAGTGTTCTGTTCCTGACTGACAGGCAATTAGCTTAGTGAAGTCTTTTGCTGTAGTATCCCATTTGTCTGAATGTTTGACATGTTGAGCATGCTGAGATGCAGTCAGGTTACATGGAGCCTGGTCTCTGCCAAAATTTAAAATGCCGTAATGATATATGCGTATATTATGGACGAATCTTGGTGGAATTCAATATTTTAGTACCTCAAATGATCAATGATCTCTCTACAGTAATGAGCTGCTAATAATTTTCTGCCTTCATTTAATAATATGTGTTTTAGTAAGAATGTATTATCATCGCTGCATACATCGACGTAGCGTGATGTTAGTTTGAGCTTTAAGAGGAAGGGGAAATGAAACAAGAGGGAAACATATGGATTTGAAGAAAAGCAGTCTGTTCATTGCCGCTCGGGCAAACAAATCACATTTGTTGGCAGATAATTTACTCATGAGAAGAGTCAGTTTCATTAGTGTCACAGGATTTTTATGTGACTTTTAAAGTGGAAACTGGTGCTCTATCTGAATATTCCAAACAATATCTAATGTAATCACAAGTAAATAAAAGTGCAGTGTTTCTGCATTACGCAGCAGCCTACTTTTCATGCTTCTGAATCAGTGCACTGTATAGGAACATGCACAATTAAATCCCAACATTTTAAAGACAGATGGTGGCTCAGGACTTCTAATGAACTATTTTCAATTTTTATATAATAAGGAATGTGATTGTACTTTTTTAAACTCATGCTATATTTTTCCAATTTTCATTTTGCAGAGCAGAGACATTTTTAAGCATTAATTTTATTTTTATTTTCCGTTGCAAACAGTGCTCCATACATCCATATGTACATGTGGAAATAATGTGCCGATATTACGCATGCAGGTATATAACTGTTGTAATAAGAATAAATGCTTGAGAGATGTTTTACTCGAAAATACACTTTTTAAAAATAAAATGCACTTTTTTAACAATGTAAACAGAATTCTATGTTGCATATACGGTATGAATCTTCATGTTTATAGCTGGCAAAATAAATGAATAACATGCTTACAGAAGTGAGCCTATCCAGCGGAATGGCATCTCACTACCCTGTGGTGATATTGGATTTACATTCAAAAAAAAATCTCATCTCAGGAGCGTTACCCTTTCAGACAATTTCAAAACTTTGGGGACGGCACAGTCATTGTGTGATGGTTACATGACATGACTTTAAAAATACCATCAGCAAATAGTTTTTGATCACTATGTGTGATTTCTACAAAACATGTTCAGCCAATTTAATTCCAATTTAATGATCACCACTCATAATCACCAGCCTGACTGTATAATGATACAAAATAATCCACACTGGAGTATGACACTAGAAGTTAAAGAGGATTTTTTTTTTATATATATAAAACTGCAGTTTGGAGTGTTATGCAGTAGAGTATTTCACTTGGACTAAGGAAATTTGCTTACAAATACAGTATTGAATTTATTAATTGGACAGTGGTGGCCTGGTGGTAAAGCGCTGGATCACTGATCCTGAGGTTGGAGGTTCACGCCCCACCCTCAACAGGTCATCACTGTCCCCCCAGTGCAGCTCACTGGGTTATCAAATGCCGGCCATGTCTCTTACTGTTTATGTTGAGCGGTTCATGTAAAAGAACCATTGCTAACTTTCGACAAGAGTAAGCTGCATAGCCGTTAGTGTGTTGCCTTGCGATGGACTTGCAAGTGGTTCAGGGTGTACTCTGCCCTCGCCCGGAGTTGGCTGGAGGGATGCCAGCCACCCAGTGACCCTAATTTGGATTAAGCGGTTACATTAAATGAATGAATGAATGACATTACAGTTATTCATACATAAGATTTATTGTCATTGACATCTGTGAGACAGGTTCATGAAATTCAGGGGATTAACAAGCCAACATCAGGCCCCACTCAATTGGGGTGGTGGTGGTGATGGTGGTGATGTGATGGTGGGGATTCAAGGTGGCAACCCAGCTCATTCCATCTAACCAAGACACACAATCATAACATCAACTGCAAACATAAAAAGTATTTTAATGTATGCAATTTAAAATATTCTGTACAGTATACAAAATAAATAGATTCTTCTTTGGCCACTAGGTCCCTGTGATGGTCTGACATGATGTTCAGTGTGTACCCTTCACTCACTGTTGGCTGAAATAGTCTGCAGCTTCCCCGTGACCCAAATAGAATTTAGCATTTCAGAAAATGAATGAATGGCCACTAGTTAAAGAAAACAGCAGAAAAATAGCAAGGCCAATGCATAGAACCCAATATATTGTATATTATTAATGAAATAATAAATTCATTCGCAACTTCCTGGTCAAAATTTACTGGCAAAAATCTGTTGTTTCACCTCAGCAGTTGATAAACATTATTGATGTAGGCGCTTCATATCAGAGACATACCGCTTCGCGATTACTACACACATAGGCCTGGTCATAGTGAATAAAAAAATACAAAAAAAATAGTATTTGACCTTTCAAATGCTTTAGTAGTTTTTTTTTATCTACTTACTTTCTCACTCAAATGAATATTAAGAAAGAAATTGACTTTGAAGGCAATTAAATGCAAACTTAATATAAGCTTGCATGCATATTTTATATATTTCTGTTTCTAATAAGAAATAAGACACACTGCTCAGCAAGTCTGCAAAAAAGTAACAAAAAGGTCATAAAATCACCATGTTTTCTTCTGTAATACAGAACTAATCTGCCTACAAATACATGGCGTGGTATTCTTTTCATTCATATGTATGTATTAATCTTATTTATTTTGTTTATTTATTTATTTATTTTAATTCTCCCATTTTCTCCCTAATGTTGTCATATCCAGCCAGATATTGCCTTGACTATCACATGACTACTACGATCCAGGCAATGCTAGCCACCCGCCTCTTTTTGAACTGCTGCACATGCGTATTTGGTTCGGGTCTAACACACTTGGAGGGAAAGCGCTACCATACGAATGAGCTCACAGAGACCCTGTGATTAGCCGGCGATCGCTGTGAATGAGATAGGGAAGTGAACATATGCCATCTCTGACTTGAGTGAGAGCTTGGCTAATTAGCTACCAAGCACTCCCGGTATATATATGGGGGCGTGTGTATATTATATATATATATATATATATACACACACACACACACACACACAGTCAGTCCTCTACTTACGAAAACCTCTGAATATGAAAAATCCAGGTTACGAAAAATATTTTCCTAAATTTTCGTCCTCTGCATACGAAACAACTTCTTCTTATGAAAAGTGCCAAACGTGCCATTCATACATCCAAACGTGCCATTCAAACATTCAAACAATGCACAAGTTGCTCTCCATTGCCCAACATCCTGCCCCGATGGCTTCACATTGGCTAGGAGGGATGACGCAGCTCCCTCCCATTGGCTATCTCCCAACATCCCACCCCACGGGCCTCTTATTGGCTAGGAGACATGACACAGCTCCCTCCCATTGACTATCTCCTAACATCCCGCTCTGTATATATATATATATATATATATATATATATATATATATATATAATTGACATTGCATTATCTTGCCTTATGTTTACAAGGTAATTCACATCCTATTGTGATGATTTCACACTCTGAAAACTGAAACAGCAGTATTTTCAAACTGGCTAATGCAAACTATTAAATTGATTTCAGAACGCTGCAACTTCGAAACTATTTTTAATCATCATTAAAAATTAGCAGATCATTAAAATATGCATATTTTCATGTGTGAAAAGAGATTTTGAAAGGCTTTCCTTTTATTTTACTTTAAGTATTTATTTTACTAATGCTACTTTTAGAAGAATAACTATTTTTGATACAATACCACCCCCAGAAGTAGGTGATATCTTCAAAAAGCTAAAGAGCATGAAATAGCAAGCAGTAGTCTTGAACCTCAGTTAAAGCCAAAGTTGAATGAGGTGTCTTCAGCAACCAGAAACAACAGCAGTTCAACTTCTACATACTGTTTTCACCATGCAGTTTATGACTTTGCACAGCGGAAAGCTTTAAAAACGTGAACATGAGCTTTTAAAAACATGAACTAAGAAAGCTTGTTTTATTTATTCTTTTAATTACTCAACAATCACGCAGAGAGGATTATGGGTAAACAGCACATAGAGATGTCAGGTAGAAGCTGATGGTTGTTGGCAGATGTGTCTGGTTGAGTATATTAAAACAGTTTGATAAGAGACAATGTGTCATTTCATTCATTCATTCGGATTAATATTAAGTACCATGTGAGCAGTGAGGTGTAAATAATTAAAACAAAAAGTTTATGGCATCCATTTTTTAATATGATGAAGCTCCTGTCCGAAAATGTGGGCTTTATTTTTTTCTCATTAAGAATGAAAGAAAATTACCCAGTAAGAACCTCAGTTTAAATAAAATCACTGTTTTATTACTCTTAGATTATGCGGGGAAGCCACTGTACACGTCCCCGAGATGAACGAAAATAAAGGATGACAACGAGTGTGTCAAAATGAACCAATGAGAACAAATGAACCAATGTTTCAATATAGGCCAGTCTATAAAGTTGCTCCATTCTTTTCTTTTATTGTTTATTAATTTATACTATTTATGTATCTATTTATTTATTTACTTATATAATATATATGTATGTGTGTATGTTTGTACTTGTATCTATTTTTGCACCCCCTACTGATGGTACCTTAAGAGCCTGTAACAGTGAATTTCTCCATTGTGAGATTAATAAAGCTGTATCTTATCTTATCTTTTGGCCGGAACGACGGTCCATGGCTTTATTTAAAAATAAAACCCCTTCATCCGATGAATTATTAATCTGAAGGTCAGCGGTACAATCCCCACTGTCACCACGGTTGGGTCCTTGAGCAAGGCTCTTAACCCTAAATTTCTCAAGTTGTACAAAAATTCTAATTGTAAGTGTGGCTCTGGATGAGGGTGTCTGCCAAATGTTAACTGCACTGTGGTAGAATAAACTGTGATGTCATTTTCCCATTTTGAACACTGGCATGTTGCGCATCTGTATATAAAGTGAAATAAATCTGAACTCTATTGCAGTGAGACAGCAGCTCGACACAACTGCAGGAAGTTAATCAAACAGTCTGCTGGTGTTTTTGTGGAGATGTGAGGCGAAGGACATTGCTGTATCCGAATAATCATTTGCTAGTTGTTACGGATATAGGATGGCTCACAACCCGCAGTAATCAGAATCGAGTCTGAGGGGTTGTGTTTAAGGGCAGTTTACAGCCTGATGATTAGCTGTGTTCTTGGGGCGGTGTGGAGCCGTGTAGATCTTGTCGATATTCACAGCACCTTTTGCCTTTTTGAATTACAATTCAAGGAAGACTAACTTGCAGTGTAGTGCCCTGAAGCATGGGTCATTAATTACTTCAACAGGTAATAGCACAGCAAAGCAGAACACACTTCATGGAGGACACACACACACACACACACACACACACACACACATAAAGGAAAAATCTTTATTTTTCTTTATTTACCACAAAAGTGAATAATTGATTTCCTGTAGTTTAAAGCAGTAGGCATAAACAAATAATAATATGAGCACTTTCTTAAAGCTGAACCCAAGCCTTCTATAAGGGCTGAATCAATTTCAACCCTGGCAGAATAAATAACTCTTCCCTGTGTTTTCATGAATCCATTCTGGAGTGAAAGAAGGTCAGGTTTACACTGCGTTTTCTGCTCACCAGTGTACACCAGCTGATTTTTGCGTTCACGTCATGGTTTAATTATTTGTTTCATGCGTTCATGTTTCGTGTTTCTGCTAATGTTGTACAGATGCGCCCCGCCTTATGTTTTTAATTTGTTCCGGACGGCCGAACGTAAATTGAAAGTAAACGTAAGTTGTTACAGTGACGTATGACGCTCATACTGTACAATACATCCATAAATACCATTACCTTATCTCATAAAACACCCCTAAATCAATTATTATAAACATAACATTGTAAAATAATATCAAAAATGTCAAATAATATCAACATTAATTTCAAATAAATTAAATTCAAGCAAAATAATTTCAAATAGATAAATTTTAATCAAATTCACTCATCAAATATCAAATACAGCATCAAATATAACCTTTAATATTGTCTATGATGCGATCTTTCTGCTTGAAAATGGTTCCGATGGTCGACGGATGGTCACATTACATGAAGCTGAGATGACTCCTCTCTTTACATGAAGCTTAAAACAGCCAATCAACGTTTACAATCTGTGAGGCGCTCAAAACCGAAAGTAGTGCACTTGCTGTGGGTTATCCGGACTTCCGGTCTTTCAAATGAGCAAGGGTGCCATTGAACTCGTTTAGAACTCAGCCTGCACTGATGTGAATCACCAAAAAACGTAAAACAGATGAACGTAAGTTGGGAAGCATCTGTATGTTGTTTTGCTCAATGAATGTTTTGTTCTCTTGCCTGAGTTAGATTACAACATTCTGAATTAATGGATGCTGCCTGCGGGCAGTGGTGGCCTAGTGGTATAGGGCACTGGATTTCTGATCCTAAGGTTGGGGGTTCAAGTCCTACTCTCCACAAGGTTGTCACTGTCCCCCCAGTGCTGCTAACTGGGTTATCAAAGGCCGGCGATGTCTCTCACTGTCTATGGTGGGAGATTCATGTAAAAGAACCATTGCTGACTTTTGAAAAAAGTAGCTGCAAAGCCTTCAGCATGTTTCCACCCTGTGATGGCCTGGAGAGCTGTCCAGGGTGTACTCTGCACTCGCTCAGAATTGGCTGACATGGGTGCCAGCCTCCCCACGACTCTAATTCGGATTAAGCGGTTACAGAAACAGATGTTACCCTATTTTCATAGCGCTAGCACTGTTCTATGCGAGTGTGTGTGTGTGTCTCTGTGTCTCTGTGTGTGTGTGTGTGTGTGTGTGTGTGTGTGTGTGTGTGTGTGTGTGTGTGTGTGTGTGTGTGTGTGTGTGATCGAGGTAGGAATGATCACGAACACAAAAGACTGAGTACATCATTACAAGGAGAACCAATCAGAACAATTCAGAACAGAATCAGTTCTCAGGTGTCCATGCTCCCAGCATGTACCTCTTCAGTCTGAGACCAAAAATAAAAACCTTTAAAATTTAACTGAGTTTAAATGGGTTAGAATAATATGACATCTGTACAGTACATAAATTATGATTGTGTGCATTGAGCTTAGTTATTTCAATCATCTAAGGATACTCGGTGTGTTGAACTATGGACGGGAAACATTGTGAGGAACGTTTATTCATTGTTGCTCTTCCATATTTAGGTCTTTGCTTGCTTTCAGGTTCGTTATTGTGCGAACCACATGCAACCACCAATCAGCATCATGGCAGTGATGGGACATCAAGGTCATGTTCTATGCCTATGGGGCTCTGCAAACACAAACTGTGTCCAGATTAGTTGAACTGTATAGCAGTGATTATCACAAAGAGCATGAAGTTCATATGGTTGTTCTGATTAGTTTTATTTTGGGAGCGATTAAGCCTAAATAAGCTTTACTGTCTGAACCAGATTTATAGTTCAACAAATGTGACAAAATACACATATTGTATGACAGCTGGCTTGGCGCCGTTTAGTCAACGCAGCTATGTACCATATCATTGCAATCTGCAGTTGTCACTGCAATCTGACAGGAAGTGCCTGAACGAAAATGTTAGCAGTTTGTTAGGTGTAAAATAACTTTCCCATTCCTTTATGTCTATAATGGTCATAAAAGCTCAAAACGGTCATCAACACACCCAGCCACCTCATGTTAGCATTCGAAACATCAATCAAAAATCTCTCTCAGTTTGTTTTATTATATTTTTACTGGTTTCTGATCCAACACCAGTTACCTACAAGCTGAGTGTAAAGTACGGCTCCGGGGTTGATAATGCTGAATGTTTCTTGTAGGAGAGGAAATAAAAATAGTCAGATCTCAGTTTTAATTAATACTAGCATTTTATTTTTACTTGGTAATGTTAAAAAATTGCTTTGGAAGTAGTTATGGAGTCCACCACCTTCTATAACTCTTTATTATCCACCTAAAATGAGTACAAGCATTGCACAGAGCAAACTGTGTTATTATTATTTCGCATATTTCCCGAAAAATGAATTCCTGCCTACTCCACTGGTTCTGACATATATTCCCATTTAGGTGCTAATGTTCCCCCAGTGTCAGATAACAGCCTGCTGTCTTAACTGAACCATATTTGTTTCATGTGACATGATATGATAATAAAACACATTAGATTAAATATTACTGTATAATAATTCCTTGTGGTGCATGGTGGCGTAGTGGTTAGCATGTCCGACTCACAGCAAGAAGGCCTGGGTTTGATTCCCAGCCTGGGTGTTTCTGTGTGTTCTCCCCATGCTTGTTTGGGTTTCCTCCAGGTACTGTGGTTTCTTCCCACAGTCCAAAAACATGCACAGTAGGTTAATTGACCATTCCAAATCACCCCTAGGTGTGAGTGTTGGCCCTGCAATGGCCTAGTGAGTTGTCCTGGGTGTACCCCGCCCATGCCTGGAGTCAGCTGAGATGTCCACCAGCCTCTCCGCGACCCTAATTAGGATTAAGTGGTTCATAAAATGAGTGAATGAATGGATAATTCTTCGTATTAATCGACTTCCGGGGTCATTATTTCCAGGCATAACTGCTTGATTGGTATAAGGAAAGGTATCAAATTAATTGAGAAGGATGAAGACTTGGGTAGATTCTTAGTACAGTCGGCCCGCTACTTACGAAATTAATCTGTTCCAGCGCCTTTTTCGTAACCTGAAGTTTTCGTAAGTAGAGGTGCATTTTACATGTAAAACACGTGATTTGTTCCAAGGCTCCCAAGACTACCCCATAAACCCTTTAAAAATGATAAAAGTACACCAATTTTGTATGAAATATGTGTTAAAAGTAAAAGAAAATGATTTACTTTTTTTGAAATCTCTCGAACAACTCATGCGACGCTTTAAAATCCGGGCGTTGCTGGTCTGAAGAACCCCCACCCCTACCCTCCTTCACGAGGTCCTGAAATATGGTGGTTGCTTTTTCCGAAATAATCACCTCCGTCACTGTATCTCTGCTTTTAAGGTCTTCTTCTGCTTCAATATTGTCCCGATTATAGAGGGGTTTCGGCCATACTCCTTTGCGAGTTCGCTCACCCGCATCCCACATTTCTTATTTTTTTATTATCGCCTGCTTCACTTGGATTGATAACGGAGCCCGCTTCTTCTTTTCAGTGTCACCGGGAATCACTTTCTTGGGGTTCATGATGGATAATGAAATATAACGCTGCAATGATCACTCAGAAAAAAACTCATGAGCCAACAGTCCTGTTCAAACCTCCTTCACGCGTGTGACAACCAGGAAGTATGGGTACAGTAATGGGTACAGTTCAGCTCCTTCCTGGCCAATGGGAGGCCAGCGGGGCAGGATGTTGGGAGGCAGCCAATGAGAGAGCAACTCGCGCATTGTTTGAATGTTTGAATGGCGCGTTTTAATGTTTGAATGTTTGAATGGCCCGTTTGGTGCTTTTCGTAAGAAGAGGTTGTTTCGTATACAGAGGACGAAAATTTAGGAAAATGTTTTTCGTAATCTGGATTTTTCGTATTCAGAGGTTTTCGTAAGTAGAGGGCCGACTGTACTGTATATAAAATAAAGAGAAATCCTACAAGCATTAATCCATTTATTCAGTGAGAAGATGGATATGTATTTATTTATTTATTTGTTTATTTATTTTGCACCAGACATAGTACATTTGATGGGTGAGAGATTGCTGTTATATTTTGAAACACTTTTGTTTGTTCATTTCTTTTCCAAAATCACCCCGTTGCTTGTACTTTCCAGCGCCATCCAACAGAGTGAGTCATCTTTAGCCTTGCTAAACCAGGGCTGACTTTGAATCCTGTCACGTCTCATCACGTTAAGCGCTTTTACATGGCAGCTTTGGAGGGAGCATGTTTTAGAGCCTCTCCATCATAAATCTAAATAATTTGCAGGATTTGGGCTCTTGGTTTCAGCAAAGCTCTTTTTTTTTCTCTCATAGTGCGGTGGGTAGAGAATAGCAAGTAATTGTTAATAAGTCTGGTGTGCACTGCATTAATGGAGGCTGTCAGGTGGCAACTTTACCACAAGCAAGAGGAAGCGATCAATACTCTTCCTCAGCCATTGGCAGAGATGGCTTTATTCATCAGGGAATAGACTTCTCTCTTTCTTGCACTTACGAAATGTTACATAGTCAAGCAGGGAGCACTAACTGCATTGTTATTTTCACGCAGTCGTCTTCACGTCAAAAACAGAGTAAAAATAAAAGGTACAAAACAACTTATAGCACTTCACAGCAGATTTTTATTTCATCCCTCCCTCTTTCTACTGAGCAGGGATATCAGACGTTAAAATTACTTACAAAAAAGAGTAAAATTACAAGGGAAAACTTCTCGAGAATGACTTTGAAATAAGAGTTAAAATTACTCATATAAATGAGGGCAAATTTCTCTAAAATTCTGCAGGGTCGACTAAAATCTTTACTTCCTGTATGGCTTATTACTAACCATGCATGATTAAATACTTTTGGAACAATTTATCATTCATTCATTTTCTGAACTGCTGAATCCTAATTAGGGTCACTGGGAGGCTGGCGCCCATCTCAGCCGACTCTGGACAAGCGCAAAGTAAACCCTGGACAGTTCACCAGGCCCTCTCAGGGCAGAAATACACCGATGGCTATGCAGCCTACAAAGGTCAGCGATGGCTCTTTTACATGAACCTCACACCATAGACAGTGAGAGACATGGCCGACCTGTGATAACCCAGTTAGCTGCACTGGGGGGACAGTGACAACCTTTTGAGAGTGGGGCTTCAACCCCCAACCTTTTGATCAGTGATCCAGCACCTTTTACCTTTTACGCCAGGCCACCACTGCCCTGCAACAGTTTATCGTTGATTAAAGGTTTGTTTTTTATGTTTTGGTCTTGGGTTGTGCAAGTTGTGGGAAGAAACCAGAGTACCTGGAGCAAACCCATGCATATGATATTTGCTGGATAAAGAAAGACCATGCTCATAAAAAGTAGAATATGGAGACTGTCAGAGTGGCTTAAACTATATAACTAGTCAATTAAATATTTTGGAAATATCATGAGATAATCTTTCTGTGGGGATAAAGCTGGGCAGCATGGTAAAATATTCTATCTTGGTATAAATTACGTCATACATATAACGTTTTACAAGGTTCAAAAGGTTCAGGCTGTGTGGTGCAACTTGATCACACGTCTGTAGATGTTTCAAAATAATTTGCAGTTTTAAGCTTCTTTTAAACTGTGACCTGATATTCTTCATATAAATGTGCTAACTCAGTATTGTTGAAAAAGTGTTTGAGGCTGGGCTTTATGTACCCGGGGTCGAGGGTGCGAACCGACGCTTTGAACCCTGGCTTTTTTGAGCAGGATGAATCACGACCATGTCCTTACATATTTATTCATTTTTTATTTTTTGTTATGCTATGCAGCTGACTGGATTGTCAAAGGCCGGCCATGTCTCTCACTGTCTATGGTGAGAGGTTCAGGTAAAAGAACCATTGTTGACTTTCGTCAAGAGTAGCTGCATAGCCGTCAGCGTGTTTCCGCCCCTTGCTAAAGGGTTGTGTCAGGAAGGGCATCCGACATAAAAACCTACACCAAATCGAATATGTGAATCACTAATATGACTTCCATGAAGATGGAGGCAGATGATTCGCTGTGGCGACCCTTGAAAGGGAACAGCCAAAAGGAAAGGAAGATGTGTACATTTTTTCCATCGTTGAGATTTCTTGTCATATAGATTGCCTCCAGCAAAAGACTGACAGTGGTGTTGAATTAGCCTCAACTTAACTTTTTTGCAAACACTTGTTTTGCCAGACATCAGTCATAAACCTCATAAATAATTGGACATGGCTGACTGCGATGTCACACAGTGCTTACCCACTGCTTAGACACTCTCACTCACTTGTTGTGGTGCTTGCGTTATTCGTGTTATATGCTGGTGCGGCACAGCATTATTCCCTTTGCTGATTCAGGATATATATATATATATATATATATATATATATATATATATATATATATATATATATATATATATATATATATATATATAAAACACTTGTCTGAAAGTTGTGTTGGCATCACTCTTTCCACTTTAACTTGATTAGTTTGTGTTGTGAGTAATCAGTGAGACTTGGACAGAACTGTCCTCCAACAGAAGTCCAGCTTTGATGATGTTATATTCTGGCAATGGACAGATGGTTGAAGTTAATGGGGTTAGTATGGCACCACCTGGCTGGGAGCTTCCTCTCTCCTTGAATAATATATGTAGTTAGAGAAGCATATAAAATTTCTAGGCACCTTTATTACCCATTCCCTCCTAGATCTTGTTAGTCTGCTAAGTTGCAGAGAATTTACTTTGTCTGATCAAATTAAACGGGATATAGTCCTAACTGCAGGTTTTGTTTTTGTGTGTGGGGATGAAACACCTGTAAAAGCCCTTTATTCATTCATTGTCCAGAAACATGATGAAAGAAAAAGGTAGCCAAACCTGTACTACTGCAGTACTCGAAATTACAGCTGCATGTAAAGTATTTAATCTAAAAAAATGAAATATTTATCTTTCATGGCCAGCAACATGATGGTGATACAGTATGTTGCATGTCACAGTGAAGCAGTTCAGTTCAGTTCAGTTCATTTTCTGTCACCGCATCATCCTAATTAGGGTCGCAGGGAGGCTGGTGCCTATCCCAGCCAACTCTGGGCAAGGGCAGAATACACCCTAGACAGCTCGCCAGGCCATCGCAGGGCGGAAACACACCGACGGCTTTGCAGCTACTCTTGTCGAAAGTCAGCAGTGGTTCTTTTACATGAACCTCTCACCATAGACAGTGAGAGACACGGCCGGCCTTTGATAACACAGTTAGCTGCACTGGGGGGACAGTGACAACATTGTGGAGAGTGGGACTCAAACCCTCAACCTTTGGATCAGCGATCCAGCGCCCTATACCACTAGACCACCACTGCCCTGTGTTAAGCAGTATAAAATAAAACAAAAAAAAAAACAAACAAAAAAAAAATGCGTAAAATGAATGGTATAGAAGCTTTTTTTGGTCGGTTGAAGACTGAATATTAATATTAAAGTAATTTGGAAAATTGATATTTTACCTGTGGGCAGTGGTGGCCTGGTGGTAATCGCTGAATCATTGATCCCAATGTTGAGGGTTCAAGCACCCCTCTCATCAGGTTGTCACTGTCCTCGCAGTGCAGCTATCTGGGTTATCAAAGGCCAGCTGTGTCTTTCATTGCTTATGGTGTGAGGCATGTGAAAGAACCATTGCCGACTTTCAACAAGAGTTGTCAGAGTGTTTCTGCCCTGTGATTGCCTGGTGAGCTGTGTAGGGTGTACTTTTCCCTCGCCCAGACCTGGCTGAGATGGGTGCTAGCCTCCGTGTGACCCTAATTAGGATTAAATGGTTCAGAAAATGAATGGATGAATATTTTACCTGACTAAAATATTTATCACATGATTTTCTTACAATTTTCTTACAACAAATTTTTGAATTGGCTAATATTCTTAATTAAATATGAATTTGATTAACATTTAAAATATGCAATAAAAATATACAGTCGGCCCCCAACTTATGAAATTAATCCATTCCAAAGCCACTTTCGTATTATGGGAATTTCGTAAGTAGGGGTCGCATTTTACTTGTTAAACGCCTAATTCGTTCCAAGGCTCCAGTCTTTGGACTGGATAAACCCTTTAAAAATGATAAAAGACCACCAATTCTGTATGAAATATGTGTTAAAAGTGAAAGAAAATTATTTATTAAACAATTTAAACATTTTATTAACATATTAAACCAGTTTATTAACATATTTATTAATTAAACCATTATTAAACATTTTTTATTAACACACACACACACACACACACACACACACACACACACACACACACACACACACACACACACTCTCTCTCTCTCTCTCTCTCTCTCTCTCTCTCTCTCTCGCGCCCGCGCGCGCTACGGGCACGCCCCCAAGACGTGGAATTCAAAGCGCATTCCCTGCTTGACGAACTCAACTTTAATTTGTTTACTTGATTGGAATTCCAGATGAGCTCAAATGCGCCACATTTATTAAACATTTACTGCATTAAAACAACTTAAAAAACTAAACTAAAAACTAAAGAGTTCAGCTTCCTTCTGTCTCTATCTGGGAGGCCAGTGAGGTGGGATGTTGAGAGACAGCCAATGAGAGAGCAACTCGAGCGTCATGTGAAATTTTGATTGGTGCGTTTGAATTTTGAACTTCTTTTTGTAAGAGGGGGTTGTTTCGTATCTCGGGGACGGAAACTTAGGAAAATGTTTTTTGTAACCCGGGGATTTCGTACACAGGGGTCTTCGTAAGTTGGGGGCCGACTGTATTTAAAAATAAAACTGGGACTTGAACCTGTGATGCGGATGTGCTAACCTTTACGCCATGAGCCGTCCCTTGTGCAGTTTCAAATGCATACAAATGTATCCTATCAGTCTACCAAACCTACCAAACTGTAAATTGGGCTCAGTATGTACACATTAGTTTTGCACAGTAGGTTCAGTGAACAATTGACTGCAGAGTTCTTGAGGCAAACCTGATAAGAGTGAGGATTTTCTGGAAGAGTGCATACAGTCATGTGAAAAAGTTAGGACACCCCATTAAAGAGTCGACTCTTTATTAAGAAATGTTCACATAACAGCGTCCAATCCTGTTTTTATTTATTTATGTAAAAGAAAATGATTCAGTTGTGATTAACAACATAAATTAACATATCTTTACTCATCAAACTAAAGATATGAACAACAATACGTATTTCAATGCAGGAAAAAAATTAGGACACCGTCTCAGAATTTCTCACTTAAAATGGCTATAATCACAGACAGGTGTATCAGACGAGGTGCAGATGATCAGAACATGGTTACCCAGCATTTTGAAGAAGGATTTAAATCTTAGGCATTTAGTTTGGTACCACTGTCTGTTGTAGTGAGACCGAGCACCATGGTAAGATCCAAAGAGTTGGCTGAGAATTGCGGTTGCTTATGAGTCTGGTAAGGGTTTTAAAAAGATATCAAAAGAATTTAATATTAGCCATTCCATTGTCCCGAAAATTGTTTACAAGTAGAGAACTTTGAAACCAACTGGCACCATACCAAGGTCTGGCCGTCCAAGCAAGTTCAACCCCAGAGCAGAATGCAAGATGCTAAAGGAAGTCATCAAAAGTCCTAGATGGGAGTTACAGCAGACTCTTGCTACTGTCGCTGTAAGAACGGCATGACTATCAGAAATAAATGACACAAGTTTAACCTTCATGAGAGGAGTGCAAGGAGGAAACCTTTGCTGTCTAAAAAGAACTTTAAGGTCAGACTGAAGTTTGTCAGTGCGACAAAGACAAAGACCAGGTCTTCTGGAATAATGTCCTTTGGACAGATGAGTCTATAAATATGTGGACATCTGAACAGAAGATGTGTTTGGTAGAAACCAAATACAACATTCCAGGGAAAGAAGTTCATGTCAACTGTGAAGGTGGAAGTGGTGGAAGTGTCATGGTTTGGAGATGCTTTGCTGCAACAGGACCTGGCCAGCTCATCATCATAGACTCCACCATGAATTCTACTGTGGTTCATAGGGGCTTTGAAGAACATGTGAAACTATCTGTCAAATAATAATAATAATAATAATAATAGTAATAAAGCTGAAGTGGATCTGGACACTGTAACATGCCAAAACCACAAAATATAAAAGTAAATTCACCAAGGACTGGCTGAAAACTGGGTGGAGAGTCCTGGAATGACCCAGTCAAAGCTTGGGACTAAAATCCATTGAGATGCTGTGTGGTGACTTGAAACAGGCTGTGCGCATGCAAGAAACCCCTCAAAAATCTCACAGCTGCATTGAGGACGGGGTCAAACTTTCCTCAGACGTCAAACACGGATTGATGGCTACAAGAAGTGTCTCACTGAAGTTGTTTTAGTCAAAGGGGGTAACACTAGTTATTAGGGTGTAGGGTGTCATAATATTTTCCTTCACTGAAATATGCATGATCACACAACCATTGCCCACATGGGCGTTGAAGTCTCGGAGGACAATGAGTGAGTCTGCCCAGGACCCTGAATGCTTCCCTGATGTAGTGTTTTGGACATGTCCAACCTGGAAAAGACCCCGGGGGTCGACCTGGGACAGGCTGGATGGATTATGTCTCTCAACTGATACGGGAATGCTTCGGTATCCCCCTGGAAGAACTGGAGGAAGTGGCTGGGGAGATGCATGTCTGGACCTCATTGCTTAGGCTGCTGCCCTCGCGACCTGACCTCGGATTAGGCGGAGGACAATGATGATGATGGTGATGAAGGTGATGATGATGAAATACTCATTATTGTTCATATGTTAAATTTATGTTTAATTACAATTAAATCACTTTCTTTTCCTGAAGTAAATAAAAAGAGGATTGGACATTGTTATTTGAACATTTCTAAATAAAGCCTACTTAATGGGGTGACCTAATTTATTTTTTTTCAAATGGCTGTATGTGTCGTATGAGGTAAGACAATACTAACATACTTCATGACTTGAATGCATTTTAATTTTTCTGTCAAATGTGGTTTATTATAGACAAAATCCTTTTTACTGTGAAATGAAATATAGAACATACTGTATATTATGCTACAGCATCTGTTATAGAACACACTGAGTTGAAATATGGGTGGTGGAGATGTGAAATGGACTTGACAAAGCGCAGAGTGCGCTCATATCTCAGCACTGACCTCAGCAGAATATTTGGGAAGCTAACAAGCCCCTCAGCTCCTTGATATTTTGTCTGGATTAGACAACGGAAGACCTGCCGAATGTTACTATCCCATTAGTCATCCTGTGCCAATGATGTAACACATGTTGTACAGCATAGCTATGTAAGTCTAGCCTCAGCATGTTTCATTCATTCGGTTTAATTAAGGAGAGTGTCATTCAGTTAAGATTTAAGATAAGAGTTCTCGTCTCATGTCTGTTGAATAATACTGCCAGAGGATGTCTATACTAATTACTAAATACACCCTCGGGCCAAACAGTGATGTAGTGGGTAGCACGTCTGCCTCACAGCGAGATAGTCCTTGGCTTAGGTGTTTCTGTGTAGAGTTTGCATATGTTCCCTGAGCTCAAGTGGGTTTTCTCTGCTCTGGTTTCCTCCCACAATCCGAAGACATGCACATAGAGCTAACTGGCTGTTCCAAATTGCACCCAAGTATGGATGTGACTGTGTGTGTGTGTGTGTGTGTGTGTGTGTGTGTGTGTGTGTGTGTGTGTGTGTGTGTGTGTGTGTTTGTGTTTGTGTTTTGGCTCTGCAATGATCTGGCAAGCTGTTCAGAGTATAGCCAGTGTCAGCTGAGATAGACTCTAGCCTCCCCACAACCCTAATAGTAGGATTAAGTGATTAGTCAAATGAGTGATTGTATTTTCCCCGAACAGACAATTCGCCTAATGTGCATGTCTTTAGATATTTTAGGTTTGTCCCTAGGTGGAGACTGGCATACCAAGAGGAAAACCCATGCAAGCGTTGGAATAACATGCAAACTCCACATAGAAATGTCGAAGCCTTGGACCAGAACTCAGGACGTTCTTGCTCACCACTATACCTGCTATAAATAAACAAAAACGTCTGAAAATGTTGTCTATTTGTGTCTATATGTGTAATAGTATTGTCAGTTGATGGGCTATTGATAGAATCCTCTTTGTCCGGTTGAAATTCCAATCAGGAAAAGTCAGTCAACAGTATGGTTTTCTAAACATAGAAAAAAGGAATGAAAGTGTAAAAAGAAAAAAAAAAAAGTTCAGCAGAAGTCATGGAGCAGACAGGAAGCACAGGGAGTAGCAGTCATGCCTCGTCAATCTCGACTCGACAAACACTCCAGCTGTCACTGGGAGCTTGCGTTAAGATAAAAAGCACAGGCGGAGAGCCAGTGGGACAGGCTATAGGCAGAACATCCCAATTGTGTCCTCACACTCAATCAGTCAGGAACGAGGCAGCACAGAAGAGTATAGAAGTCACATCAGCTGTCAGTAACACCATCAGGCCCAAACTCCCAAACCAATTACTCCAACAACAAGTGAAATAAGGAGTGACTGAATTACTCCACAGACTTCTGAAATGCAGCTGGAATACTGGCTAAAGTATTGAAATGAGGTGTTTATGGAGGTGTCCATATAGTCCATAGGTAAGTCTGTTGGGCTTTTACACCCGAGCCTTGTGGCTCATCAGGCCGGTGCTTATCCCCAGTTTCTGTAGCGTGAAGCGACCAGGAGTTCAACTCCCCCTGGATGGGACGCTAGTCCATCGCAGGTTACCTTCCCAGTATATTTTTACTGGTACCCATTTATACTGCTGGGTGAACAGAGGCACACTTGTGGTTGAGACCTTGCCCAGGGGTCTTAGCACAGTGAGGATCTCAGTGGGATTTGAACTCACAACCTCTCGATCAGGAGCGCAGCACCCTAACCACTACACCACCGGCCCCAATATAGTCCATAGCTGAGGGCAATAGCACAGGCAGATATGGCTAATACAAGCATTTAATTTGAATGGTCTATATATGGCACACCGAAAAAAAAAAAGAAAAGAAAAGAAATACTGTACAGTCACAATAACGAGTCGCTGACAAGTTACTGAAGGAGCTTGTGAGTGGAGGATGGTTCTTTCACCTTCACATCTTGTATTCCTGAGAAAGGCTCTGGATCCTCTGAGCCTAACCAGGATAAAGCGCTCACTGAGACTGAGGAATTGTGTTCAGTTTCACACAGTATCAAGCTGAGGCTCCACAAGACAAACACTGTACATGAAAATAATACTACCTGTAAACCTTGCACAGCTTTAATTACATAAACGGTGCATTAGGAAAAAAGGAAATGTAGCATTTTCATTCACATTTCACGCATAAAAGTAAGGGAAGAAATCATCAGGAACTACCCAACTGGATATTATCATGATACCTATGTATCAGTGCCAGTGATGTAGGGGTTTGGGTGCTGTGCCGCCGTCCACTCAGCAGTGTAAATAGGTACAGTACCAGTAAGAATACTGGGAGGGTCACCTGTGATGGACTGACCAAGAGGCCCTTCTAGAAATAGCCGAACTCCTAGTCGGATTCTAGTAGGATTAGTGCATATCATTGTTCTGGCTGGGGAGCATGGTGGTGTAGAAGTTAGCATGCCTGCCTCATAGCAAGACGGTACTGGGTGAAAATCTTTGACAGGGGTGGAGTTTACATACTTTCTGTTTACTAAACTTTCGTGAGTTTCCTCTGGTTACCACCCATGGTCCAAAGACATGCACATTGGACTACTGAGCCGCTTTAGGGTGTACACCGGCTTCACCCAGGGTCACCTGAGAGAGGTTCCTGCCATCCCGCGACCGGTTAGGACAATGAATGAAACTAATTCTGACATCGAAGTAGCCTCGGGGAAGTACAAGCAATCAAGGGTGAGCAGAATTGGTTAGCTTCACATCATAGTGGTGAAGCGGCTAATGGTGGCCGTGAGAAAAGAGGGCCAGTGTGTCTGGTCTGAACCCACAAAAGAACTACTGTAGCACAAACCTCTGAAATTGTTAATGCTGGCTTTGATAGAAACAATTTAAGACAGCGCATTGCAGCTGGCTGTGTATGGTGTTAATGTTTTGGCTGACATGTAATGGATAATTGCGGCTGTAAGGAAGCCAGTGGAAGGTAGAGGTCATGTATTTTACTTTTATTTATTTCATAATGCTAAAAATAAACATGCACCTTATGATGAGAACATTGTATGCTACTTGAAGTAATTATCATTTAGGAACAGCAGGGAAGTCAAGGGTCCATGCTGTAAAGTCATTCATTCTCTCTCTCTCTCTCTCTCTCTCTCTCTCTCTCTCTCTCTCTCTCTCTCTCTCTCTCTCTCTCTCTTTCTCTCTATCTATCTGCAAGCATGATCACGCTTTCTGAGCACTGAGTTTCTGAAACATGGAAAATCCTGTCTACTACACGAGAGTGTTAGTCGACTGATTTTTTATGCTCCAATTTCTCCTCTTCCTGGCCAGAAGTAGACCTGTCTGATCCATGATGGTGCCTCCAGCTTGTCATCTTCTGACTTGTTCTTCCCCGGAGTCTGCTTGTTAACTCATGAGAGGTATTGCTGAAGTCAGCCAGAAGTACTAGAACATTGTGTGTGTGTGTGTGTGTGTGTGTGTGTGTGTGTGTGTGTGTGTGTGTGTGTGTGTGTGTGTGTGTGCGCGCGCGTGTGTGCGTGCGTGTGTGTGTGCGTGCGTGTGTGCGTGTGTGTCAGGTGTTCATCTTACTGCTAACCTGAAATCTGTAACATTAGCAGGACTTGATTTCTTATAGCATGTGGAATGCAATTTATCTGAATCATGAGTAATCAATAATTAAATCTATTTATTTTAATTAGAAAATCCATTGCCCGAGCTCACAGTTGTATTTTTTGAAAGCAGTTGTAAGTTATAAATGGTTAATAATAATGAACTTTAGAGTGTACTGGTATTCGTAATCCTGAAAGTATAATTTGTGCGTGTGTAATTTATTTAAGTGATACAGACACTTATTTTCGAATCAATGACCATAAGATGCACAAAACTGTGATTTTATACTGTGGATCACAAGCAGTGTGCTAAACTACGGGTGTTAGTAGCTTCGCAGTCGTTTTGCCCTCGAAGTGATGTCAATGCTGTGGGCGAGGTTGATGTCTCTTCTGGAGACAGTGAAACTTACATTCTAGTGACTTTGAGGATGAGAAGCTGCCAGAGATGTGTGTGACGGGAGATTTTTATTGTGGAATCATTGTGACTGTCATTTCATTTGAGAGTGAAATGAGCGGAACCCAGACAAAGGCAATCAGTCATGAAGTTTGGTTCAATCAAAAGACACATGGCACAGTCCTTAATCATATATGGTAAAGCACAGGGAGCGCCACATGATTTCTGCAGTTCTTAGAGAAGTCCATATGGATAATTCACACTGGAAAGTACATTGGAACCTCAATTTACGAAAGCTCCAGCAAACGAAAAATCCAGATTACGAGAAACATTTTCCTAAAATTTTTGTCTCTGGATATGAAACAAATTGACATTACGAAAGCGCCACCTCAAAAATTCAAACAATGCGCGAATTGCTCTCCCAACATGCTCTCCCATGTTGATCTCCCAACATCCCGCCCCCGCTGGCCTCCCATTGGCTATCTCCCAACAACCCACCCCACTGGACTCCCATTGGCTAGGAGGGATGACGCAGCTCCCTCCCATTGGCTATTATGGAGCTGTATCTCCCATAATACGTTTCGTGTAAAGGACAGAGTTACTATTGTTTCATCAGTTTAATGAGTGAGCCCATTGCAACTTTATTTTTTGGCTCAGGCTTTTAACCTTGCATAAACATTTGAAAGATTATAACTCTGCGAATAAGACATGGTCAATACACGCGCGCACACACACACGTGCACACACACACACACACACACACACACACACACACACACACACACACACACACACACACACACAAAGACACGCACACGCGTGTGATGCGAGTGAAAAGAAGAAGCGGGCTCGTGGCATGCGGTTGAGTGATATCGCAAAGGAATATGGCCAAACCCGTCTACCATCGGTACAATATTGATGCAGAAGGAGGCCTTAAAAGGTATTCTTTTATATTTTTTAAAGGGTTTAGAGGTAGTATTGGGGGCCTTGGAACTAATCATGTGTTTTATATGTAAAATGCGGTTGAATTTACGTAAAATCCAGGTTACGAAACCACTTTTGGTACGGATTAATTTCGTAAATTGAGGTACCACTGTATTTCAATGAAAAAAAATGCATTGTGTTGTATTCTACCTTACATTACATAATAGGGCTGCTGCTGGCTGCAGGCTGCTGGATTACTGAGCCCAAAGTCAGAGGTTCAATCCCCATCATCACCAGGTTGTCACTGCTGTCCCCTTTGTGCAGCTAACTGGGTTATCAAAGGCCGGCCATGACTCTCTCTGTCTGTGGGGAGACACATGTAAAGCAACCATTGCTGACTTTCGTCGAGAATAGGCCGCATAGCCGTCCGCGTGTTTCTGCCCTGCGATGGCCTGATGAGTTGTTTAGGGTGTACTCTGCCCTTGTACAGAGTAGGTTGAGATGGGTGCCAGTTTACCGTGACCCTAATTAGGATTAAGTGGTTCAGAAAATGAATCAATTGCATAAATACATTACATTATATTATATCATATTATTTTATATATATGGTATTATTTTTACTACTGAAATATTACAGTTAAATCAGTCCACAACTTCTGTATCTTCTGTGTGATAGCAATGTTGCTATATTATATTTATTATAAAGCTCAGACACATTTTTAAATCCAAATAATTAACCGATAACCATTGCTGAGAACATTTTTGTATTTATAATTTTGTATGTTTTAATTAGAGTGGTAAATGATTTGACTGCAACTAAAACCTGAAAATGCAATGAGGAGTCAGTGACTTCCAATAAATAGTGGTTAATTGCTACTGAACTCATGAATCTGCAAATATATGCCATTGCATATTAGAGGCATTGCAGGTACTGCCTACTTGAACAACACCAAAATTATTGGCACCCTTTGTACTGATGGGTGGAACATCTATTTAAAATATCTTGTTAATAAATATTAAATATAGTAAATATAATTTTTATACAGCCACCTGTGCATATATGCACACACACACACACACACACACACACACACACACACACACACACACACACACACACACACACACACACACACACACACACACACACAGACATATGGGTCTGATCACAAAACTAGTACATTTTCCAACTACCCAACATCAAACTTGAATAAATATTTCCATGTCCAAGTTTATTTGTGAATCAATGCATCACAATCTTTAGTACATGTCTGGGAGATAATATCATATCAAAATATGTACGTATGGTGAACACAGTTTTTGAAATAATTCAAACACTTTCTTGTTTACACCTTTTTCAAGCTCCATTTTGTGACAAGAGAAAGACCTCATTATTTTCACATCCCGCTGAGCCTCTGCTAAGTTCATCAACGGTTCAGTAACTACATGAATCACACAGGTGCACAGGTGCACGCACAATGAATCACGGATTTTGCCTGTGCTTATCAAGGTAAATAAGCATCAGAATTAAAACAGAATCGATGATATACCAAACATTTCCTGTTCATGTTATATGGTGTATCTTGGGCTTCCACCAATCTCTGATGGATTTATTTATTGACTTTAGATAATAAAAAAAAGTTGAACATGTCAAGCACTTATCAATTAGCACAGTGTAACTAATTACACAGTTATTATCTAAACATATATATATATATATATATATATATATATATATATATATATATATATATATATATATATATATATATATATATAGGGATCCCTCACTTTCCTGCGGTTAATTGGGCCTGAGATCCTCCCGCGACCACCGAATTCCGTGAAGTCAGATCAAACGCCCCCCCCCCCCCTCAACTGACGTATACGTACATGTATATGTGTATATAATATCAATAAATACATATTCAATGCTATAAATGCTTATAATAATAATTAAACATTCAAAAAAATAATGCATAAGATGCAAATAAAATATAAATACACACACATACAGATGCACACCTCACAAAAATGTAAGTGGTTTTGATGGGAGGTTTTGGGTTGTTTTTTGCTTTGTGTTTGTTTAGGGTTTTTTTTTTTCATAATTGGCCTTGTTTTTGCGGCATTTTCTTTAACTTTTTCCCTATTCTTCCTTAATTTCCTTATTTTTTTAATTCGATGAATATTAAAAAAAAAGCCGCGATGCACTGAAGCCACATGAATTGAAGCACAAAGTAGTGAGGGATCCCTAGTCCTTCTCAAAAAATTAGCATATTGTGATGAAGTTCATTATTTTCTGTAATGTACTGATAAAAAATAAACTTTCATATATTTTAGATTCATTGCACACCAACTGAAATATTTCAAGTCTTTTATTGTTTTAATACTGATGATTTTGGCATACAGCTCATGAAAACCCAAAATTCCTATCTCAAAAAATTAGCATATCATGTTCAGGTACTCTAAACAAGTTATTAACCTAATCATCTGAATCAACCAATTAACTCTGAACACCTGCAAAAGATTCCTGAGGCTTTTAAAAACTCCCAGCCTGGTTCATTACTCAAAACAGCAATCATGGGTAAGACTGCCGACCTGTCTGCTGTCCAGAAGGACATCATTGACACCCTCAAGCAAGAGGGTAAGACACAGAAAGAAATCTCTGAGTGAATAGGCTGTTCTCAGAGTGCTGTATCAAGCCACCTCAGTGGGACGTCTGTGGGAAGGAAAAAGTGTGTCAGAAAATGCTGCACAACTATAAGAGGTGACCGGACCCTGAGGAAGATTGTGGAGGAGGGCCGATTCCAGACCTTGGGGGACCTGTGGAAGCAGTGGACTGGGCTACAGGTGCCGCATTCCCCAGGTCAAGCCACTTTTGAACCAGAAACAGCGGCAGAAGCGCCTGACCTGGGCTACAGAGAAGCAGCACTGGACTGTTGCTCAGTGGTCCAAAGTACTTTTTTTTCGGATGAAAGCAAATTTTGCATGTCATTCAGAAATCAAGGTGCCAGAGTCTGGAGGAAGACTGGGGACAAGGAAATACCAAAATGCCTGAAGTCCAGTGTCAGGTACCCACAGTCAGTGATGGTCTGGGGTGCCATGTCAGCTGCTGGTGTTGGTCCACTGTGTTTTATCAAGGGCAGGGTCAATGCAGCTAGCTATCAGGAGATTTTGGAGAACTTCATGCTTCCATCTGCTGAAAAGCTTTATGGAGTTGAAGATTTCATTTTTCAGCACGACCTGGCACCTGCTCACAGTGCCAAAACCACTGCTAAATGGTTTACTGACCATGGTATTACTGTGCTCAATTGGCCTGCCAACTCTCCTGACCTGAAGCCCATAGAGAATCTGTGGGATATTGTGAAGAGAAAGTTGAGAGACACCAGACCCAACACTGTGGATGAGCTTAAGGCCGCTATCGAAGCATCCTGGGCCTCCGTAACACCTCAGCAGTGCCGCAGGCTGATTGCCTCCATGCCACGCCGCATTGAAGCAGTCATTTCTGCAAAAGGATTCCCGACCAAGTATTGAGTGCATAACTGAACATAATTATTTGAAGGTTTACTTTTTTGTATTAAAAGCGCTTTTTATTGGTTGGCTGAAATATGCTAATTTTTTGAGATAGGGATTTTGGGTTTTTCTTTACTTTTTTGCCAAAATTATCAATATTAAAACAATAAAAGGCTTGAATTACTTCAGTTGTGTGTAATGAATCTAAAATATATGAAAGTCTAATGTTTTTCAGTACATTACAGAAAATAATGAACTTTATCACAATATGCTAATTTTTTGAGAAGGACTAGTATATATATATATATATATATATATATATATATATATATATATATATATATATATATATATATATAATGTGTGTGTGTATGTACAACTAAACGTACCATTAAATAAGAAAGTAACTTGCTCAGATGTTGGCATGTTGGTGTAGTGTTTAGCACTGTTGCCTCATAGTTGGAGGATTCAGAGATAGAATTTCATGCCTGACTCTCGCCCTTGTGTGTGGAGTTTGCATGTTCCATCCGTTCTTGTGTGAGTTTCCTCCTGCAGTCCTAAAACATTGACATTAGATCAAGTGACTTCTTTAGGTTTCCCAGAGGTGCCAGTGTAAATGGTTGTTTGTGTCTGTGTCAGCCATGTGATAGATTACTAACCTGTTCAAGGTGTCTTGCCTGAAGTCAGCAGGGATTGGTTTCAGCCTTGCTGGTGGCCTTGACAGATAAACAGTAGAGATAAATAACGGATGGATGAATTCATTGGAATTGTTTGGAGACTTAAAATAATCTTAGAGTAAATTGACCTCAATCAAACTTAAAGCTTTATTTTGATCCAACAAATTGAAACTCGAGAGCGAGGCTGAGCTTGAGCATTACTCGGGCTCTTGAAGGGAGATAGAGTATGTTTTGTTCTAACTTGCTTTAATTATTTCCTCATTAGTGCACATTATATTACCTGCTGGCCTTTGAGATGTCAGGCTTTTAGTCACTATGCTCAACTGATTAAATGTCAAGACCTTTCCAATTCTATGAAAGTCACCGCTTTTAATGAAATCTTTTCATTTTATTCTGCTTGATTATAAGGGTGCTGAAAATTATCAGTGCTTCGAAGCATCGCGATGCAGACATGAACAATTCAGCAGAGATGCTGTGACACAACGTAAACAATTATAGTAGTCCAGAAAAGAAAGTTTCAAAATTTGAAATCATCTCCTGTTTTTGCTCAATGCCAAGCTCTGTGATTGGCTGATGACTAGTCTTTTCTTTTAAGCAAGGCTTTTGTTTTAAGTAAAACACTTACACTATAACAAATTGACCTAGTTTATGCCAGTATGTGGACAGTTTTTGGCATTCGCTGCAATACGCTAAAGTTCATGTTGATTTCATTATTATTATTATTTCCTTTTCTAAGTTCCTGTACATTGATGATTGAACCGTTCGTTGGAAATTGTTGTGCCTACATGAACATTTTCAACATATGCCAGAAAGCAGACCCAGGAAAGCTCTGTGTATGCACGATGATAACCTACAGTATTTTCCTGTGAAGTAAGATTGCACTTTGTTACTGGTATAGCAACACCAGTCAAGTTACTTTCATTCGTCCACCCCAAGCAGGTTCATCTCTAAGTGGACTTGGCTCTTGGACATCAACCTGACTGCTCATCATCCACAATCCTTAGCTTGAATTCTCTCTTCAGGACCCCGCGCTTTTTGAGTTTCCCTGCTGGTACTGAGTATGTGGAGGCAGTTAAGACATTGGATGGGCGAGGGGAGATGCTTCTGTTTATAATCAGTGCTTCTCAGTTATTTTCATTGGCGCCCCCCAGGAAGAAAAAAACATTTCACACACACCCCCACCGCCCCGCGAGCGACTATAAATAGTATTATTTGTCTCTAAAATTGTTATTATTACACCTCTGCATAATACTGCATCTTTATTAACATTAAAAGAAAGAAAGAAAGAAATATAGTTCAACTTACAACAAAGAAAAACTCCTTAACATTGATTTTTGATCCGCAATTGAGAGATTTCCTTTTGGCTTTTTCCCTTTATCAGGGGTTCGCCAGAGCGAATGATTCACACATTTGATTTGGCATAGGATTTTACGTCGGATGCCCTTCCTGACACAACCCTTTAGCAAGGGATAGAAACACGCTGACGGCTTTCCAGCTACTCTTTGTCAGCAATAGTTCTTTTACATGCCTCTCACCATAGACAGTGAGAGACATGGCATTGAAAAGATTTAAAGTGCACCAATGTACCTGAAAAAATAAAAAATAAAAAATAAATAAATATATATATATGTCTGTCTTCCTTTCAGCTTTTTCCCTTTTACTCGGGAGTCGCCACAGCGAATCATCTGACTCGCACGTTTTTTTTGATTTGGCAGAGGTTTTTTTTATGTCGGATGCCCTTCCTGTCACAACCCTTTTTTTTTTTAGCAAGGGACAGAAACACGCTGACGACTTTGCAGCCTACTCTTTACGAAAATCAGCAATGGTTCTTTTACATGCCTCTCACCATAGACAGTGAGAGACATGGCCCGCCTTTGATAACCCAGTTAGCTGCACTGGGGGAGACAGTGACAACCTTGTGGAGAGTGGGACTCGAACCCCCAACCTTTGGATCAGCGATCCAGCGCACTATACCACTAGACCACCACTGCCAGCCTATATATATATATATATATACACACACACACACACACACACACACACACACACACACACACACACACACACACACACACACACACACACACACACACACACACACACACACACACACACATATATATATATATATAGTGTGTATATATATGGTTTCACCACCCCTCGAAACAGATCTGTAGTGATAAATGGAGTTTCAATAGAAAGTCTTTGTCCTGTCCTTTTATTTTTGTTATTTGCTCTACCAAAAAGTATTGAGCACTCTCCTACGGAAGGATCTACTCAGAAAATATATATATATACACAGTGATACCTCAGCTCACGAACATAATTGGTTCCCAGAAAGTGTGTGTGTGAGGCGAAAAGTTCGTCTTCCGAACATTTATTTCCCATAAGAAACCATTAAAATGAGAATAATCCGTTCCCAGGTCCCCATAAAACATAATTTTCTACTAAATAAGCCTTAAAACTACACAGAAATATACCTTATTTTATGTATAATAAATGTGCTATTGTATTGTAATTAAAGAAATAAACTGTACTGTATAATAAAGTGGTTTTATTTACCTTTGTGATGGTAGTTGATGGCTTGATGGAATGGAGTGGGAGGAGGAGGAGGGAGGGAGGGACTTACTGTTTGGAAGGAGAGTTTGGAAACGCCTACTGTTTGGAAACACCCTTAGCCACACACGCACCTTTAATAGCTTCCTTGTTCTTAAGGATGGGAGCAATGGTAGACTTAGCGTACTGGTACTGGGACGCTGAGTCACACAAACGCACACCTCGTTCGTGTTTTTCAATGATCTCCGCCTGTGGTGGGGTCTTTTTCAGTCCCATAATAGCAAAAGTACACTCAATATGGTCCAAAATGTCTAGCAAACACAAACCACGTCCGCACTCAAAGAAAGGGGGTGACGAACTGTGACGCCGTGAGCGTGCGTCAGCTTCTCGTGGCCGCCACCGTGGCGCTGTTCGACCGCGTGGTTTGGTTCGTCCGCCGAAAACTAGTTCGTCAGCAGAGACTATATGCTCGCAAATTTAATGTTCTTGAGGCGAAAAGTTCGTGAGCTTAAGCATTCGTCAGAGGAGGTTTTACTGTATATATATTTAAACTCATTCAACTTACTTATGTCTTAATATCTCCGTCTCTCTCCACCTTTCTTTTTGTTTCTGTTAGAAAATGTTCCGTGTTGTTTCTTGAGGGGTTGTTTACTGCATTTCATATCGTTTGCTTGTGCGAAAAACTGCTACACCATATGACCATGCACCATGAGGGTGCCACTGGCAACTAGTGGAGTGGAGGTTCAATTACACTTAGTTCTTGTACACTCGAGAAAAGCATGTTCTCCAGGTTCACCCCCCCCCCCTCCCGGGCAGCACTGGTCTAAGACTATCTAAAAACTGGGAATGGGAGACCTGGATCTTGAGGCTTCTTGGGATACCGCTGCTATTTCGGGTGAAGGTGTGGGTGGTGGAAATGGAGCATTTTTGCCTGAGGGATGGCTGCTTCTTCTGGGGCATCTGTTAATCCTGACACCGAAACTTTTTCCAAGTACAATCGTGACATGATTAGTTTATATTTGTTAATCATATGGAGAGTATGCACACAGGTTGTTATGCATCTCCAAAAACACTCTTTAATATTTGTTGAGCATTTGTTCTGTTTTGTTAGTAATAAGTTATAAAAACATTTCTTTTTGTTTCAAATTTCATTTCATTTGTTGTCAGTTGATTCTCTTCAATCCGTCTGGAATGTTGTCTGTATTTGTGTCTATTGTGACTTTTACAATTAGCTCATATTTTTTTGTGATCCGTTATAGTGTATTAATCGCCAGTAAGATTCTGCAGAGGGCTTCATAGGAAATCACAAACGAATACTCCGCTTTCTCTTTAGTGGAAGCAGTGCAGAAGATCATCTCACTGATACCAAGCTCAGTCCAACATAGAAGAATCGAGTAGCTGACATTTTATTCACTATAATTAAGGTAAGAAGACTTTTTTGGCCAGCCAGTGTATATTATATGAAGAAACTCTATTCAACAAACAAAATTAATACCAGTGACTTACAAAAAAAAAGTCTTCTTAACATTCATCTTTGTAATTCATGCATGATTGGCTCATTAGTTGATGACAGCATTGCTGTGGTTCTCAAGTATTCCTGTGTTTGTCAGTACAGCAACTAGTACATCACACAGGCTGATTTATCAGCCTGTCAAATTACTTTTACTGATGAGGTCTGAGAGGTGATTAAAACCTTTCATGCCTAATTGTTTCCATGATGACTTTAATGTCTTGATGGCTTTTTGTCTCCGTGGGCCAAATAGGTGATAATAAAGAATAATGGGGATTTATTCCGAAAAGCAGGTCACTACATCAGTTAGTAACATTAGTTACAAAAGTTAGTACATCACTTGTGGTATATCATGAGATCTATTGTATCTAGAATTATACCACTAACACACTTTCATAAGGACACACACATAATATATATATATATAGGCGGCACGGTGGCGTAGTGGTTAGCACGTCCGCCTCACAGCAAGAAGGCCCGGGTTCGATTCCCGGCCTGGGTGTTTCTGTGTGGAGTTTGCATGTTGTGCTTGTGCGGGTTTCCTCCGGGTGCTCCGGTTTCCCCCGCAATCCAAAGACGTGCACTGTAGGTTAATTGGCCGTTCTAAATTGACCGTAATTTCTCTCCTGCAGCGGCACTGGAACCCAGTCGTATCGGCACTTGCCTTTCCATTGGATCCTTCTGGTGGCGCCGAGACAGGGGGGGACTTGCTGCTTGGGTAACAGCCTGTCCCTCATTACTCCCTACCCAGGCTCTGTGCACTGGGGAGTATCACCAGTCGGGATACTGGCCAGAGCGCAGCCATAGTCCTTCGGGACTGACGGAGGCCTACGCTATATATATATATATATATATATATAATTTTTCACAGGCTGATTGGCATGTTTTGCATGCATATCAAGTGTCCACAATAATTATTGTCGTTAACCTTATTGAAATAATCATACAGTATCATTCATAAGTGGTGCATTAAAGTAAAACGTTTTTCTTTCATATACTGGATAATAGATTACTATTTTATCTCCTAAACAATAAAACCCAATGCAAGTGTATATTGTAAATATTTTATTTTATTTTATTTTATTTTATTTTCATGATGTCTGGCAGCTAGCGTATAAAGATAAGGGGGTCAGGTAAATTTCACAGTCACTGCCATTAAGTAACCTCTGTATAATTTCAGCCAAGTCAAAAATACTGCATTGGCCCATTTGCAATATGAGTCAGGCTCATCAATATGATCAGTCAAAAAGCTTCTGTCTCCAAATTTAGATGGTATTGTTATTTTATATATATATATATATATATATATATATATATATATATATATATATATATATATATATATATATATACACACACACACACACACATATACACATATACACATACACTGTGTTATTATTATTATTATTATTATTATTATTATTATGAATGGCGACTTTTAATATCTATTTGTAAGTTTTATTATTTAACCAATAAAAACACATTACCCTCTTTGGTAAAATGCTTCAGAGCAAAGGGGATCTCCTCCTCACAGTGTGCTTTATTCATTCCATGAGTTCTTAGCAGGATTTAGCTTTAGACTGGGCCATTCCCAAACCCCCGAAGAAAAATACATTGTCCTGATATTCCTGTTTGCATGCAGCTGTGCATACTCCAGCGTTGCAGACTGTTGTCTGGTATTCTGAATCTGCTGTGTCCTAGGAATAAATCTGATACCTGAATTATATAGGGACAGTACATCCTACATGTCTTACTAGAAAAATAGGAAATACAGAATGGGGCAAAACATTCTGAATAATAGCGGAATATTATTGTGAATTTAAATGTACTGATCTTGTTCTTCTTCTTAAATAATTTATTTATTGTCCTGGATTTGTGCTTTGGTTTGTTGTGCTGGAAGCTTCATCATCATCTCTCTAAGAGAGGGAATTTTAGTGGCAAGTAGATTGGTACTTAGAGTTTTTCATAATCCCTGTTATGTTGACAAGCTGCCCTACAGTATAATGCTACCACCCCTTGCTTCAGTGTGACATGGTCATCTTTTGGTGACAAACTGTCTTTTTTGTGTCAAATATATTTTTAATAGTCATGCCCAGAATGTTTTATAATGGTCTTATCAGAACCTGCCATGGAGGCATAGATGTGTTTTTCTGGGATCCCAGTGTCGATGCACAACTTTATAATGAGTTAAAATGACTTATGGTAGTCTCACAGAATCTGTTATGTTTTATAAATAGATGTGGCCCAGAAGTGCCTACTTTCACTGAAATAAACAGTTTGTGAGAAATGGAAGATGACCTACCAAAGACCTTCCATGCAGTTTTCGAGTATTTGACTTTTTGTTCACTCAACATAGTATGCACATAATCTGTTACTCTGGAACCTACCACCATGTTGCCCCAATATAGTTTCGTGTTTACTAGTTTAAACATAAAAAAATGTTGCATCTTGAGGTTAACCATGACATATTTCAATTTGGTGTTAGTGGCAGTGGTGGCCTGGTGGTAAAAGGTGCTGGATCGCTGATCCTGAGGTTTCGGGTTCGAGTCCAACTCTCCACAAGGTTGTCACTGTCTCCCCAGTGCAGCTAACTGGGTTATCAAAGGCTGGACATGTCTCTCACTGTCTGAACCATTGCTGACTTTCGACAAGGGTAGCTACATAGCCGCCAGCGTGTTTCTGCCCCTTGCAAAAGGGTTGGGTCAGGAAGGGCATCTGACGTAAAAAACATATTCCAAATCAAACGTGCAAATCATTAATATGACGTCCATGAAGATGGAGGCAGATAATTCGCAGTGGTGACCCCTGAGAGAAAGGGAACAGTCGAAAGGAGAAGAATTTCAATTTGGTGTTAAAGGATATGCACAATACTGACACAGTTTCATCATGGATCTTCTTCTTCTTCTTTTCCTTTCGGCTTTTCCCTTCAGGGGTCGCCACAGCGAATCATCTGCCTCCATCTCACCCTATCCTTTGCATCTTCTTCTCTTACACCAACGACCTTCATGTCCTCCTTTACCACATCCATGAATCGTCTCTTTGGTCTTCCTCTAGGCCTTTTGCCTGGTAGTTCCAGCCTCAGCATCCTATTACCAATATACTCACTATCCCTCCTCTGTACATGTCCAAACCATCTCAATCTAGCCTCTCTGACTTTGTCTCCAAAACGTCTTACATGTGCTGTCCCTCTGACGTACTCATTCCTAATCCTATCCATCCTCGTTACTCCCAAAGAGAACCTCAACATTTTCATCTCTGCTACCTCCAACTCTGCCTCCTGTCTTTTCCCCAGGGCCACTGTTTCTAACCCATACAGCATCGTTGGCCTCAACACCGTCTTGTACACTGTTCCTTTCATTTTTGCCGATACCCTCCTATCACACATCACACGGACACTTTTCTCCAACCATTCCAACCTGCCTGCACACGCTTCTTGACCTCTTTTCCACACTCGCCATTGCTCTGGATTGTTGAGCCTAAGTACTTAAAATCCTCCACCTTTCTTATCTCTGCTCCCTGTAATCTCACCGTTCCTCTTTGGTCCTTGGCATTCATGCACATGTACTCTGTCTTACTGAGGCTAATCTTCATTCCCCTCCTTTCCAGGGCATACCTCCACCTCTCTAGATTTTCCTGCACTTGTTCTCTGCTCTCACTACAGATTACAATGTCATCTGCAAACATCATAGTCCATGGGGAATCTTGTCTAACCTCGTCTGTCAGCCTGTCCATCACCATAGCGAACAAGAAGGGGCTGAGAGCTGACCCTTGATGCAGTCCCACCTCCACCTTGAACTCTTCTGTCACACCGACAGCACACCTCACCACTGTCTTACATCTCTCATACATGTCCTGCACCACTCTAACATACTTCTCTGCCACTCCAGACTTCCTCATGCAATACCACAGTTCTTCTCTCGGCACCCTGTCATATGCTTTCTCCAGATCCACAAAGGCACAATGCAGCTCCGTCTGACCTTCTCTGTACTTCTCCATTAACATCCTCAAGGCAAACACTGCATCTGTGGTGCTCTTTCTGGGCATGAAACCAAACTGTTGTTCACAAATGCTGACTTCTGCCCTTAGTCTAGCAGTTTCATCATGGATAGAGCTCGTTATTTAATTACTTTTCACAGGCAGAAGAAACCACTGTATGTAAAGCTTTTAAACTTTTTTGTTAGTCATCGTATTTTTAAAACCCAAAATAAAAGTGCAAATCAAAATACAGATGCCCCCCAACCTACATTCATTCGTTTTACGTTTTTTCAATTTTACTTTTTTTTCCAAAAAAAAAGGAAAATTTTGACTTTAGCGTGCTCTCTGTAGTACGAGACGTACCTACATAATATGCTGACGTAATGACGCAGTGACGTAATGATGCTGCGTCCATTGTTTACAAACAACAGAATAAACGTGCCCCTGCTTCTTCCCAGTTCGCTGCGTGTTACCCTTGTGCTAAGACATCGTGTGATCTTTGTGTTTACACTGATTCCTTAAACTGTAAGGAAATATGGTTGGTCAGGAGTGTAAGCCTACTAGCATGGGTGCAAGTGTTCCGGCATATGCCGGAATTTCCAGTTTTCCCAAGACTGAATGGACTATCTGCTCGGATTGGCGCAATCTACCATGCATACTCAGTTAAGCAAAGAGAGTTGTAAAATGAATGAAAACCCAAATCCAGAAAAGAAAGAGAACTCTCCACTCTGCTGGTGATTCACATCAGTCCAGGCTGAGTACTGAACGAGTATTCAATGGTGCCCTTGCTCACTTGAAAGACCAGAAGTACGGATAACCCGTGTTTTGTCTCAAGCACAAGCAAGTGAACTACTTTTGGTGGAGTGTTTCACATATTGTAAGCATTGATTGGCTGTTTTAAGCTTCATGTAAAGTGATTCGACTCAGCTTCATGTAAAGTGACCATCGGAACCATTTACAAGCAGAACGATTGCATCACAGAGCGTGTTAAAGGTTATATTTGATGCTGTCTTTCATATTTGATGAGTGAATTTGATTAAAATTGATCTATTTGAAATTATTTTGCTTGAATTTAATTTATTTGAAATCAATGTTGATATTATTTGATATATTTTATATTATTTTACAATGTTATATTTGTAATAATTGATTTTGGGGTGTTTTATAAGGTACGGTAATGGTATTTATGTAAGTATAGTACAGTATGAACGTCACACGTCACTGGAACATACAGTAACAACTTACGTTTTTTTTCAGCTTACGTTCAGCCGCCTGGAACCGAACTAAAATGTAAGTTGGGGAGTGTCTTTATCCAAATCTAAACACAAAGTGTTTGTTGCTGCTGAATACAGAGGAAAGCAGTTATAAAATAAATAAATTTCGAGTTTAAAATTTTAAAGTTGTCATTCACTTATCAGGCATTTTAACCAAACATGAACTACAGTGTAATCTCTTGGAAAATGAAATGAAATGGGCCACAATGACTTTCTCAAACCATTTGTTTTCTGCTGTAGTATGAATGTTTTATGTGATATGAAAAAGGCAACCCAACTTTCGAAAACCTGACAAGTCGTTAACCAGTTAGCCTCCTCACTGCGATTGCTTCAGGGATTGGCACACTGCGCAATAATATTATGCAATTTGATGCAAACATGACAAACTGCACATTGTGTGAAAGCTTGTGTGGAGATTTTTATAGAGGTCCACTGGGTAAACTACTTGCCGTCATCATTGTCGTCATTATTTCTATAATGGAGTCACATGGGAACACAATATCAACAAGCTATAGCGTCTCATATGACAGGAGCAAATGCATATTTGTCTTTCTTTAAACTCCTTTGTCTGTAACTCTTAGAAGTCATGTTGCAAGGAAAGTTGGTACTAATTGCAGGTGACTTCTGGTAACAAGCTGGAAACACCCTGAACAGGTCATCCATCTATTACAGCGCTAACACGGGCACAAGAAATTACGAGACATTCACACCTGTGGGCATTTGAAAGAATGTAGTTGGTCTAATGTGCATAGACCGTGGAAAGAAACCTTGTTGTCTGTGTGATTAAAACCGTGATCCTTCTGGCTAATTTTGTTTTGGTATTGGCTAAGCTGCAAAAATATGTTTAAAGTTACAGCTATACGTCTGTCCATTTGTTATGTCATAAGAGTGTTTCTGAAAATATGTTCATGATGAGTATATTCACTGTATTGAGGCTTTGGTCGATATCGTAAGGGCAGGAAGTTCAAGCTCAATGCCTCCCACTTTCAGAGTTGCATAATGACCATCTGGTCCATTTAAGGGTGTTGGAGAATTCCCATGGTAATTTATTTTATGTAAACGGATCTTCCCTTAGGTGTTATGGAGTACATATAAGGTTAGAAATGGAAAGGAAACTTTTTGTTAACTTTTTCAGTGTCTGAGCAGAGCCTTGGTCTAAGCTGAGTTAAATTACAGGAAGTGTTACTTTATTTTATTCGTCAAGTACATTTTGTTGCCCAAAGGACTGCACATTCAGCAAAATGAAGTTACAGTAATGTAAAAATCAGAAAACGGAACAACAACAACAACAAACAAAAATCAACTTAAACCATGTTCAAAGCCAGGGAATAAAAAATGGTTTAACATGTGGTTTGAAAACAGGCAGAATCAGAGGCAATTTATTCCAAACTTTGAGAGTTTTAACTGCAAAAGCCATTGTTTAATTGGTTTCAACCAAAATTCAGGGACAGTCAAAAAAAGCACTGATCAGCCAATGTGAGTGACCGTGATGGGACACAAAGGTTTGAAAGACAGGTTGGTGCAACCCTGAACCACACACAGAGCCAACATTTCTAAAAGTCCAGAAGAACTGGAATGTCTTTGAATGGTGACAACATGTTTAATTATTGGTAATTAAAGAATAATAAAAAGTTTAAATGTGATCTGCTTCGTTTATGTTGTGCTGAATAACTTTGCTGGACTTCATCTAAACCAGATTGACCGTTTGATGACCCCGTCTTCGACATTATTAGTGAAATTTGTGCTGTAAAACTGTTTTTTTTTTGTTTTGTTTTTTGAATGGCAAGTAAACACAAACATGTTGACAATATTGACTGACAATTTTTCGTCTGTGTGTGTGTGTGTGTGTGTGTGTGTGTGTGTGTGTGTGTGTGTGTGTGTGTGTGTGTGTGTTTGGCCACTGGCTTAGAGTCTGTTTTTAGGAAAAACTTTATCACCCAACAAATTACAGACTTCTATTCAGGTGATAGACAGCTTGTGATGTCAGGCAGTCAGAGCACAAAGAATTGTATGACAAATGGAACAGCAGTTACAAAAACAGACCTAAAGGAAACCGTTTCTGTCAGTGGAGAGATGGAACAAAACTGACAATCAAAACTTAAGTGAAAAAAGCAGATGAAAGGTTACAGGATCAGGCAATCTGAGCTTTGAGAATATTTCAGTATTGCACTCAGCGCTTTTCAAACTCATCCATTATACATATCAAGCTCCTGTACAAAGCTTCTGCCTTTTATTAGGATTTTTAGGTACCATTGGAGAATTTTTAAAAGCTTTCACTCGCTGTTGAAACGTGTGGATTTTCTGTTCTTATGTCTTATTTTATCATTATGTTTTCAAGGCCGTCTGTTGCTTTGTCATTCAAGAAATTTCTCAAAAACGGGTCACATATACATAGCAGTTTTTTCTTCATTTGTTGAATTCGTGTCTAAAGTACAGAAAGGAGCACACTCCATATTTTGTTGGACTGCATTCAGCCTTGATTAGTTCATGTCATCGCGATGGGATTGTTTGGACAAATGTGAGCACCATCACGACCTTTATTACCGTACAAACTCGAGTTAATATTTCACCAATGTATTAAATTGATGATGAAAAAAACTGAACCACTCCATAAAGTCTTCTCCATCGCACTCTGAGGACTTTCATTTGGCTTAAGCTCAGGACTCTGTGTTGTCAGTTCATGTGTGAATATTCTCATTCTTAATGAACCTGCTTGCGTGGCCAACTTCTGTTTCCTCCCACAGTCCAAAAACATGCACGATAGACTAACGGGCTGTTCCAAATCGCCCCGAGATGTGAGAGTGAGTGTGAATGGCTTAATGTGTGTTGACCTTGCAAGCTGTTCGGGATGTACCCTGCCTTCGCACAAAGTCAACTAGGATAGGCGCGAGCCTCCTCATTACCCTAATTTGGATTATGCAGCTGAGAAAATTAATGAATGTATGATTTTTTTTCTGAACCACTGTTTCAGTATATTAACCCCAAATTTATATTTGTGCCATTAGGGAAGGAAAAAGTCTATTGATGTGATAACCTGGTCATTCAGGACATTCATGTCCTCAGCTGACTTGATTTTCTTGCAACGTAATGCTGCTGAGACTCGACCAGACCAACTGGAGCAACAATACCTCAGTGAATATACGTTGTAATCAATGCTAAAGACGAAAGACTTCTCTCACCAGCCAGCGTATATTGTACAGTTAAACCTGGTGGGAAAAGTGTCCTCATTGACATTGCTTGTTTTTGCAACTTTTCTTTCGGTGTGGTAACCAAATGAGATGACCGAAAGATTACTGTAACTCCATTAACAAATCTTTATTACCGTAGTCAGCAGAAAAGCATCTCAGTATGCACAATATGTCAAACCTTGTTGTTGATGGGCTTCAGCAGCAGAAGTCAAGTGTAGAAGAGGAATCTGAGGCTATAGTAGTCGTATTCGCACAGAAACTGGACCAGTGAAGATTAGGTGAAATAATCACACAACGATTGCTCGCCAAGAATTCAAGCTGTCAGCATTTTCTATATAAACATCTTTTCCTGTGCAGACATTACATAAATTACCACTTGTTGTATTCGCTCCACTGTTTTATTTCAGTTGACCTTTGTAGCACTACATTCTTTGAACAGCTGGTTTGAGATGAAACAGGGTTAAATGCTGTTTTTTTTTTTTTTTTGTTTGTTTTTTGTAACTGCAGCCTGTAGATTTAGGTCTTTTTGTGGGATGCAACCATTTCATCGTGCATTTTTTCATAGATAAAATGGTCACATGTTAAATTCATGCAATAATAAATCACATGATGACACCAGTGAAAAATATTCTGCACACAGCCCTGAAAAATGTTTTAGGTACTTAATACACATTTATCATCCATTCATTGATTTCCTCAACTACTTAATCCTAATTATGGTCACAAGGAGGCTTGAGCTCATCTCAGCTGACTCTGGGCGAGTTCAGAGTACACCCTGGACAGCTCCCCAGGCAGAAACATCACAGGGCAGAAACTTGCTGACAGCTATGCAGTCGCCTCTTGACGAAAGCCAGCACTGGTTCTTCGACATGCCTCCCACCATAGACAGTGATGACTTTTGATGACAAAGTTAGCTGCACTGGCGACAGAGTGACACAACCTGTTCATAGTGGGGCCTGAACCTCGACCTTGGGATCAGTCATCCAGCACTCGATGATCAGGCCACTGGGTAACTGTGGGTGCATAGCGGATGGCAAGTTTATCATACATCTCATATATGGTACTCAGAACATACTAAAAAAAATAAATTAGCATCCTAATGATTGCTGAACATGAAACATAAATGTAAATTACTTGTAAAATTAACATGACACTGGAAAATTATTGTGGCAATCATATTTACATCGTAACAATGACATACACAGGGTACAGTATTGTCTATGACTTAACAATAGGCACCCCAAGGAATTTTTGTTTTCGATGTTGATCTCATATAACAGTTCATAAGAAAGAACAGGAAAAAGAACAAAGAAAATTATCCTTATTTATGAAGATACCATTTCTGGTTCAAAAGCTACAGTATTTTAAACATTTCCAGGATGACACCATTTAATGGTCCATTTTGCACTAAAATGACCAAAATGCCAAAATGACCTGTTCATACATCAGTTAAACAATACAAAGAGTACAAATGCTTATTACTCTACATTTTCTTATTCAGCAGTGGTGGCCTCTATTTTTTAAGTTATTATATGCATGTTAAAAAAAAACCCAACAACAACAAAAAAAATCACTCCTAATAATGGGGAAAAAAGTCCACTTGTCAAAATGACTGTAATTGAAAATCCGTTGTCTTTTGAAAGTAAATCAGCCACAATTTCCTGAATATTGGTGCCATTACCATCAGCTCTAAACTGTTATGCAGATTTAAAAAAAATCCCTTTTTATCAATTAAATTTAATCAATTAACAATAAATTTATTTCCTGACTTCGAATGATCAAAGAGAAAAGCTTTGACAAACAGAAGGATGGATAATGCTTGTGATAGCGTTTAACTGTACTATTTATATAAAATATTCAAGTTTTAAATCGTGCTCCATTTTTATCAGCATTCTAAAACATTACACAACCAATCTGGGGAAAAAGACTTCCTCAAACATGTTTAAATATGGACCCGATCAATTTTTATTAATGAAAAGTGTTATTTTCCTTCAGTCACAGCCTGGACAATCAGCGTTCGAATTCCGAGGGTCCACTGTATTATAGAATAATCAGATATGACATTAAAATCATTATGAGCACTTACAGGTGACATGAATAACATTGATTATCTTGTTATTGTGGCAACTGCCAAGGAGTAAGATTTATTAAGTAGATAGTAATTAGACAGTTTCTGAAGCTGACGTGTTGAAATCAGAAAAATGAGCAAGCATAAGGATCTGAGTGAATGTGACAAGGTCTACACTGTGAGAGCTAAAAGACTGGACCTGTTCATCTAAGAAAGGGTAGGGCTTTTGAGGATTTCCTGGTATGCCGTGGCGTGGATCCACAAAGGTCATCCACAGAGGGGCAACCAATGAACTGGCAAGAGTGTCATGATTTCCCAAGGCTCACTGATGTTTATAGTTAGTGAAAGCTAGTACAGTGATACCTCTGCTCACGAACATAATTGGTTCCCAGAAAGTGTGTGTGAGGCGAAAAGTTCGTCTTCCGAACATTTATTTTCCATAAGAAACCATTAAAATGAGAATAATCCGTTCCCAGGTCCCCATAAAACATAATTTTCTACTAAATAAGCCTTAAAACTACACAAAAATATACCTTATTTTATGTATAATAAATGTGCTATTGTATTGTAATTGAAGAAATAAACTGTACTGTATAATAAAGTGGTTTTATTTACCTTTGTGATGGTAGTTGATGGCTTGATGGAATGGAGTGGGAGGAGGAGGGAGGGAGGGACTTACTGTTTGGAAGGAGTGTTTGGAAACGCCTACTGTTTGGAAACACCCTTAGCCACACACGCACCCTTAATAGCTTCCTTGTTCTTAACGATGGGAGCAATGGTAGACTTAGCGTACTGGTACTGGGACGCTGAGTCACACAAACGCACACCTCGTTCGTGTTTTTCAATGATCTCCGCCTGTGGTGGGGTCTTTTTCGGTCCCATAATAGCAAAAGTACACTCAATATGGTCCAAAATGTCTAGCAAACACAAACCACTTCCGCACTCAAAGAAAGGGGGTGACGAACTGTGACGCCGTGAGCGCGCGTCAGCTTCTCGTGGCCGCCACCGTGGCGCTGTTCGACCGCGTGGTTTGATTCGTCCGCCGAAAACTAGTTCGTCAGCAGAGACTATATGCTCGCAAATTTAATGTTCTTGAGGCGAAAAGTTCATGAGCTTAAGCGTTCGTCAGCGGAGGTTTTACTGTACTTCTAGTCTGATCCTGTTGAAGAACTACTAAGGTGCATGTTGCTGACCTTTTATGTTAGCATTTGAAATTGTTAATGCTAGTTATAATGAAATGGTGTCAGAGCACACAGTACATTGACGCTTACTCTGCCCGCAGCTACCTAGGCAGAGACCAGTCATGTGGTTTTAATGCTGCGACTGATTGGTGTATATATGAAGAAAATCCTCGTAGTTACCTCAGAAATTCAGCTCAGGGATCATCCCCCCACAATCAATCATATTTGATGCTTTATTACATACATCAATCATATTTGATGCCTGATTTATTATGCATTACTTATAAAAGACCCCAGCCATCATATTTATGGACGTTTGAAACCTTCAAAATAGGTGTGGTGTGGTGTGGTAGGTGTAGTAATTCTTTATAATAATGATATAGTTACTTTAGAAAACTTTGCAGTTAGGAAGCTACTCAGGGTCTCAGAGTGACAGTTCTCTCTAATTATCTATAGTTTGGAGGAGAAATGTGGACTCAGCTGTTTATTTTTGGACAATGTGTTAATGGTCTTCATTTCCTCTGTGTTAAAGGCTATAGACAGATTCCTGACAGACTAGAAATCTGGATATCTGCAGTGCTTGCTACATTTCTCATATACAGGTCCTTCTCAAAAAATTAGCATATTGTGATAAAGTTCATTATTTTCTGTAATGTACTGATAAACATTAGACTTTCATATATTTTAGATTCATTGCACACAACTGAAGTAGTTCAAGCCTTTTATTGTTTTAATGTTGATAATTTTGGCAAAAAAGTAAAGAAAAACCAAAAATCCCAATCTAAAAAAATTAGCATATTTCATCCGACCAATAAAAAAAAGTGTTTTTAATACAAAAAATTCAACCTTATGTTCAGTTCTGCACTCAATACTTGGTCGGGAATCCTTTTGCAGAAATGACTGCTTCAATGCGGCGTGGCATGGAGGCAATCAGCCTGTGGCACTGCTGAGGTGTTATGGAGGCCCAGGATGCTTCGATAGCGGCCTTAAGCTCATCCACAGTGTTGGGTCTGGTGTCTCTCAACCTTCTCTTCACAATATCCCACAGATTCTCTATGGGCTTCAGGTCAGGAGAGTTGGCAGGCCAATTGAGCACAGTCATACCATGGTCAGTAAACCATTTAGCAGTGGTTTTGGCACTGTGAGCAGGTGCCAGGTCGTGCTGAAAAATGAAATCTTCATCTACATGAAGCTTTTCAGCAGATGGAAGCATGAAGTTCTCCAAAATCTCCTGATAGCGAGCTGCATTGAC
>CM045746.1:17671965-17829465 GCA_024760905.1 Plotosus lineatus
AATAACTCATATTTGTGTTGTGTTGCATTGCAACAAAAACAGTCTGTACATAAAACCTGCTTGGTCCAGGCTCGTTCCCAGAAACTTCCTGCGTATGTACTGTATGAGTATGTATGGAGGGGTGTGTGGGAGCATGAGTAAGATATTCAGTAAATAAACTTTGTCGCTGTCGCAGGCTAATTATAGTGTCTGTATTTTACTATGTATTGTACAACAATAGTGAAATCTTTGAGACAGTCTAAACCGTATATATGAAGCGCAGCGATATATATGTATATATAGTCTGCTTTTAAATATATCAGTTTCTTAAATGTCACATATACAGGACTTTCAATAACTACTAGCCAGAATGTTTCTTCCTGACAGTAATGTCTCATTAACTAGACTTTATATCTCAAGACAATATACTACTTTTGCACTCTATCTTAAAAGTTTCAACCTTAATGCTTAAGTTGGGGTTTAGTAATCATGATATGAATAGACTTTTCCTTTCCTCTGCAGAATTTTTCCACTTTATTTCCTGAACTATATGTTTGTCTGTCACTTCAGGTTCAGCCCCAAAAAGTTCCTGGTGTATGGATTTTTGGTCCACATTCAAGGTTACTACCAGTAGGAGCCAAGCAGACATTTTCCCTTTATTAACCACTGCACATATTTATACAGTTTCACAATTCATTCATCATTCATTTATTCATTTTCTAATCCACCTAATAATTAGGGTCGCAGGAAGGCTGGTGCTCATCTCAGCTGACGCTGGGTGAGGACGGGGTACACCATGAGCAGCTAGCCAGGGCATCAGAGGGCCCATTATCACAATTAATGGACCCATGCAAAGATAAACACTCAATATAATTAACACTCAAAGATTAACATTCAATACAGAACCAAGGGTGCTGTTTATTTCTCAACCAGCACAAATGTTTAAATTCCCGTTTCAGCACAAAAATACTTTTATGATTAACTACAGCAATGAGAATGAGACATGATTTCGTTTTAATAAATACTGCACGTGCTCATTCTCCTGCTCTGTCTGTATGTATTTACTGATGTGTTTTTTTTTTTTTTTCTTTTTAATGTGCTTTTCAAACTACCGTACTGAGTGTGATGGGGAGCCAAGCCAGTCAGTGTATAAATTCTGGTAGTGTGACTGACAGTTTTAGTCCATAACATCTATTATTATTATTATAGCTTTAACACTACACTAATTAGAGATGCATAAAGGTTGTGATTATCAAAAAAGGTTTAGCCAAATACAGTTAAAAAAAAGTCCAAATATGACCCAAAACATGTCAAACGTGTAGCATTATGCAAATAATTTAATAGAAGTAAAAAAAAAAAAAAAAAAAAAAAAAAAAAATCACACATAGGGATGACTGACAATATCTAATTAGCCTGATGTTCATGTTTGGACTGTGAGGGGAAACCAAAGCACCCAAAGGAAACCCACACCAGCAAGGGAGAACATGCAATTTATACACGGAAACACCCTCACCATGCACTGGCATCAAATCCTGGAGCTTCTTGCTATTAGGTGAAGGTGCTAATCACAATGCACCACGCTGCACTGGTGAAGGGAAATGACTTTGGGAAGTGACTGTGTAACGTTTTTCTCGTGGAGGAATTTGTGATGTTAAACAAAACGGTAGGGCTGCATTTATGGCTGACACACTTTTCCAGAGTGGCGTACATCTGTGAGGTTTACTTTTTAGTACAACTAAATTATAAAGATCTTGTTCAAGGGATGAACAGTGGCAGCTTGTTGGGACTTGAACACCCAACCTTTGGTTCAGTAACCCAGAGCCTAAACCACTGAGCCTCCATTACCCTTAGCTGCCAAAAATCTAATGTTGTGTGTCTTCTCATCTCATACATATAAAATATTAAGTTCCCATATGAGGATAATTATGGGGCTGGTAGTGTAATGGTAAGGTGCTAGCTGCATAATCAAGAGGTTATGGGTTCAAATCCCCTATAAGACTGGGAAAAGGTATCAGGTACCAGAAGACAGACAAAACCAAAACTCAAACAGTAACCTGGGATGGGCTGGCACTGGAATGGGCTCTGTGTAATTGGCCAAAAGAGTTACCATATTTTTGGGACCATAATGCACACTTAAAAGGCTTTAATCTTCCAAAAATTTGACGATGCGCCTTATAATCCGGTGCGTCTTACGTGTGGGAGAGGCCGTGTGATAACAAAACCCAAGTAAAAAAAGTAAAGTCCTGTAGGTTTTTTTTAACATCCGAGCCTAGTGGCTCATCAGGCTGGTGCTTATCCCCGATTTCCATAGTGTGAAGCTACCAGGAGGACAACTCGTCCTGGATGGGACGCTAGTCCATAGCAGGTTACCTTCCCAGTGTATTTTTACTGGTACCCATTTATACTGCTGGGTGAACAGAGGCACACTTGTGGTTGAGACCTTGCCCAGAGGTCTTAGCACAGTGAGGGTCTAACTGGGATTTGACACACAACCTCCTGATCATGAGTGCAGTACCCTAATCACTACGCCACCAGCCCCAACTCAAAACCCGCTTGAAGCAAACTAATTTAAAGCTTTCCATCATTCTGGTGGATTAACCAAAGATCTCCAACCACTAGATATGACTGTCAACAGGTCGTCAGTTAGCGGGATCCGGGATTTATGTCCCAATACTGTACCTGCATTACTGCTATCATGGTCAGGTGATTCGATGAGTAATACATGAGTGGCTGAGAGAAGTTTACTTCACAAGACCAGAAGACTTTTTCCATGTAATCTCCGTCTCTACCGATCATCTGTCTTGTTACAAGGATGCTTCTGTGTCTCAGGACGCTCAGTTAGAATAATGAGAGTCTCACGTTCATCACCGAGATAAAGCACTACTACAGGTCCCTGTCCTGAGACCTCGGATTAACCTTCTTGAATTTACAGTTACACTGATGCAGCTCCTTAAAAGTAATGACCTTCGGTCTGTATTGAACACAATATTTTCGCTGCTAATGAACGCCGCCATGTTTTGCAGTCGCTTTAAGGGGGCGTGGCTGAGAGAAGTTTAGGTCATGACTCAGAAGACTTTTTCAGGAAGACTTTTTCCACCTAATCTCCGTCTCTATTGATCTGCGACTCCATGTGCATGAGAGAATAATATAATATAATATAATATAATATAATATAATATAATATAATATAATATAATAATGAAAATAATAGGGGGCTCTGGGCTTTGTGTCCAACTCATGCAACTGTTAAACTCACACACTGAAGATGAAGAATTTGATTGATTTGTGGAAGAGGAAGGAACTGAAAAAGGGAATTTATTGTTTTATGTGTTACAACTGAACCGTGATTTGAGTTATTGTGAATGAGTTGAAGCAAGTTGGACTCAGCTGACTTTTTTTTTTTTCCCCCGCTTAATGTGCCTTATAATCCGGTGCGCCTTATGTGTGGGCAGAGGCTGTTCGTTGCTGTTGCGCCTTATAAACCGGTGCGCCTTGTGGCCCAAACTATCCGGTGCCTGCCATAAGAGGACAGTAGGGCCTCAAGAGTTTAGGCTGTTGGCCAGGTGGCATCTTTTCCATAAACCTATTATGGTTGCATTTTTGTGGGTCCTATAGAATTCGTTATAATTACCAGTGTTTACATCTATGAAATTTCATTAAACTTGTTCCCAGAGTTTACAGCATGGAACATTCAAAGGATATCCTCAGTATCAGGTGGCATTCAAGTTTATTCAGCAGCTGTAAGTAAAACCTTGAAAGCTTTCATATTTGTTTGTCCGATGCTAATGTGTGTTTTACACTGAATGAATAGCAGCTCTTTTGGTAAGAAGGTTATTACCGCAGTCCTGTAATGCTTGGTGCATATACAGATCCCTCTTGGGTGATTTTCCATTAACTCAGCCCACATTTCCCTTGACACTTTTATGTCCTACACAAAGAGGATGTTGAAAGTGGTTCTTGTATGAATCACTGAATAATGTGGAGAAATTGTTTATATATTTTTAGATTCAGTATTTTATTATCATTTGTTGCACTACACACACCACTTGTTAGTCAAATTCATTTGTGGATTAGTTGGTTTCATCATCATCATTTAGTAAAAGACTTCTTCTCACGACACTAACATTGGGAGAAAACAGGGTACACCCTGAACAGCTCACCAGACCATTGTAAGGCAACCACCTAATCCTACTAAGACAACCATTCACAGTCAAACTCACAATGAGGGTCAATTTGTAACGGTCAGTTTGTCTAATGTGCGTGTCTTTGAATTGTGGGAAGAAACTGAAGTACCCAGAGGAAACCCACACAAGCACAAAGAGAGCATGCAAACCTCATATAGAAACCTCTCAGCCTAGGATTCAAACCCAGGACCTTCTTGCTGTGAGGCAGACATACTACAAACTACACCACCATCCCACCTCTGGATGTCATCACATCTGTATATAAATATCAGTATTACAGTGCACATTTTTAGGTATTCATAATATGTCTGTGTATACAGGGATCCCTCGCTACTTCATGCTTCAATTCATGTGGCTTCAGTGCATCATGTTTTTTTAAAGTTACACGCGTGTGTATGTGTGTGTATTTATATTTTATTTACATTGTATTCATTATTTTTGAATGTTTAATTGTTATTATAAGCATTTATAGCATTGAATATATATTTATTGATATTATATAAACATATACATGTACATATACGTCAGTCTGGGGGGGGGGGGGTCAATCCTACTTCGAGGAATTTGGCAGTCGTGTGGGGATCTCGGTCCCAATTAACAGCGGAAAGTGAGGGATCCCTGTATTCTCACCTCTTGAATTCATTCGCTGAATCGCTTAATCCTACTCGGTTCACACGCAGACTGGTGCCTATTTCAGCCTGAATTTAATCTAGGACCTTCTTGCTGTGAGGCGGATGATGTTAACCGTCAGGCCACCATGCCACCCTTTTATATATATATATATATATATATATATATATATATATATATATATATATATATATATAAACAACAATTATATTTAAGTTTTTATCATTACTATAATAGTTCATTGAAGGACACTGCTATACTTTTTAAAATTTGATTGTAATATAAATATTTCTGTGCAGTGTTGGCCTGGTGGTAAAGGTGAGGTGCTGGATCCTAAGGTTGGGGGTTCAAGCTACACTCTCAACAGGTTGTCACTGTCCCCCCCAGTGCGGCTAACTGTGTTATCAAGGGCCGGCCACGTCTCTCACTGTCTATCGTGTAATGCTGTAAAAGAACCATTGCTGACTTTTGTGAAGGGTAGCTGCATGGCCATCAGTGTGTTTCTGTCCTGCGATAACCTGGCGAGCTGTCCAGGGGTGCCTTCTGCCTTCGTCCGGAGTCGGCTCATATGGGCGCCAGCCTCCTCGTGACCCTAATTAGGATTAAGCGGTTACAGGAAATGAATGAATGAATAAATACTTTGTACCTGAACAATATACATACTAGTATATAGATGCTGGGCACTCTGCACACTCCTAATATATTTTCAAAGTAATGTGTGACTATATAATTCACTTTTTATATGTGTATATAGTGGTTATATTCACTTTTGTTGCTGTTAATCTGTGTTTATTCACTTAGTCTGTAGCTCAACGTGCAATAATTATATTACTTTATAGTAGCCACTTATTAGGAAAGTATGTTGGGTTTTTACACCCGAGCCTAGTGGCTTAGCCTCGTGGCTCATCAGGCCGGTACTTATCCCCGGTTTCCGTAGCGTAAAGCCAAGACCAGGAGTACAACTCCCCCTGGATGGGACGCTAGTCCATCGCAGGTTACCTTCCCAGTATATTTTACTGGTACCCATTTATACTGCTGGGTGAACAGAGGCACACTTGTGGTTGAGACCTTGCCCAGGGGTCTTAGCACAGTGAGGGTCTCAGTGGGATTCGAACTCACAACCTCCCGATCATGAGAGCAGCACCCTAACCACTACGCCACCGGCCCCACTCAGCCACTTATTAGGCATGCAATAAATCATTGAACCTGGGAGGACAGCAAAGCTTTTATTTTCCTAGTGGCCTAGCTAATGACTGTACAGCGTGAGTATTTATTCAGCACTGGGAAAAATTCTATGAACTGTATATTTTTTTCCAAATGTTCTCATTTAATCCTTGGTGATTACATTTACAATTCTGTAGTAGAGATGAGATAAGGCAAATAATCTGACATCTGATGCTAATCTGCCTGAAGGCTAGTATTGCATTCATTGCGGCGTTGATATATGACGACCTCAAAAATCTGGCTGTGTTTATTCTGAGGCCAAATGCTATTCAAACTCATTTCACTACTGCATTGCTGATGCTTTCACAGTGAGTTCACATCACTGACCTGCAATCAGAAGCTAATACTACATTCGCTAGCCTCTGCCTGTCGATTATTGTGAACTAGAACAGTCGAAACGTTTAGTCATTCTCACTCACTCATTCGCCAAAAACCATTACCTACACCAGTCACCTAAGGCAAGGTGAAAGGAGGGCAGACCCTGAACAGCTTGTCAGACCATTACCGGGCAATACATACTGGGCACATACAACCACTCACACTCACACCTGGGGGCAATTTGAAACCACCACTTAGCTAAATGTGCATGTCTTTGGACTGGGCAAGGAGAGCAAAGTACTGTACTTGGAGGAAACCCACATAAGCATAGCTTCTCCACACAGAAACACCTCAGCCCGGGACACAAACCCAGGACCTTTTTTTGTGACAAGGTGGATGTACTAACCACTATGCCACTGTACTCTGTGCACATGATGATGATCATCATCATCATACTCATCATCTTCTTCTGCTTAATCTGGGGCCGGGTTGTGGAGGCAGCAATTAAGTCCCTGCACACATGTGAGAACAATAATGGATATATAATTCTGGACCGATTGGTGTCTGTGATCTTTTTTGTAATATGTAAGACTCGCATGTTTCTGTGAAGTGAGTCATTATAGCAGAGCCCTGATATCATAAAAGGATAAGAGTCAGTTTTTAGTGTTGGTTGTTCTGTAAATACTCCCTGGTTGAATGTGTTGGTTTGGTTTTCATGTAAATCAATTTTCTCATTAATATCTCAGCAGTATAGAAAAGAGCATTTATTAAAATAGTCAGTTTGAGTTTTCTCGCTGTTCCATGGTGGTTTATCAGCAGCCAGTAATACACTTTGAGAGGATTATAATGATTTTATTTTTGGCACCTTATTAAGACAAAATGTTCCCAAGGCAGATAACTCCAAAGATAAATAGAAAAGTTTTCCGTATACTTTTTCAATAAGAGGCAGATATCATGAGGTATGATTCTGATAACTGATAGCTTAAACTGATGCACCAATAGTATAAAGGTTTTATACCGTTATGCATCAATACATGGATAAACAAAATGGATGTTTATGCCATGGATTACTGCTTTTGCATATTTTGCTTCCTTTATTTGTCCAGACTTGGCTTATTTACATAATACAAAATAGACCACATGGGTCCAGACTCTCCCCCTGACAGTACCATTTCATAATAAGCCAATATAGAAAAAGCATAGCAATTTAAAAGCCTTCAAGAAAATGTCTGGAAGTCTAATATACAGTTTTGCCTCTGTGACCTTGAAAGTAGGTCAAGGTCACATTCACACTCCTAGCATCGTAGCACTTGACAGATCCAATTGTAAACCACACACTCGTTTCTTGAAATGAATAATTCAACTATTACGGTCGTGTGCTTACATTGGGTATAGGGAAGGTATACCTCTGAACAGGTCTTCGGACCATCACAGGGAAACAAATGCATCTAACCATTAACATCCACATCTAGGAGCAATTACCGTAATCTCGAATGTCTTCACATCATTGGAGGAAAGCAAAGTACCTGGAGGAAACCCACACAAGCACGAGGAAAACAAGCAAACTCCACACAGAAACACCTTATCCTGGGACTTGAACCCAGGACCTTATTGTTGGGAAGCAGATGTGCTAACCACTGCACTACCCAATTGTAAAACCAAGACTTTGAAAATGTGTTTAATTTTAAATCAGGTTTTACCTATAAATGTTGAACCATTGTGAGCTAAGTATAATATTTATTTTAAATTTATACAGTGATCCCACTCTACCATGTGCTTCAGTTTCTGTGGCTTCAGTGCATATCTGATTTTTCAAAAGTATTCATCGAAAAATATAAAAAATAAGGAAATTAAGGAAAAATAGGGGAAAAGTTAGGGGGAAATGCCACAAAACAAGGCCAGTTATGTACAAAAAACAAAAAACCCAAACAAACAAAAACAAAAAACAACCCAAACCCCCTAACAAAATTATTTACATTTTTATGTGAGGTGCGCACCTGTGTGTGCGCGTATGTATGTGTGTGTATTTATAGAGTGGTACCTCACCTTACGATAGCTCTAGGAAACGAAAACTCCAGGTTACGAAAAGCATTTTCCTAAATTTTTGGTCTCTGGATACAAAACAAGTTCACGTTACAAAAGCACCATCTCAAAAATTCAATTCAAGTTGCTCTCCCATTGACTATCTCCCAACATCCTGCCCCGCTGGCCTCCCATTGGCTATCCTAACATCCTGCCCCGCTGGCCTCCCATTGGCTAGGAGGGATGACGCAGCTCCCTCCCATTGGCTAGCTCCAAACATCCCTCCCCACTGGCCTCCCATTGGCGAGAAGGGGTGATGCAGCTCCTTCCCATTGGCTATTATGGAGCTGTATCTCCATAATACCTATGATGCTTTTCATGTAAAGGACAGAGTTACTGTTGTTTTATGAGTTTCTCAAGTGTGCTCATTACAAGTTTATTTTTTGGCTCAGGCGTTTAACCTTGCATAAACATTTGTAAGATTATAACTCCGCTAAGAAGATATGATCAACACGAAATAAGTACCTTAAAAGGTATGCTTTTATCATTTTTAAAGGGTTTAGGGGTAGTATTGGGGGCCTTGGAACGAATCACACGTTTTACATGTAAAATGCGGTTCTACTTACAAAAAATCGACGTTACGAAACTGTTTCTGGAATGGATTAATTTTGTAAGGTGAGGTACCACTATTTTATTTACATCTTATGCATTATTTTTGAATGTTTAATTGTTATTATAAGTATTTATAGTGTTGAATATGTATTTATTGATATTATACACACATATGCATGTATGTATACATCAGTCGGAGGGGGCAATCCTACTTCACGGAAATTGGCGGTTGCGGGGTGCGGGTGTCACCATTAACTGCGGAAAGTGAGGGATCCCTGTATATGTTTTTGGTTTTAAGTTTCCATGAAGATGATATCTGCTGTCAGTTTAATCTTCTGGAATGCATGCAGGACGTTTTTATTCTTGGCAGAGCAAGAAGTAAATTGCTTGGCTTTCTCCCTCCTTAGATGTTTTGCCAAAAAAGTCTCTCCGATATGTTCATTGTTTTTTTTTCTTTTTTAAATGTCACTGTTAAAGCTAAGGCAAAGATTCCAAACATTGCTCTGCTTAAGAGTGCAGTTGCTTTATTCAGGGATTTATGTAACCAGGCAGTAAAAGGCCAGCTACATAAGCCTGCTCAAGTACTCAGAGGAGTTTTCATTCTTTTCAATTCACATGTCCTTCGCTTACTAATTGACCCCTAAGCTGAAGATATATAAAGTTTTTCAGCTTCACACACTCCATGTTTCCATGCATTTGCATTTTAAATATCAGATATGAAATGTATTTCTTTGACACCAGAGATTACGTATTTCTAAACAGTTGATTAAAACCAGGGTTGCACAGAGGCGTGGTTAACATGTTCGTCTTACACTAATAAGGTTATGGATGACGGCTGGAGATTTTCAGTGTGAAGTCTGCATGCTTGTGTGGGTTTTCGTCCAGGTACTCCAAGTTCCTCCTACAGTTGAAGGACATGCACAATAGGCTAATTGGCCTAATGTGCACATTTCCCGAGCTGAGAATGTGTGAAATTGCAGTGGTGGCTCAGTGGTTATGGCAATGGGTTACTGATCCGAAGGTTGGAGGTTCAGTTCAAGTGAGAGCCACTGGATTCACTTTCCAGAGGCCACCTTAACCCTCAGGTACTCAGTTGGATAAAATATAATAATTGTAAGTAGCTCTGGATAAATATTGGTGACTGCCAAATGCTGAAGATGTGGCTTTTGTGTGTAATGCCCTGCAATGATATGGCAAGCTGCTCAAGGTGGCCCTAAGAATTTCCCCAGTGTCATCTGAGACTGGCTCCAGGTTACCCATGTTCCCAAGAGTAGGATTAAGTGAAGTAAGCAAATGAATGAATTATAAAAATACACCTCGGTTTAATAACCAATTGTGAACATGTACTTGTATTTGCTTCTCTTCTCTTTAGATTTCTTTCTTTCTTTTTTTTTTTTTTGTCTATATCTGTTACTTCTGAGGGCAGTAGTGGCCTAGTGGTAAAGGTGCTGGATCGCTGATCCTAAGGTTGGGGATTCAAACCCCACTCTACACGGGTTGTTACTGTCCCCCCAGTGTCGCTAACTGGGTTATCAAAGGCCGGCCATGTCTCTCACTGTTTATGGTTTGAGGTTCATGTAAAAGAATCATTGCTGACTTTTGACAGGAGTAGCTGCATAGCTGTCAGCGTGTTTCTGCCTGCCCCACGATGGTCTGGCGAGCTGACCAGGGTGTACTCTGCCCTCGCCCGGAGTCAGCTGGGATGGGCGTCAGCCTCCCCATGACCCTAATTAGGATTAAGTGGTTACAGAAAATGAATCTTTTAGTTCTCATTGAATCTAAATCGTCATTTTTGAAATAACTAGTACGGAAAATGCAGCTTGTCATATAATACAATGCACAAAGTTTCATGTCCTGAAGACCTTTCTTATGCCAAACAACTTCCTCAAAGTGATGTCACTGACTGAAGTCTTCTTTCTTATATATTAACTGAACTTTTTCTTCAAGAACACTTTAAAGAATGTCTGTAAAGGGTTTTAAGTATATGTTTATTGTTAGGCTGAAATTCTGAGGCATTTCTTCCTTACAATAATTACATGAGTTACTATAGAAACAGGAATCCATAAAATGAGAGGATTTGATTCATGTATAATTTGATATTACGGTGCCGCTTAAAAAGGATCAACGGTGTTATAGCATGAATACCATAATAATTACTATAAAAAGTTCTTAATATTCCATAAGCTAGATAATAGGGTGGAACAGTGGCACTGCGGTTCGTACTTCCACCTTTCGGCAAGAAGGTTCGGGGTTCAAGTCCCTCGCCAGGCAAATATGTTTCTGTGTGGAGTTTGCATGGTGATAAAAGCCAGAAGGCAGCTGAGGCTTGAAAGAATCAAAAAGCATGTCTCGAAGAAATTTATTTGGCATTTTGGGTTATGGGAGATAAATGTCTCTCTCAGTTTTATTTGTATACATGACTAGGCCAGAGAGGACACCTGAAAAGGCTGGTTGAAAAAAAAAAAGCTATTTCCAGGTATTACACTTCATTTCATTTAATTTTCTGAGTCATTTTATCTTTTATTGGGGTCACTGGACGCCTGGATCCCATCCCAGTCAACACCGGGCGAAGGTGAGGTACATGCGGAGCAGACTGTTATGACTATTGCAGGGCCAACATTCACACAGTTTACAGTCACATTCTTTCCTAGGGGCATTCAAGAATGTCCAGTTGGCCTGTTGTGCTAGTCTTTGGACTGTGGAAATCAGACTACTTGGAAGAAAACCATGCAAGAACATGAAGAATGTGCAAAATACACACAAACCTCCCAGTGCCCGGGACTCAAATCCAGAACCTGTTTTCCTGTGAGGTGGATGTCCTAACCACTACACCACCCAGGGTTACATTTATAATGATAACAAATTCAGACACGTCAGTACATTTGGGAAAGGTGTAGGGTTTCATCCAGGAGGCTGATAAAACAGACAAGTGTACAGCTCATCAAACACGTGGCTTTTTATCACTCATGCTAAGCTTCAGAACAATGGAACTTACTCGAGCGCTTCCCCTCTGTTGCTCATAGCCTTTCAAAATAGTGCCTCGGCCTTATCGCGCCACCACAGCTGTCGAGTTGCGCAGATCCATGACCCGTTGCTCAATCATTTCAAAAGCTCATCTTGAATCCAGAATCCATTGAAGTAACTGCAGCCATTGAGGATTGAGACCAAAACAGTCCAGCCTAATTGCACCTATTATATCCTTCAGATATTTTTCATAATTATGTCCCAGCGCTGAATGAGTTGTTAAAGCGGAAGAAAGCAGAACGATGTGCCACAGTGCACTGGCGTGTGTTGGCTAAATCTGTAGATGTAGCAGGTATCCAAAATGATCTTAAGTTCATTATTCAGCCAGTATAATTTTTGACATCTTTTTATTCTCTGCTGCTCTCTTTTTTTTTTTTTTTTTTTTTTTTTTTTTTTGGATTGTGACGTCTGTAGAGACAGACATGAGAACAGGAGAACTACTTTCTTTTAACACATTCTGCATTTGCACATCTTTCCTTCTGCATTTTAATTAAACACCTGCTATTCCTTTATGATAATATGTTTGTATATTTTACTGAAATATGCTAATATGGACAATAATGAGTGAGAGTCTAACTTCTTATTCACTCATTCACTCACCCAATCACTCACTTGCCGAACAGCTTAATCCTTCTAGCATTACAGAACCTATTTCAGCTTCCACTGGACGAAGGCGGGTAAACCCTGAGCAACACGCCAGAACCCAAAGAAAAAAAAAACTGAAAACATACACTGGAGAGGAAGCCATTTTGTTAGCATTGGAATGAAAACTTGAGAGAAGGTCGCACTCTTGGTCTCAGACAAGAACGGAAAAGAGGAAGCCGCCATGTTGGCTTTGGTCAGGATCACTGGGATGGAAGTCGCCCCCACATGCATCGTGCTTAGGGCAGATTGCTAGGACCTCTGGAATGTCATCCTCTTAATGTGACAACCAATATCTGTCCTCAGTGAGCTCTAGGATAGGCTGTGCATTAGGGTGCCTCCTGGAGGAAAATATATTTGGCATGGGGAGGAGACAGCTACACAGACGTGACGACATGTGACGGCACCTCTATGAGCAGTCATAAGGCACATGATACTTGAGGGTCCTGAAGATAGCTCTGTCGATGTTGCTAGGGAGAAGGCATTGATCGGAGGCCTCTCTAGGGTGCTCAGGGATGGATACTGCCAAGTGGATGGTGCTGATAGTGAGCCTTCTGAAGGTATTTGTAAAAATATTTGGACATAAAAAACTTTTGATTTATATAAAATCTATGTGGAGCTGGTGGCGTGGTGGTTATGGTACTGGGCTCATGATCAGGGGGTTGTGTGTTCAAATCCCAGTTAGACCCCCACTGTGCTAAGACCCTCAGGCAAGGTCTCAACCACAAGTGTGCCTCTGTTCACCCAGCAATATAAATGGGTACCAGTAAAAAATATACTGGGAAGGTAACCTGTGATGGACTAGCGTCCCATCCAGGAGGAGGTGAACTCCTGGTCGCTTCACGCTATGGAAACCGGGGATAAGGACTGGCCTAATGAGCCACTAGGCTGGGGTGTAAAAAGCCCAACAGACTACCTACCTACTTATATAAATTCTATTAGTCTGGGGACGGCACGGTGGTATAGTGGTTAGCATGTCTACCTTGCAGCAAAAAGGTCCTGTATTTGAGTCCCGGGCCCAGTGTACTAGTAGTCTGTATACAGTACTGCTCCGAGAAAATGGAAAGAAAACTACAGCAACAAATACAACACAGCAGCTTGTAAGAGCGGTAGGGAGCATTACTATGTAAACAACTCTCTTCATTATATCATTTGTTTGCTCGGCAGTTAAGCAAATGGTTACAAATAAGTGCTTTTTAAAGACTCATAGCCAAGGACACAAAATGACTTTCTCAGTCCCTTATGGACTGGTAATGGTGAGGAACATATTTTTTTTTGAGACAAAACCTTTTGTCTGTTTAATAGAGTCTGTTTCCTTTAAATATTTTAAGCTTGTGAATGGAAGATTTGTGAGGAATTTATGGACACTCTGCTGCATGCTGGATGAAGATAAGTGACACATAATAGGCAAAGAAAAGACTCGTAAAAATACAGTCAGCGTCCTGACGGCGCTGTATTAAAAATCACAATATTTTTTTTACTGTTAAGGGGCAGGGTCAGTGGTGGCTCAGTGGTGGAATCTCTGGGTTACTGATCTGATAGTTATGGGTTCCATCGACAGTACCACCACTGTTGGGCCTTTAACTCTCAATTCAGGGATCCCAGATCTCCGCTATTTAGTGGAATTCCGCTATTTTTACTTGCCAAGTTGATAATTATTTATAATATATGCCCCCTTGACCACCAGCTGAAATATTTCATTTCCTCTATTTCTGAACCCGTTTCCTCTATTTTTTTTCTAAACCTTGCTGGGATCCCTGTCAATTACACCACTGTGTGAAGGAAAATGTAAGCTACTCTGTGACCCTGATTAGGATTAAGCGGATCAGAGAATGAATTAATAGTTCAATGGAAACACAATAAATTAGATTCGAGTCTCTCTGAAGGTTTGACTGTTCTGGGCTACGTTTACATTTATGATATTTGGCAGATGCTGTTGTCCAGAGCGACTTACATAAGTGCTTTAAGTCATCATGAATGAATATACAGTATTCTGATTGTGGTCCATTCGAACACAAACTAAATATCCCTTCAGTCAAAGCTCAGTGGGTAGTTGTTTTGCTTAATATATACAAATGATAATAGATAGTGATCGTGCTCCAAGGTCTCAGTTCTTAGCTCACGAGAACACACCAAAAGTAGCGCTGACTTCTCATCTGCTGTTTAGTACAATTGTGCCGCCTGCAAGCAAATCTCGAGCGACATAAAGATCACTATCTGTCGTCAAGCATCATCTGCTCTTTCAATCAGTCAGGGCTTTCCCAAATCAAAACGTGGAATTTTTGACTGCTTCCCAAGGCATTCATCATTACTAATCCTCAACTTCTCCTACATCTCTGAATGGATTTTTACATTTTCTTGCATATGGTAGTAAACACATGAACACCTGTGTAAATTTTAATTGATAAATACCTATTTTTTTGTGCTTCGAAAGGATGACATACGATACATAACTTTGTCTCAAAAATTTTACTCTTAATAAAATATATATATATATATATATATATATATATATATATATATATATATATATATATATATATATAAAAATGCAGCCGTGAGGGGAGGGGGGGGGCACAAACCAGTGTCTCTCCCTCACGTCGGTCCAAGCCCGGATAAATGCAGAGGATTGCGTCAGGAAGGGCATCCGGCGTAAAACAAATGCCAAATAAACTATGCGAATCACAAAAAAGAATGACATACCGGATCGGTCGAGGCCTGGGTTAACAACGACCGCCATCAGTGCTGTCAACCAACAGGGTGCTGATGGAAATTGGTCTACTGTTGGTCGAAGACGTCGAAGAAAGAGAGGCGGGAGGCATGAGTCTAGGACTGAAAGTAGGGACTTTGAATGTTGGAACTATGGCAGGAAAAGGTAGAGAGCTGGCTGACATGATGCAGAGGAGGAAGGTGGACATACTGTGTGTTCAGGAGACCAGGTGGAAAGGTAGCAAGGCTAGAAGCATAGGAGCAGGGTTTAAGCTGTTTTATCATGGTGTGGATGGGAAGAGAAATGGAGTCGGAGTCATCTTGAAGGAGGAGTTTGACAGGAATGTTCTAGAAGTGAAAAGAGTGTCAGACAGAGTGATGAGTCTCAAGTTAGAAATTGAAGGTGTGATGGTCAAGGTTGTTAGTGCTTATGCCCCACAGACAGGATGTGAGCGAGAAGAGAAGGAGAGATTCTGGAGGGAGTTAGATGAAGTGATGCAGAGTACCCCCAGAGGTGAAAGAGTGGTCATTGGGGCAGACTTCAATGGGCATATTGGTGCAAGAAACAGAGGGGATGAGGGAGTGATGGGTAGGTTTGGTATCCAGGACAGGAACGCAGAAGGACAGATGTTGGTAGGTTTTGCAAAAAGGATGGAAATGGCTGTGGTAAATACTTTCTTCCAGAAGAGAGAGGAGCATAGGGTGACTTATAAAAGTGGAGGTAGGAGCACACAGGTAGACTACATCTTGTGCAGGCGATGTAATTTAAAGGAAGTCAGTGACTGCAAAGTAGTAGCGGGTGAGAGTGTTGCCAAACAGCATAGGATGGTGGTGTGCAGGATGATGCTGATGGTGAGGAAGGTGAAGAAGACAAACGCAGAGCAGAAGACAAAGTGGTGTAAGCTGAAAAAGGAAGAGTGTCGGGTTGTCTTCAAGGAGGAGTTGAAACAGGCTTTGGGTGGTCACGAAGTGCTTCCAGATGACTGGACAACTACAGCTAATGTGATCAGGGAGACAGGTAGGAGAATACTTGGTGTGTCATCTGGAAGGAAAGTAGATAAGGAGACTTGGTGGTGGAATGAGGAAGTGCAGGAGTGTGTACAAAGGAAGAGGTTAGCTAAGAAGAAGTGGGACATTGAGAAAACCGAAGAGAGTAAACAGGAGTACAGGGAGACACAGCGGAAGGCAAAGGTAGCAGTGTCAAAGGCCAAACAGAGCGCGTATGATGAGTTGGATGCTCGGTTGGAAAGTAAAGAGGGAGAAAATGATTTATACAGGTTGGCACAGCAGAGAAATAGAGATGGGAAGGACGTGCAGCAAGTTAGATTGATAAAGGACAGAGAGGGAAATGTATTGACTGATGACAGAAGTGTGCTGGGAAGATGGAAAGAGTACTTTGAAGAACTGATGAATGAGGAAAATGAGTGAGAAAAAGAGTAGAAGAGGTGACTGTTGAGGACCAGGAAGTAGCAAAGATTAATTAGGGTGAAGTGAGGAGGGCATTGAAGAGGATGAAGAATGGAAAGGCAGTTGGTCCTGATGACATACCGGTGGAGGTATGGAAGTGTCTAGGAGAGGTAGCAGTAGATTTTCTGACAAGAACATTTAACAAGGTCTTAGAGAGTGAGAGGATGCTAGAGGAATGGAGGAGAAGTGTGCTGGTGCCCATTTTTAAGAACAAGGGAGACGTGCAGAGTTGTGGCAACTACAAAAAGATAAAGTTGATGAGCCATACGATGAAGTTATGGGAAAGAATAGTGGAAGCTAGACTAAGGGCAGAGGTCAGCATTTGTGAACAACAGTTTGGTTTCACGCCAAGAAAGAGCACTACAGATGCAGTGTTTGCCTTGAGGATGTTAATGGAGAAGTACAGAGAAGGTCAGAGGGAGCTGCATTGTGCCTTTGTGGATCTGGAGAAAGCATATGACAGGGTGCCGAGAGAAGAACTGTGGTATTGCATGAGGAAGTCTGGAGTGGCAGAGAAGTATGTTAGAGTGGTGCAGGACATGTATAAGAGATGTAAGACAGTGGTGAGATGTGCTGTCGGTGTGACAGAAGAGTTCAAGGTGGAGGTGGGACTGCATCAAGGGTCAGCTCTCAGCCCCTTCTTGTTTGCTATGGTGATGGACAGGCTAACAGACGAGGTTAGACAAGATTCCCCATGGACTATGATGTTTGCAGATGACATTGTGATCTGTAGTAGAGCAGAGAACAAGTGCAGGAAAATCTAGAGAGGTGGAGGTATGCCCTGGAAAGGAGGGGAATGAAGATTAGCCTCAGTAATAATAATATATATAAATATATAATAAATAGAAATTGGTTAACATTTACACAGGTGTTCATATGTTGTGTTGTGTTTACTACCATATGCAAGAAAATTTTATTGGTTTTCATTTGGTACCACTTTTAATGCTATAGCATCAACCTCTGGGAAGCTCCAATGAAAACAAAGACATAATATCCCCAATTTTTCAGCTTTTTTGAAAAACGTCAACAATAAAACTCCATGGCTTTTGGGGCAGTCATAGCCAAGGATACTGGCATATTTTGTTAATTTAGACCTTGGAGAATGGAAAAAATATCAGTTTGCATATGTTGGATGAAAAAAGTCAAATTTGAAGAGGTCTACTGCCCTCGCTCAGAGTCGGCTGAGATGGTCACCAGTGTACCCATGACCCTAATTAAGGATTAAGTGGTTCAGAAAATGAATGATTCATCAAAATATTTTCTTGTTTCTGATCATTGAAAGGCCACCAGCTAATTTTTGGTATTCATTTACATGACTTGTCCGTCATCAGATAAGTTATTATTGCACAACTGGCACATGCCAATATTTCTTCTTAAAAATATAAAATAGATTGGATGCACTTCGCAGCGGATGGCTCCACATGTCCACCATCTTGGTAAGTAAGCGAGTACAATTTATAGCAAAGCACTGCAGCCCTGAGCTTCCAAAACTTCATTTTATTTTCTCACTCTTTATTCTGTTTACACCATACCTGGAAGTGAGCAGCAAAGGCCAAGCTCCAGCACACAACAGTACTGTCAGTGAGGCGTAGCTATCTTATTTGCTATGTTTCTCCTCTCTCCCGAAGAAATCTAGCAAGAAAATGGTCCCCCGCTTTCACGACTAGAGGCACAGCAATAAGATTTTCAATTCTTGAAAGTAAAAAAAAAAAAAAGGCTTTATTGTCAAATACCTAAATTCCATATTTTAGTTCCATATTGTTTGTGAAATATAATTATAATATTTTGGCTAACTCACACCAGCCAAGATGCATAATCCTACAGACTTAAAATTATTTTGATGAATAATTAAAAAACTACAGAATTTGGGTTTTGCATGATATGGAGAATTATTCAGCTCTCGGAAGGTGAAGCCCTCCTCGGCCGTTAGCCTCTGGAGATAAAGCCCCATTGCTCTGAATAATTCTCCATATCATACTTTGCCTCATTCAATGATTGCTTATCGTTCTTCTCCCGCATAGTATATAGTATATCAATTTAGCCCTACTTGCTCATCTTCCTGATCGTTAGTAACGCAGGCCAGTTAGTTGTATGTGTGCCCATGTACATCTCTCCATTACATAAAGGGATGGGATCAATATTAAGGAATCAGTTCCAGATGATCTGGTTTTATATTGTCCAATCCATCAGATTTATATGTCTCCAGGGGTTATTGATTATTTTTATTGATGCTGGCATGTTTTTATAATACAGTAGTTGTAATAATACATGTCATGACGTCAAGAGATTACCGTGTAAAATATATTTTTATGAGAAGATACGGTGATTATAAGGCGGCCTACTGAAAGTATCCTGGAACTCGACTATTAAATAAATGAATGAATTGCTCCAACTGATGTTCATAATTGTTGACTAGAAGCAAAACAAGTTACGATACAAACTCTCTCTCTCTCTCTCTCTCTCTCTCTCTCTCTCTCTCTCTCTCTCTCTCACACACACACACACACACACACACACACACACACACACACACACACAATCTGGTAAACGATTAAAATTGAGCTCCAATCTGGCAACCCTGGAGGGGTACTCGGAGCAGTTATTGCATGCAAGGTTTCAGCAAGTGATTAATAATTTAGAGGGAATGCTACTTTGTCAGATTTTGACCTGACCTGTCTGAACCTCTGATATTTTTCTAGTTTAGACTGTTGCTCCAGCTAGATCTGAGCCGAGAGCCAATTACTTGCCCAATCCATCAGCAAATCCCAACCAGCAAGTTCATGGCTCAGTGTTATTATGGTTATTATTAATTCAATTGTTAAATCTTGTAGTGCATTGTCGCTCATTCCAAGTGTTACCAGAGAAGGAAAAGGCGGGAAGTTTTCCAATAGGTGAATTTTATTCTGATCACATCTGTTGGTAAAACTGCATGGATCAGGGAAGTGGGTTTCACTCGCATTCTGCTTGATAAATAGCATTGTTGCAAGAGACTGTGATTATACTAAAGGCTTGACATGTTGTCGATTTTGTTCAACCCTCTGATTAAGTATGCCAAGTCGAAGCATATAGCTTATTGGTCTAAAGGAAACAGGAGTGTTTGGAGTGTCCTCTAAGTTGTTATTGTTATGTGACTGTTGTTCACGCTTGAGAACATGCATTGAGGCCACAGCCAAATTGTCTTTTCGTACCCATTACATTGCCTTTAGCTTGTCCAAAGTGCACAAAGCCATGGTGGACCCCAATATAAATTGAGATTCAAGCTCAAGGCAGGGAGAGCTGCGGGATGTGGTGATGTGCCTCTGCAAAGGTCTCCTCTACAATTAACCTTGTGTGACGCACGAGAACACAAAACAAACAGCAGTGAAGCAGTGCAAGGGTGAGTGAGTGACTGAGTGCTGGCTGATGGAGTGCACTGCCTACTGTTTCATTCGAGCCAAGAGTAGAACCTGTGCCAAACTTCTTGGCATCCAGTGAACACAGACAGGATGATATTGAATTCGGAGACAGCCTCATTGTTTAGGAGAACCTTCTCATCGGTCATTTAATATTAATACTTCCTCTGTTTTTGTGCAATGCATTCATTAATTAATTCATTTATTTCTCAGACCACTTTTTCATTTATTTCTCAGACCACTGCTGACGAGACTTAAGGGAAGTGCACCCAGAACAGCATGCCGGTTCATCACAGAACCAAAACCCACACTCACACCTAGGGGCAATTTCATTCACTCACTCATTTGCTGAACTGTTTAAGCTGACTCTGAGCTGAGGCTGAACAGCTCACCAGACCATGACAAGGCGTCGGGAACAATTTGGAACAGCTAATTATCCTAATGTATATGGCTGTGGATTGTGGAAGGAAACCCAGTGAAAACCCACACAAGTTCAGTAAGTCACATTTATGTCATCTGCCAGGCACTGTTATGCAGAACAATTAAGGGTTAAGGGTTTGCTTAAGGGCTCAACAGTGGCAAATTGGTGGTACTGGGGCTTGAACCTCCAGCCTCCCCCCAGATCAGTAACCCAGCCTTAACTACTGACCCCTAGTGCCCAATAAGACATGCACATTATTCCAATTGGCTGTTTCAAATTGCCTCTAAGTGTAAGTGGGAATAGATGTGTGTGTGTGTGTGTGTGTGTGTGTGTGTGTGTGTGTGTGTGTGTGTGTGTGTGTGTGCGTGTGTGTGTGTGTGTGTGTGTTGGCCCTGTGATGGTCTGGTAAGCTGATCAGGGTGTACCGCCTGTTCTCACAGTGATGGCTGAGATGGGCTTCACTTCCCAGAAACCCTAAATGTAGGATTTGGCAGTCGGTCAATGAATGAATAAGTGAGTGAGGCATTGAACCAAGTAATTTTACATGATCTGGGGTTACCTACATGGGCATAGGTTCCTTTCTGAGTCTAAATCTGCCCAAGGCTTCTTTCTCGTTGTTTACAGTCATCACCTCAGACGTACTTATTAGTAATTATATTTATAGTTAGGGATTATATTTATATTTCTGTAAGCTGTTTTGAGATGATGCATATTGGCGAAAACACTGGTGCAGCACTATAACTCAGAGATGCTCACTGTCGCCTCACGGGGAGAAGATTGTGAGTTCAAATCCTATCGCTTGCAAGATGAAGGATGAAAGTTATCGCTGTGCTTGTGTAGGTTTCATCTAAGTGCTCTGGTTTCCTTCCACAGTCCAAAGACAAGCATATTAGGTCAAATGGCCACTCTGAATTACCCTTGGGTATGAGGGTGTCTAAGTTAGCCAGACAGTAGACTGGTGACCTGTTCAGGGTGTACATTGTCTCTGATGGATTGGTTGGATGAATTGATTTAAATGACCACCTTTTTAAGGTGAGGTGAGCAGAAAACTATCTCCTTCGTTCGTACAATTTTATCCACGAATTAACAAGTATGTGTTCAAGTTTTTCCTCCAGCAGCTAGTATGCAAATTGCTGATTAGTTAATATCAATATACTGCGGTTTCTAATCAGAGTTATAACCTTGTGTAGAGACTTCGTCTCCTGTGTATGTATGTGGAGGCAGTGACTAATGCAGCAGGGATTAGCCTGTGAATAGTTGCAGAACTCTGTATGCAAACTTTGTTATGAAAGTATTCATCTTCCTGTGGGGAACTACTTACTGTGGGCGACTGCTGCTGTCGGTACTGAAGGCACAGAACATGCTATAATGTGTGTTCAGGGGTGTTCTTCCAGCAGTAAGGCTGTCGAGTTCTATGCATGAGTGCACACACTTGAAAGCTGTCATACACTATTTCATCTGGTGCTCCTTGTAACAGTGGATTTTTAACTGGAATCGTTATACTATACTATATCGCTAACGCTAGTATCTCACTGAATGAACATGGTGAAGGTTGGGCTTCATCAGGGCTCATTAAAAGGCTGCAATATGGTTTGCTAACATTTTTAATGGTTGCAAACAGTTTTTCTTGTATCAAATTAAATTTTGAACATGTTGCGAATTTAATTTTACGCAAACAGTTGTAACATGGGCTGGTAAAGTAATTTATGGTTGTCCAGACAGTGAACACAATGCCAGGGAGGGGTTTGTTCACATTCTTCATAGGGTTCAGTCCATCAATCATTCTTTTTCTTTCTTATCTTTCCTTGTTTTTTTTTTTTTTTTTTTTTTTTTCCATGGCAAATACAGGCATCCCTCGCTACTTCGCACTTCAATTCATGCGGCTTCAGTGCATCGCGGTAAAAAAAAATAAATAAATAAATAAATAAATCGAATTAAAAAATAAGGAAATTAAGGAAGAATCGGAGAAAAGGGTAAAGGAAAATAGCACAAAAACAAAGCCAATTATGCAAAAAAAATAAAAAAATAAAATAAAATAAACAAACACAAAACAAAACAAAAAACCCAACTCAAAATCTCACATCAAAACTACTTACATTGTTGCATGTGTGTGTGTACGCACATCTGCGCGTGTGCATATGTCGTATTCTTCTCATGCAATACCATCTGTATGTGTGTGTAGTATTTATATTTTATTTACATCTTATGTTATTTTTTAATGTTTAATTGTTATAAGCATTTATAGCATTGAATATGTATTTATTGATATTATATACACATATACATGTACATATACGTGGGTCAGTGGTGGTCTAGTGGTATAGGCTGCTGGATTGCTGATCCTAAGGTTGGAAGTTCAAGTCCCACTCTCCACAAGGTGGTCACTGCGCCCACCCCCTGTGCAGCTAACTGGGTTATCAAAGGCGGGCCATGTCACTGTCTATGGTGAGAAGCATGTAAAAGAACCATTGCTGACTTTTGTAAAAGAATAGCTGCAAAGCCATTAGCGTGTTTCTGTCCCTTGCTAAAGGGTTGTGTCGGGAAGGGCATCTGATGTAAAAACCTATGCCAAATCAAACGTGCGAATCATTCGCTGTGGTGACCCCTGATTTCGGGAAAAAGCTGAAAAGAAATCTCTCATACGTACATGTACGTATATGTCAGTCGGGGGGTTGGAAGTATGTAGGAAGTTTTATTCGGTACATTTTCACTGATGAATCACTGTGGAACGTCTTCAGCACATTCTGAAGACTTTCAATAGGATTAAGGTCAGGACAGTGTGGTGTCACTGGGTGACTCTGGGCGAAGGCAGGGTACACCCTGAATAGCTCACCAGGGCATTAAAGAGCCAAGATACACATGCTCACACATACCATACATACCACACATAATCACACAAGATTCACAGACTCACATCTAGGGGAGATTTAGAACAGTCAATAGACCTCCTGTAGATATTTTTTTTGGAATATGGGAGGAAACCGGAGTAACCTGAGGAAACCACGAAAGCACAGGAAAACCATGTAAACTCCACACAGAAACACTCCGAGCCTGAGAATTGAACCTTTGCACCTTCTTGACGTGAGGTGAACATATTCGCCACTGCATCATTATGACACCCGTTATTTAAGTTCTACTGTGGATTTTTTTTTTAAAGATTTGACTTCAAAAGAATTTTAGTGAACTCTGATCACGATCAGTCAAATACCATTTATTTTTTATTTATTTATTTTCTTTTTCTGCATGGATGATGGTTTGACCCATTCGTCCAGGCTTCAATAATGCATTTGTCTGTTGGGTTTTTACACCCGAGCCTCATGGCTCATCAGGCCGGTGCTTATCCCCGGTTTCCGTAGCGTGAAGCGACCAGGAGTTCAACTCCCCCTGGATGGGACGCTAGTCCATCACAGGTTACCTTCCCAGTATATTTTTACTGGTACACATTTATACTGCTGGGTGAACAGAGGCACACTTGTGGTTGAGACCTTGCCCAGAGGTCTTAGCACAGTGAGGGTCTCAATGGGATTTGAACTCACAACCTCCCGATCACGAGTACAGCACCCTAACCACTGCGCCACTGGCCCTACCAATAATGCATTTGATCATATCCCAATTCAAATGACTCTAGCAGTGTTTTACAGTATTTATTTATTAATTTTTTTATTTTTTTTTCAAATTCAAACAAAGCCGAATAAAGTAACATCGTTTCCACGACTGCAGGATACATCTTTTGACACGGTTGTTTAAGTAATGAGAAGCTACTCGCTGCATCACTTAGAGCTAAAAGGAAACATGCCAATCACTGCAGTAATTACATAAGCAAAGCCACTTAAGGATTTATTTGTATAAATCTAATTGCTGGCGATTTGTTGGTCAGGCAGTGCACTGAAGCATTATTTAATTTTCTAAATCAGATTGGTGATAAATACATTTCTATGACTCAACCAGTAATGCCAGATGCAAGGCAAATAACAGGCTTATATTAATGTTTATAGTTTCCATCGTCATATTACCTGAATAGTTACACCTCAAAAGGTATTATATGTTTCTTTAATAATAGATCTCAAAACAATGCTTTTAAGTGTGCTGTAATGTTGGCTCTAGACATGGCATGAGACTGTTTATTACCGCAGGTGCCACAGACATGTTTCGCCAGTCGTACCTACTTTTAATCCACCCACAACATTTTCTTACAAACCTAGTAATTTTCTAATAAAATTGGTCTAGAGTCTCAAAATCTAATAGCGGCCATGAATTCTCCTCTGGTTTGAATGGGATTGGGTGCATTTGGTGCTCTGTAATTGACTGGCAACCAATTTAAGGTGCATGTGCAAATCATACAGCCTGTGATTGGCTTTATGGTAACACTCATAAATTCAAAGAAAAATCGTTCACCTTAAACTTGCCCATGGGCTGAAGACATCACCATAGTTAACCATAGTATGCACTTACCAGAGTGAAGCACCCTGAGCAGACTTCCCAAGGTCCCTCGCAAATGCCGTACAAGCTCGAGGTCAGGTCCCTTTCCATATATGGATAAGGAATCGACTGTGCGTTTTATTTTTTTTTTTAATTTGGTCCTATAGATTAAAAATAATTTTGTTCATTTATAATATTGTTGATTGTGTCAGGTTAAGGCACCCAAGTCTTCGAGGAACACTGAAAGATCTGATTTCATTTATATCTTATCAATTCAATCAACAGATTTTTTTTTTCCATAACTGATTTCCGTTAAAGCATTTTTACGTAAAATAAATGAACATCAGGTGGCACAGGGGCGGCACAGTGGGGTAGTGGTACTCACAGTACTTCCTGGGCTCATGAGGGTGTTTGTGTGGGTTCCCGCTGGGTATTCCAGTTTTCTCCAACAGTGCAATGACATGCACATTAGCGCTAATTGGCTATTCCGAATTCAGTTTGTTCAGTAAACAAACGACTGAATACCGTTATGTTATTCACTATGACTGTTTTCATCCTGGAGGCTTCATGCCTGATTGTGTCAACTTGCCTTCACTGTGGATTTGCCAGTGCATTTGATAAAACTTGTAAGAAATAAAACAATGGATTAGCATGTAGCTACCCTGGATATTTAATATTAAAATGTTTTAATGTGTAAAACAGAAACCAAGATAAATCAGGTAAGATATTCTGCTCCTCGCTGCTTCTCCCTGTTGTCCCCCAAGCTAAGTGGACATTAAGTGGACTCCCTTGGCTCCGGGATTATTTTCCGTTCGTAAACCCAGTGGCAGAACTTAGTGCTAAATTGTATTTAACCAGTGGGCCTTTCCAGTACATTGATCTAGTAGACATGCTTTCTTGTGAGACTTGAGCTATTTTTTGTCTTTTTACTTGTTATCCGTTTAAATTAGTGCGAGTGAGTCCCTTCAGTCTTTTTTTTTTTTTTTTTTTTTTTTTGCTAAGGCACTCCTCACAGATGTGAGCAAGATTTCATAATTTTTCCAAGCATCTGGTAAATGGGAACTAGATTGTAGAACCCTGATTTAGTCAAGGAAAAGAAGTATGTTTTCCAGATCTGAACAGTAAACTAAAATAATGTTAGTTGGTTCAAGATAGATTATCATAATAAGCTGTCTTTTCTAAAAAAAACAAAAAAAAAAACACTATTAATTTCATCACTGAAAGACTGATGACCTGATAATAGTTCTGCTGATTGGAAACCATTAATGTCTTCCAATAGAAGTGAATTGTGATGAGTAAATGCTCTGCCCCGTCCAAAGGGTTTCAAGCAATTCCCTTAAATATGTACTCTTGTATTTACATTAATATAGCAAAGTGAGTGCTCGAACATGTATAACTTAACGACTAGTTCCTTCTGAAGAACCAGATTGTCAAATGTTCACGCTGAAGGTTTACTGGAGTCCGACGGCACTCAGAATATACTTTACTTCCAGCGCATCAAAGTTAGCTGTTTGTTGGCCAGCCTGTATTTTGAGAATTTGAGCGACTCTAGTCTATGAGAAGTGGGCGGGTTAGGACGTTGGGTTGCAGCATGATGAGTGGAACAACTGTCTAATAGGCTGGATCTCTTTTTGATTGACAGTGGCATGGAAGTTCAGATGGACATAGATTTTTAGCAAGTAGCTGCTGCTTGTCATCTGATTTTACAACTTCGACAGTATTCTATTTTATTTGTTATTATCTTCCTTGTTTTCGGTAATTAAAGTTTGCTCGTTTAGGAACGTTTACCTGCTAGATGTTTATGATGTCAGCCATCGCTCCAACAGGGCAAAGACTCAAAATTAAAAAGCAGGGCAGATCAATACACACAACTTATTTTGTTAAAAAGTCAGGAAACGTAACCATCTTTTTAACTCTCCTGTTATTACAAGGTGAACAGGCCAGAAGAAAATGCTCTGATAACGTAAAAAATAATTGCTATTATTTAGATTTGATTTTGATATACGAGGAAAATTTGAGTCTGCAAACAATGATCTCACACACTTAAATTTGGAGCAGCACATTGTAGTAAAAGGTTAGGAACCTTATTTATTGGCACTTTAGCCATGAAGCTATTGTTCACTCCCTTCACAGTCAAGTACTTTTCTGTTAGTTTGGCAGTCGAACCAGCGACCTTTCGGTACCATATTCGCGGTTTCATACGGCTGCCTTCAAATGAAATTAAATTTAAACAAGCCCATTGAAGGTTCATCAGTTCATTTTCTGTAACCACTTAATCCTAATTAGGGTCGCAGGGAGGCTGGCGCCCATCCCAGCCAACTCTGGGCGAGGGCAGAGTACACCCTGGACAGTTTGCCAGGCAATCGCAGGGCGGAAACACGCTGACGGCTTTGTAGCCTACTCTTGTCGAAAATCAGCAATGGTTCTTTTCGAACCTCTCACCATAGACAATGAGAGACATGGCCAGCCTTTGAGAACCCAATTAGCTGCACTGGGGGGGACAGTAACAACCTTGTGTAGAGTGGGACTCGAACCCCCAGCCTTTGGATCAGCGATCCAGCACCCTATACCACCAGGCCACCACTGCCCCCCCCACATTGCTGGGTATTGAGTCAAAGCTGGGTTTTGAACAAGTAACTATTTCGCAGAGCGTAAGAGTTTATACATTAATAACACAGTTCAGTTGTTCAGTTTTATGATGCAGACCTGACATGTGTTTTGCCTGTTTGACAGCTGATCAGCCTCCATTTCTACAAGGGTAAAGAGTTTGTATGCCTGAATGGTAAAAATATGCGTGATCACTCCCATGAATAAATGCATAGCGTTAAATATTGTTATGTGGCCAAAGCATAAGCTCTTCTCTATACCTGGATGCTTTGGGATATCTTGCTAATGTTTTGCATGAATGGTTTAGTATATCAAGTGCAATATAAACAGTGACCACCTCCATCCCTTGTTTAAGGTATATTCCTATTTCCCTAGGAAGCCAGGCAAGACTGCATCATTGTTTAGTCAGAAGCTTGTCCTACATTTCCCTTTGAGGTGCAAACTAACCAGCTGAACAGAGCTAATGTATTCCCAGGCACAACACTCGGATGTGAACTGTTTAGTATGAGTGTCCTGTTTGTAGGGATAATTATGGTTTTGACATTAGGGACCACATCAATCTGCCCATGAAGGTTACTGTGTGCAAATGAGTGAGTTCATCCAAGTGAAAAGAGGATGGACACACTTCTCAAGTGGGAAGGATTTGGGCTACAAAGTTTTATTCATATCTATATTTATTATGGGGACATTGATACTGACAGTGGTATCATGTCTCAATCTGCGACCATGTCGACTGAATAGTGTGTCATGTGCTGTGAAAATATCACGAGGAGGAACTACAGCATTTATTGCATCAATGCTGGATAATTAAAAAAAAAAAAAAAACAGCTATTGTTTGTCAACATGTATCTGTCAAACTAGCGTTCTTTGTAAAAGATTTACTGGGAGTCCCTTGGAGTTAATTGGCTGAGCTCTCACGGGAGCAATGACGTGCGGTGAGGTTGATAGTTGGTGAGGCACTGACTCTTTTATAGTCAGATTTACAAATATAAATGACCTCAAAAGAGTTTATTATTCATCATTTGATTGACAAGAGACTTCAAATTAATACCAAAGAGAGAAGCAATGACACGACTACACACAGTTAGTATGATGTTGGACGTGTAGTGGAATGCAATTCAACAATCAGGTTTCTATTTTAGTACCTTTTAAAAATAAATGAAAATCTGTTCAGCCAATATTTTCTGTCTTATATCTCATATTCTTTATCATATATTATTTTATTGTGTATTCTTTACATAAACATGTCATGCATATTTCATCCGGGGTTAAAATTTATTCCAACTGCGTTGGTCTTCTTTCAGTCATTGCCTCTTGTTTTGATTAAGGGTTCAGATTTGTGAATTTTCTCAGCTTGTAACTCTAATTTCCATTTTGATAATGCAGATTGTATAAGAACTATAACAACAAGCAAAAAAGAGTATGCTGCGCACGAATCTGAGGGCTAACTAGTGCCGCCTGCCATGAGTCAAGGGTACTGCTCGCCTCACCCATTAATTTTTTTTTACTGGGTTTTATGATTAATTTGTGGCCTAAACACCTTACATACATTAACTTTATACATTATCTAGAAGCCCTGCAATGGGCTGGTGTGCTGTTTGGGGTGTACCCCACCCTCGCCCAGAGTTAGCTGAGGTGGGTGCCAGCCTCCCTGCGACCCTAATTGGGATTAAGCGGTCTAGAAAATGAATTAATGAATGAAGATTATCCAGATTATGAAAAGACAGAGCATATAATCATGAGTGTTAGAAAGAACTTCATTTGCGATATATAGAGGGACAATGACACACTAATTACATCGCATACCAGCGCAGTTTGTGAGGGATTCCACTATCCACTGAGCAGCACAGCAAAGCACCGCCTCAATGCGCAGCTCCTCCCTGTATTCAAACGGGACATATGGAAATTTTGCTATTCTTTATTGGAAAAAAAAATAATATTGGATTTGAATGATACAAGGATTTGTAATACATACCAGCTGATAAATATTAACAGTTATTATATGTGAGGTGCGCCACTGAATGTATGCGCTTGTCGCAAGTGATGTATGGTGCTTGTAAGATAAAGCGCGGCTTATCCGGTCTTCGATTTTTCAAGTGAGCAAATGAAGGTTGAGTACTAAACAAGTATTCAATGTGCACTTGCTCACTTGAAAGATCGGAAGTCCGAATAAGCCGCGCTTTGTCACGCAAACACCATACGTCACATGCGACAAGCGCATACATTCGGTGGAGCGCCTCACATATTTTATGATTTACTTTTTTTTCCTTTCAAGACTGATTGAGAAGGGTGTGCCTGTCTCCCCTGAATGCACATCACTGCACAGGAGGTAAGAATGGCATATGATCACCTTCCTATCACTCACAATCAGCCAAGTGCTTTTGAACTCATTTGTACTTTGTCCAGTCAAAGTATGTTCGGCCGCTCCTGCATACACATGCACAACAGTTTTCTAAAGCTGCAGGGGACAAAGGGGGCATGTGTATGTGTCGGATGAAACCTCTCCCTGGTTGGTAGCGATCATATGTGGCGGACGGAAATTGGGTGTGAATAAAATGAGGGGGGAAATTCTCAAAAAAAGGGAATCTGCATTATTTCCTTATTTATTTAATTATTAATTTATTGATACATTTAATTACAGTGGTACCTCACGTCATGATAGTTCCAGAATACGAAAAATCAGTTTACGAAAAACATTTGCTAAATTTTTTATCTCTGTATACGAAGCAAGTTCTCCTTACGAAACGTGCCATTCAAACATTCAAACAATGCACAACTTGCTCTCCCACTGCCTACATGTCACAACATCCCACCTCGCTGGCCTCCCATTGGCTATCTCCCAACATCCTGCCCCGCTGGCCTCCCATTGGCTAAAAGGGATGACGCAACTCCCTCCCATTGACTATTATTGAGCTGCATCTCCCATAATGCTTTTTGCGTAAAGGACAGAGTTACTGGCTTTTAACCTTCCATAAACATTTGTAAGATTATAACTCTGCTAAGAAGACATGGTCAACACACATGTGCGCACACACACACACACACACACACACACACACACACACACATACATGCGCACACATGCACGTGTGATTTCCAGTGCGCGTGAATCGAAGAAGCGGGCTTGTGGTTTCGTGATATTGCAAAGGAATATGGCCAAACCCGTCTGTCATCGGTACGATATTGAAGCAGAAGTAGGTCTTAAAAGGTATGCTTTTATAATTTTTAAAGGGTTTAGGGGGTCGTATTGGAAGCCTTGGAACGAATCACGTGTTTTACATGTAAAATGCGGTTCAAGTTACGAAAAATCCAGGTTACGAAAAAGGCTCTGTAACAAATTAATTCCGTAAGGTGAGGTACCGCTGTATTTATATTTGGAATGGTGTTCAGTCAGATAAATTAGCTTGAAAGATAACGATTAAAATTTGGAAGAAATCCCGGTGTTCTTGCATGTAAGCAGAAATGTTTATTTCATTGATAATTTATTTATTTTTATGCCGAACAGGATATTTCCATAGAGTGATGTTTTCATCATCACTCCGTTCCTGAACCTGTAGTTCCAGCACACAGAACTTCCGGCCGCTGTAAGTTTGTCACCAGTAGAGAAAGCACTTTTTTTGCTTAGTCTTTCCGATCAGCTCAGTACAATCCCGCCCTGCGCCCCCTCACACGTCGTGGGTGACACTCGGTACATTCTGTGGCGCTGTAGACAAGTGGTGTGTGTCTCTGATATTACTCTCCTTTCGTTGCTATCATCTGCTGCTCTCCCCTTCAGGCAGACTGGATTTGTTCTTAAGGTTCATGTTTTTGGGTCTCTTTGAGGTTTTATTCGGTACACCAAAAAGTCATATCAAATGAGCGCTTAAAGCTGGGATCGGTAATCTGGAAACCTTGCAAATATGAAATTAGCATCTCTTCAAGGGCTCCAGCAAAGTTATTCCTGGCCCTCGCTGGCCCTTTTGAAGCCGTGCCCCCCTCCATACGTACTAATTCTGTTCTGACGACTAGTTCATGCATAGTAGGGTCACACTTGCAAAGGGAGACATCGGAGTAATTGATTGCATATTTCAGGAGGACCATAAGGCAGTGATTGTTCAGTGTTTTTTATGGGATTAAAGTTTGCATGGATGATGATATTTTTTTTTCTTTTTTTTTTTTTCCAGATATCAAAAATTATTGAGTGCTGTCGGGGTGTTGAGACCATTTCAACCAATATAACAGTTTGTGAATACAGATAAAAAGTTACTCACCCCAAATTTAAAGTCAATACAAATAGGATATTATTATTAAATAGGGTATTAAATATTATTATTATTAAATAGGGTATTAAATATTATTATTAAATAGGGTATTAAATATTATTATTATTAAATAGGGTATCATTGACAGCCATTTGTTTGTTAAACAGAGGGCAGTGGTGGCCGGGTGGTAAAGGGTGCTGGATTGCTGATCCGAGGGCTGGGGGTTTGAGTCCCACTCTCTGCAAGGTTGTCACTGTCCCCCCAGTGTTTTGCAGTACTTTCCTTAACTTTTTCCCTATTTTTCCTTAATTTCCTTGTTTTTTTTATTTTTCAATGAATATCTTTAAAAATGCACGGTGCACTGAATCCTGAATACAGTATATACATGTTTTGATCTAAAAACAACAAAAATATATATTTTTGTGGACTTATATTGCAGCTTCATTGGGTGCATTTGTATTTCCATCTGCACAGACAACACAATCTTTTAAATTACAAACAAATTGCTCGAGCTGTGCTCAATATCTCGCCCGACCTAACTGCCAGTAATGGTAATCACAATGAATTGACACTTAATGCTAAAAATTTTCTTTGGCAGTTTAAACATTCTAAATTATAAAGAGGTGAAATTAAGTTTCTGCCAATTTGATTTTGGTGTTTTTATTTTTTAAATAAGTATTAAATATGTAAAAACTCTTGCTTTAGTGCTGCCAAAATTCCCCTTTGAACACCACGTCTCATCTTAGCAAAACTGATTCAAAACTCTTTAGTAATTAATTAGACTCCCCTGTTACTCATTACCTTCCCCGTTTCATCTTAAAATGAACCACACTTCTACTGCTGTGCATGAGTATGTAATTGGATTGTAGGAAACAATGAGGGCAACTTGCTCTTTTGCAATACACGTACATATTGCCTAGTTACAATATCACTGTAGATTATAATTTTTCAATTAAGTGTGCGGCACATAAAAACTAGGCTTTCTTGATTTTCTTGGACTTTTATTTTTCATTTAAATGAAAATGTACAAATGAAAACGCAAACAGGGGCAGAGGTGGTCTAGTGGTATAAGGTGCTGGATCACTGATCCAAAGGTTGGGGGTTCGAGTCCCACTCTCCACAAGGTTGTCACTGTCCCCCCGTGCAGCTAACTGGGCTATCAAAGGCCGGCCATGTCTCTCACTGTCTATGGTGTGAGGCATGTAAAAGAACCATTGCTGACTTTCGACAAGAGTAGCTGCAAAGCCGTCGGCGTGTTTCCGCCCTGCGATGGCCTGGCGAGCTGTCCAGGGTGTACTCTGCCCTCACCCTGAGTTGGCTGGAATGGGCACCAGCCTCCCCACGACCCTAATTAGGATTGGGCGGTTCAGAAAATGAATGAATGAAATATAAATACTTAAATTAAATGTTGTTTTTTTTATTTTTCAAGGCATTGTGTAGCTATCTTTATGTGGCTAGCAATCAAAAAATAAGACAGGTAAATGCTTAGTTTTTTCAGAACTTGTAGATTTTATGTTAATGTTTAAGATAAATTTATAAGTGAGCAGATTAACCCCCTGGTGTCCATTGCAATAATTGATCAGAAATCTGACAACTTGTTCCTAAAATGTGAGGCCGTCCACCGAATGTAGGTGCTTGTCGCAAGTGACGTATGGTGCTTGTGAGACAAAGCACGGCTCATCCGGACTTCCGATCTTTCAAGTGAGCAAGTGCGCGTTGAATACTTCTTTAGCTTTCAACCTTCACTGGCTCACTTGAAAGATCGGAAGTCTGGATAAGCCATGCTTTGTCTCAGAAGCACCATACATCACTTGCGACAAGCGCCTACATTCGGTGGAGCGCCTCACAAATAAGCTGAATTCATGGTGAATTTTAACCATGTCTCATGTTTTCCCAAATGAAATTTGCCAGTGTGATCGCACCCAGAAAGGGCTTCATAGAAAAGCCAAGAGTTCCATATCTTCATTGGGAGTCACCCAGTATTAACCCCTTTCTGGTCAATTTTGCCGGACACGCCCATTTGGCGCTCTCTTTTTTTGTATGTGATCACACTTTGGTGTTTGATTTGTTAGACTTAAATGAAAGGACTTGATAAGCACTTCAAATTAAACCCAATACGTACATCTAGCTAGGTGGCCTGATAGGAAAACATGGGCCCTGTTGATGGGTAATTTTCAGTTACCAAACCTTGTCAAAATGTACATGACAATGTATGGAAATGTGCAGAAGGTACAGGATATTGTTTGTAATGTCAATGGAAAACTCTCAGAACTTACCAAATGTCACCTAAAGTGATGTTTTATGGTGAAGTAGCTTTGGTTCGCAGCATGACTGCTCACATTCTGTACACCAATCACATGAGAATATCTGTGGCCTTAGTTGAAAGCCGACTGACCCGCTCGGCAATATTTTCTCTTTCGCCCGATTGGATGGTATAACTCCTACGATTAAAGATACCGGCTTAAGTAGACACACACCAAGCAATTTAATACTGGAATTCAGTTGATCACAGTCAACAAATTCATCACCTTCATTATTATTGAAAAAGTGTAGAACAAAGCTTCAGGAATGTCTTACTCATCCGTCTTTTCTTTTGAATTATCACCTGTTCAATCTGTGAAGGTATTTCAGGCATTGCTTCACCTCTGGTATATGATCTTCCCCTGAGTCAGTGGACAGTCTCTCATGTTCTCCCTCAGACAGTTCTTTCAGAGGGCTTTTGATGACTTTTTTATGTCTCTTGAAAGGATTTGTGCATTTATTTAGATGGAATATGAAAGTGAACTTCCTCAGGAAAACCTGTTCATGGTGGAAGTAGACTGTCTCATCTCGACTCTCTGCATGTGGTAGATGGACTGCATCTTGTTTTATCACCGATTTCTATCATTTTCTGTCAACTCTGTCCACCTTTTCAACTCGTGCATTCTGAGAATGAAATATGGTTCCTTACAGTTTTGTTCAAAACATTTAACCCTTTTATGTTACACATGATGCATGTTCCTTAAAAGAAGCTCCTGTTCTCAGTCTTGGTCTGTAAGCAGGCAAACATGTACACAGAACCGATGTGATTAATATAAACAAAGCATCTTGGATACACAGTGACCTGCATAAGTAGCTGTGTACGTTCTCGGCTGTGCCAGGCTCTTTCACATGCACCACATCATGCATTAAACATAAGATTGGAACAGATGGAGTTATGAGTTTTCTCTGTACCACCGGATACTTGCGACTCACCGTTCATAGGTTTCCTTGTGACAGTCTTTTGTATATTTCTTTATAATGCCAATAGTACAGTGCTGAAGAGAGGATGAAGTAGCGGGTTCCATTGTTTTCAGAAAACATGTGCTCGTGAGAGTAGTGGTGTCATTCTTTAAGAGAATGTATTAAAATGAGCTATGATTGAAGGCGGGCAATTCAGTTCATGTTGTTAGGCTAGAGTAGTAGAGACATGACAGAAAAGGGTTACACATTAAAAATGAGGAAAAATCAACAAGTTCACAAAGCCATAAGATCAGTAAAGGGACAAATACTGTACAGTAGGCCTCCGCTATTCGCGGGAGATCGTTTCCGGCCCCTCTCGTGAATCAAGATAATCCACGAGTTCTATACCCGGAAGTAAAACCCTATGTATCATATTATATGCGCTAAAATATACTCATTCATAAAGTATTAATGTAGTAAAATGTAGTAATTAAGTAAAAATGTTTTAAATGTTTTAATTTTGTACTGTTATATTTATTCATAACATTGTATATATATATATATATATATATATATATATATATATATATATATATATATATATATATATATATATAAAATCAGTAAATATCACAGTACAAAATTAGAGTTTTTACTTAATTATTACTACTCCGGGGGCAGTGGTGGTCTAGTGGTATAGGGTGCTGGATCGCTGATCCAAAGGTTGGGGGTTCAAGTCCCACTCTCCACAAGGTTGTCATGGTCACCCCCCCAGTGCAGATAACTGGGTTATCAAAGGCGGGCCATGTCTCTCACTGTCTATGGTGTGAGGCATGTAAAAAACCATTGCTGACTTTCGTAAAGAGTAGGCTGCAAAGTCGTCAGCATGTTTCTGTCCCTTGCTAAAAAGGGTTGTGACAGGAAGGGCATCCGACGTAAAAACCTCTGCCAAATCAAACGTGCGAATCCGATGATTTGCTGTGGTGAAAGCCGAAAAAGCCGAAAGGAAGACAGACTTAATTATTACTACATTATATATATATATAAAGAACATAAAAGTGTGGCGTGATGAGGTAATGAAGTTTCAGCCAGAGCCAGAATGCAGGGGGCAATGTGAGATGGCAGAGTGGATTTATTATTCAAAGGGAAGCACTAAAACAGAGAGCCACACTTTATCTGCAGTACTGGTGACGAAGAGAAACAAACATTAAGCACTGGAATCACGAGCCAGAGAGAACACAGGGAAGCAGGGACATGATGTGAGCTAATCCTCTGACACAGAGGTGAGCGTGCAGTTTGTGATTATAGGGAGTAGATGAGAGGAGTGAATTCAGGTGTGAGCCACCCGAGCATCTCAACCACGCCCCTCAGCCGGAGCGGAGAGAAAACAACGTTATCTCTAACTCTAACACAGCTGCCAAAATCAAAGACCCCCCCAAAACACAGACCATAACAAAAAGAAAATAAAAGAACACGAAGTACAATAAATTGGATAAACAAAACACAAGGATAATCATACTACAGCACAGTACATAAAATCTCACACACAAACATTCTAAACATTAAGTTCGGTACTATATTGGAATAATAATTGAAAAAGACTTTAATACTACAGTGCTTTACAACAGTTCAGATGATTATTTATCTTCAAGCACTTCAGAGGAAACTGTCATTTCTTCAGGAGAAAGTCTTATTTCTTCAGAAGAGACATCCAATGTCATTACCTTTTTCTGGCGCTTAGCCAGAGAAGACGCAGGGCATTTGAGTGGCATCATAGAGCTTAACTGGTAATTAAAGCACACTAAAAATGCACATTGTCAACTTGTGCACGAATGAGGAAAATGGTTGTATACATCATCTCAACCAATCAGTAGGAGGGAGAACAGCCATTGGCTGAGCTTGAATCATGTGACAGTTACCTGGCAATCCGCGAACATGCGGGGGTGCGAGTGCAAAACCGTGAATAGTCAAGGGCCTGATGTATAACAAAGCCAACAAATATTATGAAAGAATTCAGGAAGAAAACTAAGCAATGACATAGGCCTGAACAAAACAAAACAAAATCAGTCAGCTGGAAACTTGGCTCAGGATAATAGTAACAGGAAAGCAGCCTCATCCACATTTAAACTTTTAGAACAGGTGACCAACCTAACAGATTCTTTCAAGCAGGAGTGAATAGAAAATGTATTCTTTCAACAAACTGAAAAAATGGTCTTCAAACCTTCCAAAAAAATTGCTAGAAGAATCCCTTAAAGAAAGTCTAATTTTATCCAATTTAAGAAAATAGAGAGTACCTTTCATCCAATTTATATGAGAGGGAGATGTTGGGGAGTTCCAAGTCATCATAATAAGCCTCCTGGCTAAAAGAGTGAGAAATGCTAAAGCATCTTTTTTATCAGAAGAGAAAGAGGGCAGAGAGGGAAAAAAGTAGTTCTCCGTCCATAACCTCTGACAATGCAGCAGAAATCTCTGTCCAGCAAGCTTATAAAGGCCGGAAAAGCCAGAACATATGGGGAATTGTTGATATCTATTGCAAAGAGATGAAATACTGTCATAGATCATTGATATTCGGTCTTTTGTAAGATAAATGTGATGTACCACTTTGAACTGTATTATCCTGTGTCTCGTACACATAGGATTTGCAAAAACGCATCAAAATCTCAGTCCAAACCGTATCTGAGAGAGATTCCCCAAGGTCTTCTTCCCACCAAGCTTTTAATGAATTTAAGAACTCCATGTGCAAACCAGTCATTTGGTTATAAAAGGCCAAAATTACACCATTTAAAGCAATGACTCGTTTCAGAAAACTATCCAAAGAGGACTCCTTAAGAGGATTTGGAAATGTGGGGAATGTGTCATGGACAAAACTATGGACCTGTAGATATTCTCATGTGATTGGTGTACAGAATGTGAGCAGTCATGCTGCTAACCAAAGCTACTTCACCATAAAACATCACTTTCGGTGACATTTGGTAAGTTCTGAGAGTTTTCCATTGATATTCCAAACAATATCCTGTACCTTCTGTACATTTCCATACATTGTCGTGTACATTTTGACAAGGTTCGGTAACTGAAAACTACCCATCAACGGGGCCCTTGTTTTCTCATCAGTCCACCTAGCTAGACGTTGGCGTTGGGTTTAATTTGAAGTGCTCATCAAGTCCTTTCATTTAAGATTTAATTTTATTTAGGAAACCATGAGACATGATGGTTAAAATTCACCATGAATTCGGCTTACAGTATTTTAGAAACGGTTTGGCAGGTTTCTGATTTTTTTTTTTTTTTCTTATCAATTATTGCATGGACAACAGGGGGTTAATCTACTCAATTCTAAATTTATCTTAAACATTAACATAAAATCTACAAGTTCTGAAAAAAAACTAAGCATTTACCTGTATTAGTTTCTGATTGCTAGCCACATAAAGATAGCTACACAATGCCTTCAAAAAAAAACCAAAAAAACATTTAATTTAATTATTTATATTTCATTTATTCATTTTCTGAACCGCCCAATCCTAGTTAAGGTTGCAGTGTCAGCTGGCCCCCATCCAGGCGAGAGCAGGGTACACTCTGGAAAGTTTTCCAGGCCATCACAGGCCCAACACTCACATTCACACTTAGGGGTGATTTAGAAAGGCCATTTAATCTATTGTGCATGTTTTTGGACTGTGGGAGGAAACTTGAGTACCTGGAGGAAACCCACGCAAGCGCGGGAAGAACATGCAAATTGCACACAGGAACGTCTGAGCTGGGAGTCGAACCCAGGACTTTCTTGCTGTGATGCGGATGTGCTAACCACTACACCACCGTGCCCCCTTATTTATATATATATATATATATATATATATATATATATATATATATATATATATATATATATATATATATATATATATATATATATATATATATATATATTCATATGAGGTATATGGTTTGGACATGTACAGAGGAGGGATAGTGAGTATATTGGTAGCAGGATGCTGAGATTGGAACTGCCAGACAAAAGGCCTAGAGGAAGACCAAAGAGGATATTTATGGGTGTGGTGAAGGAGGACATGAAGGTCATTGGCGTAAGCGAAGAAGATGCAGAGGACAGGGTGAGATGGAGGCAGATGATTTGCTGTGGCGACCCCTGAAGGGGACAGCCAAAATGAAAAGAAGAAGATTCATATGAGGTATCTTTGAAGAGGTGAAGAAGCGCGTGCAGGCAGGCTGGAATGGTTGGAGAAAAGTGTCCCTTGTGGTGTGTGATAGGAGGGTATCGGCAAGAATGAAAGGAAAAGTGTACAAGACGGTGTTGAGGCCAGCAATGTTTTATGGTTTAGAAACAGTGGCACTGACAGGAGGCAGAGCTGGAGGTAGCAGAGATGAAAATGTTGAGGTTCTCTTTGGGAGTAACGAGGATGGATAGGATGAGGAATGAGCACATCAGAGGGACAGCACATGTAAGAGGTTTTGGAGACAAAGTCGGAGAGGCTAGATTGAGATGGTTTGGACATGTACAGAGGAGGGATATTGAGTATATTGGTAGAAGAAGAGAAGAAGATGCAGAGGATAGGGTGAAATGGATGCAGAAGATTTGCTGTGGCGACCCTCGAAGGGAACAGTAAAAACAGGATGTCTTTACCACGTTGACATTTTTGACACTAGAGTGCAATCGGAGATCACGTTATTTTCTCCCCATTATGACGTGAAAAATTGAAGGAGACATTAACGCTCTTGACGTCTATCAGCATAGTTGTTTTTGTATCATTCTACTATCACATATTTGACTGATTGGATAACCCCATGGATGTGCAGATGTTCCTAATAAAGTGGGTGCTGAGTGTATGTAGTGTATATTTAAGCCATTTGCAGCTTACAAAACTGCCAAAAGTCTCTTCTGAAGGACTTTAAATCCGCCACCCTGGGTGCTGTTGGTAATGCTAACACTTTCCACATAAGTGCCTCACTCTTCATTCACAGCAGGAAGATAAACTTGCTCCAGAGGTGCACTGTCATGCTGTGCCAGAGGAAGTGACTTGTTCTCCTCCATCTCTTTACAAACCATTTGCAGAACAGCAGCTGTTCCATATATGCAGCTGTGCTTTGCTAATTTTGTTTTCAGACATGGAAAACTGGCTGTAATAGTCCTTAGATATTTACTTTGAAATATCATCATAAAGGATAATTTATTGGATTTCTATCCCTGGTTTGAAATTACTTTTACATTTATTGGTGCAAAATGATTAAACAATCATCAGCAAACTGCAGCACACGTTGAAAGCTTGTGTCTTAACATTAAGGTATATTGTCAATATTCTCAATATGGCATTTCTATGAAATTTATTTCATAGATCAAAGTGATAAACACTAAGTATTGCGTTATGAAAATGTTACTGTATCTATGCAGTGTGTCATGTGACTGGTTTCTGAGAAGCTGTCGGAGTCCTATGTCTTAAAGACTTACAGAAAACCATAAGTGGAAATCATATTTCGAGATGCTGACACTGGAGACTCCTTCATAAATTTTAAATAAACATCTGCATCCAGAAAATCATCATCAAATTCAAGATTTCAACAGCATAGATAAAATATTTCCCTGTGCCATTGTAGCGCAGTGGATAGACAGCCTTGGGGTCGAGTTCCCGTTTCGGTGAAGGCGTTTTTGTGTGAAGTTTGCATGTTGTCCCCGTACTTAAAAGAGGTGGACTGGTGGACGGGGTTCTTAGAGCAATGAATAGTGTTAGATTTTTTCCCCACATTTGTTCAGTTCCTGTTATTACTTACACTGTAATAGCTATAAACAGATGTTTGAATATTCTCATAGAGCGCGTTAAGCATTGAATACTGCATGCAATCTCCATGGTATTATTGCTCCACCTTTTCAGGTAAAGGCTCAGCAACATTAACGTGACAATAAAATGAAGAACCTGAGGAGGTGATTGTCCTAATGTGCAGGCTATTGATTAACGTTTTCTTCCCCAATGGCACAGCTATAAAATGATGTCTCAAATAATGAAAGACTGCTTATAGGCAGTGGTGACTTGATGGTAAAGGTGCTGGATCGCTGATCCTAAGGTGGGGGTTCAAGCCCCACTCTCTACACACAACCATTCCATCACCTAGGATTTGATTGCATCCATCTTTCCTTCAAGTTTCCAATTCTCTGCTGATGAATACAATACCCATGACAGAATTTCACCACCACAAATCAGATGATTCGCTGTGGCGACCCCAGAAAAGGGTAAAAAGCCTAAAGGAAAATAAGATATTCGGAAATTAGTACTAAAAAAACAGAAAAAAAAAACACTTTATATTTCCAAACATTATTTTTCCAGCACAAAATTAAATGTTGCTTAAAAAAAAGTTAGTACAGTGTGGGAATAAAAAAAGAGCAGGTTACATGTAAGAGACGACTTTTCAGATAAAGATAAATAAATTCAGCTGTGATTTACATGCAAATAAAGAATCAAGTGTAACGGTCACCACCACAAATAATAATAATAATAATAATAATAATACACTTAGATTATTTGCCATTTAGATTTATATCAAAATGCAATTTTAATGCAGTGGCTCAGATCATTGTAGGAATAATACAAAAAATGTTCAGAGAAAATTAATAAATATACATATAGAACATTTCCTTATCAGATAAATGAGAGATAAATATATTTCACAGTTTAAAATGTTGAGGTTCTCTTTGGGAGTAATGAGGATGGATAGGATCAGAAATGAGTACATCAGAGGGACAGCACATGTTAGAGGTTTTGGAGACAAAGTCCGAGAGGCTAGATTGAGATGGTTTGGACATGTACAGAGGAGGGATAGTGAGTATATTGGTAGTAGGATGCTGAGGTTGAAACTACCAGGCAAAAGGCCCAGAGGAAGACCAAAGAGAAGATTTATGGATGTGGTGAAGGCGGACATGAAGGTCGTTGGAGTAAGAGAAGAAGATGCAGAGGATAGGGAGAGATGGAGGCAGATCATTTGCTGTGGCGACCCCTGAAGGGAACAGCCGAAAGGAAAAGAAGAAAAAGTCTAGTTCCAATGTAATATTGCACAGTCGAATGGCACAAATGTTTATATGAAAGATAAATCAACAAATAAATACATTGTATTTACAATGAAATAATAATAATAATAATAGTAAGTAATCTGTTATAATAATAACTGTTCACTAATTCAAGGGCTTCCTTTGGATATCAGTGTGGAAGGATGCAAGCCAAATAGGGGAGTACTGTACGCTGCTCTGAAAATAAGCATAAAAATGCACAACAGAGTATTTAAAGCAGGACTATGATCAACACAACAGTCCTAATGGTCCTTTAATCCATCCATTCATTTGTGAAATGGCTTAATTACTACTTATTGCTGATATATTGGTCACTATCCAGAAAACAGTGTGTGCTAAATTATAAAGCTATTACAGAGCAATGAAATCCTTACATAATTATACTGTGTAGGGGATGATCACACAGGAGGTGCAATAGAATTTTTATTTGTTTTATTTTATTTTTTTTTGTGTGTGAATTTTGATATTCACATTGAGATGTTTTGCTACTCCACATGCACGTGAATACTTTGCGGATGAAATATAAGATGGTGTGACAGTTTTTAACACTGATTTGCAAGTGATTTTGGATTTGGTTTGTGGATGTTTGGAGAAAAAAAAAACAAAAAAAAAACAAAAAAAAAAAACAAATCTCCTGTCATAAATCAATCAGGTTCTTTTTGTTTGCTTTTTGCTATCAAACCGTTCTCTTTTTATTTTTACGTTATTAGCATAAAAAAATGTGAATAAAATATGAATAATGACTAAATATACGGAATATGGTGGATGCCAGCAAGTCTCAAACATTCCGCATGAAAGTATACAACTCGTCATTTTTCTAATGCTAGAAAACCCTTCTCGTAACATGTGCGGACTGTTTGAGAAGATTTTAAGAATATTCTATGTCAGAACCTCACTTTACAAAATTCAATTCAATTTCAATTTACGAGACAATTTATTACAATTCTGCTTGCAACACAAACATTTAGATTTAAAAAAATCGCCAGCCTCCCCGCGACCATAATTAGGATTAAGCGGTTCAGAAAATTAATGAATGTGTTCGAGTCCTTCTTGTATTTTCATAAAGAAAAAGAACATCTGTCCCACGAAGCGAGGGACAGGGTGCAGCCAGATGTGTTAACGGGTTGGGTAGCGTACCTCACCATCCCTTCATGGGATCTTTTTTTCTTTATTCGTTATATTAATGTGGTTTTGTCATTATCGTCAAAAATGACAGCAACACAGAAAAGTATATGAAGACTTATTTTAAGGAGGAGCCTGCTCAATATTCTTTTAACTAATATCAATGCTTAATACTTCACTGACTGACCCATTCTCAGAGTGGAGACTGAACCACACCCAATCTTTTATTTTGTCACTTTGAGGAGAGTTATTTAATTCGGAGATTGCTGTGTATAAACAAATCTCATCCACCGTCTCTTACTTCAGCTGTGATTTCCGTTCCTGGATTACAAACCCTGGCGGCGGAAAGAAAAATCTCTCGCTTGCCGCTCTGCTGCTTGCCATGAGCTGTTTTAGGGCTCTTTTATATTTATTTGGTGTGGGCGGGGTCATTTTGTGCGTGTTCTTGTGCTCTTGTGGACACACAGACAAAATCACCCTGCCCACACCAAATAAATATCCGCCCACACCCAAGACTGTTAATTTTCATCTATGTAATTTTCAACCCTAAAAGAGCATTTTTGGATGGGTACCCACATCATTCAGGTGAAAGCTGGTTTAACTCTCTAACTCCTGGAAGCCCAAAGTGCTTCCGATGTGAGTAAATAAGTACCTTGTGGTGCACCCGTCGGCCACCGTAAAGTACAACATTATTTTGAAAAGCCACGGAGCCGCACCAGAGAGGTGAAAGAACCGCATGCGGGTTGCCGACCCCTGGTCTACATTTTCTTCTTCTCCTTTTCCTTTTGGCTGTTCCCTTCAGGGGTCGCCACAGCAAATGATCTGCCTCCATCTCTCCCTATCCTCTGCATCTTCTACTCTTACTCCAACGACCTTCATGTCCGCCTTCACCACAGCCATAAATCTTCTCTTTGGTCTTCCTCTGGGCCTTTTGCCTGGTAGTTCCAACCTCAGCATCCTACTACCAATATACAGTGATACCTCAGCTCACGAACATAATTGGTTCCCAGAAAGTGTGTGTAAGGCGAAAAGTTCGTCTTCCGAACATTTATTTCCCAAAAGAAACCAATAAAATGAGAATAATCCGTTCCCAGGTCCCCATAAAACATAATTTTCTACTAAATAAGCCTTAAAACTACACAAAAATATACCTTATTTTATGTATAATAAATGTCTATTGTATTGTAATTAAAGAAATAAACTGTACTGTATAATAAAGTCGTTTTATTTACCTTTGTGATGGTAGTTGATGGCTTGATGGAATGGAGTGGGAGGAGGAGGGAGGGAGGGAGGGACTTACTGTTTGGAAGGAGTGTTTGGAAACGCCTACTGTTTGGAAACACCCTTAGCCACACACGCACCCTTAATAGCTTCCCTGTTCATAAGGATGGGAGCAATGGTAGACTTAGCGTACTGGTACTGGGACGCTGAGTCACACAAACGCACACCTCGTTCGTGTTTTTCAATGATCTCCGCCTGTGGTGGGGTCTTTTTCGGTCCCATAATAGCAAAAGTACACTCAATATGGTCCAAAATGTCTATCAAACACAAACCACGTCCGCACTCAAAGAAAGGGGGTCACGAACTGGGACGCTGTGAGCGTGCGTCAGCTTCTCGTGGCCGCCACCGTGGCGCTGTTCGACCGCGTGGTTTGGTTTGTCCGCCGAAAACTAGTTCGTCAGCAGAGACTATATGCTCGCGAATTTAATGTTCTTGAGGCGAAAAGTTCGTGAGCTTAAGTGTTCGTCAGCGGAGGTTTTACTGTACTCACTATCCCTCCTCTGTACATGTGCAAACCATCTCAATCTACCCCTGGTCTACATCATGATGGTTAAATGACATGGAGAGTTCATATTATACATTGATAAGAACGTACCAGACGTGGTCTGTGGCAGGACAACCAGTAAACTGGTAAGAGGGTCATGGGTGTTCAAATTGTGCCTGTTGAGGAGCAAGGGATAGTACATCTGATCTGACAGACAGTGCATTGCAGCTTGCAGTACCGAGAGCCACAGACCAGTCAGGTGGTGTTAATATTATTGCTGATTGGTGTTGGTTGTTCATTGGTTGTTATAGCTGTGCTTAGATTCTGTATGTCAATCTTTTTCCTTTAAAACAAATCAACAACCAGACAAATTAAATGTTTTTTTACGCAACTAATCAAAGCAGTACATACAGAATATTGCCTAAAGAACATATAAATAGATGATGAGGATGAGGATGGAGTTTTTATTGCTTTTATTGCTACAGTGACGTAGTGCTTATGTTCGAGTCCCAGGCTCAGAAGTCTCTGTGCGGACGTTTTTACATGTTCTTTCTGCTTGCGTGAGTTTCCTCCCACACTCCCACATTAGACGAATGACGGTTGCAGATTGTTCCTCGGTGTGAGTGTGAATGTGGATAGTTGTGTGTGTTTTGGCCGTGCAATGGATTGGCTAGAAGACCAGGGTGTACCCTACCTTTGCCCAGTGTCAGTCCACGTGGCCCATATAGGATTAAGCAAATGAATGAGTATAAATGAGAATAAAGAAAATATAAATACAGGCATCCCTCACTTTCCGTGATTAATTGGGGCCGTGATCCCCACGCAACCATTGAAATCTGTGAAGTCGGATCACCCCCCCCCCCAACGTATACGTACATGGAAATGTGTATATAATATCAATGAATACATATTCAATGCTATAAATGCTTATAATAACAATTAAACATTAAAAATTAACATAAGATGTAAATACAATATAAATACACACACACACACACATACAGATGGAACTGCATGAGAAGAAGAGGACACGCATGCATACATACATACATACATACATACATACATACATACATACACACACACACACACACACACACACACACACACACACACACACACACACACACACACACACACATACACACATACATACACACACACACACATACATACATACATACGTACATACATACATACACACATACATACACACATACATACATACATACATACATACACACACACACACACACACACACACACACACACACACACACACACACACACACACACACACATACATACATACATACATACATACATACACACACACATACATACATACATACATACATACATACATACACACATACATACACACATACATACATACATACATGCGCACGCATGCATGCAGATGCGCCAGCTCTGCCTTCTGTCTTTTCCCCAGGGCCACTGTTTCTAAACCATACAACATCGCTGGCCTCTTATATAGATTTTATTACATTTCTATTTCTATTTGTTCTTAAATTTCATTTCACTTTCACTTTCGACCTCGCCCTGTTCGTATATCCGGATGGTTTTGATGGGAGATTTTGGGTTGATTTTTGTTCTGTGTTTGTTTAGGGTTTTTTTTTTTTTTTTGCATAATTGGCCTTGTCTTTGTGCCAGTTTCCTTAACTTTTTTTTCCCTATCCTTCCTTAATTTCCTTATTTTTTTTTATTTGATGAATATTTATTTATTTATTTTTTAAAAACCGCGATGCACTGAAGCCGCATTAATTGAAGCGTGAAGTAGCGAGGGATCCCTGTACACACACATACAGACACGTGTGTGCATGCACACACAGATGGGCGTGCACACACACATACGCACCTCACATAAAACGTTTTGTTTTTGTTTGTTTGGGGTTTTTTGTGGCATTATTGGTCTTGTTTTGCGGCATTTTCCTTAACTTTTCCCCCTATTCTTCCTTAATTTCCTTATTTTAAATTTTTCGATTAAATAAAAAAAAAAAAAACGCGATGCACTGAAGCGATGTGAAATGAAGCGTGAAGTAGCGAGGGATCCCTCGCTCTCTCTCTCTCTCTAAATATATATATATATATATATATATATATACTGTATATATGTATATGTAAATATATATATATATATATATATATATATATATATATATATATATATATATATATATATATATATATATATATATATATATATATTTAGAGAGAGAGAGAGAGAGAGAGAGAGAGAGAGAGAGAGTAAAGACATGAATGAAGTCAAGGACATCTGTACACTCCACTGCACTAGTAATATCACTGTAGTACATTTGCCTTGCAATATTTAGTCTCAGTCATCTGAGATAAATGGAAAAACGCATTGTAATACATTAGTAATTGATGTAAAGGTCAGTGGTGGTTCGAAGAAATGTATACAGTGTGGTTTATATTTGAGATTCCCTGATGTTGTTTTTCTGTTCTTGTCTGAAATGAATCGGTGAACATTGTGACATGTCCCAGTAGGAAAACTAATCAAACCTGACTTTAGCAGCAGGGGGCTGGATGGGTGAGCGAGTAAATTGCCAGATTAATCACAGCAGCACTGGAAAGAGATTCTACACTAATGAGTTTCTCACTCTATTTTTCTCTCCCTCCAGCCATACTGCTACCAACAGTGCAATGCTAAGACCTGGACACCCTTCCATATAATTCATACCATGCTTCTTACCATTGCTTTTGTTCAGACATGTTCCCTCTGGAGTAGCTTTAAGATGGTAAAGTGTTAAATACTGTGAATAACACTCACTGGGTATAAGCCAACACTTTGTTGATGCGTGTTGGCATTTAATTCCTCTATAGTTGTTTGAGCTGGGAATTCACAGCAATGCTCTGGGAATTGAAGAGAATGCTTGTAATTTTCTGTTGTTCTGGTTGGTGCCGAGCACTTTGTGTAGTTTTCTTCCTATAGGGCTGTAGGATATAGGCTAACAGGATATCCTTAATTACCCCAACATGTAAATCTGAGTGTGATATATGATATGTAAATGATTGTGTGTGTGTGTGTGTGTGTGTGTGTGTGTGTGTGTGTGTGTGTGTGTGTGTGTGTGTGTGTGTGTGTGTTGGGGGGGGGTTTGAGATGGCCTGCCAAACTCTTCTGGGTGTACCTGGGCCATGTCCCAGAGTCGACTGGGATGATCTCCAGCTTCCTGACATCCCTAACAAAGGCTAAAGTGATTTGGAGCATAAAAATTAGAATGAATAGACAGTATCCAGGGCAGCCGTGGCCTCGAGATAAAGGTGCTGGATCACAGATTCTAAGGTTGAGGGTTCAAGCCCTACTCTCAACGGGTTGTCCATGTCCTTCCAGTGCAGCTAACTTGGTTATCAAAGGCCGGCAGTGAGAGGTTTATGTGAAAGAACTATTGCTGACTTTCAACAAGACTAGCTACATAGCCGTCAGCATGTTTCTGCGCTGCAATGGTCTGGTTAGCTGTCCAGGGTGTACTCTGCCCTCGCCTGGAGTCGGCTGGGATGGGCACCAGCCTCCCTGCAACCCTAATTAGGATTAAGCAATTCCAGAAAATGAATGAATGAGACAGTTTCCAAAACTGATGAAAATGAAAAATTAATGAGTAAATATGACAAGAGTTTATTAACCTGTTTTATCAGCGTTTATAGCATGTGACAGATACGCCAATCTAGAGCGAATTACATTTCATCTTTTTCACACAACTGAGCTCAAGATCAAGGTTGAGGGCTTTGCTCAGGAGTCCAACAGAGACAGATTGATGCCATTGAGACTTGAACCCAAACCTTCCAGCTAACTGGCGAGACAGACAGATATACAGGGATCCCTCGCTACTTCGCGCTTCAATTCATGCGGCTTCAGTGCATCACATTTTTCTTTTTTTTTAAATATTCGTTGAATTAAAAAATAAGGAAATGAAGGAAGAATAGGGGAAAAAGTTAAGGAAAATCCACAAAACATGGTCAATTATGCAAAAAACCCTCCAAACAAACAAAAACAAACAAACAAAAAAAACAACCCAAACCTCCCCCAACAAAACTACGTACTTACATTTTTATGTGAGGTGCGCCTATGAGTGCACGTGCGTCTGTATGTGTGTGTATTTATATTTTATTTACATATTATGCATTATTTTTGAATATTTAGTTGTTATTATAATCATTTATAGATTTGAATATGTATTTATTGATATTATATACACATCTACATGTACATATACGTCAGTCGGGGGGGGGGGGTGATCCTACTTTGCGGAATTCGGCGGTCGTAGGGGGATATCAGTCCAAATTAACTGTGGAAAGTGAGGGATCCCTGTATCAAACTGATTTGTTAATGGTTATTCCATTTCATTTACCAGACCGCTTTACCCTTTAAGTATACCCTGAGCACCTCGTCAGACCATCACAAAGCCAGCAGATGTACTTGGGATTTCAGTGTGGAGTTTGTCTGTTCTGGGCAGTGAGGGCTCAGTGGTGATGGCAATGGATTACTGCTTGGAAGGTTAGGGGTTCAATCCTCTGTTCCACACTGTCAAATGCCTTAAGTGTAAATATGTTCTCTCTGTGTTTACATGGGTTTTAACATTCAAGAGGCTTTACTGTCGTTATGTTCATACATAGCAACATTTCCTACGAGGCTCTCAGCATTAATATGTACAAACAAGGTGAAATGGTACAAATGAGACAATAAACTGCAATTAATGCTGTCAAGAGAAGAATATTAACGAGTAATTCTGAACACTACATGAAGTAAAAATATAAAACTATAAAGTATATAAACTGTACAAAATATAATAATATAATACTGTATTCAAAGTAATACGCGCCCTGCTCGAATAAGCCCCCCACCACCACCACCACGACCACCATTGTTTTTTATCTTACGTCTAATAACCGCCCATATGTTCTGGAAGCAAAATCGTCGATCAAGCTTACCAATTTTATTCGATCAGTCTCTGTAACGGTAAAATGAGGCGTTCACTGCCTGTAAAAGTGAGTTCACACGGTACTTCAAGGACCCCTGCCACTGGGGAATGTCTATAATGTTCATCAGTAACTACACATTTGATTGTTCCGCCATGCTTTAAAAAACAGGAATATATTTTGCTGTGTTCTCTTGGTAACTGTCCAACAACCGATGAACCATTAGAAACTGCTACAGCAAAACTATGGGATGCTCTGAATGAATGGAGTGATGAGCCAGATATGGACCTATCAGAAAGTGATGATGAGTATTTTTCACTTAATTCTCCTGCTCACTAACTTCATAAATTTAAAGACATTCCTTGCCATGTGCTTTTGTTTATGTTGATGTTGATTGGTTCAACGTGCCATGTGCTAAACTTGACTTTCGTGTTGATTGGCTCGATTTTACTTCCGGAGAAATGTTTAATGGAACAGCACCGAGCGGGAAAAGTAAGGGGTCTTTTTTTTAATTTATGCTGTTTTCTGTTTATTTTTCAGCTTTCATGTAAGTAGTTTGGTTGATATCACAAAATGAATAATACAAATACCAGTAAAACTCTTTTACTGTTCTGTTATTATTCATGTTTTTCACCTACTCTATGGTAACTTACCGTTTCACTCCGCTGGTAATTTTTAAGTGCCCTGGGCGCTTATCATGTCGAATACAGTAATATTACCCCAGTGCAGCTAACTGGGTTATCAAAGGCCGGCCATGTCTCTCACTCTCTCTTGTGTGAGACTGTAAAAGAACCATTGCTGACTTCCGTCAAGAGTAGCTACATAGCTGTCAGCGTGTTTCTGCTCTGCGATGGCATGGCAAGCTGTCCAAGGTATACTCTGAGCTGGGCGCCACCCTCCTGGTGACCCTAATCGGGATTATGCGGTTCAGAAAATGAATGATTGATAATATAATATTATATTATGGCGGCATGGTGGTGAAATGATTGGCACGTCCACTGCACAGCAAGAAGGTCCTGGGTTCGATTCCCAGCTTGGGCATTTCTGTGTGGAGTTTGCATGTTCTCCTTGTGTTTGTGTGGGTTTCCTCTGGGTACTCCGGTTTCCTCCCACAGTACAAAAACTTGAACAGTAGGTTAATGGGCTGTTCCTAATCAACTCTAGGTATGAGTGTGAGCACTAATGGTTTTGTGAGTGTCAGCCCCGCCCCACCTGTAGTCGGCTGAGATGGGCGCCAGCCTCCCTGCGACCCTAATTAGGATTAAGTGTTTCAAAAAATGAAAGAACGAATTAATTATAATTATTATATAATTTAAAATATATAAAATAATAAACTGTAGCTATGAATGAACCCAGAACATTGAAATACACTATATGTATATTGAGTAGAATGGAACACGTACATGAATAAATAAATAGTACACCAAGGTGGGTAAACCCGAATGTAAATGAGGTAAAGTGCAGCAGTGCAACACAGTCGTAGAATTTGGGGATTCAATGTCCTTTTACAAATAACTGATCTCTGGATTAGAGTGTGAGTGTGTGAGGTGTGAGTATGTGTCAGTGAACAAGGGTTTATGTGTGTGTGTGTGTGTGTGTGTGTGTGGGGGTTGGTTGAGGTTGGAGGGGTGATGGCTTTCACCATTCAGGGGTAAAAACTGTTGTTGAGTCTGGTTCTGCTGGTCTTGATGTTTCTGTACTGCTTTCGTGAAGGAAGTGGTAGAAACAGTTCATCTCTTGGGTGTGTGGGATCTGTACCGATGCTGCTGGCCTACTTCTGGACCTGGACAGCATATATTGTGTCTAGATCTGGTAGACGGCAGCCCACAATCCCCTGAGCAGTTCTCACCACCCGGGCCAAGTCAGTTCTGTTGTTAGCAATGCCAGCAGCTGCCATAAAACAACATTGGGCTCCGGGTACTGTGGTTTCCTCCCACAGTCCAAAGACATGTACAGTTGGCTAAATGGCTGTTCCAGATTTCTCGTAGGTGTGAATGTAATTGTCAATGGCTTTGAGTTTGTTAGCCCTGTGACAGTCTGGCTAAGAGTGTGTACCTCAGCTTTGCCCAGTGTTGGATGAAATTGGTTCTACCCTCCCTGTGACCCTAATTGAATTAACAGGTTGGTCAAATAAGTGAAATTCGAGGCTCTATTATGTATATTCAAGAAGACAAGCCATTTTATGCTTATCTTGAATGTATATTTTGGACATGGGATTGAGAAATGAAATTAAAGTTTCATAATTTTGACAAAAAGACGACCACTTACCAGCCTTACCAGCTTTATCAGGTTTTCACTAAACACTTAAGAATAATTCAGCTCTCTCCAGGTATGGCGGATGTAGCATTGCTTGTCAACCCAAACCATGATCACGCATCTCCTTACATTTGTTGTTGTTGTTGTTTCCCCTGAAGATCACTGTGTGGTTTGCCATTTAGTCCACCTTGGGTCATGTCCTGCATTACCAGCTCTAATCACCCAGCATATTCTGTGGGTGTGTTTATTTTTGGAACTCCTCTTAAAATGGTTGGTCAGTACTGTAAGACAGAGAGAGAGAGAGAGAGAGAGAGAGAGAGAGAGAGAGAGAACACAGTTTGAAGCCAGCTATACAGTTCTATGTCTTGTAAAAGTGTATCCAACATACTCCGCTTTTATATTATCTTTAATTCAATACTTACTGGAAATTAAACACAAATTTAATAAAAGCCTGCATGCATTGTATTTCTCTTTGCACATTATTAAAAATAAATAAATAAATAAACCCCTATTGTTATTACAAGCTTCTTCATTGAAGAAAAAAAAAAAAAAATCTAATCCACACGGAGTGACGAGACTGTACTATGAAAAGCTGCATGTGATTCATGTGTATCCACCATTGATTCATTCATTCATTCATTTTCTGAACTGCTTAATCCTAATTAGGGTCGCGGAGAGGCTGGCAACCATCTCAGCCAACTTTGGGCGAGGGTGATTAGCCCCCCGAAGGACAGCTCACGAGGCCATTGCAGGACGTATGTCTGTCTTCCTTTCGGCTTTTTCCCTTTTACTCGGGAGTCGCCACAGCGAATCATCTGATTCGCACGTTTGATTTGGCAGAGGTTTTTTTTTTTTTTTATGTCGGATGCCCTTCCTGTCACAACCCTTTTTAGCAAGGGACAGAAACACCCTGACGACTTTGTGGTGAAGGAGGATATGAAGGCAGTTGGTGTAAGAGAAAAAGATGCAGAGGATAGGGTGAGATGGAGGCAGATGATTCGCTGTGGCGACCCCTGAAGGGAAAAGCCGAAAGGACAAGAAGAAGAAGAAGAAACACGCTGACGACTTTGCAGTGTACTCTTTACGAAAGTCAGCAATGGTTCTTTCACATAAACCTCTCACCAGGGACAGTGAGAGACATGGCCCACCTTTAATAACCCAGTTAGCTGCACTGGGAGGGGACAGTGACAACCCTGTGGAGAGTGGGACTCGGACCCCCAACCTTTGGATCAGCAATCCAGCGCCCTATACCACTAGACCACCACTGCCCCACTCCACCAGTAAATACGGAAGTTGTCTACATATGAATAACAGCTGGTTGTTCATTTATATAAACAAGCTGATTTTTTTCCTCGTGTATCGCTCGACTTATTTTTATATCTGCCTAGTTTTATCTTATTCAGGCATTCACCAGTGAGCACTGATGGCCCGGTGGTAAAGGTGCTGGAGCACTGATCCCAAGGTTGGGGGCTCAAGCCTCACTCTCAAATGTCACTGCCCCCCCCCCCAGTGCCAGTGCAGCAAACTGGGTTATCAAAGGCCAGCTATGTCTCTCACTGTCTATGGTGTCAGGTTCTTGTAAAAGAACTATTGCTGAATTTCAACAAGAAGAGGCTGCAAAGCCGTCAGCGTGTTTCTGCCCTGCGATGGCCTGGCAAGCTGTCCAAGGTGTACTCAGACCTTCTCCAGAGTCGACTGAGATGGACACAAGCCTCCCTTGTCCCTAATTAGGATTAAGTGGTTCAGTAGCTTAATATTTGTATGCCACCATTTTTTGCCTAATATAAACTGATAGATTCACTTCCTGTTTTCTTAAGACGGAAACAAACTCCTAAACAGATTTAAGCAACTTTTTCAAATGTAAGTAAAAACCACCTGATAATGAAAATATACACGTATTCATGTATAACAAGAAAACTTGGGAAGCTTGCCTTTCATTTTTGGTTTAAAGGTTTGATATCATTATTCAAGTTTAATCAAACTGCACTTATCAATAATTTAATGTACTTTTTACTTTAATTTAATGTTTAATTTTATTATTAATGTACTTGCTGAGTTTGTTATACATTGAAATTTTGGACAAGGATTGGAGAGTAATTCCTCAGAAATGTAGTTATAAACTTACGAAAAATCGAAGCAGTGGTTAATAGTGTTAGTCTATAAAAAGTTTTTTTAAAACGTATACAAACAAATTCAAATTATAGATAAATATCAGGAACAATAAACAAGCAAAGGTCAGACGACTGGTAAACAGTATCAACAAAGAAAACAAGAACAACAAACCAGGTAAAGAGGAAGCGATAATCAAAGCCCAGAATCAAATTGTACAGGAAGACGATGTAAACGTGACAGTGTTGGATATTTGTGGCACTCACGTTGATGTTTAAAGACATCAATATGGTTTAAAAAAATTGAAATAAAACCAGACGGTCTGTTGACTTACTTTCCTGGATTATTTATATGCAGTTCAGTTTTCTTTGTAATGATTGACATTCGTCGTAAAGAAGAGTTAAAAGCCTTTCAGAAAATCCACCTTTTTGTGAAAACACGTCATTTGACACTGAAAAAATAGCGATTAACATAAGTGATACATTCAAGTCTATATGGTTTATATCAGGGATGTCAAACTCGTGCCACAAAAGGCCATGTGGCTGCAGGTTTTTGTTTCAACCAAGCAGCAGCACACCTGACTTGGCTCATTCAAACAACTGATAAGAGTCTTCAGGCATTTGATTGGTCAGTCTCTGGACAGAGCACACAGATTGACCAATCAAATGCCTGAAGACTCTTAGCAGTTGTTTGAATGAGCCAAGTCAGGTGTGCTGCTGCTTGGTTGAAACAAAAACCTGCAGCCACATGGCCCTTTGTGGCACGAGTTTGACACCCCTGGTTTATATTATATTAGTATATAATACTAATTATATACATTAGTTATATTTACACTCTCACAAAAGCAGCTGTTTGTTATATTTTTTTGTTTACATAGGTCTCATTCTAAAGATATGACCTTGAAACCCATTTGATCATTATCTCACATAATTCAGTGCAGTACAGGGATCCCTCGCTACTTTCTTCTTCAGGTTCTGCGGCTTCAGTGCATCACGGTTTTTTTCAAAAATGAGATTTCCTTTTGGCCTTTTCCCTTTGTCAGGGGTCGCCACTGCGAATGATTTGCATATTTGATTTGGCATATATTTTTATGTCGGATGCCATTCCTAACACAACCCTTTAGCAAGGGACAGAAACACGCTGACGGCTTTGCAGCCTACGGTTTTTTGCAGCGTTTTTTTTTTTTTCAAAAATATTAATTGAAAATTAAAAAAAAAAATAAGGAAATTAAGGAAGAATTGAGGGAAAAGTTAAGATAAGTGCCGCAAAACAAGGCCAATTATGCAAAAAAAAAAAAAACAACAACAAAAAAACAACAACAAACAAACAATAAACAACCCAAAACCTCCCAGCAAAACTAGTTACATTTTTGTGAGGAGCGCATCTGAGTACGTATGTGTGTATTTATATTTTATTTATATCGTTGCATTATTTTTGAATGTTTAATTGTTATTATACGCATTTGTAGCGTTGAATATGTATTTATTAATATTATATACACATATACATACATGTATGTATACATCAGTCAAGGGGGGGGGGGTCGATCCTACTTCGCGGAAATTGGCGGTTGCGGGGGGTCTCGGTCCCCATTAACCGCGGAAACTGAGGGATCCCTGTATTTTTTTTCTCTTGTGTGCTTTATATTTCATTGTCTGCTTACACTGATCCTTTCATATTTAACGACATCCTGTCACCTTGCGAAAGTCAAATATTTCTGAAATGTCCATCTGGTCCCGCAGTGGACTTGCATCCTGATCAATAGCTGCTTTTCTTCTTTACTCTTTCTTATACTCTGGCACCAGGCTGTGCTTCACACTTTCCTGCTGAGGATCTACTTCACACTAGCTTTTGAATTTGGAGCATCTGCTGAGAGTGTTGCAAAGTAGATATTACAAAGCTCCAAGTCTGAATTGCCTGAATGACTCTTCACTTTTTTTTTGTTTTTTTTTTTTTTTTAAGTTTTCCCAGTGTAATGATCAGAAGTCAAGAGGCTTGGACTCGCATGTTGCGCCACTCATATACAGTATAAGGATATTCGATTCAGTATAAGATGTTTTCAAAGTCCTGGAAAGCCTGTAAAACATGTTGTGTTCCTTGCACCGGGGAGTCTCCGTATGGGCACTAGGACTCCCAAAGGGTCCGGGATCTTATTACAGTGGGGCCAATTACAATGCATATCATAGACAGTACAAGGGGGCAGTGGTGGTCTAGTGGTATAGGGCGCTGGATCGGTGATCCAAAGGTTGGGGGTTCAAGTCCCACTCTCCACAAGGTTGTCACCATCTCTCACTCTCTCATGTGTTCTCTGGGATGAAAGATCAGGAATAGAAAACTCTAAAGGGTCTCTCACCACAATTGTTTTTTTTTTTGAACCGCTCTCATGCACTACCAGCTGTCGTCTCTTCAGTCCACCTCAGTCCATCCAGGCTATTTCCACTGAGTGCAGCAAATTGACTTAGGTTCTGTCAATGTCTCCACTTCTTGATTTAACCGTGAAACCCGAGTACTAGAATTCCAGTCTACACGGACAGATGACTTTCAGAGCCACAGAGAATACAAAGTACTGACACAATGCTTTATTTGCCTCATGTAGGACATATTGATTGATTTATTTATTTATTTATTTATTTATTTTTTAATTGTCTGTCTTAAATAGAAGGTAGGAGATTAGAGAGCTGTTAATGAACAAATCATGAGTTTTCCCTCTATCGTCATTTCCTTATTGTGTTCTTTTCTCGAGTGTGCAGCTATTGTATATTAGCTCACTGACACCGTACACCCTGGACAGCTTGCCAGGCCATAGCAGGGCCAACACTCACACTCACATCTAGGTTTGTATGTTTTTGGACCGTGGAAGAAAACCAGAGTACCCAGAAGAAACCCACACAAGGAGAACATGCAAACTTCACACAAAATAAACACTTGAGGCCGGGAATCGAACCCATACCCTGTTCAATTTACCTCAAAATATTCCATATATTATTGTATGTATTATGTGTAGGATCGAAATCTCGAGGTGCATTTGCTACAACAGTGTTGCATTTTTGGCAAAAAGTTTCCTTCTTTCATTTCTAAATGTAGGGGCACTGTAGTGTGCAATTTAACTGAGAGAAGCCCCGCCTCCCCATCTCTCCTTCAAGGTCTGCCTCTCTTTCTTTCTCTCTGTCTGTCTTTCTGTCTCCATCTCTCCCTTTCTCTCGCTCTGACTTTCTCTCATATTCGGTCTCCCGCTCATTCTCTCTCTCTCTCTCTCTCTCTCTCTCTCTCTCTCTCTCTCTCTCTCATTCTTTCTTTCTCCTCTTTGTTTTTCTTTTGCTCATTCTCTTTCTCTGTCTTTCTCTCTCATTCTGTTTGCTCTTTCATTCGCTCTCTCTCTCTTTCTCTCTCTCTCTCTCTCTCTCTCTCTCTCTCTCTCTTCCTCTCTGTCATTCTTATGCCTTCCCGTGCTCTCGCTCTTTTTCACACACACACACACACACACACACACACACACACACACACACACACACACACACACACACACACACACACATCTATAACTGAACCACAGATCCCGCACCCACCTACATACTCTTTGTAAACTGCCATGTCTCTGGTCTGCAATTGTGCTCTGAGTCCATATCTGTGGTGGGGGGTGGGGGTGGTGGGGGTGGAGAGAGAGGGGGATGAGGGGAGGGAGGGGGAAGAAAGAGAGAGAGGGGAGAGGAAGGGGAGGGAGAGAGAAAGAGAGAGGGAGAGGGAGAGATAGAGAGAGTGGGAGGGGAGAGGGAAAGAGAGGGGGAGGGGGCGAAAGAGAGAGGGAGGAAAGGAGGGAGGGAGAAAGAGAGAGGGGAGAGAGAGAGATCGAGAGAGCGAGGGAGGGGGAGGGAGGGAGGAAGAAGGAGGGAGGGAGGAAGAGGGAGGGGGAGAGAGAGAGGGTGAAAGAGAGGGAGGGGAGAGAGAGGGGAGAAAGGGAGGGAGGGAGAGAGGGGAGAGAGAAAGAGAGAGAGGGGGAGAGAGAGAAGGGGGTGAGAGAGAGGGGGCGAGAGGGGGCGGAGGGTTGAGAGAAAGCGGGAGAGAGGGGGAGGAGAGAGAGGGGAGGGGGAACGGGAGAGAGAGAGAAGAGGGAGAGGAGGCAGGGAGGGAGAGAGAGGGGAGGAGAGAGAGAGAGAGAGAGAGGGATGGGAGAGAGGGGTATGTGTGTACGGGGGTTGCCATGTAATCAAAATTACAAATTATAGAACTCGGTGATTTTTCCTGTTGCGGTCTGATCACAGTGATAGAGCAGAGATGAGAACGTTCTTGAGTTCGGTGGTGCAGCGCTGTTCGGGTGCTGAACACATGATTGTGAGTGGTGAGTTCTAATCACTGTTTCCGCACTAAGGTCCCTCAGCAGGGTACTAACCACAAGTGTCCCCCTGTTCACTCGGTAATCCAGTGCCTGCCCTGTTAATGGGTACCAGCAAAAATAACCAGGAAAAAAAATTGAAAATGTAATGTTTTGAAATGGGCAAGACAAGATCCAGACGTTCCTCCAATAAAAATATTCTGTGAGAAGATTTTCATCAATATTTCAGAATTTAAGCAGTTCTGCCGCCCCGTCACCCGTCACCCCCCCATCAATAGACACGACTGGTATTCAGTTACCACATACAACAGTATACAGTTATTAATGACCGGGGAGGATATTCTTTTTCTTTCGGCTGTTTCCTTTCTCAGGGGTCGCCACAGCGAATCATCGCTTGTTTGATTTGGCATAGGTTTTTACTTCGGCTGCCCTTCCTGACACAACCGTTTATCAAGGGGCAGAAACACTCTGACGGCTTTGCAGCTACTCTTTACAAAAGTCAGCAATGGTTCTTTTACATGAACCTCTCACCATGGACAGTGAGAGACATAGCCGACCTTTGATAACCCAATTAGCTGCACTGTGGGGACAGTGACAACTTTGTGGAGAGTGGGACTCGAACCCCCAACCTTTGGATCAGTGATCCAGCCCCTTTTACCACCAGGTGTAGTTCTGTAATTGGGTTCTCCTAAATCAACAGTCAGGACCTGAGTGAAAATCTGATGATATTTTTACACTCAGGCTGACCGAGATATTGATTGAGATCGACCCTAATTAGGGTTGTGGGGAGGCTGGCGCCCATCTCAGCCGACTCTGGATGACTCCAGGCCATCGCAGGGTAGAAGCACGCTGACGGCTATGCAATTACACTTGTTGAAAGTCAGCAATGATTCTTTTACATGAACCTCCCACCATAGACAGTGAGCGACATGGCCGGCCTTTGATAACCCGGTGAGCTGTACTGGGCGTGGGGGGCAGTGACAACCCGTTGAGGGTGGGGCTTGAACCCCAAACCTTGGGATCAGTGATCCAGCACCTTACCAGCAGGCCTGTCCCAGCACTACCCCACCTTTTTTCAAGAATTCACTAAAGATACACACACACACACACACACACACACACACACACACACACACACACACACACACACACATTAGAATGCACAGCTGATGATTCCTCCTCACAAAAGAAGCACTAATAGACATTTCCTTTGGGGAGACTTAATGTTCAAGTTAATATGAATAATATTATATGAATAATAAATATTAATGTTTGGTATCAGGTCAGGTGATTCCCGTCACCCCCCACTTGATATCCTACAAAACCACTTGAAGTGGACGCTTGCATTTCTTTTCCGCTCCGCCCATCTTTTGTGTTTCTTTTGTGTGCATGCCACACAGGAAGTGGGGCTCTTTTGTAACCACGATGTGTGGGTAGAGTTGACGTGAGACACAGATCTAAGATGAGATTCTTCTTGCACTTATGAAAAAAAAATATATATATACTAAAAATAGCTTTGTGGAAATCTTATATAAGAACACTTCCTGAATCAAGAATCTAGAAAAGTATCAGATAGCAAGTCTGAAACCAAATCTCAGAAGTGTTTATTGGAAAGAGAACATTTCAAGCACATCTGAGCTGCATATATTTACCCATGGTTCCATCATAAGGTTGATATTTATTATTTACTATTGTCACAAAATATTTATCCTCAGTAGTTTAATAGTAGTTTCAGATACAGGGATCCCTCACTTTCCGCGGTTAATTGGGACCGAGATCCCCAACCGACCATTGGATTCCACGAAGTAGGATCAGCCCCCCCCAACTGACGTATACGTACATGTACAGACACTCCCCACTTTACATTTATCCGTTTTACGCGTTTTTTTTTTTTTTTTTTTTTTTTTTTTTTATTATAAGTCAAATTTTGAGTTTAACGTGTTCTCTGTCGTACGAGACGTACCTACATAGTACGCTGACGTAATACGTTACTTATGATTTACAAACGACAGACTGAACGTGCCCCTCCTTCTTCCCAGTTCACCGCGTGTTACCCTTGTGTAAAGACGTCGTCTCTGTGATCTTTGTGTTTACGCTGTTTTGCGGACTTTTGTAACCCGAAAGCAAATATGGTTGATCAGAAGCGTCAGCCTACTAGTGATGGTGGTAATCAGAAAAAGCGGCAAGCCATCTCATTAGACCATCGGAACCATTTACAAGAAGAAAGATCGCATCATAGAGAATGTTAAAGGCTATATTTGATACTGTATTTGATATTTAATGAGTGAATTTGATTAAAATTTATCTATTTGAAATTATTTTTCTTGAATTTAATTTAATTGAAATTAATGTTGATATTATTTGATATATTTGATATTATTTTACAAGGTTATGTTTATAATCAATTATTTAGGGGTGTTTTATGAGATACAGTAATGGTATTTATGGATGTATAGTACAGTATGAAGGTCATACGTCACTGGAACATACAGTAATAACTTACGTTTTTTTTCACCTTACGTTCGGCCGTCCGGAACCGAACAAAAACGTAAGTCAAGGAGCGTCTGTATATGTGTATATAATGTCAATAAATGCATATCTAATGCTATAAATGCTTATAATAACAATTGAACATTCAAAAATAAAGCATAAGATGTAAAAAATATATAAATACACACACACAGATGCGCACCTTACAAAAATGTAAGTAGTTTTGTTGGGAGGTTTTGGGTTTTTTTTTTTTTTTTCAGAATTGGCCTTGTTTTTGTGGCATTTTCTTTAACCTTTTCCCCTATTCTTCCTTAATTTCCTTATTTTTTTAATTCGATGAATATTTAAAAAAAAAAAAAAAAAAAAACACAATGCACTGAAGCCACATGAATTGAGGTGCAAAGTAGGGAGGGATCCCTGTAATTCATTCTCTTTACTCCTATTACAATCACATACAGGCTGAAGCCTATCCTAACTGATACAGGGTGAAGGCGAGGTTTACCCTGAGCAGTTTCAAGGGCTAACACACACACACACACACAACACAACACACACACACACATCCAGGGGGAATTTGCAGCCAGGTAGCCTACTGTGCATGTATTTGGACCATGGAAGGAAACCCATGCAAACACAGGGAGAACATGCAAACTCCACACAGATACGCCCGAGCATGTGACTTGATCCCAGAGCCTTTATGCTGTAAAGTGGACATGCTAACCATTGCACCACCATGCCGCTGGAATTTAAATCTAATGAATAATAACACCAGGCTTTAGTTGGGTACAGTGATACCTCAGCTCACGAACATAATTGGTTCCCAGAAAGTGTGTGTGAGGCGAAAAGTTCGCCTTCCGAACATTTATTTCCCATAAGAAACCATTAAAATGAGAATAATCCGTTCCCAGGTCCCCATAAAACATAATTTTCTACTAAATAAGCCTTAAAACTACACAAAAATATACCTTATTTTATGTATAATAAATGTGCTATTGTATTGTAATTAAAGAAATAAACTGTACTGTATAATAAAGTCGTTTTATTTACCTTTGTGATGGTAGTTGCGTACTGGTACTGGGACGCTGAGTCACACAAACGCACACCGCGTTCGTGTTTTTCAATGATCTCCGCCTGTGGTGGGGTCTTTTTCGGTCCCATAATAGCAAAAGTACACTCAATATGGTCCAAAATGTCTATCAAACACAAACCACTTCCGCATTCAAAGAAAGGGGTGTGACGAACTGTGACGCCGTGAGCGTGCGTCAGCTTCTCGTGGCCGCCACCGTGGCGCTGTTCGACCGTGTGGTTTGATTCGTCCGCCGAAAACTAGTTCGTCAGCAGAGACTATATGCTCGCAAATTTAATGTTCTTGAGGCGAAAAGTTCGTGAGCTTAAGCGTTCGTCAGCGGAGGTTTTACTGTAGTTATTATGGGCTGATTTATAAGATAAAATTCAAAAGTTGATCTCGGACTATGTGCTTGTTGTTTAAGGGAAATCTCAACTCTACATGAGGTTCCTAAGTGCGATCGCTGCGAATAATGCTCTCTAAAACCTTCTGTACTTATACATACTCCACAAACTCCATTCCTTTTTGGGAGCGCCAATCCTGTGCCATCAGTAATAATACCAAGTTTAAGTAAAATACGAACGTCTGTTTATGGGTCATAGCAAAGACCAACACAGTCCGCAGTCAATCAGTCCTCAAGCAGCAGTGTGATACATAAATGGCTTCAGTGCATCATGTGTTTTTCAAAAATATTAATCGAAAAAATTTAAAAATTTGGAAATTAAGGAAAAATAGGGGAAAAGTTAAGGAAAATGCAGCAAAACAAGGCCAATTATGCAAAAAAAACAAACAAACAAAAACAACCCAAAACCCCCCAACAAAACTACTTACATTTTTGTGAGGTGCGCGTCTGTATGTGTGTGTATTTATATCTTATTTACATCTTATGTTTTGTTTTTGAATGTTTAATTGTCAATATAATCATGTATAGCGTTGAATATGTATTTATTGATATTATATAAGCGGACAGTGGTGGCCTAGTGGTATAGGGCGCTGGATTGCTGATCCACAGGTTGGGGGTTCGAGTCCTACTCTCCACAAGGTTGTCACTGTCCCCCCAGTGGTGCTAACTGGGTTATCACAGGCCGGCCATGTCTCTCACTGTCTATGGTGTGAGGTTCATGTAAAAGAACCATTGCTGACTTTCGACAAGAATAGTTGCAAAGCCATCGGCATGTTTTCGCCCTGCGAGGGCCTGGCGAGCTGTCCAGGGTGTACTCTGCCCTCGCCCGGAGTCGGCTGGGATGGACGCGAGCCTCCCTGCGACCCTAATTAGGATTAAGCGGTTACAGAAAATGAACTGAACTGATATTATATACACATGTACATATACGTCAGTCAAAGGGGGGGGGTGTGTGTGTGTGTGTGGATCCTACTTCGCGGAAATCGGCGGTCGCGGGGGGGTGTGTGTCTTGGTCCCCATTAACTGGGAAAGTGAGAGATTCCTGTACTAGTCAAAAACTTTACGCTTACTAACGCATTTGCTGAACCACATCGTCCAGTGGTTCCCAATCTTTTTTTACTCCTACACCCCTAAAAATGATATTTATTTCAAAGATTACATCCCTGCTTCTCGCACCCCATGGAATGATGTCTCGCACCCCTGGTTAACAACCCCTGAATAGTCCTATTACAGTGACAGGGTAGTTGAAAACTCTTATCAGCTGACTCTAGGCGAAAGCGGCACGCCAGACCATCACAGGGCAAGAAATAAGCAACGACTCACACTCACAAACTAGGGCCAATTTGGAGCAGCCAGTTTTCCTAATGTCTTCTGGTTACGCTAGGAAACCAGAAAACCTGGAGGAAACACATAATCACGGGGAGAGCACGTAAACCCCACACAGAAATGCATGAGCCGGGCAGGTGTACCAACCACTGCGATTTAAAACCTTTCGTTAATTCAAATCAAGAATCAGACGATGTTTTCAGCATTTTAGAAGATTTGTCATTTTTATACACCCTTTCTAAAGTGTACGCAAAATGGTTGGAAATACAAAAGTAAACAATAAAAACCATAAAAATATCCAGTGAGTCGTGGTTCTGAGGGAGGAAGAGAGGGTAGAAGAGAAAGGTCAGACTTTTTCATGCCAGCAGGAAGCTTACGGTAACACGTACAATCCCTGCGGATTAAGCACCAGAATAAAACTACAGCACCAGCTAAATATCCCAAAACGTAAAATACTCGCGCCAACAACTCGGTTTATATTTACTTGATTCATTCATTCACTTTCTGAACCACTTAATCCTAAGTAGGCTTGCGGAGAAGCTGGCGCCCATCTCAGATGACTCCAGGTGAGGGCGGGGTACACCCTGGACAGCTCGCCAGACCATCACAGGGCCAACTCTGACACAACCATTCATACCTCACACTCAGGGGAGATTTAGAACAGCCAATTAGCTTACTGTGCATGTTTTTGGACTGTGGGATGAAACTTGAGTACCCAGAGGAAACCCATACAACCACGGGGAGGACATGCAAACTCCACACAGAAACACCCGAGCTGGGAATCGAACCCAGGACCTACTTGCTGTGAGGTGGACGTGCTATCCACTACACTACCGTGCTGCCCTATTCTTATTACTGATGTTGTTGTTGTTGTTGTTGTTGTTTTGCCACTCTAATAAAACTCCTAGAGGAAATGTAATTATCAGTGACCTTGCTGCTGAAGCGAAAAACCACTGGAGCTAATTGGTTTGAGTCCTTGATTGTTTGTGTATCATGACATTTACTTTTTTCTCGTTATCAGTGTAAAATTAAAGCAGACGCAGGTGTGTTTTATACGTTTTTTGTTTTTTTTTCTCCTTTAAAGGAGGTTAAATATTATATACCAATGAACAACTTATAATTTTGCACATGGCTGTGAGTAACGTACGTAGATTAAATATGTTGTGATTTGTTTTATAACATTTGGAGCCATATATGTTTTAATATTAGGTGTTAACCATATATTTGTTTAAAATATTTTAATTAAAAATACAAACTTTTTATGCCAATAGAAATGAGTAGGACTGTCCTTACAGTGCTGTTTCCTCACTGTTGGTATAATTGCTCCCTCTAGTGTTAAATCCCGAGTATCACAGTCTTTTGCTCGACAGTGGAGTCAGTGGGTCATTCTGTGATGGATCCCATCAGGTTGTTCAGGGTGATAAGGCAGCATCAGCTCTAAAGACATGAATTGTAAAATAATTTTGTCTGAATCTTCCTGTGTATTTTTACATTTGTTCAGCACTATATGTTTTTTTTTTTTTTTTTTTTTTTTTTTTTTTAACCACAGAATTACCTTATCAGGTTAATCACATATTGAGATGTGTTGTTCTAGGCATCACTAAACCTTGTATGATGGAAGACCATCCGTACACAACAATACTTTATTCATAAAATCAGCCTGCATCGCATGCACTCTTATTTTTTCAGGCCTCACATTTCGATAAAAAGTGCTTCTAAAAATTATAAAAATCCCTAAAGAAAGGTGATATTAAGAATTCTACAAACTCAGTGTTTCTTTTCAATCATTTTCCCCCCTGCTAATATTTCTACATACATTTTCATGATTAGCATTCTTGCTAATGATAGGCCCTTTCACTCTGAGGAACACTCTCAAATGTGGCCCGAAGGTAGGGTAATGGATTACTGATCCAAAGGTTGGGGGGGCGGGTGCAAGTCCACTATCACCTGGTTGTCACCACTGTCGTCGTCCCCCCCCCCCCCCCCAATAAAAGAACCATTGCTGAACTTTGCCAAGAGTAGCTGCATTACCCATCAGCGTGTTTATGGCCTGGTGAGCTGTTCAGGGTGTACTGTGCCCTTGCTCAGAGTTGGCTGAGATGGGCGCCAGCCTTCCTGTGATGATAATTTTAAGATTTCTGCCTTATTTTCATATGAACTCCCAGTGCAGCTAACTGTGTTATCAAAGGCCGGCCGTGTCTCTCACTGTCTATGTTGAGAGGTTCATGGAAAAGAACCATTGCTGACTTTCGTCAAGAGTAGCTGCATTTCCTGGCGAGCTGTCCAGGGTATACTCTCTGCCCTCAATCAAAGTCAGCTAAGCTGGGCGCCAGCCTCCCCGCAACCCTAATTAGGATTAAGCGGTTCAGAAAATGAATGAATTGTGAATATTTTATGTCCCAAAGTACATTCAGTTCAGTTCATTTTCTGTACCCGCTTAATCCTAATTTGGGTCGCGGGGAGGCTGGTACCCATCCCAGCCAACTTCGGGCGAGGGCAGATTACACCCTGGACAGCTCGCCAGGCCATCACAGGGCGGAAACACGCCAACGGCTTTGCAGCCTACTCTTGTCGAAAGTCAGCAATGGTTCTTTTACATGCCTCACACCATAGACAGTGAAAGACATGGCCGGCCTTTGATAACCCAGTTCGCTCCACTGGGGGGGACAGTGACAACCTTGTGCAGAGTGGGACTCGAACCCCCAACCTTTGGATCAGCGATCCAGCGCCCTATACCACTAGACCACCACTGCCCGCCCCAAAGTACATTCTTTATTTAAATTCCTCATTTGAACGGCTCGGGTACAGTGTGCCCCACCCTGATTGTACATATGTGCAGATAATTACTGTGTATTGTCTCTACATGGCTGCTGACATGATATTTTCCAATATTAAAGTGATGTAAGGAATACATTAAATATACAGTAATTGCATCATAAACAGGCTACTAATAACCTTTACAGCTTCATGAACCATGTACATTTAACTCATGCAATGTGAGCACACACACACACACACACACACACACACACACACACACACACACACACACACACACACACAAGTGAAAATAATACCTGCTATCCTGTTGCTGATTACATCTCCATGAAAGCAGCTACAGTGTACTGGAGGAAGATGTGATGTGGTTGCTTCAGGACATGGATTTGTTCTTCTCAGTTTTGCCCACAAGATGACAGCAAAGTGTCATCTACTTGTTCTTGTAACCCTGAGGTACGAGAATGAGCTCGTGTTCATTTCACTGGATGCATGTGGTCAGTAATGTCCTGAAATTTCATGGTGGATCTGCCATCATTATCATTGGTCCGGTGATGTTCGTGTTCTCAGAGTACATAACCTAGTATGTCGGCGAAAGTCGTTGCTGCTAAGAAGTGTAGTGCATAACTACTTGTGCATGATAAAGAGCATTTAGGTTTTAATGTCCAATTTTAATTACCCATAGCTGTTATCTGACAAAATTTCTATTTCAGTGATTTCAGCATCATATATTGACTTTGCATCTTCTATAGTTCAAACATTTCGAGTGCAGCTGTGGCCTAATGGTTAAAGAAACAGGTTTGGAATCTAAAAGGTGACTTGGTTTGATTTCTGAACTGACAGGAAATAATGTGTGTGTGTGTGTGTGTGTGTGTGGAGGGGGGGTTGGGGGGGGAGACACCTCTTTTTCCTCCACTTTCAGTAGTGAAGTGCTCTGGAGCAACACTCCTCATCCCCAACTGCTTTCTGAGCACTGTGATGTAGCTGACCACTGTTCTGAGTGCATGTGTGTGTGTGTGTGTGTGTGTGTGTGTGTGTGTGTGTGTGTGTGTGTGTGTGTGTGTGTGTGTGTGTGTGTGTTTGTGCTCACATTGCCTGAGTTAAATGTACTTGTTTTATATGGAGGCTTGAATACCTTGAAAAGTACTTGAAAAAAATAATTTCTTTTCAAGGGCCCTGGAATTGCCATGAAAACCAATAGTGTTCTTACTCCATCCTCGAATGGTACTTAATTTTTAGCTTTGGGTCTATCTGCACAATAAATATATCTGATTTTTGTATCTTTTCTACAATAAAGTCACAGAAAATTGATGTTTGTCAAACAGCGTCTGCTAACACATCTTCCCGGAAATTCCGCTTGATGACACAAAATTACAGTACAGTATAGCATCTTCTAGGTCTGTTGTACAACATTCAGATCCCTTTTCGGCAGTTTGGTAATGTGCTCGCAGGCAACCTTTGCGCATGTCAGGAGTGAATAAATATTTATAAAAAAATAAAAAAACTGAAGAAGACGCTATTGTACCAACAACCACAATGCCAGGCGGTCAGTGCATATTTAAAGCGGAGTGGCAGTAGAACAAAGACTACAGTGATTGGATGGAAATCGGCAAAAGTTGGCATCATGCATTTTGCAAGGCATACGGGGAAAAAAAACCCAAAAAAACATTGCAGTGGGTGCTCTGGGGAGGAGCATTAAAGTTGTACATAAAATCAAATGTCACCCACTCAAAAAACATGCAAAGACTTTTAAGAACCAAGGAGCATGAGGGTACTCTGATAGCAGGCTCTTTCAAAGGAAATGCAGTCGAAACAACTGCCACATGCACCAACGTTCGCGTTACCATGACTACGCTGAGTGGATCCGCAACCAGTACCAAAGTCAAAGGTGAAAAAAGTGTTTTCATATACATTTATATTTACATATACATTTAAGAAAGTGTGTGGTTTTTTGTTCCAGTTTATTAAAATTATTGCATATTTTCCAGCAAAATAATAAAATGATTTAAATGTTTTATTTAGTTATTATATTGAAATGTAATAGTTGACATTTTAAGAATGTTTGTATTCTTACACATATTAATTTACAGTTTATCAAAATTATTGTATTTCACTCTTTGAAAGTCAGAAACAATATTTCTTTTTGTATTTTACATTTTTTTAAACATGACTTGAAAAGGAAAATTTATTCCTTGAAAAGTCCTTGAAAAATGTTTGAATGACAATTGTCCCAATGTGTGGGAACCATGAATGTAGAGCCAGATTTCCCTTGTGGGATTAATACAGTATATCCAAAATCAAAACATTTAAAATGGATAATAACCTTAATCATTGCTGTCCTGCCCTAAACTCAAATTTACTGGATTTTTAATGAAATCATAAATATGAGGTTAACTACACAGTAACATCTCAACTTGAAACTAATACATTTATAGACTGCTCATGACTGGCTCAGAGAAAAATATAAGAGTTCAATGTTTCCATTTTCTGCTGTTGAACTTCAACTGGAGAATTACTTTACCTACTGTCAGAATGTCACAACTTTCGTTGTATTTACTAAATAATTCATAGTTATAAAATAATCTGCTTTACAGTGAATAACTCTGCAAAGAGATTGGTATTCCTACATGCCCCCTGGTGCCAGATGCCTACTTTGACTAAATTGTACCCTGATGATCCAGATGAATAAAGACACTTTAGTCAAATAACAGGTGCCAAGCAGGCGAAGGTACAATGAGTCTCCAATGTGCACAAAGTTATGAACAAGTATAAACAGATGCAAACTACTTCATTTATATTACATTTAATTTTAAAGTATTTGGCAGGCAGTCTTCTCCAGTGGAGCCCACATTGGTGCCTTTTTACTCATATAAATAGATACGAGAACAGTAAGGAGATGTATACACACACACACACACACACACACACTCACACACATTTTATATATATTTTTATATATATTTTATTATTATATATATATGCAGTGTAATTTGCTTGTAAAAAGCTTGTTGAGTAAGGTATCATGCCAAAAGTAGGACTCATAACATCAAGTAAAATCTGTTAGGAATAATCAAATGTTTTGAACATAATTATGTTAAAAAAAGAAAAAACACATACATGGTGGGCAATGGTGGTCTAGTGGTATAGGGCACTGGATCGCTGATCGAAAGGTTGGGGGTTCGAGTCCCACTCTCCACAAGGTTGTCACTGTCCCCCCCAGTGCAACTAACTGGGTTATCAAAGGCCGGCCATGTCTCTCACTGTCTATGGTGAGAGGCATGTAAAAGAACCATTGCTGACTTTCGACAAGAGTAGGCTGCAAAGCCGTCAGCATGTTTCCGCCCTGCGATGGCCTGGCGAGCTGTCCAGGGTGTCCTCTGCCCTCGCCCAAAGTTGGCTGGGATGGGCACCAGCCTCCCCGCGACCCAAATTAGGATTAAGCGGGTACAGAAAATGAACTGAACTGAACATACATCACAATCATTTACTTGCACTTATTATCCAATAGAAGACCATGAGAGAGGATCATCATCAATATCTGATGCCTGCTACTAGTGCTACAGTGGTGCTTGAATTTTGTAGATAAATAAATAGATAAGTAGATCGATCGATATATTCTCTATTAAATCCAGAGGAAAATTTGCATTTTTTTTCAGCATCATTGCAGTAAAATAGTACACACTTATTTTTTTAAATATATTATATATACACTCGATCAAGTGGTTCACAAAATGAATAATATATAGTAAGGCATATACTGTATGTGTTTGTGTATATAAGTATGTATGATGAGGCATCGATAGTAAAAAATTAAAAGTTTGAAGAACTTTTGGCCGACATTGATGAAAGGACAAGAAAGTTTGAGAATTTAATATAATACTGTGATTGTACAAATTGGCAGTTTAGTGCAGAGATTAACAAAAGTCCAGTGTAAACATTCATGTGTAGATTAAGGTGCATGGCGTGCTGTGAGAGGTGGTGGTGCAGTGCAGTCTTTTGTTGACCTGGTTACCGGCTCTACTGTATATAGCAAATAGCTATACTTTAAAAAGTCCAGTGTAAACATGTTTGTGCAGGTTAAGGTGTGTGGTGTGGTGCAGTACAAAGTAAGTGTGTGTGTGTGTGTGTGTGTGTGTGTGTGTGTGTGTGTGTGTGTGTGTGTGTGTGTGTGTGTTGACTTCTCTGTATGGTAGCATGGTGGCGTAGTGGTTAGCATGCCGCCTTACATCAAGAATGTCCTAGGTTTAAGTCCTGGGACTGGTAAGGACGGTTCAGATGTTTTCCCCTGTGTTTGTGTGGGTTTCCTCTAGTTACATACAAATTAAGATAATTGGCTATTCCCAAGTTCTCTTAGGTGTGAGTGTAAATGCAATGGTCTTCAGCTTTGCCCAACGTTGGCTAAGATAGGCTCCAACCATCGACAAGGTGTATGACTATTAATCCAGAGATTGCAAGTTTGAATCCAGGTTAATGCCACAGCCATCTGTGACCGGCAGTCCATGGGAACTGGTTGGCCGAGCTCTCACGAGAAGGAGGGATGGCATACGCCCACTTCTCTGTCACTCACAGTGCCTCTGAGCTCATTCGTTGAGAGGGCAGATTTCACTTTCCTTCTAGTGTGTTAGTGTTATGACCCCAACTTTTTATTATGGGTAGCAGAACGCAATGTATTACAGACAGAATTATTTTAAAAGGGAACATATTTAATTAACACACACAAATAAACACATTAAACAATACTAATCTACATCTGACCAAGATTGAAACAAAAGCAAAACAAATGATATATTTTAACAAGTGTGACAGGTCTGGTGAAATGTATCCTTCCTTCTTTTCTCCTTTCCTGCACGCTCTCACTTTCCCCATTATATATATATATATATATATATAAGTATGTGTGTGTGTGTATATATATATATATATATATATATATATTTCTGTCTTCCTTTCGGCTTTTTCCCTTTTACTCGGGAGTCGCCACAGCGAATCATCTGATTCGCACGTTTGATTTGGCAGAGGTTTTTTTTTTTACGTCGGATGCCCTTCCTGTCACAACCCTTTTATCAAGGGACAGAAACACGCTGACGGCTTTGCAGCTACTCTTTACGAAAGTCAGAAATGGTTCTTTTACATGCCTCTCACCATAGACAGTGACAGACATGGCCCGCCTTTGATAACCCAGTTAGCTGCACTGGGGGGGGGGACAGTGATAACCTTGTAGAGAGTGGGACTCGAACCCCCAACCTTTGGATTAGCGATCCAGCGCCCTATACCACTAGACCACCACTGCCCCATCTATATATATATATATATATATATATATACACACACATACTTTTCCAGCCCCTTAGAATTCCCCTGTTCTTGGACATGCCCGGAACATGTCTTGACCTGGTTTAACAAAACAAAACCACTGCCTTTTCCCTGCATTACAGTTAGACTGCCATAAAATATTCATGTGCCACAGTTCAAAAAAAGATTAGCATTGTATATCACAGAGGGAGCATGTGCATGCTTTTGGCGCTACGTACCTGGTTGCTGGTGGTTGTGTAACAGGGAAGGCAATACGTGATGCACAGGAATTGTATACAACTAACTTCGGCAGAAAATGAGGGAAAAAAAGTTAAGTTCCAGTCTTCCAGAAACCTTAATAATTAGAATAGGTTGTTCTGCAAATAAGTGAAAGTCATGCATTTTCTATTTTAATCAATTATTGGAATTAATTTAGCACAGGTTTCCCTCAAAAATTCACCAATGTAATTCAGAAAATCTTTGTTCCCACAATGATGGTTAACTGTCCTGGCCCAGATGCAGCAAAACAGGTACTTCCACATCCTTGGTTTAGAAATGAGACTCACTTCTTAAGGGTTTTCTTCTCCAAATATGTGACCTCATGTGTTCACAAAACATTTTTCATTTGTTCTCTGTCTCCTCCAGATGAGTATTAGCAATCCATACATATGTAACAACGTTTTTAGAGCAGTGGTCATCTTTTTGCAACCCTGCCACTCACAGCACAGTCGATTAAGGTTCTTCTGATGGTGGACTCATTAACATTTACATGAGCCACTGTGAAAGAAGCATTCAGTTTCTTCAAAGTAACTCGTTCGAGATCTCATATACTCTTACATGCTTTTGAAGTGATTTTCATTTGCCAGCAATTTGTGGAATGGTATCAATAGTCTTGAATTTTCTCCATCTCTCTGACTGTACACTTGTGGAGTCCAAAACCCTGAAGAGATGGTTCCTTAACCTTTTCTTGGCTGATGAGCAGTGATACCTGTTTTTTTCCTGAGATCAACAGAAATTGCCTCTGTCATGATACATTTCCACAAACTTGCAGTAATCATTAGATGGCAATATTTAATTCATTTAAATATTAAAGGCACAAAATAGCTAATGCCACTCCTAGAGACTTAAATACGTTTCCAATTCATATTATGTATGTAATATTGCGTCATTTTGGGGGGAAAAAAATCTTGTTGAGTTTTATTTCTTTACTTTTGATATTTTGCACAATTCATAAAGTGCTTTTTTATTTTTTTCCATTTTCTTCTGACATGTATTATGAGCCTTATTATCTTCTTCCCTTTGATTTGTCTCCCTTTTCAACCTGTGCACGTGTCCATCCAGACACCAGATCTTTGTTGTTGAGCTCATCTCAAAACCAAAGTCACTCGTAGCCCACATAGTCATCGGTTTCTCTGCTTGAAGTTTCTTTCTTCCGTCTGTACTCTTTGTTTTCAAAGACCGTAGTGTGATGAAAATACCCCTGGGGTCCTTATTAAACATTCTGATGGAAATGGAGATTACAGTTGAACGCAGTGTGAATATGGCTATGGGTGAGCAAGAGAATGTGAATGTCGAGAATAACAATTGTTTAAACCCACATGCATGCATGTACAATGTCCCTGCGGTAAACAATTGAGCTGTTCAGGGTGTACCCTGTTTTCGGACTGTGTATGCTGAGATAGGTTTCCAGCGGCCTTGGTAAAAGTAATCAGTTTAGCAAATGAATCAGATAATGAATATTGTAGGTCATTAAAGTTGAAAGTACAGTGGTACCTCACCTTACGATGCTCCCAGCAAACGAAAAATACAGGTTCCGAAAAACATTTTCCAAAATTTTTTGTCTCTGTATACGAAACAAGTTCTCCTTACGGAATTTCGTAGCCAAACGTGCCAATTAAACATTAAAATGCGCCATTCAAACATTCAGACAATGCACGAGCTGATCTCCCATTGACTATCTTCCAACATCCCGCCCCGCTGGCCTCCCATTGGCTGGAGAGATGACGCAGCTCCCTCCCATTGGCTATCTCCCAACATCCCACCCCGCTGGCCTCCCATTGGCTAAGAGGGATGCCGCAGCTCCCTCCCATTGGCTTTTGTGGAGCTGCATCTCCCATAATGCTTTTTGTGTAAAGGATAGAGTTACTGTTGTTTCATGAGTTTTTTGAGTGTGCTCATTGCAACTTTATGACTCAAGATTTTAACCTTCCATAAACATTTGTAAGATTATGACATGGTCAACACACGCGCACGCACGCACGCACACACACATGTGATTTCCGGTGCGAGTGAAAAGAAGAAGCGGGCCCGTGGCATGCGGTTGAGTGATATCGCAAAGGAATATGGCCAAACCGGTCTACCATCGGTACGATATTGAAGCAGAAAGAGGTCTTAAAAGGTATGCTTTTATAATTTTAAAGGGTTTAGGGGTAGTATTGGGGGCCTTGGAACGAATCACACGTTTTACATGTAATATGCGGTTCAATTTATGGAAAATCCAGATTACGAAAAAGGCTCTGGAATGGATTAATTTCGGAAGGTGATGTACCACTGTATGGGTTATTTTTATTTTATTTTATTTTTTGAATCACAAGAGCCTGGCTTCTATGCGGATAGGCTTTTTAGCTTAACATGCATGTCTTTGTACTGTGGAAGAAACTTGGAGTACCTGAAGGAAATCCATACAAGATCAGGGAGATCATGCAAACTCCACACAGAAATTCTCCAGCCCTGAGCTCAAACTCAGGACCTTCTTGCAAGCTAACCACTTCTCCACCATAATATTACTTATATTATGAAGGTCCCTTTAAATATATTCCCTGATACAATGAGATACCCAGAAATGAAAAGATGTCAATTGCAACGCCAGCCACTTCATTTTATTGTTACTATTTACATAACTGGAACCCCTATTGTGCCGCATGTCTTTCACTGAGATTGCGTTTGGTTCTACTGATATAAAAACAACCAGACTGGCAATCTAGTCTGACTATAACAGATGGTGTGCTGCAGAGCTGAGTGGGTACATCGGTACTGTTTGTGAGAAAACACATCATGAAAGAACTTTCGCCGAATAACATCACCACTATATTAGCGTGGTACTTGTTTTTGTTTGCTCATTTGACTAATGAAACATTCAGGAAGTTGGTGTTGGGGTTTAAACACTATGAAAGCAAGAATGTGTAGTGAAGTGCTCGTGAAATTTTTAATACGTAAATGAGAAGTAAATGTAGGAAGAGTGGGGATGCTTGTGCTTCAAGAGAACATTATCTCATATCTGAGAGCTTTTTAAATATGCCTGATATAGGATGCTACTCTTATAACCTATAGAGGGAGACATAGTGGGCTGAGCTCTGTGTGTAGAGCTTTATTTCTCCAAGTATAAATGTCCATGATGTATCTGACGCAATCATTTCATGTTCACCAATCACACTGTATATGAAACTGGAAAACTGGCTTTGTTGTCAAAACATGTATCGCACATTTAATATTAATATATACGCAATGTCAGCTTTATTAGGAGTATCAGTACTGTTCAACATTTTCAGAACCGTTTAATCTTAATTACGGTAGCGGGGAGGCTGGCGCCCATCTCAGCCGACTCGGGGAGAGTTAAAGGTACACACTGGACAGCTTTCCTGTCCATCAATGGGGCATGAGCACTGCGGATCAGTGGACAGATAGTTTTTTTTTTTACCCCCCCCCCCCCCCAAAAAAAAAAAAAAAAAAAAAAATCTATAGTAATTTTAAAAAATGCAATTAAAACCAGAATTTGTGAATTGATAGCTAGTCTGATTTAACCCCAAAATGATTTTTCTGTATAATTACTTACCAACTTGGGTTTTGGGGCCGGTGGTGTCGTGGTTAGGATGCTGGGCTCATAATCCGGAGGTTGTGTGTTCAGATCCCAGTTAGACCCCACTGTGCTAAGACCCCTGGTCAAGGTCTTAACCACAAGTGTGCCTCTGTTCACCCAGCAGTATAAATGAGTACCAGTAAAATATACTGGGAATGTAACCTGCGATGGACTGGCGTCCCATCTAGAAGGAGTTGAACTCCTGGTTGCTTCACGCTATGGAAACCGGAGATCAGCACCGGCCTGATGAGCCACTCAGCTTGGGTGTCGAAAGCCCAACAGACTCTACCTTTTTTGGGGGTTGCTTGTGGTGTAGTCGTTAGCATGTCCGCCTCACAGCAAGACGGTCCTTGGTTCGAGTCACGGGTTCATGTGTTTCTGTGTGGAGTTTCATGTTCTTCCTGTGTTTCCCTAGGTTTCCTCCCACAGTCTAAAGTCATCCGCATTAGGCTAACCAACTGCTCCAAATTGACCCTAGGTGTGAGAATGGGTGTGAATCTCTCTCTTTCTCAGTCTCTCTCTCTCTCTCTCTCCGTCTCTCTCTGGAATGGAACTAAGAAAAAACATAGTGCGTATATTTCAGATTTATATATATATATATATATATATATATATATATATTATATATATGTGTGTGTGTGTGTGTGTGAATATATATATATATATATATATATATATATATATTTATATTGTATTAATGTTGCACTTTTTAGTTAAACTCCAGCATATATTTAGTTGCAAAAATATTCATACCCCTTTCAATTTTTTTCATGTTACAGCTCATTCATTCATCTTTTGAACCGCTTAATCCTATTTAGAGTTGCAGAGAGGCTGGTGCTCATCTCAGCTGACACTGGGCGAGGGCAGGATACACCCTGGAAAACTAACCAGGCCATCGCAGGGCCAACACTCACACAACCCTTCATAATCACACTCATAGGTGATTTGGAACAGCCAATTAACCGACTGTGCATATTTTTGGCCTGTGGGAGGAAACCGGAGTACTCAGAGGAAACCCACGGGGAGAAAACACAAACTCCGTACAGAAACACCCGAGCTGGGAATCAAACCCAGGACCTTCTTGCTGTGTGGAGGCCGTGCCAACCACTACGCCACTGTGATGCCATATTCCAGCTACAAATGTAAATGTATTTTTGGGGGATTTTTCTGAGAGACCAAAACAACATGGCCCATATTTGTGAAATGGAAAGAAAATATATATTTTTTTATATATAAATAAAAATATGAACGGGTAGCCTGGTGAGCTGTCCAGGGTGTACTCGACATTCGCTCAAAGTTGGCTGAGATGGGTGTGACCCGAATAAGGATTAAGCTGTTCAGAAAATGAATGAGTGAAAGAATACTCTTAAGTAATGATGTCTGCATAATAAGAATCTGTTATATATATATATATATATATATATATATATATATATATATATATATATATATATATATATATATATATATATATATATATCAAATAATGTAGGAAAAATAACTGTCAACATTTGATCCCCCCCTGTACACACATTCATTACAGTCACTACAAAACCAGAAATACAGTATATGATAAAGAAAAAGAAGGTGCGTAACATACAACCCTTCCACCCCCCCCCCCCCCCCAGTTTTACATTGTCAACATCCTCAGAGCTGGAACATCCAGACACTTCACCCTGCTTCTATAGAAAGCGCGAGCTAATTCTGACGCAGGGATATGCGGCAGCTGGTGACTCGAAGCACATGAGTGGGAGATTTTCAATAGGCTCTCTTTAGCATCTTTGTGCACATGTGCCTCACAGATGTGCAGTGAATATGAAGTCCGCTGTTTGGAACTGTTCATCTCATTCCTTCTGCTGCCTCTGCTGCGTGATGCTGCTGATGAAATACTGTGGGTTCTGGTAAAGCTGAGAGATTTGAACAGACTATCAGCAGGAGGCAAAGTTGCAGAAAAGAATGTTGATGTAGACAGAAAGGCTGCCGATAGAGAGAGAGCGCGAGAGAGAGAGAGAGAGAGAGAGGGAGAGAGAGAGAGAGAGAGAGATCCATATGTAGTACTTTGGTCTAGAACAAAGATGTTTTAAATTTTACATTTAAATAATGACATGAAATTAAAGATCTCTCCATGAAATTCTATACATCACAGTAGACAGTAATAAATGACATTAATTCAATAGTGGGATGATGGCTTTTTGTTTAAAACTAGAACAGCACCAGGTTCAGTTTGTGCAGTTTTACAAATACGGTATCTACCGGGTCTGTGACAGAACCAGCACAGTTTTCCTGGAAATGTTGACTGTTGCACTTGATTCTTTATTTGTATGTAAATCACAGTAGCTTTCATCCATTTTCTGAATCACTTAATCCTAATTACGGTCACTAGGAAGCTGGCATCCATCTCAACCGACTCTGGGCGAGGTACACCCTCCTGGATATCCCGCCAGGCCATCACAGGGCCAACACTCACACATCCACTCACACCTAGGGGAGATTTGGAACAGCCAGCTAACCTACTGTGCATGTTTTTGGACTGTGGGAGGAAACCAGACTACCCGGAGGGAACCCATGCAAGCACGGGGAGAACATGCAAACTCCACACAGGAACTCCCAGGCTGGGAATCAAACCCAGGACCATTTGCTGTGAGGCGGATGTGCTCGCTACTATGCCAGCATGCCGCTGAAGCAGCTTTCATTATATTTTTATTGGAACAATTTTCTCTTATACGTAATATGCTGCTTTCTTTATTCACATACTGCATTAACATTTCATTTTTTTTGGAAATCTAGAGTGCTTTTTGTACTAACTTAATTATTAATATATAAATAATTATATAAAATAGAAAAGTTTATACCTAAAAAAACCCCGAGTGCGTAAAACTTTTGCACAGTACTGTACCTTTTGTTATTTGTATTGAAATGCACTATACATGGTACAGATGAGGCAAAGTTGTTTATTTAATTATGTGTCGTGTCACACGGACTCCAAAATCATCCATCATTCAGTTTCTAAACCGCTGATTTCTAATTGTCGTCGTGGGGAGGCTGGTGCCCATCTCAGCTAATGGTGGGTTACACCCAGGACAGCTTTCCAGGCCATCAAAGGCTAATACACACAAATGACTATTCCCACTCACACAGGGACAATTTGTACCAGCCGATTAGCCCACGTTTTTTTTTTTTGTTTGTTTGTTTGTTTGTTTGTTTTTGGACTGGACAATTAGGATTAAACTTTTCAGACATAAATAACGAAAGATAAAATATTGTGTCCAATCAGACGATGCCGCCTCGTGATGGCGTATCATTTGTTTTTTTGAAACTGCCGCACCCGGAGGAACTACACAATCAAATTCACACAATGCAAACTCTACACAGAAACGTCAAGCCTGGAACTCAAAGCCAGGACCTTTGAACTGTGAAGCAGACGTACTAACCACGACATCGCTATACAGCCTTGATACATATTTTATAGAAAATAAAGAGAGGGAAAAAAAGATTTAAATGGACGAGGAACCACACATTTCTCAATATAATTATATGACCACATAGTGAACCCGTCGAGGATATAACCTCATCCATCAATGAGCATGTAGTGTCTTTTCTTCTGCTTTTCTGTCTTCATTGGTTTCTAGGCTGGATCTGTTCACCATTTGACTGGCTAGAAGGTCTGGATGAGGTTACATTTGTGGTATTGCTGATTGATTGTAGTAGTTTGCAAAGCTAGTGTTGTGCTCAAACACACATCCCTGCTGTGTGCTTCCAGGAAATATGGCACACTGTTCGAACAGCGCTATCAACTAGACTGACAGGTCCAGACCGTTATATGTCTTTTTTTTCTTTTCGTCTTTTTCTGGCTCTACTGCTTGTGCATTGGCTACTGTCAGGTGGCCACTTTTATGTCAGATGCTTTTGTGTGTGTGTGTGTGTGTGTGTGTGTGTGTGTGTGTGTGTGTGTGTGTGTGTACTTCTCTGTCTTCTTCATGCCTTCCAAGCTGTGCTGCCAGCAGGTTTTGCTTGCTGGTTATACACCCAACAGTATATCATATTATGATATCTTTTGTTATTGGTTTGAGAGGAACAAACATGCAAGTGTCTCACAATTAGGAGTTCTATCTTGTATTAACACACAAAAGCACAGTTGGTAAATATGAAGACTGGACAGAGAGACCTGAGCAACTTTCACTTAAAAACTTTTGTTTGTTTTGTGAAATTTTATGGTGCTGTCATAACGCAGAGGATTTTTTTTTTTTTTGAAGATCAATTTTAATAGTGTTAGAAAAAAGACAGTATTCCTTTCTGTCTCCTTATGCATTGTGTTTGGCATGAATGTGAATGTGGGATTGTTTTAAAGCCAGTGTGCAGTGTGCATGTTTGTGTGTGTGTGTGTGTGTGTGTGTGTATATATATATATATATATATATATATATATATATATATATATATATATATATATATATATATATATATATATATATATATATATATATATATATATATATATATATATATATATATATATATATATATAAAGAGCTCAACAATCCCAAACATTCATATAAATTGTGTAGGGATTTGTTGAACAGTGGAAAGGAGGAACTAGCCATGATCCCAACTTTAAATCTATCCGCTTGAACAAATATTGGATTTAATAGATTCACATAAAGATTTTCTCCAAATACAGTCTTAAGGAGCAGTGGAAAACTCTTTGGAACACTGTAGAAACTGTGGAAAAGTATGTAAAAACAATTAAATCAAGCACGCCATCAGTTATAAAGTCCAAAGGAGGCCAAACTAAATACTGAAAACAACAAATTCTGGGTGTTCTGTTAAATTTTCAGTTTAATGTTTTACGATTAAATCATTTTTTATAATAATGGTGGCATAGTTGTGTAGTGGTTAGTATATCTTGTGTACCTCACAGCCAAATAGTTATGGTTTGAGTCCTTGACTCGGTGATGGCATTTCTGATGGAGTTTGTGTGCTTTTCCCATGATTACGTCAGTTTCTCCAGGTACTCGTGCTTCTTCCACAGTCCAAAGTCATATACAATAGTCCCCGCGACCCAGATAGGATTAAGCGGTTCCACAAATAAGTGAGTGTAAGTTTTGGTTTTGGGACAACTCTTGTAATTTGGTGTATAACAAAAAGACTGCATTTAGAAATTGTGCATGTTATAGTAACTAACCACAGATTTCCAGTAGCCGCATCACATAATCAAAGGGCTACCATGCAGCATTCGCATAGTACAGTAATTACAAACACATGCACTGTGTATAAAAACCTGAACGATGGTTTTCATTTATTTTCTAATAGATCATTGTGTGTCACATTGTGTGTGAAATTGAGCCAAACATTTGACATTTAGTGAGAGGCCAGGGCTGGAGAAGTCACCAGTCTACTTCTACTGTAGAGTCGTCAGTAGGTCTAATCTACATGTCTTTTAGCTGTAGAAGAAAATTTGAGCACCCAGACGAAACAAACACAAAAATAAAGAGAACGTCTCCACATAGAAAGGACCTGTAGAGGTATTTTCCTTTTATTTTTTTTCTTTTGTCTCCAATTCTTATATGTGTCAATGTGACATATAGCAGAACGACAAGTGGATGCACTTGCAGATCAAATATGGCGTTTAATAAAGTTCAGATCCTACAAATTCAAATCTCATTCCAGAGTCAAAATAAAGAGCAGGCACAGGCCAGTCGATCAGGAAAATAGTTCCACTTGCTAAAAACAAGCAGGTGTCAATCAGAATATCGGAGGTAAAGCAAAATACTTGTGAACCCAATAGGCAAAAACTTGTTGTACTCAATTAAAGCAAACATAATGTCTTAGTAAGTCATAAAAACACAGAGCGATACTGCACACAGAGTGCAGATATACAAGTGATGTGCAGTCAAGTTCAAGTGGATGCAGGTGTGTTCCTGGTTATACCATGTGCGTGTCACATATCAATGAGAATGCTGCAAGAGGTGCAATGCAATGAGAATGTGACAATCTGTATCACACCCATTTTACATCAGCTGTCACGTACATCCTACAGACTTATATACAGACACTTCCCGCTTTACGTTCACTAATTTTACGTATTTTTCGATTTTACATTTTTTTTTAAAAGAAAAAAAAATGTCAAATTTTGAGTTTAGCGCGCTCTCTGTAGTACGAGATGTACCTGTGTAGTATGCTGACGTAATACGCTACTTCCGCTAGGGATGTCATTGACAATCGGAATATTGGAATATCGCCGATATAATTATGTCGATCGATAATCGTTACCTATAAAAGGGATATCGATACTTCTAACGTTATCGCTTCCTGTGTTCATGACAGCGTCTGTAGTAAATGCCATTGTCAATGATACCCCTAGTAAATGGTACGTCCCGCCTCTCTGTCTGGTAAATGGTACGTCCCTGCTTCTATTGTGTCGTCAGAGCGCGTGTTCTCAACAGCACGGAACATTTTGAACAAGAAGAGACACTTATCATCGGATAATGCAGATATGTGCATCTTCTTGCATCATAATTATGAATTGCAAAAATGCATATCTCTTAAACTTTTCAATTGACAAGTGTTTGTAGAATAGAAACAACTTGCTTGAAATTAACTAGTAAACAAGTGTTTATGTATAGATTTGTTCGATACAAAATGGTGTTAATTAAAATCTTGTCGGTGGAAAACTATTTCCTGCCTTTTATTTCAGATTTGGCTTTAGTAATTGGTCACTTTATTATAAAGTATTCAATGCATTATACAAACTACTGTAAGATATATCTTAGTCTGTTCTATTTAATGCATTTATGGAACAGTATAGCAATATTAAAATGTATTGATACATCGGAACATTTTTTATCAATATATCGATACCAATAATAGGTTTTCAATGACACCCCAAACTTCTGCATGATGCTGCATCCATTGTTTACAAACGACAGACTGAACGTGCCCCTCCTTCTTCCCAGTTCACCGCTTGTTACCCTTGTGTTAAGAGTATCATTTCTGTGTTTACACTGTTTTGCGGACTTTTGTAAGCCTAAGCAAATATGGTTGATCAGAAGCGTAAGCCTACTACTGATAATGGTAATCAGAAAAAGCGGCAAGCCATCTCGTTAGAAACGAAGATGGCTATTATCAAGAAAATTGACGCTGATGAAAAACATGTGAATGAACAAGCAGAAAGAATCACAGAGAATGTTAAAGGTTATATTTGATATTGTTTTTGATATTTGATGAGTGAATTTGATTAAAATGTATCTATTTGAAATGATTTTTCTTGAATTTAATTTATTTGAAATTAATGTTGATATTATTTGATATATTTGATATTATTTTACAATGTTATGTTTATATGAATTGATTTATGAGTGTTTTATGAGATACGGTAATGGTATTTATGGATGTATAGTACAGTATGAATGCCATACGTCACTGGAACATACAGTAACAACTTACGTTTTTTTTTTCACCTTACATTCGGCTCCGGACTAAAAGTAAGTCCATTGGCTCATCAGGCCGGTGCTTTTCCCAGGTTTCTATAGCATGAAGTGACCAGGAGTTCAACTCCTCCTGGCTGGGACGCTAGTCCGTCACAGGTTACCTTCCCAGTATATTTTTACTGCTACCCATTTATACTGCTGGGTGAACAGAGGCACACTTGTGGTTGAGACCTTGCCCAGGGGTCTTAGCACAGTGGGGGTCTAACTGGGATTTGAACACACAACCTCATGATCATGAGCGCAGCACCCTAACCACTACACCACCGGCCCCACTAAAGAAAAAGACAAGTGGTAATGAAAACTTCATACTTGCACAGAAGATACTCTGCTTAGTATAGTGGGGGATTTTTAAAACAGATCTTGGGCTACCGAGAGCTGCCTGAGTATTATAGCACAAGCATCTCACAGAAAATCGAAGAAGAAAAAAAGCTTGGCCAAATGTTCTCAGCAATTGGGGTATATAGGAATCACCCTGTCCATCTATCCATCTATTCATGTAAGTTTGTAAGCACAACTCCTAAACGGCCCGATTGATTTTCATGAAACTTTTCATAGTTGTGCTATACAGTACCACATGAAGATGTACATGGAGTAAAATAATCCAGATTTGATGTTGTGAGTTGGAGATAATTCGTTCAGAAAGCATCTGCATTGCTGTCAGTATGCTGCGATGACCTGGCAAACTGCCCAAAGTGTGCCCTGCCCTTGCTCAAAGTCGGCTGAGATGGGCACCAGCCTTCCCGTGACCCTAATTAGGATTAAGTTGTAAATAAATAAACAATTCTATGGTTGTCAACATGTGTGTCAAACTCACTTTCACTGAGGGCCACATAACTAAATTTCAGGGTCATCAAGGGCCAGATAATCTAATCAGTAAGACCAAACTTATTTGACTCATTTATAATTTTTATTAATTGTCTTCTTCACTTTTATTTACTTTCCTTTTATGACAAAAATGCTTGACAGCAGTACACTAGCTTGCAATCTTTCTGAAGCCATGAATGACGAGCTTTGTAGGCATCTAGTGATGGACGATGAGTTGTTTCATGGTAATGGTTGGTGCAAAGAAGGTACGCTAGTCATATACTTTGAAAGTACTTGGCAGGACAGATTTGGCTTTGAGTTTGACACCTGTGTAAGCACAACTAAACTGCTGAATGGAGTCTCTGTAGTAAGCTTTCTGACAGTTTTAATTTATTATGTAGAAAAAAACAAACAAAAAACAAGCAAACAAACAAACAAAAAAAAACATGCACAAAAAGCAATATTACTTAAACTTACTCACTGAACCGTGTACTCCTATTAGGGTTGCTGGGAGGGCTGGTGCCCATCTCAGCTGACAATGAACAAAGGGGAGTTACACTCTGAACAACTTACCAAACTATCCAGAGGACAACACACACACACACACACACACACACACACACACACACACACACACACACACACACACACACCATTTATACTTACACCTACGAGCAATTTGTAATAGTCGGTTAATCTAATGTGCATATATTTGGACTGGAGGAGGAAACTGATGCACCTGTAGGAAACAAGCACAAGGTGAGCATCCAAGGTTTACTCAGAAACCTGAACTCGAGACCGTGTTGCTATGGGGAGGATGATCTAACGACTAAACCACCATGCTGCATGTTTCTTCAATGGAATTATGAATCTAACAGGAAGTACTGTTACAGAAAAATAATCTGCAATACAATTTGGTGTCAGGCAAAGGAGTCTGATTTATGCATGATGCACAGCCTTGCATGTACACATGCAACAACAATACAAGAACTGTAGCTCACATCCTTGCACATTTTGGAGGATTTAATGTAACCAAAACGTTTTTATCCATCGGCTTTTCAAGTTGAAATGCAAAGCACTGTTGCTGTCATCGTCATTATTGCCAGGAGTTCCATTCCTGAACAATTTCCTGAAGGCTCTGACCATTTTAGAGTATCATTATTCACTATATATACAGTATATATTGTTTTTCTAGTTTTTTTTTGTGTTTGTTGGTGGGTGGGGGATGTGATTATAAAATTGTATGTCTTTTGATTGTGATCAAACATTGCTAGTTGCTAACTAGGCCTGTTCATGTGCTAGCTAGGTAAATAAACAGAATCAGTCGTTTAGGGTTATTTAGCTAATACATATGTCGTATTCTGTAATAGTTTAATTTTTGAAACACAACGATTATTCCAAATCCACCTCAAAATTTTAAAAATCACAATCCAAGTAAGCATCTGTGCTATAGCCTCAACAAACAAGTTTGATCCCTGTAGGCACCACCTGGTTCCTCTGAGGCCATTCCCATTGATGTAGATCCAGTGTCAGCAGACCAGGCTACTTTGTTCTTCAGTTCTGATGCTCGAATACCCATTGTAGGCACTTTGCACTTTTGGTGGTAGACACCAGTCAGCACAGCCTGCAGCTGGGTCCCCATATACAACAAAACCGCAATGCGCTGTATGTCCGGACATCTTTTAGTCAGATTCAGCATTGATTTTTCAATCTTTTGAGTTATAGTAGAACACTAGATCAGACAACATGGGCCAGTCTTCACTTCTTATGTACATCAAGGAGCGTTGGTCATCATCGACTCTATTGCTGGCTCACCAGTTTTTCTTGCTTGGACCACTTTTGTTAGCTTCAGATCACCACAGCTTCGGAACATCCGACAAGATCTGCAAGTTTTGGAGATGCTCTGAGCCAGCCCTTTAGACATCACATTTTGGCCCTTACATCCTTACGCTTGCTTAGTACACAAAACATAGCAAATAATCCTACATATATATTTTTTTTTAACCACGAGGAGGGATTTTATCATTTCACAGCATATTTCCCACCTGTGATGTTGAAGACTTCACCTGTGCTTTTCACCTCACAGTAGAATTTCTAACCATTTTATAACCCAGTTTGTACACTGGGGTGGCATGCTGGCAAAGTGCTTGCCACGTCTACCTCACAGCCGGAAGATCTTGGGTTCCATGGTGTTTTTGTGATGAGTCTGCACCCCCCCTCCTCCTCCCCCCACACATGGATTTCCTCTGAGTGCTTTGGTTTCCTTCTACAGTCCAAAGACATGCACATTAAGGGGGTGATCGCACTAGAGGTGCGATTAAAAGTAACACACAAACTGATTATATTTGTGGGGGTTTTTTCCAGTTTTTTTGTGATTTTTTTCTTTTTCTTGAAATTTTGAAATTCGCATCAACATGTTTTCTGCCTTCACATGCAAGTGAATGTTCTGTTCCTGAAATATGTATATTGCGTTAAAGACGCAGGACAATTTGCGACTGATCTGGGAGTGTTTTGCGGATGTTTAGTGAAAATTAATCTCCTGTTATAAATCAGTTGTGTTTTGTTCACTTTTTATTTTTAAACCATTTTGCTTTTTTTAAATTTTTTTTTATTTTCAATTGCACGAACAAAATGCAAATAAAATACACATGATCACAAAATACATTAATACGGCGGTGGTGGACTAGTGGTAAAGGTGCTGAATCGCTGATCCTAAGGTTGTGGGTTCAAGCCCCACTCACCACAGGTTGTCCATGCAACCCCACAGTGCAGCTAACTGGGTTACCAAAGGCCGGCCATGTCTCTCACTGTCTATGGTGTGAGGTTCATGTGAAAGAACCATTGCTGACTTTCAACAAGAGTAGCTGCATAGTCAGCACGTCAGCATGTTTCTGCCCTGTGATGGCCTGGCAAGCTGTCCAGGGTGCACTCTGCCCTTGCCTGGAGATGGCTGGGATGGGCCCTAGCCTCCCCGAAACCCTAATTAGGATTAAGTGGTTGCAGAAAATTAATTGATGAAGTTGTTTCTATCCATTACAAACAAATAAGTTACGAGCAAAACGGCATGTTTGTGACCTTCTCAGGATATGTGTGGAATGCTTGAGAAAGGTTTTAGGCTACTCTGCGTTTCAGTCATGTTTGGAATTTTTTGTGATGAGTTCAAGACCCAAGTGAACAAAATGCGATGCCATGGATGTCACGAGACAAATTTGAGAACATTTTGAGAATGACAAGCAACAAACATGAATTGCCAATCAGGTGTCGCTTTTCTAACAAGTCTAGTGTGATCGCGTAAGCGCATTGGAAATTCTTGATTGCCTCTAGGTGTGAGTATTAATGTGAATGATTTTGTGTGTGTGTGTGTGTGTGTGTGTGTGTGTGTGTGTGTTGAAAAAAACTGTTCGGGGTGTACCCCGCCTTTGCCCAGAGTCAGTTGAAGGCTTCCCACAACCCCACAACCCACAACCCAACTAAACAATGATGCAGGTCAGAAAATGAAAATCAATCTTTCCACTTTTAATGTTTACACGATTCAACAGTCTTTATTAGCATTATCTTCACACATAACAAAATTTCGTATGAGGCTCTCAGCATTCAAAGGTGCAAACAAGTTTAAAGGTGCTAATGAGACAATACACTGCAATTATCCCAATTACAGGAAGGGATGTAAAGGAATATGGGTATAAAGTGCAGAATAAAAATTGACTGAACAGTAGAATTGCCTGAATATCATTAAAATTTCTCAATGCAACACGTATCATTTATGCTAATGTTAGCATTATAAGACATCAGGCTGATTAGCTCAGCAGTTTGATAGCAGGGTGTTGTTTACTTTTAATTAAAATACCTCAAACATACACAAGTTTTCAAATTCTGGTGTACATATTTTTCTTTTTTTTTCTCTCTTTTTTCCGTCTTAGCTCAGAGCACATTGCTCAAGGTCATACATGATTATTTCAGCAGGAGCTCACTGCTGCGTACCTGCTCTTTCCTGGCAGATGCATTTATCCTGAACATTGATTTCACAATGATTTCTGGGTTTATTTTTGTTTGTTTGTTCATGACACTTTATTGACCGACACTACTGGAATCATGATGATCTGCCACTCAATCTGAATTATAATATGTATAATAATATGTTTAATTTGAATATGAGCTGCATATTCATGAGTTACACTTATGTAAAAACAAAAGCTTTGGCTTGACTTACACAGGGACCATTTCATATGGCTAAAGGATTCAGGGTGCTGGTGCTCTCAAGTGCTTTTTAATGGGATTCTAAGAGGACGGGGAGGACGGCGGTCAGGCTGCTGACCTTGATGCACTGATCAAGACTTCTCATTGGATGTTGGAGAGGGGAGGGAATTGCAGCAAATGTATGATGAGAGGAAACAAAGCTTACTGATATCACACATAAGATCTCGCAGCACAATATTCTTTCTCGATTTCATTTCTTTTTTTATACTGTGTGATGATTTTTATTTTGATATGAACCAGAGCTGAGCACGATAACAAAGGATATGATGTGTAGAAAATTGTAAAAGCTCTTGAAAGCTCAACAAGATCATGATAATGGAAGTGCACATTAACTCAAAGGAGTACACAGTGAAGTGTTGATGACTTCTCTGTCATCTGTGTAATGGTAATCTTTAACACACACACACACACACACACGCGCACACACACACACACACACACACACATACACACACACACACACAGACACACACACACACACACACACACACACACACACACACCACTTCTTATGAGCATGGTGGTCATGCTTGCACACGCTCAATGGAAACACATCGAGAACCAGAAAAGCAGTTTGTTTGTTTTACTTTGATCCACAGAAGTAGAAAGGAAGTGTATGTGTGATTGGCTGCCGGAAAAAATAAAATAAAATCCACGGAGTCTGCGGTTGCCAGGACAACCATAATTACTGCTAAGTCACAGAGAGAGAGAGAGAGAGAGAGAGAGAGAGAGAGAGAGAGAGAGAGAGAGAGATCAATGCTCTATGACAACAAATGAAATAATAGTGTAGCGAAGCAAATAATTCAGGAGTGTGTGTGTTCCCTGTAGTAAAGATGTGTGTGTGTGTGTGTGTGTGTGTGTGTGTGTGTGTGTGTGTGTGTGTGTGTGTGCGCGCGTGCTAAACGTGCTCATCTGAGCCACTTCGTGGCTTAGTATACATGAAGAGCTTGACTGAATTGATGGTTCTCTTTCACTGAAAAAGAAGAAAGGAAACCCAACAGAACAAAAGGATCTTCTGCGTATTTCAGTCCCTCTGTTGATCTTTTTCTCTATCTGGTTATGTGTATGTGTGTGTGTGTGTGTGTGTGTGTGTGTGCGCGTGTGGAAAGCCAGCAAGTTGTTTTTAGCCTTTATGCTAACATTCCTAGCCTTTTAATATCTATTTAATAGATAAAAGCAGTGGCTTCAGAAGAACCTTAGAAACCTGAGAAGAAAGGAGGAGGTGGGACCTGAGCTTGGTTTTCCTGTCCTTCTAAGGTGAACTTGTGACTGTAGTCTGTTTGAGAGGCAAATTTGGAGGACTCTCTCTCTCTTTCTCTCTCTCTCTCTCTCTCTCTCTCTCTCACACACACACACACACACACACTCTCTCTCTCTCACACACACACTTTCTCCAGCAACCTCTGCCTGAGTTCCCTCGGGGTCAATGTGACAGTTTCCTCGCATTTTTTTTCTGTCCCCTGGATATTCTAATAGTAATAAGTGGACCAAGAAAGAATGGAGAGGAAGAAAGGAGAGCGCAGGCATGTCTTCTTAGTAGTAGAAGGAATGAAGCGTAATATAGTAATAATGTACTTTGCTTTTTTTCCCCTCCTGGAAAAGGAGGCTGTACCTTCAGAACAGGAAGGGAGGAGGCTGCATGTGAATGACAGATCGCACCCCACAGGTGGAGGCAGGTCTGAAGAAAAAGAGAGAGAGAATGAGAGAGAGAGAGAGAGAGAGAGAGAAAAGAAGGAGCAGGAGTGCGGGAGCAGACAGTCGAGTGTGTGAGAGAGCCAGCTGACCCACAATGAGCCACTGCAGGAAGAGGTGTAAGCGGCAGCTGACCAAAGTGGCCCGCTTCTTTTACAGGTTCCTCACAGGGACACTGACCCAAGGTAGGAGGCCATCACTTTTTCTTTTTCTTTGTTTTTAGCCAAAAATAGTCCTTGGGTGTTGTCTTTGGGGGAGTTTCTTTTGTTCCTTCTTCTGCATTTCTGTTGTCAGCAGAGAACTTACATAGTTTAGAACATGTAAACTTCACATCCTTTTTTTTTTTTTTTTTGACAGGGATGTGCAATAACTTTAAAAAACACATCTGCAAAAGTCTGTTGGATTTTTTTTTTATACACTTCAGTGCTCATTGGAGAAATGTCTATACTAGCCATACTCACAATAGAGTTTTATTCATTTTTACATCGTGTTCTGATGACAGTGTCAGCAGAGCATCAATGACATTGATGAATAATAACCAGTTCTGTAGTCCTGACAAAGTGTAAAATAATACTTATGTGTGTTTACAAGAAAAAAAAAAAAAAAGAAAGAAGCAAACAAAAAACAAAACAGGAGCATTTGGTCTTGTTTCATGAAAAGCAAAGGTTAAAATAAGCAAAATGAAGTATTAACCCAGCGAGAATCGGTAAATACACTGTAAGTTTACCCTCTTGTCAGTTGCCATGGATACGGCTCAGGCACTGGTGCTGCCGTGGCCTTCCGAGAAAAAAAGGGACTCTCTGTGTACAAAAGAGTGATTTCATTAGCATGGCTCAGTCATGATTCTTCACACCAGCTCCAAGCGGAGCACACTGCAGTGTGTGTGAGTGTGTGTGTGTGTGTGTGTGTGTGTGTGTGTGCGCCTGCGTGCGCAAGTGTGAATAAGGTTCATCTCAGGTGTTAGTTGTTAAAAAAATAAGAAGGACTGGTTGTGCACATGCTCATGACTTGGGTACATATGACTTTCTGCAGTGTTACTGAAAGGAATGTGTCGTGTTATTATACTACAGAGCACTACACCATACTGTCATATATCAATCAATATATATATATATATATATATATATATATATATATATATATATATATATATATATATATATATATATATATATATATATATATATATATATATATATATATATATATATACACACACACATACAGTATATTTACAGGGATCCCTCACTTTCCAATTGGGACCGAGACCCCCCGCGACCACCGAATTCCGCAAAGTAGGATCAACCACCCCTGACTGATATATACATACATGTATATGTGTATATAAGATTAATGAATACATATTCAACACTATTAATACTTATAATAACAATTAAACATTCAAAAATAATGCATAAGATGTAAATGAAATATAAATACAGTACACACACACACACTCACACACACACACACACACACACACACACACACACACACACACACACACACATACATACAGACATGTGTGCGCGTACGTAGATGCGCGTGCACGCACTCTGATGCACACCTCACATAAAAATGTAAGTAGTTTTGATGGGAGATTTTGGGTTGTTTTTTTTTTTTAATTTTGTTTGTTTGGGTTATTTTTATTTTATTTTTTATTTTTTTGCCTAATTGACCTTGTTTTAGTGGCATTTTCCTTAACTTTTCCCCCTATTCTTCCTTAATTTCCTTATTGTTTAAATTTTGATTAATATTAAAAAAAAAAAATGCGATGCACTGAAGCCGCATGAATTGAAGCATGAAGTTGCGAGGGATCCCCTCACTTTCCACGGTTAATTGGGACTGGGATCCCCACGCGACTATCGAAATCTGCGAAGTGGGACGACCCCCCCCCACTGACGTATACATACTAGTCCTTCTCAAAAAATTAGCATATTGTGATAAACTTCATTATTTTTTGTAATCTACTGATAAAAATTAAACTTTCATATATTTTAGATTCATTGCATTCATTGCATGCACTTTTATTGTTTTAATACTGATGATTTTGACATACAGCTCATGAAAACCCAAAATTCCTATCTCAAAAAATTAGCATATCATGTTCAGGTAGTCTAAACGAGCTATTAACCTAATCATCTGACTCAACCAATTAACTCTAAACACCTGCAAAAGATTCCTGAGGCTTTTAAAAACTCCCAGCCTGGTTCATTACTCAAAACCGCAATCATGGGTAAGACTGCCGACCTGACTGCTGTCCAGAAGGCCATCACTGACACCCTCAAGCAAGACACAGAAAGAAATCTCTGAGTGAATAGGCTGTTCCCAGAGTGCTGTATCAAGACACCTCAGTGGGACGTCTGTGGGAAGGAAAAAGTGTGGCAGAAAACGCTGCACAACCAGAAGAGGTGACCGGACCCTCAGGAAGATTGTGGAGAAGGGCCGATTCCAGACTTTGGGGGACCTGTGGAAGCAGTGGACTGGGCTACAGGTGCTGCATTCCCCAGGTCAAGCCACTTTTGAACCAGAAACAGCGGCAGAAGCGCCTGACCTGGGCTACAGAGAAGCGGCACTGGACTGTTGCTCCGTGGTCCAAAGTACTTTTTTCAGATGAAGGCAAATTTTGCATGTCATTCGGAAATCAAGGTGCCAGAGTCTGGAGGAAGACTGGGGAGAAGGAAATGCCAAAATGTCTGAAGCCCAGTGTCAGGTACCCACAGTCAGTGATGGTCTGGGGTGCCATGTCAGCTGTTGGTGTTGGTCCACTGTGTTTTATCAAAGGCAGAGTCAATGCAGCTAGCTATCAGGAGATTTTGGAGCACTTCATGCTTCCAGCTGCTGAAAAGCTTTATGGAGATGAAGATTTCAGGGAGAGGGTGGTGAAACCATCCTCCACTGTACATTACCTTACCTTACAAAAGACCCAACAAACGAAAAATCCAGGTTACGAAACACATTTACGTAAAATTTCCGTCTCTGGATACGAAAAAAATTCACGTTACGAAACGTGCCATCTCAAAAATTCAAACAATGCGCAAGTTGCTCTCCCATTGGCTATCTCCCAACATCCCGATCCACTAGCCTCCCATTGGCTATCTCCAACATCCCGCCTCACTGGCCTCCCATTGGCTAGGAGGGAGGTGCATCTCCGTAATACCCATGACACAGCTCTCTCCCATTGGCTATTATGGAGCTGTATCTCCATAATACCCATAATGCTTTCTGTGTGCCTTTGACACAATGTTCGTCACAGAGTTCAGAACACGAAAAAGGACAGAGTTACTGTTGTTTCATGAGTTTTTCGAGTGTGCTCATTGCAACTTTATTTTTTGACTCAGACTTTTAAGCTTGCATAAACATTTGTAAGATTATAGCTCTGCTAAGAAGACTTGGTCAACACGCGCGCGCGCGCGCACACACACACACACACACACACACACACACACACACACACGTGTGATTCTCAGTGCCAGTGAAAAGAAGAAGTGGGCTCGTGACATGCGGTTGAGTGATATGGCAAAGGAATATGGCCAAACCCGTCTACCATCGGTACGATATTGAAGCAGAAGGAGGCCTTAAAGGTATAGTTTTATCATTTTTAAAGGGTTTATGAGGTAGTATTGGAGGCCTTGGAACGAATCAGGTCTTTTACATGTAAAATGCAGTTCACCTTAGAAAAAAATCAGCTTACGAAACCACTTCTGTAACGGATTAATTTCGTAAGGTAAGGTACCGCTGTATTAGGAAGAAAGTGCATAGTCAGTCAGTTCTTGAAGCTGATGTGTTGTAAGTTGGAATAAATATGCGAGCATAATGATCTAAGGCAGTGATCACACTAGAGGTGCGATATAAAAGCAATTGATATGAATGGCAAGTCACGGCTCTTGCTGTTCATTCTCAAAATGCTCTCAAATTTGTTTCGCAATGTTGGCAGTATCACATCTTGGTCTCCTGGTGCCTGAGCTCATCACAAAAAAAATCAGAAATTTCTGTGAATTCTGATAAATGAGGCTCTGATGCGGAGTACCATCAAACTCTTCTCAAACAATCTACACATCTCTTGAAAAGGTCACAAGGTTGTAATTTTGGTCACAAATTATTCAGGTTCTTTTTTTTCTTTTCTTTTTTTTTTTTTTTTTTTTTTGAGTCCTACTCTCCACAAGGTTGTCACTGACCCCCCCCCATGTCACTGACCCCCCTGTGACCCCCCCCCGACCAAGGCCGACCAAGGCCGACTATGTCTCTCACTGTCTATGGTGAGAGGTTCATGTAATTGCTGACTTTCGACAAGAGTAGCTGCATAGCCGTCACCATGTTTCCGCCCTGCAATGGCCTGGCGAGCTATCCAGGATGTACTCTGCCCTTGCCTGGAGTCGGCTGGGATGGGCGCCAGCCTCCCCGCAACCCTAATTAGGGTTAAGCGGTTACAGAAGATGAACTACAAAGCAAATGGTTAGACAACGAAAAGAGAATTATTTGTAAATTGTTGTGAAACTTTCTTGTGGCGTTTTGCACAATATATGTCTTTAAGCTACAAAACATTCTCTTGCATATGAAGTTGAAAAAAAAAAAATCTTGAAGCAAATTTCAAAATTCTCAAGAAACACCCCCTCCCCCCCATTATCCTCTAGTCTGATAACCCCCTAAGTGATCTTGTTAAAAGTCACATGGCTGTGGCTAAACCATTGAATTTATTCGTCTCCAAAACGATAGGTCTGCTTGGGTGTTCCTGGTACACGGTGAGATGGATCGAAGGAAGGACAACCAGTGAACTGAAATAGTGTCACAATGTGTCCAAGGCATATTTTTGTGGATAGGGAGTGAAGGTCAGTAGATCCATCCCACAGAAGAGTAACTGGAGCACAAACTGATGGCTGTGATAGAAAGCTGTCAGAACATACAGTAGTGCATTGCAGACAGGTGGTAGTATGTTATGACTGATCAGTGTGTGTGTGTGTGTGTGTGTCTGTGTGTCTGTGTGTGTGTAATGTTTTTTTTTTTTTTCCATACTGTATTAATAGAAATAATTGCTTCTACATTTAATCCGTCAAAAGTAAACACACACACACACACACACACACACACACACACGCTCCCCCAACAATGACACACATTTTTCCTGCTGGTTCGGGAATTGAACCAGTGACCTTTTCGTCCCGAACCGGCTTCTCTAACCATTAAGCCATGGCTGCCCTCTTTCCTTTCAATTTTGATTTCTGCAAGGATGTTTTGTGTAACACTATTTTATTTATTGCATTAACTTTCCCTTGACTTTCGTCCTGAGAACATCACGCTGGGAGCCAGCTTAACAAACCCAGCAGTCAGGCTCTATCAAGATAACAAACCCTTGTGATTTTTTTTCTAGCACTGAATGAATAACATGATTTACTGAGGTTTTTGATATTGGTAAAGTGAATATAATTCTAATCAGTTTAATTTATAAGACGATGTGGGTTATCAAAGCACCTGTAGTACTCCTGCACCATGTTATTATTAAAACGTAGAGTTTATATATATATATATAAGTTTTACAGTGTAAACACTGTTATATAGACTCCAGAACCACCGTTTAGACATTATTGTCCTTCCCGGAGACTGACTGGAACCCCTGGCTACATGAAGGGATGCTCTCACTGTTAATGTATTTTAGAGTACACGTATTGTTTAGAATGAGGAGCATCCTTGCAGATTTATTTATTTATTTATTTTTTTTTAAATCAGTCAAATAAGTTCCCTCAGACTTCAGAAAGTACCTGTTCTAGCTTCACAAACTAAGAGACACCAGGACTCTTTCATTTCGAAGTCTAATCGCTACAACCACTCATTATTTATGAAGCTGTAATATCTCGTTCCGGGCTCAGATTTTAAACAGTACAGTATTCCTTTTGTTGTATATTATGTTAGATAGAATTTTAAGCTTTCTTCTACTACCGTTGTACTTCTTTGCCAAAGACAGTAATACTGTGTTGTTATTATTGTTATTATGACATATAACCAGGAGACAGATATAATCGAATATACTGTAGTTAGTGATCTTCAGACTTCCTCCCCAATGTTACCTTGAACAGAGATCAGTGGAGTGAAGACACAGTGATGAGATGCTTAACCATCGGGAGTGACTTTTACCTCAGGTGATTAGAAAGAGAATGAGGCGGATGATGCTGGGACTCAATGTGAAAATTCCTCTCTCATTTTAAGTTTTGCTAGGAGATTCCCATGAGTTTATTGGATTCTAAATATATAATTTGTTGCGTAAAAAACTTTATAAATCAAGTACAGGAGAAGACAATGTAAAATGTGATGATGTTAAGGGTTCACACGACAGGAGTCTGCAGAAAATAATAAGCATACAGGAATTGATAATGTAAGGAGTGGTATGGTGTTGTAGTGGTTAGAACATTCGCCGCACATGTTCTCCTCATGCGTGTGGGCTACTCCAGGTACTTAGCTTTCCACGCACATTCCAAAAACATGCATGTTAGGCTAGGCTAATTAGCTGTTTCAAATTTCCCAAAGGTGTGTGTGTGTGTGTGTGTGTGTGTGTGTGTGTGTGTGTGTGTGTGTGTGTGTGTGTGTGTGTGTGTGTGTGTTGGGCCCGCATTGGTTTTACACTGTTCAGGGTGTATCCTTCCTTCAGTCAGTGTCAGTAGCTTCTCCGTGACCGTGACCTTAGTAGGATTAAACAGCATGTCAAATGATTGAGTGAATAAAAATGTAGCCATAATTAACATACAGGGAATTAATATGTACACAGGGAATAATAATATGTACCGTTTTTGCATCTGAAGACTGATCACAGGTGTGTTCTAATACTAATGATTTCCCCAAGCCCTTATTGTGTATTAGTGCATCCGATAAAAGGTCATGTGTTTGTCGCTGCTCATTTCTTTGCTTGTTTGTTTGTTTGTCTGATTGCTTGTTAGCAAATTTATGAAATAAGGTATACACTTATTTTAATGGCCATAGTAACACTCTGTGTGATTTTGATGGTCATCCACATCACATTCTAGATTTTGGTATTTGTTTAAAGGATTTTTTACGATTGCATTTACATTTAAGTCCAAAAGTAAAAATTACAGTGAGCCTGGAAATAATTACAGTACAAAATCTATCCAAGATCTTATTCAGAAATGAATATATCAACAGAAAGGACTCTACTGAGGTAAACATAATGTAGGAGGGAAATAAGCTGCCTTGGCAGAGGTTTGCACTCTTCACATGCTTCTTGTTAAATTGTGTTGACAAGAACCGGAGTCTACTAGCTCACATTTTGAAAGTTTTGAGAATATGTTTAATGTAGAATAATATTTAAAGTTTAACCACACATGTATTATTATCCAAAATATTATTCATTAAGCTAGAAACGAAACCAGTAGCATTGACATAACATTGGGGGTTAACATTTAAAATTTAGAAATCGTAGACTCTGGTACTGAAATATTTGTGATTGTCTTGGAATGTTCAATAAAGATTAAGAATCAAGTTTAAAATATTGAAAAAGAATGATTATGAATAGTGATGAAACTGGAATGAAAAAGTGCTATGAAAGTGTTGTTTTGTGTTCAAAAGTGTACTTTTTGTAAAATGTCCAAAGTTAATTCCTTTTGAGTCGAATAATGTCGGTTTGGCAATAACTGCAGTTCCACAATGGTAGTGTCTGGCATTTAAAAGCAGACAATGACACCATACCCCTGAGATACATTACTCATTTTTTGACCAGACACTGTAATAGTAGACTCTGGTTCTTATCCACTCATATAATACGTACACTTATACTCATTCTCACCTGAATCGCTTGCCAGACATAGTCTTTGGACTATGGGAGGAAACCAGAGTATTTAGAGGGAACCCATGAAAGCAAAGGAAGTACATGTAAACTCCACTCAGAAATCCCAGAGTCTGGGACTCAAACCCAGGAACATCTCCGTGGAACATCTCCGTGTGAGCCACATGTGATTTTCCAGAAACTCTCACACACACACACACACACACACACACACACACACACACGTATGTGTGTATATATATATATATATATATATATATATATATATATATATATATATATATACATGTATATATATATATATATATATACATGTATATATACATAAATAAAAGGACAGGACAAAGACTTTCTATTGAAACTCCATTTATCACTACAGATCTGTTTCGAGGGGTGGTGAAACCATCCTCTCTCTTCAGGTGATTATAGATTTCACCACCCCTCGAAACAGATCTGTAGTGATAAATGGAGTTTCAATAGAAAGTCTTTGTCCTGTCCTTTTATTTTTGTTTATTTGCTCTACCAAAAAGTATTGAGCACTCTCCTACGGAAGGATCTACTCAGAAAATCCTCTACATGTATGTATATATATATATATATATATATATATATATATATATATATATATATATATATATATATATATATGTCTATATACACACACACACACACACATACAGTGATCCCTCGCTAGCTACTTCATGCTTCAGTTTCTGTGGCTTAAGTGCATCGTGGGTTTTTCAAAAATATTCATTGAAAAATAAAAAAATAAGGAAATTAAGGAAAAATAGGGAAATACCACAGAACAAGGAAAATTATGCAAAACCCCCAAACAAACAAAAACAAAAATACCCCCCCACACACACAAAACTAATATACTTACATTTGTATGTGTTCACGTGCGCGTCTGTATGTGTGTGTGTGTGTATATTCATATTTTATTTACATCTTATGCATTATTTTTGAATTGTTTAATTGTTATTATAAGCATTTATAGTGTTGAAGATGTGTTTATTGATATTGTATACACATAAACATGTATGTATACATCAGTTGGGGGGGGTTGATCCTACTTCGCGGAAATCGGTGGTCATGGGGAGGGGGGTCTCGGCTCACAGAAAGTGAGGAATCCACAATCCTCCCCTTTGAATTATTAACTACTCAGTTTGAGTGAGTCTCTGTTCATGATCCACATAATTGTTGCATACCATTGGTTTCAAAAGTGATTATGCTATAATATCCAGAGTTAAACCAGCATATTTATGTATAAACACTAGGGAATAAAAGCTGAACCTCGGATTTGTCTTCTCATATTCACCTTTTGATTTCCCAAACAAGTGTGTTCTGTTCACAGTAAAAACAAATTAGATTGGGCACTTATATAGTACAAGGAACCTCTGCCAGGCACAAATAGATTAAGGTGACAAATGCTTTGATTAACTTGAAAAATCTGCAATGAAGAGCAGATTTTTCTATCTTGGCATAGTTATACAAGTATCCCTCACTTTCCGCGGTTAATTGGGACAGAGATCACCACGCGACCATTGAAATCCGCGAAGTAGGATCTACCCCTGACTGATGTATACATACATGTATATGTGTATATAATACCAATAAATACATATTCAATGCTATAAATGCTTATAATAACAATTAAACATTCAAAAATAATGCATAATATGTAAATAAAATATAAATACACACATACAGATGTGCTCGTGTGCACGCATGCACGCACATGCGCACCTCACAACAATGTAACTAGTTTTGATGAGACGTTTTGGGTTGTTTTTGGTTGTTTGTTTAGGTTTTTTTTTTGCATAATTGCCCTTGTTTTGTGGTATTTTACTTAACTTTTCCCCTATTCTTCCTTAATCTCCTTATTTTTTTAATTCAATGAATATAAAAAAAAAAAATCGCAATGCACTGAAGCCGCATGAATTGAAGCGCGAAGTAGCGAGGGATCCCTGTAATAAAATGTCTCCTCCTTCTAGGTGTCTGCTGCACATTTAAAAATAGGGACGTTTCTGAACTTGTAAACATGATCTCATACATGAATCACCTCCAAAAATAAATAAATAAACAAATAAATGGACTAAATTAATGCATAGCCTTTTTTTTTTTTGGCTTATTTTGCATACAAACAAACAAGCAAACACAGATGAAAGCAATAGCTCCAGGCAGAGGGAAGCTTTGATGTAGGAAACTATATTTAAGCACAAAAAACCACCTGAAATACTAAAAGAAAATATGTTTAAAGCCAAAGTTCTCCATGTTAACCTGGGTCTTGGTGATGTCATCATAAACACCTTCAATGCTGTGTGATCCTTAAAAGAGCAGCCATCGTCTATGACTTTGCTCAGAAACATGACGAGTTTTAATATAGCACTTTGGTTGGGAATAATTTTCAGCAGTTGAAGCAGCTTTTAAGTGACATCAACAACAATCTCAACAAAATAAACTCACACATGTAGATTGAGATTAAGAACATTAACCGGCCAATACTTTTGGAGGGGGTTGTATGAGTGATACACAGAGCCCTCGCTACTTCGCGCTTCAATTCATGCGGCTTCAGTGCGTCGCGGTTTTTAAATAAATAAATAAATAAATACTCATTGAATTAAAAAATAAGGAAATTAAGGACAAAATCGGGGGGAAATGAAGGAAAATGCCACAAAAAGAAGGCAAATTATATATATAAAAAAATAACCTAAACAAACACAAAACAAAAAACAACCCAAAATCTCCCATCAAAACTACTTACAATGTTGCATCTGTGTGCGTGCACATCTTCTGTGTATGTATGTATGTGTGTTGTGTTCTTCGCATGCAATACCATCTGTACTGTATTTATATTTTATTTACACCCATGCTATTTTTTTAATGTTTATTTGTTATTGTAAACATTAATAATAGTGGATATGTATTTATTGATAAAATATACACATATGCATGTACGTACACGTCAGTCGGGGGGGGGGTGGGGGGTGATCCCACTTCACGGATTTCAATGCTCACGTGGGGATCTCGGTCCCAATTACCCAAGGAAAGTGAGGGATCCCTGTATATTCTTCCAGGCAATGGTGGTCTAGTGGTATAGGGCGCTGGATCGCTGATCCAAAGATTGGGGGTTCGAGTCCCATTCTCCACAAGGTTGTCACTGTCCCCCCCCCAGTGCGGCTAACTGGGTTATCAAAGATGGGCCCTGTCTCTCACTGTCTATTGTGTGAGGCATGAAAAAGAACCATTGCTGACTTTCGTAAAGAGTAGCTGCAAAGCCGTCGGCGTGTTTCTGTCCCTTGCAAAAACGGTTGTGACAGGAACGGCATCCGACGTAAAAACCTCTGCCAAATCAAACATGTGAATCAGATGATTCGCTGTGGCGACTCCCAAGAAAGGGAAAAAGCCGAAAGGAAAACAGACTGGACAGTAGTTTGTCCGACTCCTCTCATTAAAATGTCCTTCCTCCCAACAAAACATCTGTAGACACTGGAGCCTAAGAGATCTGTCTGTCTGTCTTCCTTACTTTCGGCTTTTTCCCTTTTCGTCGGGAGTCACCACAGCGAATCATCTGATTCGCACGTTTGGGGGGACAGTGACAACCTTGCAAAGAGTGGGACTTGAACCCCCAACCTTTGGATCAGCGATCCAGCGCCCTATACCACTAGACCACCACTGCCCTACTGGAGCCTAAGAGATCATTTTTTGAAATACTCAATCGCAGCCCTTCTGGTTGCAATGTCAACACCATGGAGAAAATTACAGAGATCATATGCATCGTATTTTTCGGGAGTATAAGGAGCACCAGATTATAAGGCGCACGAAAGTCAGAAAAGTCAAACTTCATGCAACTCATTCACAGTAACTCTCAGCATTGTTCAGTTGTAACATTAAAAGTTATAATCGAGGAGTAAGTGTGGGAAATGGTCGCCTTTTCTTCATAATCTGTTGGCAGTTGCTATGAGACAGTAGTTCTTTTGCCGATGGAGAGATGACGCCTTTGGAATGGAAAATGGAAGCATCAAGAAAGGCCTCCTCCAAAGTCGCTGATCTTCATTTCATGTGCCGCCACTGTTACCTTGAGTTGAATAGAGACAGTAGAGGCGCTTCTACCTGCTGTTTTCTGTTCAATAAAACACTGTTCAATTTTATTTTCTAACTGTGGCCATCTCGCTTTGTTCCCTCAGAAAGTCTGTTTGGTCTTCTTTACTTGGTGCGGGTCATCTTCTTGCTTCCTCCTCTTTCATACCATTGATTCATTGATGCTGAATTCTGTGGTAGCTGCTCTATTCCCATGTTGTACTATGTTCCATGACTGATAGCCTTCAGTTTGAAATCCACTTCGTAAGCATGTTGCTTAACAGGTGTCATTTTGGTGGTCCTACACACACCATAATATTACCAGTTGAAGCACAATATGTATTATTCAGCGAGGCACCAGACTACGGTAGCCGTAATGCTCCGACAATCCATCAAGTGGTGCGACTCCGTCAATACAAAAGGCGCACCTGATTATAAGGCAATAACAAAACGACAATTTTTGAAAAAACGAAAGGATTATACGTTTAGCTTATACTCACAAAAATACGGTATACATCAAGTGAAAATTCCCTTTTTATTTTAACCTCATAATTGATTTTACAATTTATCAGAAGGAGGCATGGTAGGGTCATGGTTAGCACATCCATACTTTGTTTGTTTGTTTTTTGTTTTTTGTTTGAAAAAAGTGTTAGTGATTGACTGGTGAGTTTTTCAGAGTGTGCCCCATCTTTGCCCAGAGTTGGCCAAGATCTCCACCAGCCTCCTGGTGCCCCCATGTAGGATTAGGTGGTTCAGCAAAAAGAGTTGTCCGGTTGTATTGTTTAGGAATGTGACGACAAGACAGCGTCACGTTTTTGTACCAAGAATGGACATCAAATGTTTATGAATTATTTGAACTCATAAATTTATTTGATGCCTTCTAACCAGCAGCATGTTGTTGTTCACCATATTAATATTGTTGGGCTTTTATCAGACATTTTATCAAACCCTGAGTTGTTGTAGTAAACTGTCTGTCTTGTCTGTCTTCCGAAAGGCTTTTTCCCTTTTACCCGGGAGTCGCCACAGCGAATCATCTGATTCACACGTTTGATTTGGCAGAGGTTTTTACGTCAGATGACCTTCCTGTCACAACCCTTTTAGCAAGGGACAGAAACACGCTGACGACTTTGCAGTTACTCTTTACGAAAGTCAGCAATGGTTCTTTTACATGCCTCTCACCATAGACAGTGACAGACATGGCCCGCCTTTGATAACCCAGTTAGCTGCACTGGGGGTTGTTGTAGAAAACTATAACTGTTTATTATTCATGTCCAGAAACCTTTTTGTCACGTTTTGTCAAAGTAACCCATCTGTATATCTTTAGCAGCAAAAATTAGCATCTATGTTCCTATAGGGACTCACTGAATATTTAATTTACTCTGCTTCCACTGTTGGGCACTAATCTCAAAACAATCTGGGGTACTATGGTGCTATTTTAAAAATTCCCACAGATAGTCTATGCATATGTTTAGTAATATCTTATTGTTTTAGCCGTTTTCTGAAAATTTCAAGCTATGTACAGCCTCGCCTGGATATATATATATATATATATATATATATATATATATATATATAGCCTGCCATACGCAGACTTTTGACAAAAGGAAAATATTAAATACAGCATGATGCTAAACTATAAAGATAAGAATAAGTCCCAGGATTTTAACAGAACCTAACCAACAACACCATGGGAAATGATTAGACTCACATCTATCAAATTATGCAGGCTAGTGTATTTTATCACAGCAGGAAGTTAGTAGGTTCAAGTTCCATCCTTTGACATTTATGTGTGGAGTTTACATGTTCTCATTGTACTTGTGTGGGTTTCCTTAGGGTACCCCGGTTTCCTCCAACAGTCCAAAGACATGCACACGTGGCTAATTGTCAGTTCCAGATTGAGCCAAAGCTTGTGACTGTGTGTGTGTGTGTGTGTGTGTGTGTGTGTGTGTGTGTGTGTGTGTGTGTGTGTTTGTTGGTCCTGTGATGATCCAGCCAGCTGTTCAGGGTGTGTGCTACTTTCATCCATTGACAGCTGAGAAAGGTACCAGCCTCCCTGTGACCTTGCAAGGATAAAGCGGTTCGGCAAATGAGTGAGATGAGTCATAATGCACAGAGGAAACACAAAATTAATGCTTCTCAGCACTATCCAGCTCAGATAGAAAACTAAGATACTGCAAAAGCAGTGGAACACATTTGAATGAGAAACACATATGCAGTACCTTTAACAGTGAGAAAACGTAGGTGGAGCCTTGACATAACGTTTGAATGGAGAGCAGTGAATTCATACCGCAGCCACACTTCCTGTTGAGTCTCTTGATGACTGTTTGCTTATTACAGGTGTGTTATTGATTGTTGTTGTAGCTGCTCGTCAAAAAAATTCTTCTGGCTCACTTTCTAGCATCGAGTGGCTTTTTCCGAGGGCAGCCAATTTTGTTGTGTTAAGAACCGGACCCTTTTAAAAGTCCTGTTTTCCACATACCCTCAACAGCATCTTATCCAAATATTAAAAGCTTTCTGATGGTTTTTTTATTTATTTTTTTTTAACTTAATTAATGATTTATTTATTTATCAAGCATCCATAAAGTGAATTACAATAGTATGGATCCGGCCATTCAGGGCTGTGGTTCTCTACTAATAAACTGTTATCGTATGAAGGGTTACCGCAAACAGGTAAAGTTATTTAACGTAAAATACACATGAATTCGTGGGGCTGGTGGCGTAGAGGTTAGGGTACTGCACTCATGATCGGGAGGTTGTGTGTTCAAATCCCAGTTAGACCCTCACTGGGCCATGATCTGGGCCCTGGGCAAGGTCTTAACCACAAGTGTGCCTCTGTTCTCCCAGCAGTATAAATGGGTACCAGTAAAAATATACTGGAAAGGTAACCTGCAATGGACTAGCGTCCCATCCAGGAGGAGTTGAACTCCTAGTCGCTTCATGTTCTGGAAACCGGGCATAAGTACCGGTCCAATGAGCCATTATGGCTCGGGTGTAAAAAGCTCAATGGACTTTACCTTACACATGAATGGAATTCCATAAAAGGTTAAAGCGAACAGAGCCTTTCAATTCTCATGGGAGGTACACTTCTGAACCAGATACAAATAAAGTGTGATGTCATAAATATAATGTGACAGCCTGCATGAAGTCAGCCCTCTTCTTCTTTTCCTTTCAACTGTTACCTTTTTTTTTTTTTCTCAGGGGTCGCCACAGCAAATGATTCACATATTCGATTTGGCATAGGTTGTTACGTCAGATGCCCTTCCTGACACGACCCTTTAGCAAGGGACAGAAACAGGCTGACGGCTATGCAGCTACTCTTTACGAAAGCCAGCAATGGTTCTTTTACATGAACCGCTCACCACAGACAGTGAGAGACATGGCTGGCCTTTGATAACCCAGTTAGCTGCACTGGGAGGGACACTGACAACCTGTTGAGAGTGGGACTTGAACCCCAAAACCTTAGGACCAGTGATCCAGCACCTTTTACCACCAGGCCACCACTGCCCATTGCATAAAGTCAGCCCTAATTATATGAAACAAACATAGTATTACATATGACTGGGATGTTTATACACCTAGACATTTATGTAATTATAGTTTCAGCCAATCGTGTGGGAGCAGCATAATGCATACAGTCATAGAGTCATGATCGGAATGGAAAAGATGAATGACTTACGATACCTTGAACATGGTGATAGATGGGATAGCGCGGGTGCTAAAGAAAGAAATGAACCCCCTTAGGATCTTCGGTCACTAGTAACTAGAGTTTAATAAGAATGATTCATTCATTTTCTGAACCGCTTAATCCTAATTAGGGTTGTGGGGAGGGTTTCGCCCATCTCAGCCGACTCTAGGTGAGGGCAGACTACACTTTGGACAACTTGCCAGGTTATCGCAGGACAGAAACACCCTTAATGGCTATGCAGCTGCTCTTGACGAATGTCAGCAATGGCTCTCACCATAGACAGTGAGCGACATGGCTGGCATTTTATAAACAAGATATCTGCATTTGTGGACAGCAGTTACAAGTGTTGGTAGTGGGGCTTGAACTCTGACCTTGGGTCAGAAATCTAGCACCTTACCACCAGGTCACCACCAGGTCACGTATAGACTGACAGTTACCCACACAATTAACCACTCTATAAATCTGTTAGCATGTCCATCTCACAGCAAGTAGGTTTTGGTTTTGAGTTACAAGCTAAGTGGGGGCATTTCTGTGTGGAGTGCGCATGTTTTCTCCATGCTTGCATGGTTTTCCCCTGGGTAGTGTGGTTTCCTCTCAGAGACATGTACTTTCGGCAAATTGGCTATTCTAAAGTGCCTGTAGGTGTGATTGGTTTTATACACAGTGATCTATCGCTACTTCATGCTTCAGTTCCCGCGGCTTCAGTGCATCGCGGGTTTTTCAAAAATATTCATCAAAAAATGAAAAAAATAAGGAAATTAAGGAAAAATAGGAGAAAAGTTAAAGAAAATGCCGCAAAACAAGACCAATTATGCAAAAAACCCCAAGCAAAGAAAAACAAAACACAACCCAAAACCCCCCAACAAAACTACGTAGGTGAGTATCTCTCTGTGTGTGTGTGTGTGTGTGTGTGTGTGTGTGTGTGTGTGTGTGTGTGTGTGCACACGTCTGTATGTATTTACATCTTATTTATCATTTTTGTATATTAAATTGTTATTATAAGCATTTATAGCATTCCATATGTATTTATTGATATTATATACACATATATATGTGGGGGCAGTGGTGGTCCAGTGGTATAGGGCGCTGGATCGCTGATCCAAAGGTCGGGGGTTCGAGTCCCACTCTCCACAGGGTTGTCACTGCCCCCCCCCCACCCCCCACCCCCCCCAGTGCAGCTGACTGGGTTATCAAAGGCGGGCCATGTCTCTCACTGTCTATGGTGAAAGGTATGTAAAAGAACCATTGCTGACTAAAAGGGAAAAAGCCGAAAGGAAGACATATACACATATACATGTACGTATACGTCAGTCAGGGGGTTTCGATCCTACTTTGTTGGAAATCGACGGTCGTGGGGGGGGTCTCAGTCCCCATTAACCACAGAAAGTGAGTGTTCCCTGTATGTATGTGGGTGTGTGGGTGTTGATATGCGATGGTTTGATAAGCTGTTCAGGGTATACCCTGTGTCGGCTGAGATAGGACAAGACCACATCATCCAATATTGGTGCCCATTGATAACTACTAAGCTTCCTTTTCTTGGTCGAAATGGGTAGAATCCTTTACATTAAAAAAAAAAAAAAAAAAAAAAACTTACAAAAGGGCCATTGCAGATATCACTGGGCAAAGAGAACAGGTGCTCTCGCACCCATAGCGGACCCCCCCCCCCCCCCAGCATGTGTGCCACAGAATGATTAGGTTATTATAATAAAGCTATGCCACATCATTATTGTTAATACAAACAAGCTGTCCATGGTGCATGCTCCATCATCAGGCAAGAGAAGAGTGAATATAAACAGCCTATCTGTGGGGATAATCTGCGCTGTCTATAAAAACAATAATTAAGACCAAGCTTCTGTCAGAGACGACTTTTGGGGGGGGGGGGGGGGGGCATTGTGGATGCATGTGTGCAAATCAGTGTGCATGTTTCTGCCATTACAACGATTACTGAAATGATATACACTGCTGGAGACAGGTTAATTAGCACACCCTGCGCTTGTAGGTTCCTCCGGCAGTGCTTGCTGTTAGGATTTATTTCACTTAATTTTTCACTCTTCCTTGCCATGGGGGATCAGCATCATGCCTTAGGGAATTTGTTTGTTGTTAAGTTGAATGATGCTATGTAATTCTTCTTTCTGTGGAGATTTGGTTGTTAAGCCAGCATGGTTTGAAGCTGGGAATGAAAGAAAAATATGTCATTTTATTTTAGATTTGTTACAAGCTTTTACAAAGGGCGTAGTCTAGACTGTGTGTCCGTACGCATTCTTGAAGGTGTCATACACTCTGAGGTCAAGTTGCTATCACACCGCGGTACGCTGGATTTCTGGATCGACTGACAATTGTATTCAGGTTTTTTTTTTTTTTCCTATCTTTTTAACTTGCTAGTTCGTGAGATATGATCTTGTTAAATGCTCTTTACACATGACCAAGTTTAAAGCTGGCAGAGGTAACCGTGTTTTGGTTTCTGAAAGACACTTTGCAGTGATGATTTTCACGCCTTAATCACCAGCCACAAAACATCAATAATCTTCCGTAGTGTTATACAGTGAGAAAGCAATTTCAGCTCATTTTCTGTAACCGCTTAATACTAATTAGGGTCGCGGGAAGACTGGCACCCATCTCAGCCGACTCCGGGCGAGGGCAGAGTACACTCTGGACAGCAGGTTGGAAACACTCTGACGGCTATGCAGCTACTCTTGTCGAAAGTCAGCAATGGTTCTTTTACATGAACCTCCCACTATAGACAGTGGGAGACATGGCCGGCCTTTGATAACCCAGTTAGTTGCACTGGGGGGAGACATCATTTTTTTTTTTTTTTATGTTTAAAATGTTTTTATTTTTTTATTTTGTAAATATAGGAATGGGTTTCATCCGTCTGTCTGTCCGTCACACTTTCCTGATATTTACTTGACACTCACTGAAGCTGGAGCTTTCAGACTTGGACTACTGGCTCAGTACTAGGTGTGCAAGGATAGGTTTGTGTGTGAGTGATCTTGACCTACCTTTTAAGGTCACAGAGGCAAAACTGTGTATGAGGTTTCCGGATATTTACTGACTGCACTCTGAAGCTGAGGCTTTTAAATGTGTTATGATTGTTCTAAATTGGCATATCATGAAATGGCCTTCTTGGAGGGAGTGTCTAGACCACTGTGGTCTATTTCTTTCTCTTTTTTTTGTATACAGTCTGTTTATGTAAATATTATAAATATTGTGCACTGATTCGAGACAAAAAAAAAAAAAAATCTCCTTTTTCTGGATCAACTAAATATATATTTTTTTCTTTAAAGCTAATTTTGCTCTGTTTTCAGAATTAATGAAATGCTTCAAAACAAAATAAGCTTACAAGGAAACCTTCTTGAGAACTGGAGTGAAAGCAGACATTTCGCATTTGTTTATTTTTTATCAAGTTTTATTTTATTTTGGGTTTGAGATACCACAATAAGATACTCCTGTCTTTAAGCGAGTGGGACTGCTGTGGCTCACTAGATAAAGCTCTGCTTTACTTGGCAGGAGGTTTCGGCTTCATGCCTGGTACCATTGACCAAAGCCTGTAACCCTCAACGGCTCAGATGTAAAAATGTGTGGATAAAGGTTTATTTTCTTTTTCTTTCTGATGTGAATGATATATGAATAAGATAAGATAAGATAAGATACAGCTTTAGTAATCTCACAATAGATAAATTCACTGTTACAGGCTCTTGGAGTACCATCAGTAGGGGGTGCAAAATAGATGCATATACACATATACAATAATACACATACATAAATAGTGTAAAAGTAATATCCAATAAAAAAGAAAACTTTGTAGGCTGGCTTATATTCAAGTGTACATGTATCTGAGGGCAGAGTAGTATATATATATATATATATATATATATATATATATATATATATATATACATATACACACACATACACACACACTACCAAAACTATTAACTACCGTATTCAACGTAATAAGAGTCCTTCTTCAATAAGTGCCCCCCCACAGTGTTTTTTATCTTACTTCTAATAACCGCCCATGTATACTGGGAGCAGAATCGTAGATCAAACTTACCAATTTTATTTAATCAGTCTCTGTAACAATAAAATGAGGCATTCACTGCCTGTAAAAGTGAGTTTACACAGTATTTCAAGACCCCCTACCACTGGGGAATGTCTATAATGTTCATCAGTAACAACACATTTGATTGTTCCGCTGTGCTTTAAAAAACAGGAAAATATTTTGCTGTGTTCTCTTGGTAAATGTCCAACAACCGATGAACCATTAGAAACTGCTACAGCAAAACTATGGGATGCTCTGAATGAATGGAGCGATGAGCCAGATATGGACTTATCAGAAAGTGATGACAAGTGTTTTTCACCCGATTCTCCTGCTCACTGACTTTCTAAATTTAAGCATGTTTCTGGCCATGTGCTTTTGTTTATGTTCGTGTTGATTGGTTCAACGTGCCATGTGCTAAAGTTGGTTTTACTTCCGGAAAAATGCTTAAAGGAACAGCACCGGGAGGGGAAATTAAGGGGCATTTTTTATTTCTTAATTTATGCTGTTTTCTGTTTATTTCCAGCTTTCATGTAAGTAATTTGGTTGATACCACAAAATAAATAATGCAAATACCAGTAAAACTCTTTTATTGTTCTGTTATTATTCATGTTTTCCACCTCGATGGTAATAAGCACTTACCGTTCCACTCCGCTGGTAACATTTTAATAAGCGCCCAACAACTCCAATTTTTTTAAGCGCCTTGGGCACTTATCACATCGAATACAGTAATTCCAAATGAATAAACCAGTGATAACACAGTTTGCATGATCTCACTATGATTGTGTGAGTTTCCTCAAAGAAGAGAGTGTGTGTGTGTGTGTGTGTGTGTGTGTGTGTGTGTGTGTGTGTGTGTGTGTGTGTTGTCTTCTGACACTGTGGTGAGCTGTTCAGAGTGCACCCACCTTTGCAAAATGTAGGCTGAGATAGGTACTAACCTTCCACAACCCTAGTAGGATTTAATTGTTCGGCAAATGAGTGAGTGAATCAGTACCAATAAGAATTTACATGGGATGAGGACATATATTTACAACAGATTTTAAGGCTAGAACAATTTAATAATTCATCGTTATCCGAAGAGGGAGATGTGTGTAGATTTACACTTCGAGTCATGCTGCTATCACTGTGTTGACTGATTGCTGCATATTCAGAGTCTCTGCTGAACTTTACTCTCAGGCGAGATGACAGTCAGTCAGTCAGTGTAGTTGTAGCTGAGGGAACAACTCGTGTTTCTTACATCACTATTCACTGTCAGTGAATCAGACAGGCCGCCACCTACCAGCTCGCGACTAGACTTCTGTCTTAAATAGCGCCAGTAGCAATAAGGATGTATGTGTTCACATCACGAAATTCTACAGTTGAAAAAGTAATAAAACACGCCATTTGATATAAGAATATGGAACAAGATAAGCTTTATATCTTTTCAAGGCGTTTCTTTGGTTAGTAATTCATGTTTTACTGATACGATCACAAATCCCATGTTATCACCCATGACTGCATTTTGAATCATAAAAAAAAAAAAAAAAAAGTCTATTTTGAACTATTTGTGTCGGGCAGTAGTGGCCTGGTGGTAAGGTGCAGGATTACTGATCCCAAGGTTGGGGGTTCAAGTCCCACTCTCAACAGGTTGTCACTGTCCCTACAGTGCAGCTAACTGGGTTATCAAAGGCCGGCCATGTCTCTCACTGTCCATGGTGTGAGGTTCATGTAAAAGAACCATTGCTGACTTTCGTGAAGAGTAGCTGCATAGCCGTCAGTGTATTGATGGTCTGGCGAGCTGCCCAGGGTGTACTCTGCCTTCGCCCGGAGTCGGCTGGGTTGGGTGCCAGCCTCCCTGCAACACTAATTAGGATTAAGCGGTTACAGAAAATTAATAAATGAGTATTCGCAATGAAAAAAGAGATGATTTGTTGAGATGTTCTTCCATAAAGATGACATAGAGGGAAATTGCTATTGCTAGTGAGGTTACACTGGAGTTTATATTGAAAAAAAAAAATCTCATTGCTCTTAAAGCTAAAGGATGATGGTCAGATATTGCTGTTAACCATTAAAGAAAAGATTTGTCAGTGTTGTTTACAGTATTGTTGTCTGAATGAGAGCTGTAACTTCTGAGACGGCTCAGGGTTTCAACAGGAAATGCAGCGAGTTGGTATTAAGTGCTGTTGATTCAATAGTTGAGTGTTAGTGGAGTGTTATCATGAAAGCAGACTATATGGGAATGGAGGTACGGAAACTGAATAGACTGAATGGCTCAAGGACTGCTGCTTCATTATCTTCAATTAGAGAAGAAGCAGCGGTTAGATTCCACAGTGCCTCGAGCAGGTAGACAAACAGAATTGTAGGAAACTGATAAACATAGACTAGCATGCTGATGAAAAACTGAATCAAGAACAAAATGTGGCACAATTTAGGATGACATATTGAGTATAAATATTGACATACAAGTCATTCAGACTGTTTTTAACTTAAAGGGCTAATAAAAAAAAGCAATATGAAGCATTGTCTCAGTGACATGTTGATATGCATGACAATGCATTACCCAGAATGCACAATGCTGCTCGCAAAGGCATGTTGGCAGCGAAGTAGCTCATAGAAAAATCAGTCCATAAACAACACCTGGTCCTATTGAAACCCAGAGGCTCTGCCAAAACAAGCATTTTCCCATTCCCCTATTCATTTTTATATCACATCCCAGTGATAAAAAAACCTGAAAAGCGTTTTCGTTTTCATTAAGAAGCAAATCAATTACTCCAAAAAAAAAAAGCTTCATCCACGTCTTTGTATTCCAAGCTGGTGGAGTACACGCCTGGAGGAGGAGCTGTGGAGGTGGAGGTACACTGAGTGGGAAAAAAAAAAAAAAACACGGTAATTATGGTAATATAAGATATGCATTCAGAGTTGCCCTTTTTATCCTTGCGCATATTTAACCAAGTTATCACTGATATTTTTGGTCAGGGGAGGGGCATCAATCATATGTATATGTCTCTGCACAGCAAAATCTCTGTGTGGAAGTAACACATATAGTAATAAATCACCTTGCAGTGTTTATATGTGTAATTAGACCCAAGTGAACTCTCTGGGTGTTAAATTAGCCCGAGAGATTTTATTGTGGGTGTATTGCTTTTCGTATATTATTATGCAGAACTGCAAGGATTACTTTTACAAAGTAATCTATTACAGTTATTAATTACTTTTAGTTACATTTGGATTACTTCTACTGTATTTTCCAGACTATATGTCGTTCCAGTGTACAAGTCACACTGGCCAGAAAATGCATAATAAAGAAGAAGAAGAAGAAGAAGAAGAAAAAACATATATAAGTCGCACTGGACTATAAGTCGCAAACTCATGGAAACTGTCTACCTTGGCTTGGAAATCTGCAGGCAGTTTATATTACGCTGTGTTCCTCACTCTGAGAGGCAATTGCGTTGCATGAAGCAGTAACACCAGGAAAGTTCTCACGCAGTGTCATTTATATTCATGTTGTTGACAACTACCTGGACGTGGGGACGCAACTGCACTGTTGACAAGCCTCTCCCTGCAGCACGTTGCTCAAACCCCCATGTGTGAGCTTGTTCTTCTAGCTGTGGCCATCTAGCTTTTAGCCCACGATTAGCCTTTAGCTTTTTAGCGATTAGCTTTTTTATTTTCTTCATTGCAGTAATAATAATCTCCACTTTTCTGCCCTCTTGTTACAATTATATGTAGTAATTTCACTACCTGGACGTGGAGACACAACTGAACTGTTGACAAGCCCTTCCCTGTGGCATGTTGCTCAAATACCCATGTATATAATACCTCATACCTCATACATCCATCTAGACTGTGATTAGCTTTTTTGTTTGTTTGTTTTCTTCATTGCAGTAATAATAATCTCCACTTTTCTCCAGTCCCTCACAAGTTTCTCATTCATTCCAAACTTTCTTTCTGCTGCTCGATTACCATTTTCTGCTGCATATTTCACTACTTGCAGGTTGGAATTCGAAAAATAGGATTTTCTTTTTGTGACCACTTCTTTATTGGTGGATGAGCAGGTACTTGTACCCGATCCTAGAGTGCCCTCTTGTGGTTGTGAGTGTGAAAATAACAAACATGTGAAATTATGTTTGTTATGATGACGACCAGAAATGTATGTGATAATTTCACATCTAAGTCGCTTTGGAGTATTAGTCGCACCTTCAGCCAAACTGTGAAAAAAGTGTGACTTATAGTCCAGAAAATACGGTATATCAAATATCTGGATATATAAAGACAATGAAGTATAAAAGTTACATTTTCTGCATTGTGCCAAAATCTCCATCTAACAAGAGTTTTGCCGTTAACACTGTTAAAATAATGGTAACAGTAAAACAGATTATTCTTCCGTACTTAAATCCACCCATGGATCATGATAACTGTGAACTAAATTTAAAATAAGCAAGGATATTGGACTTTGAAATCAACTTGTCAACTTCACGGGTATTGCAGGAGGTACAAAGTTATAAAAAGTGCACTTGTAGCAATAAACTGGTTAGCAAATGCTAACTGGTTATCTAATGCTAAAAATGTATCTTCTTAGTTTTAGGTGTTGTTTAAATTAGAAGTGGATGATAACACTTTTACAATACTGTTAAGTGATACTGCAAACTCTTAGACCAAAAATGTGATTAGCCAGATTAAAGAAAGTAAACGTTTTAAAAGAGACATTCATTAATTTTCTGAACCACTTAATCCTAATTAGGGTCGTGGGGAGGCTGGTGCCCATCTCAGCCAACTCTGGGCAAGGGCAGAGTACACCCTGGACAGCTCGCCAGGCCATTGCAGGGTAGAAACTTGCTGACAGCTGTGACAACCGTTGGCAGTGGGTCTTGAGCCCCCAGCCTTAGGATTGGTAATCCAGCAGTTTACCACCAGGCCACCACTGGGCTTCTTTACAGAGACAATTCTTTTCTATTAGCAGTGACATGATGTTATGCTCTGTGCATTTACTCTTCATGGCAATTTTACTCAGAGACAATTGGATGAAGACAGTCGTAAATGATGCGGTGCTGCCTGTAGAGGCTGTGTACACTCTCGCAGTTGACAATCACTTTTACAGTGTGATGACACAACACTTGTTCTGTTGAGGCCACCCGGATAGTGAAATAGTTTGTATTGCACATGGGCATACAGGGTATCTCATTCTGAATAATTTCAGTGTTCAGTTCATCTGTAAATACTTAATCCTAATTAGGGGGCCAACTCTGGGTGAAGGCAGAGTACACCCTGGACAGCTTGCCAGGCCAACAACGCTGACAGCTTTGCAGCTACTCTTTACGAAAGTCAGCAATGGTTCTTTTACATGAACCTCTCACCATAGACAGTGACAGACATGGCCAGCCTTTGATAACCCAGTTAGTTGCACTGGTGGGACAGTGACAACCTTGTGGAGTTTGGGACTCGAACCCCAAACCTTTGGAGCAGCGATCCAACGCCCTAGACCACTCGGCCACCACTGCCCTTAATTTCAGTTTGTCATCTGTTAACTGTAATCTCTGGGTTTTTTTTTTTTTTTGTTTTGTTTTTGTTTTTCTTTAAATGTGCAAGTGATCTTCATTACCATTTTCCTGATTACCGAATGCTGTGTATGGGAGAAATTTTTAACTTTTAGCATTATGGCCAAGAGTTGCCAGTTGATTATTAAGGCCAAAAAGTAGCATTCCAAATGATTGTGGGCGCACATCCCAGCCAACTCAGGGTGAGAGCAGATTACATCCTGGACAGCTCGCCAGGCCATCGCAGGGCGGAAACACGCTGACGATTTTGCAGCTACTCTTTACGAAAGTCAGAAATGGTTCTTTTATATGAACCTCTCACCATAGACAGTGTCATACGACTGTCCAGAGTGTACTCTGCCCTTGCCCAGGGATGGCTGAGATGGGCATCAGCCTTCCCGCGACCCTAATTAGGATGAAGTGGTTCAGAAAGTTAATGAAATTCAGTTCCATTTACAATAATGTTGCTAGTTTTTATGCAGTTTGAAGGAAAATAAAAGTTTAATTTGTCATCATGGTGGCGTCACATCCATCTTACAGCAAGAAAGGCCTCGGTTTGAGTTCTGAGCTCAGGTGTTTTTGTGTGGATTGTGTATGTTCTGTGTCCATGTACTTGCATGGGTTTCCTCCGGGTAGCCCGGTTCTGAGTACACTACACAAACATGTAAATTAAGCTAATTGGCTGTTCCAAGTTGCCTCACGGTGTGGATTTGAGTGGAAATTGTTGTATAAAGGATTGGCACTGTGATGGTCTCAAAAGTCGTCCAGTTTAAAAAAAAAAAAAAATAGTTTTCATAAAAATCAAGAACTGTATATCTGTATAAACTAACAAGTTAACAACACATTCACTAACCTCATTTTAATTTATAGATTTTTGTTGTTTTTAAGGTGATCTGGCATATTTGTGCATTTAAATTCCATCCACATCACTCTATAGTTGCAGAATGGTCACAGTCTTGTAACTGATTGATTTTTTTCCATACTGTGTGTCTGAGTTCAGTTTCGTGAAGTTGGATTCTGTAACTGTACAGACAGATTTTAGGTGCAGCTCTCAGGTCTGAGCTGTGAAAAGCTCTGATAACCTGCAGCTTCTCATATATACAGTTGCTGCCGCTCGCGTGATGCTGTTTGCAGAATTTTGGACAAGTTCAGAATAACAAAAATGTGCAATAATTTTTATATATATATATATATATATATATATATATATATATATATATATATATATATATATATATATATATATATATATATATATATATATATAGGGATCCCTCACTTTCCACGGTTAATTGGGACCAAGATCCCCACGCCACCATCAAAATCTGCAAAGTAGGATCTCCCCCAACCCGACTGATATATATATATATATATATATATATATATATATATATATATATATATATATATATATATATATATATATATACATACATTTCTTTCTTTCATTTTGGCTTTTTCCCGTTCTCGAGAGTCGCCACAGCGAATCATCTGATTCGCATGTTTGATTTGGCATATTTTTTTTTTTTTTTTTTTTTTTTTTTTGTCAGATGCCCTTCCTGCCACAACCCTTTGAGCAAGGGGCAGAAACACGACGGCAGCTTTGCAGCTACTCTTTATGAAAGTCGTATGGCTCATCGACTTTATCCCTCTGTAGTTGCTGCAACTCTGCACGTCTCCCTTGTTCTTAAAAATGGGCACCAGCACACTTCTCCTCCACTCCTCCGGCATCTGCTCACTCTCTAGTACCTTGTTGAATGTTCTTGTCAGAAAATCTACTGCTACCTCTCCTAGACACTTCCATACCTCCTCAGGTATATCATCAGGACCAACTGCCTTTCCATTCTTCATCCTCTTCAATGCCCTTCTCACTTCACCCTTACTGATCTTTGCTACATCCTGCTCCTCAATGGTCACCTCTTCTACTCTTTTTGCTGCACGTCCTTCCCATCTCTATTTCTCTGCTGTGCCAACCTGTATAGATCATTTTCTCCCTCCTTACTGTCCAACCTATCATACAAGTCATCATACGCCCTCTGTTTGGCCTTAGCCACTGCTACTTTCGCCTTACGCTGTGTCTCCCTGTACGCCTGTTTACTGTCTTCGGTCCTCTCTGTGTCCCACTTCTTCTTAGCTAACCTCTTCCTTTGTACACACTCCTGCACTTCCTCATTCCACCACCAAGTCTCCTTATCTACTTTCCTTCCAGAGGACACACCAAGTCCTCTCCTACCTGTGTCCCTGATCACATTTGCTGTGGTTGTCCAGTCATTTGGAAGCACTTCCTGGCCACCCAAAAGCCTGTTTCAACTCCTCCTTGAAGACAACACGACACTCTTCCTTTTTCAGCTTCTACCACTTTGTCTTCTGCTCTGCCTTTGCCTTTTTCACCTTTCTCACCATCAGAGTCATCCTGCACACCACCATCCTATGCTGTTTGGCAACACTCTCACCCACTATGACTTTGCAGTCACTGACTTCCTTCAAATTACATCGCCGACACAAGATGTAGTCTACCTGTGTGCTCCTACCTCGGCTTTTATAAGTCACCCTATGCTCCTGTTTCTTCTGGAAGAAAGTATTCACCACAGCCATTTCCATCCTTTTTGCAAAATCTATTAACATCTGTCCTTCTGCGTGCCTGTCCTGGATACCAAACCTGCCCATCACTTCCTCGTCCCCTCTGTTGCCTGCACCAACATGTCCATTGAAGTCTGCACCAATCACCACTCTTTCACCTCTGGCGGTACTCTGCATCACTTCATCTAAGTCACTCCAGAATCTCTCCTTCTCTTCGAGCTCACATCCTGCCTGTGGGGCATAAGCACTAACAACATTGAGCATTACACCTTCAATTTCTAACTTGAGACTCATCACTCTGTCTGACACTCTTTTCACTTTTAGAACATTCCTGACAAACTCCTCCTTCAGGATGACTCCTACTCCATTTCTCTTCCCATCCACACCGTGATAAAATAGCTTAAACCCTGCTCCTAAGCTTTTAGCTTTGCTACCTTTCCACCTGGTCTCCTGAACACACAGTATGTCCACCTTCTTCCTCTGCATCATGTCAGCCAGCTCTCTACCTTTTCTGTGCATAGTTCCAACATTTAAAGTCCCTACTCTCAGTCCTAGACTCATGCCTTTCCTCTTCTCTCTCTGCCTACGGACACGCCTCCCACCTCTCCTTCTTCGACCAACAGTAGTCCAATTTCCATCAGCACCCTGTTGATTGACAGCACTGATGGCGGTCGTTGTTAACCCGGGCTTCGACCGATCCGGTATGGGGGTAGTACTTATGATTTGCATCATAAATGTTTGGCATTGGTTTTACGTCGGATGCCCTTCCTGACACAACCCTCTGCATTTCTCCGGGCTTGGGACCGGCATGAGGGGGAGAGACACTGGTTAGTGCTCCCCACCTCATGGCTGCATTTTATTTTATTTATTTATTTATTTTTAATTCGATGAACATTTAAAATAAAATAAAATAAATTAAAAAACCGCGATGCACTGAAGCATATATATATATATATATATATATATATATATATATATATATATATATATATATATATATATATATATGTATATGTATGTATGTATGTATGTATGTATGTATATATATATATACACACTACAGTTCATAAGTGTTTGGGTCACTGAAATATAGTCAAGAAATCAACAATGTTTAAAATAATAATTTTTAATTTTCATTTGAAAAAGTTTGTGTTTGCATAAAATCTTCCACTTGTAGCTATTACAACTTTGTACATCTTTTTCATTCAAACTCAAATTGTTGAGGTAATAATAATAATAATAATAATAATAATAATAATAATAATAATAATAATAATAATAATAATAATGAAAAAGAAGAAGAAGAAGAAGCTTTAAGGTGGCGTGGTGGCATAGTTGTTCGCGATCCATCTCACAGCAAGAAGGGCCTGTGTTCGATTCCCAGCCTGGGTATTTCTGTGTGGAGTTTGCATGTTCTCCCCGTGTTTATGTGGGTTTTCTCCAGGTATTCCAGTTTCCTCCCACAGTCTAAAAACATGCACAGTAGGTTAATTGGCTGTTCCAAATCACCCCTAAATGTGAATGGTTGTGTGAGTGTTGGCCCTATGATGACCTGGAGAGCTGTCCAGGGTGTACCTTGCCCTCATCTGTTGTCGGCTGAGATGGGTGCCAGCCTCCCTGTGACCCTAATTAGGATTAAGTGGTTCAGAAAATGAATAAATGAATGGAGAATTAGGCACTGCTTACTTGACTTATTTTTTTTACATGGGAGCTCTCAAACCCCATCTGGATGTCAAGATTAATTAATTTTTATAACTTGTTTCTGGAAGCGAATAAAAAGGATTGAAACAAACACAAAAGCTTCATCTTGATCTCCTTACAACCCTATTTAGAAACCATAGCTTTAGAGAGCATTTCAGTTACACAAGACTATCATCAATTTCTTGATTTCACGTCAATGATGATGACGTCACCTGACTGTTACATGCCTCTTGTTCTCTATGTGAAGATTTTTTAATGGTTTTGTGCTTTTTTTCCAAAAGGAAGCTCCACTAATAATAATAATAATAATAATAATAATAATAATAATAATAAAAATAATAATAATGTTTTTTTTAAATTATTCAGCCTACCTTTATTAAATAAATTGCAATTGTGTTGGCTTTTTGAAGTGCTTCCAGCAGGACATGTTCATTTTTATCAGGTGTATCAGTCAAAAACAGCTCGACTTCGTCTTTTGATGATTGAATTAGCAAAACAGAAGGAAAGCGGATGAGCCTGAATGCAGAACCTTAAGGTCGGATTTATTATCTGTCTGGCTAGACAAATAAAATCCAACATTCGGAATAAATTCCACTTGCATGACAAAACTAAATAATTGTTTTGACTTTTTTTTTTTTTTTTTTTTTTTTTTTACTTATTGTTTTTGAAAGGCCCTGATTAGTGGGAGGAAAGCCGTGAAAAGACTTATTGGACAATAATTGCCTTTTTTAAAAGGTCAGTTAATAAATGTATTCACCGAAAATATTCCCCTAACAACAAGAGCCCTCTGGCATCTATGTAGTAAAGGTTAAGGGCATGGGGCAACCAGTGCAGTGTAAAGTCAACTGTACAGAACCTTCGAAAAATAGGGGAGTGCACTGAAGCCCACTAGTGTACCGATGGAGTATAGCATCAACAACAAATATCAGTATGATAATTAAGGACAAAATTGATCCTGAAGTGTTATACATCCTCACATAGTGTACAGCAATATCCACTGCCAAGCAAAAAAAAAAAAAAAAAAAAAAAAAAATCCTGTACTTGAATATTTTTGGACCACCTTGAGCCTTGATTGCGTGGGGCTGGTGGCGTAGTGGTTAGGGTGCTGCACTCATGATTTGGAGGTTGTGTGTTCAAATCTCAGTGGGCAAGGTCTTAACTACAAATGTGACTCTGTTTCCCCAGCAGTATAAATGGGTACCAGTAAAATATACTGGGAATGTAACCTGTGATGGACTAGCATTCCATTCAGGAGGAGTTGAACTCCCAGTTGCTTCATGCTATGGAAACCGGGAATAAGCACCGGCCTGATGAGCCACTATGGCTTGGGTGTTGGGGCCAATGGACTTTACCTTTTGAGCCTTGATTACAGCACCTAATTGTCTTGTCATTGATGTTTCAGTTTGTTGGGTCGAAGCTCAGCAGTATTATGGGAGCAATGTTTGCCGTGAGGCGTCGGTGTTAATCACCGCATCGCCTTTGTGTTGATTCTAATCTTTCCTCAACATATCAGTTTTGCAGTCCAAAAATAGCAAACGCACCAGCGCAGGCTTGCTATTTTATTTTAAGAATTCATTTTAGTCAGGCACCGAGACGTGAGGATTCTCAGCACGACACCGGCGTGCTAATTACTTCTTCTAATTTTCCTCTTTTCTTTCCTCACACCTCTCTGCATTCACTCTTCCTGATTTGCAGGTTGTCAGCGCTGTGTGCTCAGTGTCGACCAAAATGCAAGCACGTGCAAATACTGTACGTTAAAGCAACTCGGAAAGAAAGAAAAGCAATGATCTGCAAAGTTCCCATTCTCTCGTTCATTTTCTTTAACCACTTGATCCTAATTAGGGTCGTGGGGAGGCTGGCACCCATTGCAGCCGACTCAGGGCGAGGGCAGAGTACAGCCTGGATGGCCTGCCAGGCCATCACAGGGCAGAAAAACGCTGATGCTTTTGCAGCTACTGTTTACGAAAGCCAGCAATGATTATTTTACATGAATTTCTCACCATAGACAGTGAGAGACATGGCCAGCCTTTGATAACCCAGTTAGCTGCACTGGGGGGACAGTGACAACCTTGTGGAGAGTAGAACTCAACCCCCCAACCCTAGGATCAGCAATCCAGCACCTTCACCTCCAGGCTACCACTGCCCTGCAAAATGCGAAACTGAGAAAAATAAGAACAAACATTTTATGCATCTGTTCTTACTTACTTAATCTTTATGCCAAGGAAGGACGTTTATCTGCACAATTGGTCACATGCTCAAAAAAAAAAAAAAAAAAAAAAAAACATACTAGTAACAAGATATGCCAGATTCTATCTTTTACCTTTGCAGGGCAGAATATATTTACATAGCTATAAAAAATTAAATATATATATAGTGGATTTTATTTAATATGTATCATCGTTGAGAAATGGTGTAAGGGAAGTGATTGGAATCCAATACAACCGTTTTTTTTTTGTTTTTTTTAAATGTTGGCTGATCACTTTCTCACTGAAGTTACATTCTGAAAGTACTGCACTGTTAAAGGGTAATTGTAGTGAATTTGTAGTGTTAACTCTTTAAATTGATCATGTATGACATCAGCGGTTCCATCAGGCAACATTGGACCTTGTTTCTTGTCAAGTACGTGTGAGCGCGGCCACACAGCTGTTACTACCAGGCATGCATAACAACAGCCTGGCTTTTTGATTGGCTGTTCCAGACCTGGTAGTGATGGGAATTCATTGTTGTCCAGTCCAAGATAACACATTATCAGAAAGTGCTGAACTGTGTCGTATGGAAAATTTCAACATTATAAGCATACATCTGGACAACCAACAAGCTCAGAAATCAGGGGAACATAACATAACATAACATCAACCATACTCTTCAAACTTTTCCTATCAGACGTAAAAAGGCCGCTTCAAGCCAACCTGATATCGGCGTGACCGACGGGCGGGACTACTTGACACAAACTCCAAGGTTTAACAACTAAAACCGAACACTGTTAATAGAAATGGTTGTTCCACATTGGTTCAGCCACCTCTGGTAATCTACATTTATCATTTATATTAAAATAAGCTCAGTATTGCGTAAATATATAATTGGTCATGCTGTAAAACGGAGCTTGTACTGCTCCATCATAATGAAGAGGGAGCTGGGCTGGAAGGGAAAGCGCTAACTTTACCAGTCGATTTACATTCCTACTCTGACCTATGGTCATGAGCATTGGGTAGTGACCAAAAGAATAAGATCGCAAATACAAGCACCTGATATGAACAGGGCTTCCCCGAGAGATAGAAGACAGTGAGAAGTTTGGTCATTCATTCGGAGCGTGGAGTAGAACCACTGCTTCTCCTTGTTGAGAGGAGCCAGTTGAGGTGGCTTGGGCATCTGGCTACTATACCACCTGATCACCTCCTTGGTGTGGTGTTTCGGGAATGTCCAACCGTGAAAAGATATATATATATATATATATATATATATTTATATATATATATATATATATATATATATATATATATATATATATACAGTGATACCTCTGCTCACGAACATAATTGGTTCCCAGAAAGTGTGTGTGAGGCGAAAAGTTCGTCTTCCGAACATTTATTTCCCATAAGAAACCATTAAAATGAGAATAATCCGTTCCCAGGTCCCCATAAAACATAATTTTCTACTAAATAAGCCTTAAAACTACACAAAAATATACCTTATTTTATGTATAATAAATGTGCTATTGTATTGTAATTAAAGAAATAAACTGTACTGTATAATAAAGTGGTTTTATTTACCTTTGTGATGGTAGTTGATGGCTTGATGGAATGGAGTGGGAGGAGGAGGGAGGGAGGGACTTACTGTTTGGAAGGAGTGTTTGGAAACGCCTACTGTTTGGAAACACCCTTAGCCACACACGCACCCTTAATAGCTTCCTTGTTCTTAAGGATGGGAGCAATGGTAGACTTAGCGTACTGGTACTGGGACGCTGAGTCACACAAACGCACACCTCGTTCGTGTTTTTCAATGATCTCCGCCTGTGGTGGGGTCTTTTTCGGTCCCATAATAGCAAAAGTACACTCAATATGGTCCAAAATGTCTATCAAACACAAACCACTTCCGCACTCAAAGAAAGGGGGTGACGAACTGTGACGCCATGAGCGTGCGTCACTTCTCGTGGCCGCCACCGTGGCGCTGTTCGACCGCGTGGTTTGATTCGTCCGCCGAAAACTAGTTCGTCAGCAGAGACTATATGCTCGCAAATTTAATGTTCTTGAGGTGAAAAGTTCGTTAGCTTAAGCATTCGTCAGCGGAGGTTTTACTGTATATATATATATATATATATATATATATATATATATATATATATATATATATATATATATATATATATACACACACACACACACACACACACACACACACACACACACAACATATAATAATTAAACATTAAAAAAAATAACCTAAGAAGTACATAAAATATAAATACACACATACAGATGGTATTGCATGAGAAGAAGACACACAGATGAGAAGAAGACACACGCGTGCACACACAGATGCAACAATGTAGTTTTGATGGGAGATTTGGGTTTGTTTTTTGTTTTGTGTTGGTTTAGGGTTTTTTATATAATTGGCCTTGTTTTTGTGACATTTTCCTTAACTTTTTCCCCTATTCTTTAATTTCCTTATTTTTTAATTCGATCAATCGATCAAACATCATCATCAAACCCGAGGACGGTACAAACGTAGACATTCACATAAGACTGGGCATGGCCAGGAGCATTTTCAAGGAAATGAACAACATTTGGAGATCCAAACAGTACAGCTTCAACACCAAACTCAGGCTGTACCAGAGCTGCGTCCTGTCTGTGCTCCTGTATAGATCTGAATGCTGGAGGACGACAGAGGCAGATCTAGCTAAGCTAAGATCATTCCACACCACATGCCTTCGAAAAAACCCTCCGAATCTTCTGGCCTGTGAAGATCTCCCAACGAGGTCCTGCTGAGATGATGTAAGCAAGTCAACATGGGTACCATCATTACAAGAAGAAAATTGAAATGGATTGGAAATTGTTTGCGGAAAGACCAGCAGTCTAGAGCAAGAACGGCTTTGCACTGGACCCCAGATGGAAAGAGGAAGAGAGGGATACCAAGAGTAATGTGGAGGAGGGCAGTGGAGAGTGAGATGGAAGCTATGAAGCATTCTTGTGGTTCTTTGGAAAGGATGGCTCAGGACAGGCAGGGGTGGAGGAACTTTGTTGCTGCCCTATACACCACTGGTTGTAATGGTTAAATGATGATGATGATTGTAGAACATATAAAGTGGAAGTACAGTAAACACATAAATTCTTCATTAATCGTGTAAATACAATCAGACCCTGCTGTAAAAACACTTATATTAACCTCCGATCTTGTGCTCATGTGTATCTGGTGTTAATTCGGTTGTGGTTATTATAGTCCATCCTTAAATATTCTCCTAAAATTGCAAACCACATGATACACTGCAGCTACGACACTGTGTACATTTTAATATTCTAAAATTGCAGACCTGCAGTGCTGTACTGAGCAAGAAACTCCAGCACTAATCCAGCAATCTGCCAAACAGCCCAGATTTCCCTTTTATTTTTCTACAGTTTTCTTTTATCATCATCTCCAGAATTACTAGCAACCTTTTAAAAGAAGAAAAAACATACAAACAAAAAAAAAAAACACAAATGCAAGATACAGGTCGGGATATTTGGAGCTAAATGTGATGCATAAATGTGTATCTGTATGGTTTGAAATGTATTTGGCCACCGCCAAAGGATATTAAAACATCAGATGTTGTTGACGTTAGTGCTGCTTTCAGTATTCTGAGGATATTTTATTATTATTATTACCGCCACTCACGCTGAACTTAATCTCACTATGGTCGTTGGGTGGCTGGAGCCTATTTCGGTCAATACTGGGTGAAGGCAGGATACACTCTGAAGAGCTCGCCAGACCATTGCAAGACCAACGCACCCACAGCCAATCACATTTAAAACTAGGGGCAATTTGGAACAGCCAGTTAATGTCATGTGGGTATCTTGTACTGTGGAAGGAAACCAGATTACTCTAAGGAATCCCATGCAACCTTATTCATTCATTTTCTGAACCACTTAAACCTGATTAGGGTCACGGTGAGGCTGGCACCCATCTCAGCTGACTTTGGGCGAGGGCGGGGTACACCTTGGACATCAACAGGCCAGTACAGGGCCAACACTCACACAACCATACCTAGAGGTGATTTGGACCAGCCAATTAACTTACTGTGCATGTTTTTGGACTGCGGGAGGAAACTGGAATACCTGGAGAAAACCCACATAAACACAATACCTGGAGGAACCCCCGCAAGCACGGCGAGAACATACAAACTCCACACAGAAACACTCGAACTGGCACTCAAACCCAGGACCTTCTTGCTGTGAGGCGGATGTGCTAACCACGACGCCACCGTGCTGCTTACTAGCTTATTATTATTATTATTATTATTATTATTATTATTATTATTATTTAAACTCATGAAACAACACATACCGTACTTTTCATACTTGCAGCATATACATTATTTAATAACAACATTTGTTTTAGTTTTTTATGATTTTTTTGTTTGTGGGCGGCACGGTGGCGTAGTGGTTAGCACGTCCTCCTCACAGCACGAAGGTCCAGGGTCTGATTCCCAGCCTGGGTGTTTCTGTGTGGAATTTGTATGTTCTTCTTGTGCTCACGTGGGTTTCCTCCAGGTACAGCAGTTTAACCCTACAGTTCAAAAACTTGCACAGTAGTTTAATTGGCTGTTCCAAATCGCCCCGAGATGTGAGTGTGAATGGTTGTATGAGTGTTGACCCTGGCGAGCTCTCCAGGGTGTACGCTGTCCTCACTCAGGGTCAGCTGAGCTGGGCGCCAGCTTCCCAGCGTTGGATTGAGTGGTTCAGAAATTGAATTTCTCGGTTGGTGCTAGATAATCAGTTTTCATTTAATAATTTTCCGAGCCACTTAATCCTACACGGGTCACAGCCGACTCGGACAAAGGCGGGGCACACCATGAACAGCTTTCCAACTACACCTATTGTAAAATTTTAACAGACACTTGGCTTAATGTGTGTCTTTGAACTGTCGGAGGAAACCGGAATGCGCAGAGGAAACCCACACAAGCAAGTGGGATACCCACACAACATGCAACCGCCACACAAAAATAACGCCTGAATCCATGACTTGGACCCAGAACCTTCTTGCTAACCACTACGCAATATAAAGCAATGTTTTAACGTCTTTGGACAATGGGAGGAAACGGCAGTGCCCATAGAAGACCTACGCAAGCATAACATGCAAACCACACAGAAACACCATCCTCAAGCCTGGGACTTGAACCCAGGACCATCGTGCCATGAGACTGATATGTTAACCATTATACCCAAGTGCTGTCCTGGATAATAAGTTTAAGGACTCAAATTCTCACCGAACTGAAGTACTGGTTCAGTGGTTAAGGCCACTTGGGCTCTGTGTTTCTGATCATAAGATTTAATCTCCAGTGCCACCAATCTGCCACTGTTGGGCCATTGAGCAAAATATTTATCTGCTCTGTTGTATAAATAAAATAAAAATGTAAAATATTTTCGATACGGTTGAGTACTAAAATATTTTGAATGTAAATTATATTAGGGGTCATTCAACATTTTCAAAATGTTCCCAAGTGTACAAAACGTACGCTAGGGGGGAGGGGGTAAGATGTCTGTGTACGCTTTTTAACATAAAAATGTCGATCAACAATAATACTACAACAATAGACTAGCATCCCTTACAGGAGAAGCTGAAAAGTTTGAGTTCAAAAACAGGTCAGTGCTAATGTCTTAATTATGAGAAAAACAATTCTTAAGTGAGACATCGCATTCTAGTGACTCTGAGGATGAGACAGCGATCAGAGACGAGCATGACGTCAAATCTAATCTAGCTGATGCGGCCAATGTTTTACCAACACTGCTTTCCTGTCATGACTTGGTTTAGGGGCTCAAAAGAAATACTTTCTGCGATTTCTGGACTCGTGGTTTGGGAAGCTCATCACTGGCTGATAAAGTGTTATAATGCACAGGGTTAGTGATGTAGCCCAGCCAATCCAATGATTTTGCTTCACTACCAGGCTGGAACAGCCAATAAGCAATGTGATATGTCTCTGAACATGGCGTCACTCTACTCACATGTACTTTGACAAGTGGCAAGGATTGGCATTGCTGGAAGGAACCGCTGCTGATGTCCTGCATGATCATTTTGATGCGCTAGCAACGCTAATTCACTACAGCTACCATTTAACCCAGGTTGAGGGGTTTGGATTCGGTTGTAAACTGTTAATTGTTTTGGCATTAAGTCCAATAGGATTTCAATTGGTGATTAAAATTTCTACCATTATGCATAAGAGTAGTCGTATCATACATCACAATTTTGTGCTAGCTTTGTCTGGAGAAAATTGACCTAAATTATTGAATTGTCTTTCTTTATTAGTTTTGGTGATTTGTCTGGGTCTCTAATTCTGTAACATGTAATTTAACTTGACTTACAATTCTCCATCGTATACATTGCACTCGAACTGTATCAGTCAGGCTGTCTAGTATTCTTTCATTGGTCATGTCACCATCCTCTAAATGTAGAGAAAGAGAGCGATAAAGGGGTAAAACATCAGCTTCATCCATCACCGAGACCTGCACCTCGCCCACCTGCTAAAAATAAACCCCTATTAGCAGCTGTCTGCCGGTGGAGGGCACAGGCGATATTGAGAGAGAGAGAGAGAGAGAGAGAGAGAGAGAGAGAGAGCGTGTGCAACAGATGTGTGATCATAATGTGTTAAAGGAGAAAAGAGAGAGAATCAGCCTTCTTTCACTCAGTTGGTTGCCAGATATTAAAAAGTCAGCACAGGTGCATTTTAGCAGAAGTTCAATGGTGTTAAAATTCATGTTCAAAGCTTCGCGTTGCGGCCAGCTATCTTGTGCCGTAAAACCTACGAAACCAAGTTCATATAAATATGACCTGAAATCAGATTACAAAATCGAAAAACGGTTATTGCTGTTGTGGATGAATGGAAAAAAGGTTCTGGTGACATGAACTATTATTTTTATATTGATAAAGCATTATAACTGCACTTTCGACAGCACATTTCTGGAATAAACTGGTGTGTATACGGTATAAATGCTTGTAGGTTGTTACATATTTATATGCACGTACTTTATATTATAATAGTACAATAGCTTTTAGGTTAGATCAACAATATAATATGTAATTACCAGCTATTTCTGTTTGGTATTTTAAATACACTTTATTTAACAGTGAAACCACAGAAATATCAGTTATTGAGATGGGTGGCGTTGCCCGTGTTGTTGCCCTGGAAATGGTGTATTCGTGAATTTGTGGGTGGAGATTTAGAAGGAGTCCTGAAGGGAGATATATATTTGTTTGCTGTCAAGTCCAAAAATGGACAGTGGACAGTCTTCACCCATAATTCGCCTTGTTTTGCGTTATTTTCCTTATTTTTTTTATCCTTCGATGAATATTTTTGAAAAACACTGAAGCCGCAGAAACTGAAGCACGAAGTCGCGAGGGATCCCTGTATACAGTTTTGCAAGTGTGACCTTGAAAAGTAGGTCAAGGTCTCTCACACACAAACTCATCCTACCACTCACAGTAGCGTGTCAGTGTACCACGTTCGAAAGCCAGTAAGTAAATGCCAGTATAAAGTGTGAAACCATTCTACTTCACGTCTGTTGCACCTGAGGGGTGGAAGCTAAAAATCTTGTTTTAGTTCGCTTCTTTTCCGGTTATGTGTAGTGTATACCTAAACTTTGCACGAGTTTCCATTACTGAGCATTTTCTCAAGTTTCAGTGTATACAGCGCACCGAACCTGTCCTGACTGAATCTTGGGAAGTAGTCAGCGACATCTACATTGACCTCTTTGAATCTTTAATAATTATCTTGAGTCAGGGAACCAATCAGATTATACCACTGCAGTGTAATATATATATATGTAGACCGTGTTTTGTGAATATAATTTGATAATCTAAAATGTGTGTAATTTCCTCTATACATAGACACCTTTCGGGCGGGTTGTATCCATGTATGTTTCCAGGGATGCCTCGCTACTTTGCGCTTCAATTCATGCAGCTTCGGTGCATCGGAGTTTTTTTTAATTTTCATCGAATTAATAAAAATAAGGAAATTAAGAAAGAATATGGGGGAAAAGTTAAGGAAAATGCCACAAAAACAAGGCCAATTATACAAAAAAAAAAAAAAAAAAAAAAACCTAAACAAACACAAAACAAAAAAACAACCCAAAACCTCCCATCAAAACTACTTACATTTTTGTGAGGTGCGAATCCGAGTGCGTCCGCGCGCACATTTACATGTTATGCATCATTTTTGAATGCTTAATTGTTATTATAAGCATTTATAGGATTGAATATGTATTTATTGCTATTATATACATGTATACATGTACGTATACGTCCGTCAGGGGTGGGTTGGGGGGGGGGGGGGGTGAGCCTACTTCGCGGAATTCGGTGGTCTCGGGGGCATCTCGGTCCCAATTAATCGCGGAAAGTGAGGGATCCCTGTACTTTATAAATGAATAATTATATTAGGAAAGTTTCAGTCTCGCATGCATTGTAGCTTGCTTTATCTGTACTAATGGTTCTCTCAGCCATATCCGAGTAATGCCAATTAGTGACCGGTTTGCATCTCATATTTGTAACTGCTCATCCTAATGAGCATCTGTCTCAGCTCCTTTAGAGTAAATCTCAGTTGGTTTCTACTCCACTGCAATTTCACTGTGGTCCATCTTTCTCGAAGACTCTTTCACACATAATTGGCCATCAGTCCACAGAAAATAAATAACAACCCCTTTGTGAGATGTACAATGCCAGTATCTACTACATCGGCCAAATTCGAGCACGATGTCCTGTTCTGAAAATAGCATGTGCATGACGTCATTCAATAAACCGCGGAACGTCTTACATCATTGTTTATAGTTCTATCTTGCATCACTTTTTACTATATACTCTTTGGAGTTAGATTTATCTGTAATCCTTGTTCACAGACACACTTTGGCTCCTGTCCTGACCTAATGTCTAGTTATCCTGCTGGTCTGGTTTAAAAATACTCCGCTATTACCATGCGAGCAATTTTTTATCCCGACCTGCTCGGGGAGCGATTCCTTGACCTGCCAAGCTTCATCTACAAACCAACACTGACATTTCCATCTCATTGTGGCTGGAGTCGAGGACTTTTAAGGAAGTGGGGAAAAACATCTCGTAATGAAATGGGAATTAGAGAATGTTAGTATAATGCCAGAGAGACCAGTTAACCAGCTCTTTCTAATATTATTTCACTGAACTCGTGCACCGAAAGATTAGGCACCATCTGTGCTCCAGTTTTTAAATTCCAAAAGGTCCATTTCTAAATAGGTTGGCGTGTTTGTTCTGGTGTAATTACCAACTCTAAATGATTTCTTTTAAGAACAGAGGTTTGTATAACGGAGTCCATATCACCAACTCTGAGTCTTGATTCTTTGGGAATATTATTGTACGCCGCATGGAACAGAAGGGAGTTATAATAATGAGGTGTGTGTGTGTGTGTGTGTGTTTGTGTGCATGTGTGTGTGTGTGTGTGTGTGTGTGTGTGTGTGTGTGTGTGTGTGTGTGTGTGTGAGGCAGACAGTCTGGCTAATGTCTGTGTAAACAGTGTTTTTGGATCTATTCCAGTATCAGTGTACTTTAATAGACAAGCTGTCATGCTGTTATAATATGAAGAGAATAGTTGTGGGCAGTGTGCTATCGATCTGTCTTTCTTCTGATGTATAAAAAATACAGGGGCATTCTCTCTCTCTCTCTCTCTCTCTCTCTCTCTCTCTCTCTCTCTCTCTCATTCTCTTTTTCTTTCTTCAAATTCTTCAAATTTCTGTTTGCACCTTATACACTGCATATAAATGAATGCCTTTTATGTCTGAGATTTTAATGTCTTCCACAGTACAACATAACACATCCAGTACATTTTATCCTTTGGCTGACACGGTTTGAGGAACATGCAGTTGATGGAGGATATACCTGAGTCTCCTTCTCCTTTTGGCTGTTCCCTTTTTTTTCAGGGGTCGCCACAGCGAATCTATGATTCGCATGTTTGATTTGGCACTGTTTTTGTTTTTACGTCGGATGCCCTTCCTGACACGATCCTTAGCAGGGGGCAGAAACACGGTGACGGCTATGCAGCTACTCTTGTCGAAAGTCAGCAATGGTTCTTTTACATGAACCTCTCACCATAGACAGTGAGAGACATGGTCCGCCTTTATAACCCAGTTAGCTGCACCAGGGATACAGTGACAACCTTGTGGAGAGTGGGACTTGAACCCCCGAACTTAGCAGCAGCGATCCAGCACCCTATACCACTAGACCATATGGATATTATTATGGGATATATTATGAAGATATTATTAGAGCAGACCTTTTAGTTTGGACAGCGCTGATTGTCCAGGCTGTGAAAGAATGAAAATAACACTTTTGATTGTTTTTGATCCTGTGTGAGGGCACGGTAGACCTTAGATAGCTTGCCAGGTCATCACAGAGCAACACACACACACACACACACACACCATCATTTACACTCACACCTAGGGGTATTCTGGAACAACCAATTATTGTGCATGTTTTTGAACTGTACGAGGACACCAGAGTACAGGGAGGAAACCCACACAAGCACGAGGATAACATGCAAGCTTCATAGAAAACAGAAACCCACAGGACTGGGAATCGAACCCACACCCTCTTGCTCAGAAGCAGATATGCTAACCACTAGACCACCGTGTCACCATCGTTAAAGTCAAAGTTATATATTTTATACATTTGGCAAAATTGATTAATTTGTACCCAAGGCACATCCTTTATATCTGTCAGTAGAGGAACCCAGTAGCCACAGCAGTTTGACGCAAAACCCGCCAAGAACTGTGTGAGCTGGTGAACATGACAGGTGTCAGATTCATTAGCTGTCTGTCAGGAGGATCATTCTCCACTGCAGCAGAACAAAACAATAATTGCTCACGTTTTCTTCAGTGCTGAAAGAAACAGTGCTATTTCTGTTAAAATATCCAACATTCAGAATAAAATTTAGTACTCTACACATGAGCATGTACATCAGCAGCTTCTCCTGTTCTTATGCCATTGATAAACAAAATTAAAAAGGACTTTTCATCTTAGGTTTTATTATTGTGATCATATGTTGGGAGACAAATTATGTAAATTGATGGACAGACGAATGGTATTTGAGCCTGATCACTAAAATGGTACATTTTTCACCTACCGAACTTCAAACTTGAATAACTATTTACATGTCCAAGTTTATTTGTGAATGAATGCATCAAAATCTTTAGTACATGCCTTGGGGATGTCATCATATCAAAATATGTACATATGGTGAATACTGTTTATGAAATAATTCAAATTCTTCCTACCTTTTATACCTTTTCAAGTTCAATTTTTTGACAAGAGAAAGACCTTGTTATTTTTACATCCCACTAAGCCTCTGCTAAGGTCTCCACGGGTTCAATAACAACTTGAATCGAAGCACAGGTGCACCATGGACCACGGAATTTGCATGTGCGTGGCAAAATTGTTAAGGAAGCACTGATTCATTTTCTGTAACTACTTAAACCTGATTAGGGTCTGGGGGAGGCTGGTGCTCATCACAGCCAACTCCGGGCAAGGGCAGAGTACACCCTGGACAGCTTTCCAGGCCATCACAGGGCAGAAACACCCTGATGGCTATGCAGTCTACTCTTGTCGCAAGTCAGCAATGGTTCTTGTACATGAACCTCACACCATAGACAGTGAGAGCATGGCTGGCCTTTGATAACCCAGTTAGCTGCACGGGGTGGTGGGGGTTGATAACCTATTAAGAGTGGGGCTTGAACTCCCAACCTTAGGATCAGTGATCCAGCATCTTTACCACCAGGCCACCACTGCCGACTGTTAAATAAGCACCAGACTTAAAAGATCGATGGTATACATAACTTGTCCTGTCATGGTGTGTCTTGTGCTTCTACTAATCACTGATGGATTGGCATTTGTTGACTTTTGATAATAAAGAAAAGTTGAACATGTCAAGCACTTATCAGTAGGAAAAGTGCAACTAATTACACAATTATTATCTAAAGCTATTATTAGTGAATTAAAGGTGATTCGTCTGTCTAGGTCACGCACTGACTTTTTAAACGGGTCCTACTGATGATTTGAAAATTCTGCTTCTCCAAGGAACATTATCCTGCATCTACCAGGCTTTAATGTGTACTGTATTGGCCTAATACATTAAAAACAGTAAAACAAAAAATGTTTCAAAAAATAAAAGGTCAGTGTCACATTTAAGTATCAGTTTCGTGATCAGACACATATACACAGTGCATATGTAACGTGATCTGGGAAACCTACCGTAATTAATGTGCATTTTATTTGTTTATATATTTTTCTTCCTTTTTTTTCCCCAAAATAGCACATTTGAATATGATCTCCAGGTGTTAGCTTGCAAATAGATATCTATTAATGTGTGCTGGATCAGTTCACTACACATCTGGATAATAAGGGTTAGAGGTCATAATGTTACGCAGATCAGGAGTATACATACACTCTCCGACTTACGTTCATCCATTTTACGTTTTTTTCCTTTTACATTTTTTTTTCCAAAAAAAAAAAAAAAAAGGCAAATTTTGAGTTTAGATGTACCTACGTAGTATGCTGACGCAATGACTGAATGACGCCGTGTCCATTGTTTACAAACGACAGACTGAACGTGCCCCTCCTTCAAAGCAAATATGGTTGGTCAGAAGCATAAGCCTACCAGCATGGGTGCAAGTCTCATACACAGAGATCTGCTCGGATCGGCGCAATCTACCATGCATACTCAGTTAAGCAAAGAGCGTTGTAAAATGAATGAAAACCCAAATCCAGGAAAGAGAGAACTCTCTGCTCTGCTGGTGATTCACATCAGTGCAGGCTGAGTACTAAACGAAGCCCTTGCTCACTTGAAGACAGGAAGTCTGCATAACTCGCGCTTTGTTTCAAACTACTTTCAGCAAGTGCACTACTTTCGGCATTGAGTGCCTCACATATTGTAAGCGTTGATTGGCTGTTTTAAGCTTCATTTAAAGTGAGTTGTTCAGCTTCGTGTAATGTGACTCAGCTCAGCTTCATGCCACGTGACCATCCGTCGACCATCGGAACCATTTACAAAGAGAAAGATCGCATCATAGAGAATGTTAAAGGTTATATTTGATACTGTATTTGATATTTGATGAGTTAATTTGATTAAAATTGATCAATTTGAAATTATTTTGCTTGAATTTAATTTATTTGAAAATAGTGTTGATATTATTGATATATTTGATATTATTTTACAATGTTCTGTTTATAACAATTGATTTAGGGGTGTTTTTTGAGATACGGTAATGGTATTTATGGATGTATAGTACAGTATGAGCGTCATACGTCATACGTCACTGTAATAACTTACGTTCACTTTCAACTTACGTTCGGCCGTCCAGAACCAATTAAAAACGTAAGTCGGGGAGCATCTGTCTAATGTTCTAAATACGTCAACAATTCATTCATTCATTCATTCATTTTCTGTAACCGCTTAATCCTAATTCGGGTTGCTGGGAGGCTGGTGCCCATCCCAGCCAAGTCCAGGCAAGGGCAGAGTACATGCCGGTCGGCTCTGCAGGTCATCGCAGGGCAGACACATGCTGACAGATATTCAGCTACTCTCGTCAAAAGTTATCAATGGTTCTTTTACAAGAACCTCACACCATGGCCAGTGAGGACACACACACACACACACACAGGACATTTTACCACCAGGCCACCACTGCCCACAATTAATTATGAAGCCAATTTTTCCACAATATATCAGATGTTTGCATTTTTAAATTTACAGAATAACTTAAAAATTTTGAATTGAGCCTTAATTTTGCTTCATGTATCATTTTTTTTTACCTCGCCAGAGTGACATAGTGGTTAGCACGTCCGGCTCACACCAAGAGGGTCCTTGGTTTAAGCTCCAGATTCGGCAAGAACGTTTCTGTAGTTTGCATGTTACCACCGTGCCTCTGTAGGTTTCCTCTGTGTGCTCTACAATCTGAAATCATACACAATAGGCTCGCTGGCTGTTCCAAATTGCCCCATGGTATGAGTGTAAATGGTTACGTGTGCTTAGCCATGTAATGGACTAGTGAGCTTTCAGGGTGTTCCCCACCAATGCACAGAGTTAGCTGAGATAGCCTCCAGCCCCCCCACCCCCGCAACTGTAGTCGAAGTAAGCCCTTCCGAAAATGAATAAATAAATAGATGAATGTTTACTTTTACATCTGACAAAGAAAGCAGTCCATATTTCATATCCCTCTTTTTATTCATTTTTTTTAAAGTTGGTTTATTTTGGTAGGCTTCACATTACTAAACAAACTGTCTTAAATATTTTTAAACATGCTGCAAAATTTATGAAAATCACCTGTGTAGACTGTAACTCACCGTCTACAAATATATGCAAAAATAAACCAAAAGAATTTGCTACTTGAGTACCTGTACCTGTTTTTTGACTTTTTATTCATTTATTTATTTTCAAAGCTGTATAAATGTAATTGAAGTCACGTGGTGGCTGGCACCCATCTCAGCCGAATCTGTGTGATGGTGGGGTACACCCTGGACAGCTCACCAGGCCATCATGGGGCCTGTTTTTTTTTTTTTTTTTTTTTTAGCTTTTAACCTTTAATTCTAAAGAAACTTTTCTGTCTGTTAATTCTGAGTTTTGAGTCTCAGTTCATTGTTCTAGCCTGGGGTGGAAAAACAAAACATTACAGCAGGATCCAGAAGGGACGAGTGTTCAGAAGCAGTAAAAGTCTTAGTGGCTCCCCAGGAGAAATGTCTGCCACTTCCAATTAGTCAGTGGGCTATGAAGTGCAATAATCCTAAAAAAAAAAAAAAAAAAAAATGGTGACTTTGAATGGCTCTGAGTGAGTGACCTGTGTGGGTTGAAGACAGAACCGAGGCGTGGATGCGGTGATTGAATGACACACTTTAAAAGAGCGAGGGATAAACAGACATAATGAATCATCCGATTCTGTCAACAGAACACGTCTACATGGGAAGACCTCATTGGTCTGCTGGTTCAATAGTTGTAGTCACCACTCAGTACTGTACGTTTTTTTATTGCCAATGAATTTATTATAGAAAGCTTTGTCCAAGCTTGAAATATGCTGGCTAACAAATGGATTTTACATTTGGATGATTTTCAATTTTCAGCATTTCCCATCCTTCGAATTATTACCGACTGCTTGCTGTCAATCACTTGGAATGCTCCGTTAATGGAGTACGATTCTGCTCGACTCAAGCGGGAATTCTTTTTGACACATTCAATCTACTTCTGTAATTAAGAGTTTAACTTAGTTTAAGCAATGTGTAATTATCTCGGGCGTCTCCCAAGGCTGCGTGTCGCTCTCTGTCTCTGCCAGCGTCGTAGCAGTCCGACTGAGAAACAGTACGGAACCTGCCAAGCAAGAATGCAAAAAATATCCATCAGCATCACGGGATGCTTTCTTGTACTAACAAGACACGTCTCTTGTAATAATAAGTTGTTTTCTCAGACACGCAAAATGCTGATTTATTTTTCTTGCATAACAGCAGCGTGCTTCTGTACTCATGGTACCACTTTGTAATTCATCATAAATTCATGCTGCGTTCAACTAGTGCTTACAAGATTTCATAACAAGATGATTGTATAATAATAACCCACTGTCGTGTTCATCAATTGTGACACAGTGTTGATGATTCTCAATAAGGCTGCACTGTTTGATTTGATGTTTTCTGCTAAAGTCTTTTCACACATCAGCGATCAGATCAGGTTCGATTTTCCTTTACATTTGTTGTTGTGTTTTTTTGTTTTGTTTTTTGTTTTTTTCTGAATTCTCTCCCTAATTCATTCGTATGCAATTCCCACCCATCAGGTATTGCCTTCCCTATCACATTACCACTACCGACCAGGGAGGGGCAAAAGCATGCACACGCCCAATGCTAGCCATCCGTCTTTTTTTTTTTTTTTTTTTTTTTTTTTTTTGAGCTGAATGATGAGCATTTGGAGGCGGTCTAACACACTCGGAGGGAAAGTGCTATCCACCTCCTCATATGAATGAGCTCACAGATCACTGTGAGTGTATGCTGCTCCTCCCTCCTGTGAGAGCTTGGCCAAATAGCTCCCATGGACTCTTGGCTACGGACAGCTGTGGTTTTAACCCGGATTCAAACCTTTATCTTTCTTTGTAATATCTATATCTATATCTATATCTATATATATATATATATATATATATATATATATATATATATATACAGTGATACCTCTGCTCACGAACAAAATTGGTTCCCAGAAAGTGTGTGTGAGGCGAAAAGTTCGTCTTCCGAACATTTATTTCCCATAAGAAACCATTAAAATGAGAATAATCCGTTCCCAGGTCCCCATAAAACATAATTTTCTACTAAATAAGCCTTAAAACTACACAAAAATATACCTTATTTTATGTATAATAAATGTGCTATTGTATTGTAATTAAAGAAATAAACTGTACTGTATCATAAAGTGGTTTTATTTACCTTTGTGATGGTAGTTGATGGCTTGATGGAATGGAGTGGGAGGAGGAGGGAGGGAGGGACTTACTGTTTGGAAGGAGTGTTTGGAAACGCCTACTGTTTGGAAACACCCTTAGCCACACACGCACCCTTAATAGCTTCCTTGTTCTTAAGGATGGGAGCAATGGTAGACTTAGCGTACTGGTACTGGGACGCTGAGTCACACAAACGCACACCTCGTTCGTGTTTTTCAATGATCTCCGCCTGTGGTGGGGTCTTTTTCGGTCCCATAATAGCAAAAGTACACTCAATATGGTCCAAAATGTCTATCAAACACAAACCACTTCCGCACACAAAGAAAGGGGGTGACGAACTGTGACGCCGTGAGCGTGCGTTAGCTTCTCGTGGCCGCCACCGTGGCGCTGTTCGACCGCGTGGTTTGATTCATCCGCCGAAAACTAGTTCGTCAGCAGAGACTATATGCTCGCAAATTTAATGTTCTTGAGGCGAAAAGTTCGTGAGCTTAAGCGTTCGTCAGCGGAGGTTTTACTGTATATATATATATATATATATATATATATATATATATATATATATATATATATATATATATATATATAGCTTCGCACGGCTTAAAGTGTTCACGGTTGGCAGTATAAGATTAGCTTATACCTTTTAAGGGTTAAATCAGAAACTGAAACGTTAAGCCCTGGAGGAAATACAGTACAGCGATCCCTTGCTACTTGATGATTGCTACTTGAATTCATCGATTCATGTGGCTTCAGTGAATTGTGGTTTTTTTTTTTTTTAATATTCATCGAATTAAAAAAATAAGAAAATTAAGGAAGAATAGGGGGGGAAAATTGAGGAAAATGCCACAAAAACGAGGCCAATTATGCAAAACAAACAAAAAAAAAACCAAACCAAACAAAAAAAACAACCCTAAACCCCCCCAAAAAACTGCTTACATTTTTATGTGAGGAGCGCATCTGAGTGCGTGCACAAGTCAGTATGTGTGTGTGTGTGTGTGTGTGTGTGTGTGTGTGTGTGTGTGTGTGTGTGTGTGTGTGTGTATTTATATCTTATTTACATCTTACGCATTATTTTTGAATGTTTTATTATTATAAGCATGTATAGCATTGAATATGTATTTAGTGATATTGTATACACATATACATGTACGTATATGTAAATCGGGGGGGGGACTTTGCGGAATTCGGTGGTCGCGGGGGGATTTCAGTCCCCATTAACCAGGGGAATTGAGGGATCCCTCTAAATAAATAAATAAATAAATGAATAAATAGATACATTTCCCTTAAGGTGGTCTGGAGTGAAAGCAGGAAAAAGTAACACTGAGGTTGCATGTCCTTAATGTGCTTGTATGGGTTTCCTCCAAGTTACTCCAAAAACATTCACATTCAGCTAATTGGCTGTTGAGATTTGCACCCAGGTTTGAGTGTGAGCTTGAAGTGTTATGATTCAGAATGGTTGTGTGTGTTGCCCGGTGATCAACTGGTGAGATCTTTAAGGTAAGAACAACTAAAGCCTTTCCTTGACCTTTTGGCAAATAAACAAATGGCCATTGTTATTAATTAGAATATACTTAGCATAAATTTTTCCCATGTCCTCCAAATTAGGATTCTCTTAATGTCAAAATGACAAAATTTCATGTTTCTGTTCCTTCATCCACATCATACAATCAAGACATTTTGCTTCAAACACACCATTGACTCCCTTGCCAGCATACATACCAAACATCGTGGCTTATAAGTACCAGAAATGGGTCAATGTTTTAATTCAATTGTTAATTTATTAAGAATCTGTTCAAAGAGACACAAGGCTTAGCACAGCTAGCAAATTAATACCAGCCGGTTCTGTCCAACCTGAGCTGCAGCCATGCTTATGCTTCTCTGCACAACTTGAGTTGATGCCAGGCACACACATGGTGTGACCACCTTGTCATCATCTCTTCCTGTGCCATTTCCCTGTGGCCTTTTCAAAACTCATCCAGTCTGCCCTTCAATTTCTCAGAGTACCTACACAGTCAAAACATTACCTAATTTGCTCTCATACATGGTTGGTATCAATTCCAAAATGATAATTTCTGCAGGATAATAAATATATGTACAAGATCGATTGTAAGAAACTCTATAAATTGACCGAGAACAGTTTTACATGTTCTACGCATCCTTCTGTGGTTTTCTCCGGGTGTTTGTTTCCTTCCACAATGCAAAGGCACATTCGGCTAATTGGCTATGGACCGCCTCTAGGTCTGAATGTGAGTGTTCAAGGTGTACGCTGCCTTTCTCCTAGAGTCAGCTGAGAATGGGTATAGATAAATTACTGGGTTAAAATAAAGTTTTGTGGACATCACATCATATCAGTCAAACCACTAACACGTGATGTAGATAAAGTCCATAGGGCTTTTTACACCTGAGCCATAGTGGCTCATCAAGCCGGTGCTTATCCCCGGTTTCCATAGCGTGAAGCGACTGAGTCCAACTCCTCCTGGATGGTACCCATTTACACTGCTGGTGAACGGAGGCACACTTGTGGTTAAGACCTTGCCCAGGGGTCTTAGTACAGTGAAGGTCTAACTGGAATTTGAACACGCAACCTCCGGATCATGAGAATCACACCCTAAACACTACGCTACCGGCCCCACAGGTGACGTGAATAATGTTAATTATCTCATTACATTTGAATTTGTTCTTTTCTCAACTTTTTAATCCTAATTTGGGGTACAGGGAAGCTGACGCCCATCTCAGCGAACTTTGCACGAGGGTAGAATATACCTGGGCAGAAACATGCTGACAGCAAAGCAGCCTACTCTTTATTACAGTCAACAATGGCTGGCCTTTGATAACTCAAGTACGGTGCACTGAGGGGACAGCAGTGGCAACCCAGTGACAGTGGGGCTTGAACTGCATTGGTGTCTGTCAACGGGCAATTCTACAAGTTGACCTATTGATGTTGATATGTAAGAAAAAAATCGGTCCCACTGGCATCAATCGACCACCGACAAGCTAAGTGGTGCAGAAGGTTTTCCGATGCACATGAGATGTGAACACTAACCCACCTGGCCCACGTCCACACAAGGTTACAGTAGTACAAGTTGCTGGAACTGTTGATGCTGCCAATGATTGAAAGAGTCAGAATTCACAGTGTATTGCAACTGGGTATGTATGGGACTGTGTTTTCGAAGCCTGTTCTGAGTGCCGATACTGATCTATGTGCACCACCGGGCGTACATGCGGTGCACAATGAGCACATGAGCACCAGAACTATAGCCTGAAGTAGTGGAAGAGGATGGACTGGTTTGATCACGTTTTCTTTTTCCATCATTGGACCATTGGGTTTGTGAGTGTCTGCAGAGGTGGTGTGATGCTCTGGTCAGTATTATATTGGGAAACCTTGGGTATTGGCATTCATGTAGATGTTACTTGGACAAGAACATTGCTGTAGACCATGGATTGTCAATCCTGCTCCTGGAGATCTACCTTCCAGATGACTTTATCTCCAACCCTAATGTGGCCCATGTGACATGTAAGATCCAGTCAGGTCTTGATGAGATGATTGGATGGTTAGGTGGGCGTGATTAGGATTGGAGCAAATGTCTTCTGGAAGGTAGCTCTCTCCAGGAGCAGGATTTAGCACCCCTGCTGTAGACCAAGTACACCCCGTTATGACAACAGTCATCCTTACCAGGAGTGGCATTCTGAATGCTCAGGCTTCCTGCCACACTGCAAAAACAGTTTTGAGTCGGCATTAATATTCCCCAGGTCTGAATCTAGTCAAGTATGTGAAAGATGTGCCAGATAAAAAAGTCAGATTCATGAACGACCTACATCAATTTCCACAGCTTAAAGGAGCACCTGCTAAGATTATGGTGCTGGATACCACAGTACACCAGCAGAAGGTTTTAGGGATCTTCATGGTTTGACTTCAGACCCTCAAAGAGGGACCTACACAACATTACGCAGGGGTGTTAATGTTATGGATGGTCCATGTGTGTTGTAAATCTTTTAGCCAGATTGCTCTTGTGTCCTTTGGAATATAAAAATAGTATAAAATTTACTATCAACATATCATATGCGCTCTAAAAGTGAGATCACATACACAGATTTAGCTTTCTGTGGTGATATGGTGGTGCAGTGGTCAGCTTTTACAACTCACAGAAAGAAAAAACAAACAAACAAACAAACAAAAACACTTGCATGGGTTATCTCTGGGTGCTCAGGTTTCATCCCACAATCCAGATACATGCACATTCGGCTAATTGGATATTCTCAGTTTCCCCAGGTGAGAATGTTTGTGTATCTATATTAACAATACAGTGGTATAGCAAACTTTCAGGGTATACCGCACCTTCCCCTGCAGTCAGTTGAGATGGGCTCCAGCCTCAGCATGACTCAAATAAAGAATAAAGTGGTTCAGAAAATGAAGTAAAGTAAATACAGTCGGCGGGCAGTGGTGGTCTAGTGGTATAAGGCGCCGGATCGCTGATCCAAAGGTTGGGGGTTCGAGTCCCGCTCTCCACAAGGTTGTCACCGTCCCCCCCAGTGCAGCTAACTGGGTTATCAAAGGCCAGCCATGTCTCTCACTGTCTATGGTGTGAGGCAAGTAAAAGAACCATTGCTGACTTTCGACAAGAGTAGGCTGCAAAGCCGTCAGCGTGTTTCCGCCCTGCGATGGCCTGGCGAGCTGTCCAGGGTGTACTCTGCCCTCGCCCTGAGTTGGCTGGGATGGGCACCAGCCTCCCTGCGACCCTAATTAGGATGAAGCAGTTACAGAAAATGAATGAATAAATACAGTCGGCCCTCTACTTACGAAATTAATCCGTTCCAGTGCCTTTTTCGTAAACTGGAGTTTTCGTAAGTAGAGGTGCATTTTACATCTAAAACGCGTGATTCGTTCCAAGGCTCCCAAGACTACCCCATAAACCCTTTAAAAATGATAAAAGTACACCAATTGTGTATGAAATATATGTTCAAAGTAAAAGAAAATGATTTACCTTTTTTTAAAATTTCTCGAACCACCCATGCGATGCTTTAAAGTCCGGAGGTTGCAGGTCTGAACAACCCTCACCCCCACCCCCTTCACGAGGTCCTTAAATATGGTGGTTTCTTTTTCTGAAATAATCGCCTCCGTCCCTGTATCTCCGCTTTTAAGGTCTCCTTCTGATTGAATATCGTCCCGATTGTAGAGGGGTTTCGGCCATACTCCTTAGCGATTTCGCTCACCCGCATCCCACATTTCTTATTTTTTTATTATCGCCTGCTTCACTTCAATTGATAACGGAGCCTGCTTCTTTTTTTCGGTGTCACCGGGAATCAATTTCTTGGGGTCCATGACAGATAACGAAATATAACTCTGCAATGATCACTCAAAAAAACTCACGAGCCAACAGTCCAGTTCAACTCTCCTCCACGCGTGTGACAAACTGAAAGTATGGGTGCAGGAATGGGTACAATTCAGCTTCCTCCTGGCCAATGGGAGGCCAGCGGAGCAGGATGTTGGGAGACAGCCAATGAGATCAACTCATGCATTGTTTGAATGGCGTGTTTGAATTTTTGAATGGCGTGTTTGGCGGGTTTCGTAAGAAGAGGTTATTTCGTATACAGAGGACGAAAATTCATGAAAATGTTTTTCGTAACCTGGAGTTTTCGTATTCTGAGGTTTTCGTAAGCAGCGGGCCAACTGTATATCGAATACTTATTAGCACAGTTTTGAGCTGCGGCTTAACAGGCCAGGTTTGATGCGGAGCTGTATAGCCTCTGGAAACTTGTGCCTACAGTAGCCTCACATTATTATTCCTGGCTGACAGCAGCTGAACCTGATCTGCATCATGGTTTTGTGATTTGTGAGTTCTATGATGCTTTCTGCTCACCATGGTTGTAAAGAGCGCTGTTTGATTTACCGTAGACTTCCAGTCTGGTTGTTCTTGGAGTACAGCTGTTGATATTCAGGTGGCCGGTGAGAATATTATATATGTATTGATTTCACCTAACTACCTTGGAACTAAATTAATAATACATTTTTCTGCATGAAGGGTTGTCAGGTTCCTACATGACTCACACTTCAATTTGAAATAGCAGTATCAAGAAGGTTTTACTGTGGGTAAATAAATTTTAGATATACTATGAAACATTAAAATTCACATTTCCTATCTGTGCTTTCCTGTGCACAGAAAACTCACAATATTCTCACTTTTAAACGATACTGAACATTTACTGTGTCATATGTTTCAAGGATTCATTCATTAATTTTCTGAACCACTTAATACTAACTAGGGCCACAGGGAGGCTGGCACCAATCTCACCTGACTGTTGGCGAAGTCCACCCTGAACGGCTTGAATGGCTACCGCAGGGCCAACACTCACACCCACACCTAGGGGTGATTTGGAACAGTCAATTTACCTACTGTGCATGTTTGTGGACTGTGGGTGGAGAGTAGAGTACCCAGAGAAAACCCACGCAAGCATGGAGAGAAGATGCAAACTCCACACAGAAATGCCCGAGCTGAGAATCGAACCCAGGACCTTCTTGCTGTGAGGCAGACATGCTAATCACTACACCACTGTGCCACCTTCAAGGATTCAGTGTAGCACAAATCTGCAACCGCTGCTCAGAAATTACTCAAATCAACCTGTGTGTTCTTTTTCCTCGGACAAATATATGTACATGTGATGGGTTGATATACATCCGAGAGCTACACCGCTATTCCTATTCATATATATATACACACACACACACACACACACACACACACACACACACAGTAGGCCCTTGACATTTGCGGGGGTTCGGTTCCGGGCCTTCCTGCGAATCGAGATAATCCGCGAATTCTGTACCCGGAAGTAAAACCCCATGTATGACGTCACATGCGCGAATGAGTAGCTGTAAGTAAAATACTATATCTCTATTACATGCGCTAAAATATGCTTCTTAAACACATTCTATAGACAGTCTTACTCATTAATACAGTATTAATGTAGTAAAATGTAGTAATGATTAAGAAAAAACTTTTCAATTTTTACTGTTATATTTATTGATGCTAAAATATAAACATTATACAGCATACGCATAAAACACCTTTCAGTGCATTCTGTTTATAAACATCCAGTACTGTAGTTTTCAAAAATGCCCACTAGAGGAACGGACTGTATTGCATTAGGCATGACACGACTGAATTCAGGTATTAACTGCATTAAGTCCGAGAAGCTCGGCCACGCCCCCCCAGCCGGAGCCGGAGTACAAAACAGAGTTTTAGAGTGATAAAGTAAGAGGCGTAACAAAACAAAGAAGCGGTAATGTTGATGTGAGTTTATCCTCTGGCGCAGAGCTGAGTATGCTTTTGTTTATTTGGAGAAAATGAGAATAGTGAATTCAGGTGTGTGTGTGTGTGTGTGAGCAGCTCAGCCACGCCCCTCAGGAAGCAAACAGTTAGAGGCACAGCGCCAAAATCAAAGTCGTGGTGGTCTAGTGGTATAGATCGCTGATCCAAAGGTTGGGGGTTCGAGTCCCACTCTCCACAAGGTTGTCACTGCCACCCCCCCCCCCCTCCAGTGCAGCTAACTGGGTTATCAAAGGCAGGCCATGTCTCTCACTGTCTATGGTGAGAGGCATGTAAAAGAACCATTGCTGACATTCGTAAAGAGTAGCTGCAAAGCCGTCAGCGTCTTTCTGTCCCTTGCTAAAAAGGGTTGAGACAGGAAGGGCATCTGACATAAAAACCTCTGCCAAATCAAATGTGCGAATCTGATGATTCGCTGTGGCGACTCCCGAGTAAAAGGGAAAAAGCCAAAAGGAAGACAGACAGACACAAACATTACCTTAGGTCATGCACTGGAATAATAATTAAAAAAAGACTTTAATAGTGGAGTGTTTTACCATTCAGTTATTCCTCTTCAGCAATGACGTGACTTCAGAGGAAACTGTTGTTTCTTCCAGAGAAAGTCTTATTTCTTCAGAAGAGACGTCCAACTTCATTACCATTTTCTGGTGTTTAAGCAGGCGTTTGAGTGACATCATAGAACTTAACTGGTAATTAAAACACACTAAAAAAGGCTCATTGCCAACTTGTACGCGAATGAGGAAAAAGGGGCGTTACATCACCTCAACCAATCAGCAGGAAGGACAGCCATTGGCTGAATTTGAATCATGTGTGAGCTGCTCGGCAGTCCGTGAATACTCAAAACGCAAATACAAAACCATGAATAGTCAAGGGCCGACTGTATATGTATATTTTTTTCGTCTGTTGGGTTTTTTACACCCGAGCCTAATGGCTCATCGGGCCGGTGCTTATCCCCGGTTTCCATAGCGTGAAGCAACCAGGAGTACAACTCCTCCTGGATGGGACGCTAGTCCATCGTAGGTTACCTTCCCAGTATATTTTTACTGGTACTGATACTGCTGGGTGTTATGGGCATGTAAATATTTATATTAATGTAAATCTAAAAATTAGGGCTGTCTAAATGTTGTGTATAATTAGATTCAGTTAGTGTGCTGTAAATGGTGGTATGACTCAGCTGTTTGGGTCTGGGATTTTCCAAAAGGGGACCTAGTTGCGCATGCAATGATGTGGAATTTTCCAGAATGGAACTTTCCCGAACTTTAGGGAATCTATATTAAGGACCTGTGGCAAACTGGCTACAGTCTCCTCGTGTCTCTTCGGGCAGATCATCGAAGGAAACTCATTGCGGCGGATGAACTCATCCAAGGTGAACCATGGAACGCGCATCAACCAAGACTTCATCGTCAAAGTCCATCATCCACGTTCACACACAGCCCACGTGAGGATGTTCATCATTTGTTTCTTTTGACACGCGGGATTGCAAGCCTTTCCCCGCCAGCACATGTGCCATCTCTAAATTTACCCTGCTGCGGGTGCTTGGTGACTATGGGACCCTTCGCTAACTTGTATGTGGTTTAACTGTAAGATGCAAGTTATTATTTAGTCTTATTTTGTTCATATTATTAAATTGTATATAGTTTATGTCATGGTCTGTCGTGCTTTCCTGGTTTCATGGGGCAATTTCCATCTTCTAAATTTACCTATCCGTAACACTGGGTGAAAAGAGGCACACTTGTGGTTAAGACCTTGCCCAGGGGTCTTAGCACAGTGAGGGTCTAACTGGGATTTGAACACACAACCTCCCAATTATGAGCTCAGCACCCTAACCACTACACCCCCCCCCCACACAGTATGTATATATAAAACACACACGCACACACACACACACACACACACACACACACATATATATATATATATATATATATATATATATATATATATATATATATATATATATATATATATATATATATATGTTTCTATATATACTCAAGATTAAATCTGTTGGGTGTTTTAATACATTTTATATTACCAATGCAAAAATAAATACATAAATAAATAAATAATACAAATAAATCTGCATGAATTAAGGGTTCAGTGCCATATCACGAACAGAATGTGAATTTTAAGCCGACTGATGCGCTGGGCTAAATGCATTATTTATACACAATTTCCTTGGCTATGCTTTAATGTGTCATATACATACTGTACAGCTCCTGCATGATTACGATGAGGCTTGCACATACACTGTTTTGACTTACAAGCATGGACTGGCTTATTTTCCTATCCTGCGAATAGCGGTGTCAGTCTATTTGCCATCCCTACAGGATTCCAGGTCTGTGCCAGGGTTCCGACAGTCTCACTGTCTTTGGTGCTTGTATTCTTGATCCCTGGTGGCTGTGAGCTCACAGGGTCCTCGCTGTAACCTGAATTTCAGATCTGGCTATTTTTAGTGGGCTTGATACAACCCCCATCAGAGTTTCCGTGTTGGACAGGTAATAGTAATTCACTCTTTTATTGTCTGTCTCTAAAATCCTTGCAAGAGCTGTTTCTTTGCTCTGTTACCTCCATCGATGTGGACAAGACAGTCGGACTTCACCGGACCCTCCTAATTTATCCTATTGATCCTAATTAGCTCACCTAAAACACAGTAGTGTACTTCAGTAATTCTACTTCATTGCAATGCTTAAATTATATTTATACTTTATACTTCACGTTATTGATAGTAAACTGAATTTCTCTTACTCGATTGCTTTACTCAGAAAAATGTAGATACGTACTATTTTTTTTTTTTTTTATTAAGGCCCCATATTACAAATCGCAGAGGATTCTTTATCTCTTATCCAGCCAATCACAGCACATCACTTCTCAATTTAATAGATTCAGTTCATGAAGCAATGTGATCAAGTTTATCAGCGTTCAGAAATTTTATCAAGTATTGTGGCAAATTATCGACCAAACAATGTAAGTATGTGTACAAATGGTTAGCATACACTCCATGTGACAGGTGCAATTTGATTGGTTCTCAATGTCAGAATGAGTAAGAGTCATGTATCAAACTTCAAAGGTCGACAGGGAATATCAAGCCTGGGGTGCGTAATTGTATTTGTACTACCATCTAATCCAGGGGTCGGGAACCTATGGCTCGTGAGCCAGATGTGGCTCTTTTGATGACTGCATCTGGCTCTCAGATAAATCAGGTGGCCTTTATTAACAGAATAACGAATACATAATTTCGCTGTTCTTTAAATCAAAATACAGAAAAAAGCCATCAAATAAAACAAAAACAGATAAATAAATCTCACGCATTTCGATCTATAAATCAATTTTCAACGCCACTTGTCGCAGTGGTGCGCAGCAATCCTTTCTGCACTCCAGTGTGTGGGCGGGTCCGATGCCTTGAAACTCTAATTTTATTGGATTATATGCAACATCTTGCGCGAGTTGTTTTTGGGTTACGAGGTAAATTTCCCTCATTTTTGATCCTCTCATTTGCACGAAGCCAAGCAGAGCTGGCAAACAAAACACAAATGGACAGACATGGAAAAACTTCAACCCGCAGACCAGCTGATTACCAAAACTTGGAACGCACTTCCTGTCACATACCAAACACTGCATTGTGCGAGCCGTGCCGTATTGACCATGTTTGGCCCCACATGTGCACGCGAACAGTCCTTCTCACATGTGAAAAACATCAAGACCAACCTGCGGTCACATTTAACAGATGGAAGCCTAAACGTGTGCGTGAAGCTGAACCTCAGCACATATCAACCAGACTACAGCCATCGGCAAAACCATGCAGCACCAGAAGTCACATTAATAGTAAGAAGTACTTTTCTTATTAATAAATAAGTTCATTATAACAATGTTGTTTAAAATAAATTCAGAGTCTTATTATACTCTAAAATTGTTGCTCTTGTTTTTCCGTTTAGTTGTATTCGGCTCTCAGAAGATTAGATTTTAAAATATGTGTTTCTTTTTGGCTCTCATAGTCAAAAAGGTTCCCGACCCCTGATCTAACCTATTGATTGATTGATGATGATGCTGATGAGCTCCTAGCGTGGACAGGAACTGATCCTAAGAGCTTTGTAATGGTGGCCCTTCAAATCCTTCCCAGAGTTGTGGTGGTCTATTGCAGAACAATGATAAAAAGCAAACGTAAATATTCATAGTTTATATTTACATGTTTTAACCACGACACTGAGGCGGGTCATGGGATCCATGGGCTTGGACTTAGCTAATAGTTCTGTGTAGCTAATGGCGTCTGTTCTCATTTGTTGAGTCTACTCATTTAAACACCTAAATTAGCATTGCTACATAAAAGTGTTTGTGAACAATAAAACTTACGAAAACGATTTTTGTTTTAAATCATATTCATTATCCACCTTGAATAATGCTTACATCATACCGGCAGATGGAAAAATTCTAATATGGTTAATGTTTAATTCAAAATGGCAAACCAAAGCCTCATTGTTTGTCCCAGTAACAGCTTTGAAATTTACCAAATAGCCCCAAAATATGGAATTAATCTACACAATGGAAAAAAATAAACAACTCTATTCATCATGTGAAGGAGTATCAAACAATGTTGACAAAAATGAAAAATAAAAATCGAGCCGTGCCACTTTGTTTGGCTTTTCTTATGTTTAAATCTAGTATATTCATTCATTCATTCATTTTTTGAACCATTTTATCCTCGTTAGGTTTGCGGGGAGGCTGGCGCCCATCTCAGCCGACTCTGGCCGAGGGCAGGTCACACACTGGACAGCTCGCAAGGCCATCGCAGGGCACATCTAGTACTGTATACGTAAAATCAATTCATTCATTCTTTCATCTTCTAAGACGCCTAATCCTATTTAGGGTCCCGAGGAGACTGGTGCCTATCTCAGCCGGTTCTGGGCATCGGCAGGGCTGAACAGCTTGCCAGGCCATTGCAGTGCAAATACACGCACAGCAAATAAAGAATTGTCGAAAAAGATCTCCCATCATGCAATTTGAAAATGTTTGTTGAAGGTTTGCTAATTTGCTAACATATTCAAAAATGCTAGCATTCTTTTTCTTCCCAGCAGCAGGACAAAGTCTTGCTATAAAATTAGCAGCGTGGTAGTTTACCACTGAATAATTGATTAGAAAGCTACACAGCATTAGTCATGTGTGCAGCCTTCCGACGAGAACAGATTGAATGGTAATTTTAGATGAAATGGCACTATGGGTTTTAAATAAAATCATACCAGTAATTCTTTAATTATTTTTCAATCAGTTAAACCAATGGCAACACAGTGACAAAGTAAGCAGCACATCTACCTCACAGCAAGCAGGTCTTGGGTTCGATTTCCAGACTTGGACATTTCAGTGTGGACTTTGCATGTTCTCCGCATGCTTCTCTGGTTTCTCCGGTTTCTTCAGACAGTCCAAAGATACGTACGGTAAGGCTAACTGGCTGTTCCAAACTGACCCTTAATGAGTGAGTGCGAGTCTAACCCAGAGTCGGCTCAGATAGGCTCTTGCGTCCGTACAACCCTTACCAGACGTCAAAAACTATTTTAAGAGTAGGAATATGTTTTATTTTTAAGTATAAGTACACCATTGGTGGAACACTTCACTTTTATTTGACTTTACTTGAAAAATAGTTTTGGTCTGTTCAGGAAGGATCTCAGCTTGCTCTAGCTTTCAAGCCTCAGTCTACCTCGTGACAAGGGTGACATCATTGTTCTGCAATCGCCTCAGGGTCAAGCCTTTCCCGCTAAATGAAGAACAGAGAGGACTAAAACAACGAATGAGAAAGAGAGATGAGAACATGTGGAGGAGAGGCATCTGATGGGTGTCAGAGATAGAGGTTAGAGATCATTAGAGGAGGAGGATAGATAATTAGAGGGAAGGAGAAAGATAGCAGGAAGTGAAATGAACTCGGTAGGAGGCCTTGTAGCAAGTTTTATAGTTAATTGAACTTTTGATGTAGTCCCTTAATGCACATCTCAGCCTCCTCTGGCTCTGAAGTGTGCGAATGGCCCTGGGTGAAATTCTTTTGTGGCATGAACTGAAAGCCTATGACTTATTCAATCATTTCTTGTTTTTTTTTTTTTTTTTTTGTTTTTTTTTTTTTTTGATATACCATATTAATCCCATCAGGGAAATTATTTTTTCTGCATTTAACTTTAACCCATTTGAAGTGAATACACACACACACACACACACACACACACACACACACACACACACACACTGGTGGTGTCTGGAGAGCAAGTGGGGGTTAGGTGACTTGCTCAAGGGCACTTCAGTCACTAATGTGAACGAAGAGAAGGTGGCGCTCACTCCTGTTTAGCGTTTTAAGTTTAATTAGATTACGTTTTAAGTCTTAGGCTTCATCCAAATACTTAGTATGTACAAATGGTGGTCAAGTTCATACCACCCAGCCGTCCCTGTAGTACATTTAAGAACCACACAGTTTGGGAGTGTCTTACATCCCCTTTGACTTTGATATTAATAGCGCTAGCAAAGCTAGCTAAGCATAAATTTACATGAACTTTCAGATTACAAAAACCGGTTAACTTAGGCTCTGTGTACCAGTTTGATTAAAGAACTCACAGTAGTTATGCGAGGGCAGAGTTATGTAAAGCGTTACATTTATACGGCTTTCTTTGGACACCTGCTTCCATCCATCATTTTCTTTCCATTTACAATTTTCCCCGAGGGAATAATCTTCGATTATTCAGAGGCTCCAGCTGAATTATGGGATATTGTAGTGTATGTAGTGTGGTGTGGTACCTTTGCAGACTCTGGATTTAGTATCATTCGGGTAGAGTTTCACAACTTAAAGAGGAGATATTTTGTTCATCGTCATCATTTTCTGTAACCGCTTAATCCTAATTAAGGTCGCGGGGAGGCTGGCACCCATCTCAGCCGACTCCGGGTGAGGGCAGAGTACACCCTGGACAGCTTGCCAGGCTATCGCAGGGCGGAAACATGCTGACGGCTTTGTAGATACTCTTATCGAAAGTCAGAAATAGTTCTTTTGCACGAACCTCACACCATAGACAGTGAGAGACATGGCCGGCCTTTGATAACCCAGTTAGCTGCACTGGGGGGACAGTGACACCCATAGAGAGTGGGGCTTGAACCCCCAACTGTAGGATTAGTGATCCAGCACCTGTACCACTAGGCCACCATTGTCTGGAGATATTTTTGTTTTTTCTATATATATATATATTTTTTTTTTTTTTACCTGTAAATATTGTTATAGTATTAAACAGCCAGTTTAGATGACAACAAAGTGTCAAATAATGAGCTTAGCACAAGTTTAAGTTCTGTCGCCAGGCTGTTTGAGCGGCTGGGAAGCAAAGCTTTTCCCATTTTTAAGTCCCACCCATCAGGAGCAATAGGAGAGGGTTGTGTCCATCTGTCCTTCACGCATTAGTTTCTGGACATTTACTTTCTACATGCTAAAGCTAGGACTTCCAGACTTGATATGCCTGGTCACTACTATGGGTGCTAGACTGAGTTTGTGTGTGAGTGACCTTGACTTACTTTTCAAGGTCACAGAGTCAAAACTGTACACAGTGATCCCTCACTACTCTGTACTTCAGTTTCTGCGGCTTCAGTGCATCGTGGGTTTTTCAAAAAATATTCATTGAAAAAAAAAAAATTAATAAAGTAAAAATAAAGTAAATTAAGGAAAATAGGGGGAAAGTTAAGGAGAATGCCACAAAACAAGGCCAATTATGCAAATAAATAAATAAATAAATAAATAAACAAAAACAAAAAAACAACCCAAAACCTCTCAACGAAACTACTTACATTTTTATGTGAGGTGTTTATCTGTGAGTGTGTGTATTTATATTTTATTTACATCGTATGCATTAGTTTTGAATGTTTAATTATTATTATTATAAGCATTTATAGCGTTGAATATGTATTTATTGATATTATATACACATACACATGAACTTATACGTCAGTCGGGGGGTCGATCCTACTTTGCGGAAACGGCGGTCGCTGGGGGGTCTCGGTCCCCATTAACCGCGGACAGTGAGGGATCCCTGTATTAGGTTTCTAGACATTTACACACACACTTAAGTTGGAACTTTAAAACTATTAAAATACAGAAATGGTCCTTTCGCTGTCGCATCGCTCTCATTAGGTAGAGATGAAGCAAGGGCTAATTCTCACTCCTAGCGCTGCGATCGGAAGACGATGGCGCTCGTATAAGTAAACTGGTATACAAATTGAAAATAGATCAATAAATAATAAAAGTTCACATTATTTAATTTAACCCTGCATTTCATTATAATGTCTTGGACTCCATTAATAAAGATCGCAACTTTATACAATGTGATAACAAGTTGCTCAGTGATTATATACAGGATTTTAAAAAAAAATGAAAACATTAAAACTACGAGTTTCTAGGTATATGAGTCTTCGTTAAATTACACAAATGTCAAATCTGCCTGTGTTCCAGCTACAGAGAGTAATATACTTGCAGCTTTCTGTTTTAAGTGTAATGCATTTATTATGTGGACGGTGTAATGGTGCAGTAGTTTGCACGTCCAACTCACAGTAAGAAGATCCTGGGATTGCATTCCAGGCTTGGGTTTGAGTCCGAGAGTGTTTTTATGCGAAGTCTGCATGTTCTCCTGTGCGTGTGTGGGCTTTTTCAAGGTTCTCTGGTTTCCTCCCACAGTCCAAAGATATGCACATCGGGCTCTTCAGCTGTTCCAAACTGCCCATTGGTGTAAATAGGGGGTGTGAACACCAAGCTTTCCAGGGTGTACAAAATTGGGTAACAGCCATCCCACAACAGGTTCAGCAAATAAATGTATTATTTGATCAAAGGCCACCAGTGATGAAAAGTTCTGTTTCTCGATTTTTCTTTCCTTTTTTAACTGTGATATGTGCAACAAATTCTAATTAGAACTCCAATGTTGCTTTCAGACAGCTCGCCAGGGCATTGCAGGACCAGCACACATAACCATTCACACTCACATACTGTGCATGTCTTTAGACTGTGGGAGGAAACCGGAGTGCTCTAAGCAAGTGGAGTCCATGCAAACCCCAAACAGAAACGCTCTGAGCCAGAGAATCGAACTCGAGCCCTTCTTGATGTAAGGCGGACATGCGAACCACTACGCCACCGTGCCACAGTACCAAATCTTTTTTTTTTCTCTCATGTTAAAACATGGTTCTCCATTTGCCCTGTAACAAACATCTTTTTTTTTGTAATTAAAATCATGACCATTTGACCAGAGATTACATTCAGTACTGCTTGACCTACCAGTGTCAATGTTACATAAAAGTGTAAAATAAATAAACAAGTCTGATGTAACTGCTCACCTGCCATCAGGATGATCCCAAGGACTTTTGCCGGTCTCATAAAAGAAATGTACAGTACACAGTAATTAAGCCCATGATTACATTATTTCAAGAAAATTATATATATATATATATATATATATATATATATATATATATATATATATATATATATACACAAAAATAAAAGGACAGGACAAAGACTTTCTATTGAAACTCCATTTATCACTACAGATCTGTTTCGAGGGGTGGTGAAACCATCCTCTCTCTTCAGGTGATTATAGAAGATTCTATAGAAGATTCTTCTATAATCACCTGAAGAGAGAGGATGGTTTCACCACCCCTCGAAACAGATCTGTAGTGATAAATGGAGTTTCAATAGAAAGTCTTTGTCCTGTCCTTTATTTTTGTTTATTTGCTCTACCAAAAGTATTGAGCACTCTCCTACGGAAGGATCTACTCAGAAAATCCCTATATATATATATATATATATATATATATATATATATATATATATATATATATATATATATATATATATATATATAAAAAGAACATGTCATTTGTGCCATCATGGGGACCGGTACGTTGTCTTTGTCACCTTGACAACGGTGCTCCCGACTGTCATGGTGAATCACGAGTCTCCTCTTCTTTTCTGTCCTTCATTCTCTCGTTCGTTCTATCTGCTCTGTCCTTGTTAGTTAATGAGTACGGTCGTTATGTTTTCCTGCATGTTTGTTTTCTTCTTGTTCTGTTCTCTCAGGCAACAGTGACCTTTGACATCAATGTACTGAATCAAGTTTTTTTGAGTGTGCTTTATTAAGGGGAAGGGGGTTGGATTAAAAAAGTGTGTGTGTGTGTGTGTGTGTGTGTGTGTGTGTGTGTGTGTGTGTGTGTGTGTGTGAACATTAAATCCAGCATTCCCCATGTATTCCATTTAAGTACTGAAATTACAGATCAGGAGAATCAATAAACAGAACAGATCCATGTGGGTCGCTGGATCAGTCATTATATACACAGACTGTGTTTGTTTCCATGCGCTGTGGGAGTGGAGGGAATCTGCTTAAGGGAATGAGTTAATTCATCCTAAGCCAAATCCATGAGCTTCAGTGGTGAATCTTTCACCTTTATTATCACAGCCTGACTTTTTATTTATTTATTTTGTTAACTTCACTTGTACTGAATTCAGTTCTCAGTTTGTTTTTAAAATCATTGATTAATTTACCATAATAGTAATTATAATTTATTCATTCATTTTCTAAGCCGCTTAATATTAATTTGGGTTGCTGGGCCATCACAGGGCTAACGGACACACATCCATTCACACTTACACTCACACCTAGGGACGATTTGGAACAGCCAGTAAACCTAATGTGTGCGTTTATGGACTGTGGAAGGAAACTGGAGTACCCAGAGTAAACCCATGCAAGCACGGGGAGAACATGCAAGCTCCACACAAAAATGTCCAAGACGGAGTTTTGAACCTAGTCGCTGCGAGGCAGACGTGCCGACCACTGTGCCGTTATGCCACCCACCAATAGTAATAATTTAAAATGTAATTAAATTAATTAAAGTAATGATGCGGTCCATGCATGTGCTGTATTTAGATTGTTTTTCAGAATTGAAGCATGTTAATAGTCCAATCTGGCTATCGTATCTTTTTATTAAACTGTGAGGCTAATTTTGTCACCTTAGTCACTTTAAACGTCTGAGTTATAAGATATTATACTTATTTTCAGACCATTATTTTTCATTTCGGACTGCAGCAGACTTCAAACAACTCCACAGTCCTTCAGGATACTGCTTCCCAACCTTCCCTTGAAACTTTTTTGAGCGTGTGTACTGGACCGTAGGTTGGACTTCCTCCTCCCGTTTATGGTCTTTGCCCTCGCGACACCCACTTTGCTCTGATTTCATTTATTTTCTCTGATCTTTTATGAAATTTTTTCCAGAGGCTGCAGGTTGCTGGCAATAATTATGGGCGTTGATACTGCTGTGCTTAGGGGCAATGCTAGATGGCTTTAGGAGGCCTAGCCTAATATGCTCAGAATAATTATAATAATAATCATAATAATAATAATAATAATAAAAACGCAGGGGTTGAAGACGTCTTGTGTTTCACACAATCTGTCCAAAAGGAACCTCTTTATTGTAACAATATTTTTGGGTCAAGAAAGTGTAAAGAATGCTTTAAATGCTATAAATGCTTGCCTGGGTGGGTTTCCTCTGGGTACTCCTGTTTCCTCCTACAATCCAGATGTGCACAATAGGCTAACTGGCTGTTCCAAATTGCCCCCTAGCTGTGAGTATGAGTGTAAACGATACTGTGTGTTGCCCCGGCGGTTGTCTGGTGAGCTGTTCAGGACCCTGCCTTCAGCCAGTGACGGCTAAGATAGGCCAATGATCCTAATAGGAATGAGTGAGTGATGAGTTAATGAGATGAAATGATGCCAGATGAGAAGGATGAGTGTTTCAGAAACTGCAACTTTTATACATTTTATACACAGCGTGATAAAAAGAAAAAAAGAACAAGAAGTACACTGATATATACTGGGCTGTAAATATGTGATATGGTACCGTAAGCCGTAACGAGCAAAATAAATATTCTGTTTACTCTCAGAGAGACACGTGCTTTGCTTTTGCTGGTGCAGCACTGACTCCTATATCCAGTTT
>CM045746.1:17834465-17874465 GCA_024760905.1 Plotosus lineatus
TCAACGGACTTTACCTTTAAATCTGAGTGATATCATAACAGCCTCTGAAAACATGCTTTACACGGTCAGAATTTGACATTTTTTACTCTGTAGAGTTTTCTGTGTTTAACTGTCATTGTCTGGCGTGCAGTTCAGGGTGTACTCCTACCCTCACCAAGTGTCAGTTAAGATAAGCTCCAGCCTCTCTGCGACCCTAATAGGTCCAGGTACTTCAGCGAATGAGTGATGATTTCAATCATTTCCGGTGTACAGTGACGTGCATGTTGTTTCTTGTTCCTTATAAGTTTCAGCTCCTAAAATTTTGAGCTCACTGTACCTTGCCATGTAAGGGTACCTTCTTATTGTTTAAGCACTTATGTACTTCACTACCTGATGGAGTTGAAATGAGTTTCTGAAAAGGAAAGAAAGCCGAAGAAATGTGAAGGCGCCCTGCGATGGCCTGGCGAGCTGTCCAGGGTGTGCTCTGCCCTCACCTGGAGTTGGTTAGGATGGGCACCAGCCACCCCGTGACCCTAATTAGGATTAAGTGGTTACAGAAAAGGAATGAATGAATGTGAAGGCTGTGAGAGAGTAAGCAGGAGAAGCTGCATGTAGAAAAAGGAACAGGGCATTTTGCTGTATATAAGAGATATATATTTTTTTGCAAGGAGCAGCCATGGTGGAATGGCTGGAGAAACAGATTTGGAAGAAAAAGGTCACTGGTTCGATTTCTGAACCAGCAGGAAAAATGTGTGGTGATGGTGGTAGTGGTGTGTGTGTGTGTGTGTGTGTGTGTGTGTGTGTGTGTGTGTGTGTGTGTGTGTGTGTGTGTGTGTTTGTGTGTGTGTGTGTGTGTGTGTGTGTGTGTGTGTGTGTGTGTGTGTGTGTGTGTGTGTGTGTGTGTGTGTGTGTGTGTGTGTGTTTGTGTGTGTTGTGTGTCTGTGTGTGTGTGTGTGTTTGTTGTGTTTTGTGGGTGTGTGTGTGTGTGTGTGTGTGTGTGTGTGTGTGTGTGTGTGTGTGTGTGTGTGTGTGTGTGTCTGTGTGTGTGTGTGTGTGTGTGTGTGTGTGTGTGTGTGTGTGTCTGTGTGTGTGTGTGTGTGTGTGTGTGTGTGTGTGTGTGTTTGTGTGTGTGTGTGTGTGTGTGTGTGTGTGTAGAGCATTCAGAAATGGTACAGTCATTCAGAAATGGTACAGTTTTATTCCCCGACCTGAAAGAAAATATCTTTAGGATTTCAGAGTGCACAAGTGGCAGATCATTACTGATATGAGCCTCCTCTCGGTCTCCTCTGTTTAGATGTACCGCACACATTTGTGTGTTTACGAGATTCCACTGTGAGCCGCCTATTGCATCATCCTGACACAAACAGCGAACTTCATTGCCGCACTAATAGGCATAATGCATTCAGTGTTCACAACAGTTACACAGCTGGTGCAGAGGAATAAGTATTAAGTGTAAGAAAGAAGACAATGAAAATGAAAATCACGAAAATCACCTCAAGCAATGTCAGAATTTGAAAAATTATATTTTGTTTAAAGGAATCCAATCGCTTTTCATGCAGAACGTATGAGTGATGAGGATACATGTCCAAAAACTGAGTCAACAAATGACCAATAGTTCTCTCTGGTGGGTCCTTCAACAAACACATGTCCTTGCCATTCATTCATCCATTCATTTTCTGTAAACACTTAATCCTAATTAGGGTCGCGGGGAGGCTGGTGCCCATCCCAACCAACTCCAGGCGAGGGCAGAGTACATCCTGGACAGCTCTCCGGGCCATCGCAGGGCGGAAACACCCTGACGGCTTTGCAGCTCCTCTTGTCGAAAGTCAGCAATGACTCTTTACATGAACATCTCACCATAGACAGTGAGAGACATGGCCGGCCTTTGATAACCCAGTTAGCTGCACTGGGGACATGTCCATGTCAGCTACCTTCTTGACTGACAGCCTTGTTCAAAGCAGCCCAATCAGAAATAAATGAATAGCTTAGCATTTGTAAACCTGTTTTCCATGCAGATCACTTTCCTAATATCAAAGTGGTATAAATGCGACCTAACCACGGTGGTTATTTCAGGACTTGTAAGTTTGGACTTAGTGCAATGTATTGTATGGTGTTTCTGTGCCTGAGTTACCATGGGAACTGCTTTGTGTATGACCCGCTTTACATGTTTGTTTCTACTTCCTGGATCTGACTTTGGTACTGTTAAGATGTATGTGTGGGAACTTTTCCTGATTGTTTCCATTTGTTTTTCTGGATTGAACTGCTCTACCCAGTCTGCCTGATTGTGTGACCTTCTGCCTGTTTAATACTATGCGTTGGATTTTGTTTTTCATTTATTTGCTTGTATTTTATCTCAACTATTTGCATCCAGACTCTTACCTTGATAAGAGGAATATACTAGACAAAAAGCTTAAATGCAAATAGACTGAAAGAAGCAATGTAATATATTTATATTATTATTTTTTATTTAAATATTTAGTATGAAATGTGAGGAACATGGGCCACCCAAGTAAAATTCTTTGATAAGTTTGTCAGTCTACTGCAGGAAATCGTGTGATTCTAATACTTAAATACTTAAAGCAAATGTTTACTTTTATTTCAGCATATTTTGACTTGATGCTTCCATTTTAAGTTTATGACATAAGATGTGTTTTTTCAGTACATAGAATTCTTCAGTACTTCTTTTCCATTCGACCCTTTGCTGACCTCTTTCGGCAATATAATTTTATTTTCCCTTCATCTGCTGATTATCATTTCCTTCAGCTTCCTATGACCTCAACATGGCTAATTTTATCTAAACTTACCTGTAATAACAGAATCAGGCTACATTGTCATGGTGCTCAGACGATAACTGAATAATACAGTCATACAGTACTTTCTATTATTCTATAAATGTTCCAGTTAAACTCCCGTCTGGGTAATCCTCACACTTCCTTGTCCTTCCAGTCAACACAAAGAGACAGAATGAAACACATTGTTGTGTTTGAAGAGTCTAATTTATGGTCCAGTACACATCTGTCATCGCTAGGACAAACATCAGGCCTTGATGCCTTGATGGTTTTTCCAAAAAAAGACCAACAAATAATAAACACATCACACGGGCTTTTGTCAGGAGACTGTATCCATGATCTGATGTCGGTAGTGAAAATGGGAAGTCATAAAAATAATGCACAGCACTGGGTAGACTGGGATTAGGTGTGTGCAGGAGAGTGTAGGGGGAAAAAAATAATGAAATAAGTTTTCAGGTGGTGGTCCTGCACACACATTTATGTTAGAAATTACGAACACACACTGGAAGTGGACTGAGGTCAACTCATTGCTGACTCATTTGGAAATCATGATGCCAGCTGGTGAAAGTCTAGGAGGGGTGTATATTTTCCTCGTTTTCATTCTTTTCCCAGTTTCCTACTGGCTGTTTGGAGATGGTGAGTGTTAAATTATTATTATTATTATTATTATTATTATTAGTAGTAGTAGTAGTAGTAGTAGTAGTAGTAGTAGTGGTGGTATAATAATAATAATAATAATAATAATAATAAAGTAGTAGTAGTACTAATAGTAGTAGTTTTGAAATAGATTATTGAAATGATTATTATTATCATTATTCGTATTGTTAATATTATTGCTGATAGTATTGATAATCGGAAGTTTCACCTACTGATCAACTTAATTTTAATTCACCACATCCAAAATAGCTTCATTTTATTTAAGTTGTTTTGCAATATAACTTACAAAATCTATCACAACAATGTAATTATGTGATTCTGAAGAAGAAAACTAGCAACATAAAATTGCCAAATTCGATCCAAATCCCATATGCATAATATCTTTTGAATGTATTCATAATGCTTTGTAATACAACCATGAGCAATGTGAATAAAAAAGCAGGATAGTTTATTGCAATTTAAATTGAAACAAGACCTACAGAATATACTTTGTTGAACCTCACTAAATTCAGATTGTATAGAATCACTCATCTTCCAAATATTCACATTTCTTGCTTTGCAGCCTGACATGAAGAAATACACAAAATAATTTTCCCAGCTGTACTTACCCAATGCAATTTATAACAACTGAATGAAAGCTATAATAGCAACAATTCACGAACTTATTTGATAAACTGCTTAATCTTATCCGGTCGGCATGAAGGTTGGAGCCTCTTTCAACCAACACTGGTCGAAAGCAAGGTAGACCCTGTGAAAAGCTCACCAGACAGTTGCAGGGCCGATACACAAACAACCATATGAGCTATTTATACCAGCCAATTAGCAGACCACGCATGTATTTAATGTGAAGGTGGTGCTATAGTGGTTAGCACCTGTACCTCAAGGTGCTAGGTTGGAGTCCCGGGCTTGGTGAGGGAGTTTCCGTGTGGGATAGCAAATGTTTAAGTTTGACTTTTATCAATCACCTGGATTCTATCTGTCCACAAATATAACAGTGACATCTTCTGACATGTCCTTGCCACCCATAGTTTATCATTTGCTTTCAGATGCCAGCCACTAAACTTTAATCTTTTTTTCTTTCATGACAACAATTCAAGCTGACCACAGGTGGAAGCCACTTATTCTTATGTGCAGTGGAGAAAATGATTAGTTGCACCTGATAATGTTTACAACTATTTTAGGAAGGGGTGATCCTTTATCCATCTCAGTCATCCTCTTTTTTTATGTATAGAATTGTATTAATCATGGGTGGCATGGTGGCATGTGGTTAGCAGGCCTGATTTTTATACCCAGCATAGCCAGTTCTGTGTGGAGTCTGCATTTCCTGTGCTTGTGTATGTTTCCTCCGGGTACCCTGATTTCACAGAAGGCTAATTGGCTGTTCCAGTTCACTGCTAGCAGTGAGTGTGAATGGTTGTGTGAGTGCTGTCTCCACGACTGCCTGGTCAGCTGTCCAGGGTGTACCCCACCCTCGCCTGGATTCGGCTGAGATGAGTAATTCGGCCTAATAGGATTAGAAAATGAATGAATGTATTAATCATGCAAAGGACATTTTGGCTCCGCATTTAACTCATGCAAACTGAGCACACACACTCGGAGCAGTGGGCTGCCACAGACCGCAGCACCCAGAGAGCAGTTGTGGTTTAGATACCTTGCGTAAAGGCACTTCAGCCTCAAAGGTGGAGAAAGGGACGATACTGCTAATACACACACCCCTCACACACACACACACACACACACACACACACACCACTACCACCATCACCACACATTTTTCCTACTGGTTCAGAAATCGAACCAGCGACCTTTTTATTCCAAAACTGCTTCTCCAGCCATTACACCATGGCTGCTCCTTGCAAAAAATATATATCTCTTATATACAGTATACAGTGGTACCTCACCTTACGAAATTAATCCGTTCCAGCGCATTTTTCATAACCTGCATTTTTCGTAAGTTGAACATGTAAAACACGTGATTCGTTCCAAGGCTCCCAATACTACCCCCATAAACCGTTTAAAAATTATAAAAGTACACCAATTTTGTATGAAATATGTGTTAAAAGTAAAAGAAAATTATTTACCTTTTTTGAAATCTCTCGAACCACCCATGCGACGCTTTAAAGTCCGGGAGTTGCTGGTCTGAAGAACCCTCACCCCCACCCTCCTTCATGAGGTCCTTAAATGTGGTGGTTGCTTATTCCGAAATAATCGCCTCCGTCACTGTATCTCTGCTTTTAACGTCTCCTGCTTCAATATTGTCCCGATTGTGGAGGGGTTTCGGCCATACTCCTTTGCCATTTCACTCAACCGAATCCCACTTTCGTATTTTTTTATCATCTCCTGTTTTACTTTTAGTGATAACGGAGCCCGCTTCTTCTTTTCGGTCTCACCAGGAATCACTTTCTCGGGGCTCATGATTAATAACGAAAAATAACGCTGCCATGAGCACACTCAAAAAACTCACAAAACTCACGAACCAGCAGTACAACTCTCCTTCATGCGTGTGTCAAACAATGGGTTGAAGGCACACAAAAAGCATTTTGGGTACAGTACTGTATTATGGAGATTCAGCTCCCTCCTAGCCAATGGGAGGCCAGCGGGGCGGTCTGTTGGGAGACAATCAACGGGAAACCAACTTGCACATTGTTTGAATGTTTGAATGGTGCGTTTGAATTTTAAGATGGCGCTTTCGTAACGTGAACTTGTTTCGTATCCAGAGCCAAAACTTTTAGGAAAATGCGTTTCGTAACCTGTATTTTTCGTTGGGTGAGACTTTCGTAAAGTGAGGTACCACTGTATATCTGATTTATACAGATAGCTGTTATGAGTTGCCTTTGGTAAATACATCTGGAAAATATTTTTACGTGTGTGTGTGTCTTTATTTCATCCTGCAATACAACAAAATCGTAATATTTTGAAGGCGAGAATCTCTTTTATAGATTCTGTATTTATATGCTCTTGTGTGTTGGAGTATAGTTTACTGACTGACACATTTGTATATGTGAAGTGAGACACTGGAAATTAAAATATTTATGAAAACTAACAGTATTTTCTACTTCCATATCTTTTACTTGTATCTAACCATATTGGGAACCGTGCACTAATAATAAATGTTATGGATTTTATTCATTAAGATGGTCAGTTCCTTATGAATGCAGTATAATTGTTAATGGGCTCATCTGCTTGTTTCATATTTTGAGAACACTGTTTTTATCACAAGTACGATTGTTTTAAATATAATAAACTATAAAAACTAAACGGTTAATTTATGAGACCGAGTAACTATAATTGTAAATAAACTTTACATAGCACGGTTAAGACGATCACAGATGATAGTGAGTGAGGATGTGAAATCAGTTTGATGGATCACGGTTGACATTGCTTGTGTCCACTAGGTGTCCTTGTCTCTCTGACAGACGATCAGTAACACATTGTCGAGTGCTTCAGGGAACCATGTCCTTCATTCTGCAGGACAGATTTTGCTCATTAACATTTAGTTAGTGTGAGTGTCCCATTGTTCTGCTCACACCCCTATACTGCTGTCGACTGGAACATTTTCAAACACAGCTCAATAATATTAGCAGCAATTAAAATTTGAATCCATTCATTCTCTGTACCACTTAATCCCATGTATGGTTGCCGGGAAACTGGCACCCATGTCAGCCAACTCTGGGTGAGGGCAGAGAGTACACCCTGGACAGCTCGCCAGGCCATCACAGGGCAGAAACATGCTAACGGCTATGCAGCTACTCTTGACGAAAGTCAGCAATGGTTCTTTTACAGCCTCACACCATAGACAGTGAGAGACATGGCCGGCCTTTGATAGCACAGTTACCTGCGCTGGGGGGACAGTGACAACCCATTGAGAGTTTGGCTTGAACCCCCAATCTTAGGATCAGTGATCCAGTATCTAAATATTTTTTGAATGAAGTGACATATATTTGAGTTCCTTTTTAAGCACAAGGAGGCGATTCGAGTTTTAGTGCCCCTGTACAGATGATGTAATATTAATAGCATTTTATATTTAAAAAGGTAACTGCACTTTAATGACTTATGCTTACTGTCTGTCCAAAACCATCCTGCTGGCGTATGGGCAGTGGTTGCCTGGTGCTGGATTACCAATCCCAAAATTGAGGGTTCAAGCCTCACTGCCAACGGTTATCACCATTGTCCCCCCCCCAATGCAACTAACTGTGTTGCCAAAGGTCGGCTATGTCTCTCACTGTCTATGGTGTGATGCTGTAAAAGAACCATTGCTGACTTTCATCAAGAAAGGCTGTAGCGTGTTTCTGCCCTGTGATGGCCTGGTGAGCAGTCCAGAGTGATCTCAGCCGACTCTGGGTGAGTACACTCTGGACAGCTCGCCAGGCCATCACGGGGCGGAAACATTATTAAGTACTGTCCTCCCACGATTAATTAAGAGAATAAGTACAACCCTTCTGAACCATCCATGTGGTGGTGCTGAGACCAATTATTTTCTGTTGATGAGCTTGGAAAATTCATTCACTCATGTTCCAAACTTATCAACAGAAAAATTGGTCTCAGCACCACCACATGCGCGGTTCAGAAGGGTTGTACTTATTCTCTTAATTAATCGTGGGAGGACTGTACTAATCACTATGAATAATCACTATTTAGAATATTTCTGACCAATCATGACAAAATATGCTGGTGTATTGGTGGGCATAGCCACCACACAGTGAGAAGGTCCCTGGCTTCGGGTTCCGGGTTCAGGAATTTCTGTATGAAGTTTGTATGCTTGTGTAGGTTTCCTCCTGGTACTCAGGTTTCCTCCCACAGTCTAAAGGCATGCACATTAGGTTAACTGGCAGCTCCGAATTGCAAATAGATGTGAATGTGAGAGACAGTAGCCGTGCGTGTTGTCCATACAATGGTTTGGTGAGTTGTTCAGGGTGTATCCCGCCTTTGTTGCCCAGTGTCGGCTGAGATAGGTGCCAGTCTCACTGTGACCGTAATAGGATTAAGTGGTTTGGAAAATGAGTGATGGCTACAAAGTGCATCATAATTGAGTTATCCACACATATAAACAAAGGTTACTTTTGCCTTTAAAGTTGCCCATTCACGAACCAATGCCGTGTTGTGTTAGCATGTTCCCCTTGTACTTGAGTGAGTTTGCTTTTGGTGCTCTGGGTTTCTGCAACAGTCCAAAGACATGCAGATTTGGTTTACTGTACTACTGTATTGGCTTTTCCAAATTGTCCCTCAGTACTTAAATCGATTTCCTGGGGGGAAAAAAAAAACAATAATAAAACAAAATTTCTCAAAACAAGGTGGTATGGTGATGTAGTGGTTAGCACGTCAGTCTTATAGCGAAAGGTCTTACGTTTGAGGCATTTCTGTGTGAAGTCGGCGTGTTATCCCTGTACTCGCATGGGTTTCCCCCAGGTACTCCGTTTTCCTCCTGCAGTCTAAAGACACTCACGTTCGACTTATTGGCTGTTCCGAATTGTCCCTCGGTGTGAATTTGAGTGTGAAAGTTGTGTTGTCCTCTGATGTTCTGTTCAGGATGCACCCTACCTTTGCTCAGAGTTGGCTGGGATGGTCTCCTGTCTGCTGCCGTAGTAATAAAAAAAATGAAGTCATTCTAAATAGGAATGAAGAAAAAAATGTGATCATGAACATGTAGTGGCATCTCAAGTTTAACTAATTTAGTCACAATACTTTGAGAGATTTTAATTTATTTAAAAAAAGTCAGTCTGGTCCATTAAGATTCATTTTGTGGTGATGGGTCACATTTATTTTATGAGTTTTATGACAGCAGGTCCAATATAGAACTATACAGGACATCAGATTTATGTTTTAAATTAGAGACCTTAATCTAATCACGTAAATCAGTGCTTTTGTAGCCGAAATCAATCTGGACACTTAATGTTTCGTTTATTAACAGCACAGAGCTGACAAATGACCAAAGCTTGAAACAGCAATCCACGACTCACATTCATAATCCACCTCAAAATGAGAAGGTCTTAGGTTTGAGTCCCGCGCCCGAGGGTTCCTGTGTGGAGTTTGCATGTTCATTCCGTGCTTGCATGGGATTCCTCCAGTTTCTTCCTTCCGACCCTTGGTGTGTGTGTGTGTGTGTGTGTGTGTGTGTGTGTGTGTGTGTGTGTGTGTGTGTGTGTGTGTGTGTGTGTGTGTGTGTGTGTGTGTGTTGGTTGCATGATGGTTTGACCATCTGTTTACAATGTACCCCGCCTTCACCCAGTGTTGGCCAAGATAAGCATAGCCTCCCCATGACCCTGGTATGACTAAACGGTTTACTTAATTATGTGTGAGTGAGTAAATAGAGGACATACCTGATAGATTTGTGAATATAGAATAGTTACAGTCTAAATGTAATCGTGATCTGGTCATTTTATGAAAACACATATGATTAGCATGTAAGCTGAATGAGTAAATCAGAGGGACAGCACATGTAAGATGTTTTGGAGACAAAGTCAAAGAGGCTAGATTGAGATGGTTTGGACATGTACAGCAGAGGGATAGTGAATACAGTCGGCCCTCTACTTACGAAAACCTCTGAATACGAAAATTCCAGGTTACGAAAAACATTTTCCTAAATTTTCATCCTCTGTATACGAAACAACCTCTTCTTACGAAAAGCACCAAACGTGCCATTCAAACATTCAAACAATGCGTGAGTTGCTCTCTTATTGGCTGTCTCCCAACATCCCGCCCCGCTGGCCTCCCATTGGCTAGGAGGGAGCTGAACTGTACCCATACTTCCTGTTTGTCACACGCGTGAAGGAGAGTTGAACAGGACTGTTGGCTCATGAGGTTTTTTAAGAGTGATCATTGCAGCGTTATATTTCACTATCCATCATGGACCCAAAGAAAGTGATTCCTGGTGACACCGAAAAGAAGAAGCGGGCTCTGTTATCAATCGAAGTGAAGCAGGAAATAATGAAAAAATACGAAAATGGGATGCGGTTGAGCGAAATCGCAAAGGAGTATGGCCGAAACCCGTCTACAATCATGACGATATTGAAGCAGAAGGAGACCTTAAAAGTGGAGATACAGTGACGGAGGTAATTATTTCGGAAAAAGCAACCGCCATATTTAAGGACCTCGTGAAGGAGGGTGAGGGTGAGGGTTCTTCAGACCAGCAACCCCCAGACTTTAAAACGTTGCATGGTTGGTTCGAGAGGTTTCAAAAAGGTAAACAATTTTCTTTTACTTTTAACACATATTTCATACAAAATTGGTGTACTTTTATAATTTTTGAAGGGTTTACAGGGTAGTATTGGGAGCCTTGGAACGAATCACGCGTTTTACATGTAAAATGCGGTTCAACTTACGAAAACCCCAGGTTACTAAAAAGACGCTGGAAAGGATTAATTTCGTAAGTAGAGGGCCGACTGTATATTGGTAGTAGGATGCTGAGGTTGGAAATACCAGGCAGAAGGCCTAGAGGATGACCAAAGAGGAGATTTATGGATGTGGTGAAGGAGAACATGAAGGTAATTGGTGTAAGAGAAGACGATGCAGAGGATAGGGTGAGGTGGAGGCAGATGATTCGCTGTGGCCCCTGAAGGGAACAGACAAAAGGAAAAGAAGAAGATGATTAGCATGTAAGCCCTGCTGTATGTTTGTGTAGCTTTACAGCAGTGTAGAGGAAGTATTTTTATTACAATGAAAAATGCATATCTGCTCACAGGTTCTGTAGCATTGCTCAGCAGAAAGCAATCATAGCCATTTACGTCTATCAACTCAAGACACGCTTAACTCAACTGCATGTCTCTCTCCTTCGTCTCCCCGGTGAAGAGATGTGGAGTGCAGCCCTATTATCTTGCCCTTCATATTGAGTGAGCAATTTGGAAAAATCAATAGACGTGAAGCTCAGATGAGTAACAAATGTGAGCTTTCCCCCCTTGGAAAAAAACAACAACTGGCCTTATAAAGGGAAAGGGACAGACACTGCACTGCTCATGGAACAATTTATACCTTTAAATTATGGTTATACAGTACAGTGAGTGACATCATGTTGGAAGAATATGTTTTTAATCTCTAAAAATGTTTATATTGCTCGTTGTTGGCTTTCATCAAAGAGAACAATACAGTGTGAAATAGTATCCATCCCCCCGTCTGAACTTTATATTTTTTTCATAACCTTGAAATGTTTTCCCTAAATGAATCTAGTTTTGTGTAAAAGACAATCTGCAAAGTGGCCTGCTGGTAAGGTGCTGGCTTACTGATCTGAAGGTCAGGGGTTGAAGCCCTACTATCACTGAGTTGTTACTACAGACGCTCCCTGACTTACGTTTTAGTTCGGTTCTGGACGGCCGAACGTAAGGTGAAAAAGAGCGTAAGTTGTTACTGTATGTTCCACTGACGTATGACCTTCATACTGTATTATACGTACGTCCATAAATATCATTACCGTATCTCACAAAAACCCCTAAATCAATTATTACAAACGTAACATTCTAAAATAATATCAAATATATCAAATAATGTCAACATTCATTTCAAATATTTTAAATTCAAGCAAAATAATTTCAAATAGATACATTTTAATCAAATTCACTCATCAAATATCAAATACAGTATCAAATATAACCTTTAACATTCTCTGTGATGCCATCTTTCTGCTTGTAAATTATTCCGATGGTCGATGGAGCCATTTGGAAGAAACGTGCAACATTCACGTGTTCTTCACCAGCATCAAATTTCTTGATAACAGCCATCTTCGTTTCTAGCGAGATGGCTTCCAGCTTTTTCTGATTACCACTATCACTAGTAGGCTTAAGCTTCTGACCAACCATACTTGCTTAGGGTAACAAAAGTCCACAAAACAGTGTAAACACAAAGATCACAGAGACGACGTCTTAACACAAGGGTAACACGCAGTGAACCGGGAAGAAGCAGGACAAGTTCAGTCTGTCGTTTGTAAACAATGGACGCAGCATCATTGCGTCATTACGTCAGCGTACTACGTAGGTACGTCTCGTACTACAGAGAGCACGCTAAACTCAAAATTTGACATTTTTTTTTAAAAACGTAAAATCGAAAAATACGTAAAACGAATGAACGTAAGTCAGGGAGTGTCTATACTGCAATGTGCATCAATGCAATGTGAAGATCCTTAAAAGGTTTTAACATACAGCCCACTCACTGTAGTCGGATTAAAGGAATTCCACAGGACCTCAAAAGGAAAGTCCAAAAAATATATATCAATTTCCAAAGGTCTTCAAATTGATCTCACAAACTCTGGGACACCAGAGAACCATCATGAGAGGCATCATCTCCCAATGAAGAGAACATGAAGCAATAGTAAATCTGCACAGGACTGACAAACATAGAAACATGATTGCAAGACCACATAGAAAACTCATCCGAGAAGCCAGAGAGGAACCTAGAAGAAATGCAGCTCTTTTTCAATGCAATAATTAGAAATGGTAGAATAAAATGATTGAAAATTGGGTGGAAATGGTTTCATTACCATTTTATGTAAAGCTAAGAAGAGCTTTGGAAATACAGTAACGACATAATGCCGCATTGGTGCGTTGTCATGGTTGTGTGATGATGTGGGGATGCTTTTGTGCTCCAGTGCCATTATGATTTGCCGCAGCTGGTGGAATTAAAACTCTACCAAAAGAAAGAATGACTGGTCATTGGTTGATTATACAATATCAAAACGCGTTCCAGTTAAAGACAGGTTTGGGAATGTTTGGTGGTGTTGTCTTGTTGGAACCCGTTTCAAGGGCGTTTCCTTCTGAGTATAAGGCAGCACGAACTCTTCAATAATTTTATGGATTCAAACTGATCAATGATTCCTGGTATATGATAAATAGACCCGACACTGTAGTATGAAGGGGCAGTGGTGGTCTAGTGGTATAGGGAGCTGGATTGCTGATCCAAAGGTTGGGGGTTCAAGTCCCACTCTCCACAAGGTTGTTACTGCCCCCCACCCCCCCACCCCACCCCCAGGTCAGCTAACTGGGTTATCAAAGGCCGGCCATGTCTCCCACTGTCTATGGTGTGAGACATGTAAAAGAACCATTGCTGACTTTCGTAAAGAGTAGGCTGCAAAGCCGTTGGCGTGTTTCCACCCTACGTTGGCCTGGCAAGCTGTCCAGGGTGTACTCTGCCCTCGCCCGAAGTTGGCTGGGATGGGCACCAGCCTCCCCGTGACCCAAATTAGAATTAAGTGGTTACAGAAAATGAACTGAACTGTAGTATGAGGAATATCCCCATATCATGACTCTTACGCCACCAGGCTTCACTGTTTTCATAGTGTACTGTGGTTGAGTTCAGAATTTGAGGGGCGTCTGACAGACTGTCTCTGGTCACTCTAACGAAAAAAAGAACAATCTTACTTTCATCAGTCCACAAAATGTGGCATTGTTTCTCCAGTCACTGTGAAATTTGACAAATTGTATCATCTTCAGCACGTCTTTTTTTCAGCAGTGGGACTGTGCAGGAGATTTTTGCCGAGTTCGGCTTCACATAGGCGTCTTCTAACTGTAACAGAACTCATTGATAACTTTAGATCTTCTCTGGTCTTCCTGGAGCTGGTTGTTGGCCAAGTTTTTGCCATTTTGGCTCTTCTTCGATCCATCTGAATGGTAGTTTTTCCACTTTCTGCTACATGTTTCAGGTTTTGGTTCCATTTTAAAGCATTTGGGATCATTTTAGCTGGGCAGCAGTGGTGGAGCCATTATATTTTTTTATGGGGGGGCAGGGGGGGGGGGCGCCACAAGGAGGGTGGGGCACCCAAGGGAGGGGCTCATAATTATCTGGATTTTCCAGCTGAAATACAATGGTTTATTTACTAAAAAATTTGTAGAGTAAAATACAACTAAACAAGAGCGTTCACTGCCTGCAAGAACTGGGGTGAACTTAGACCTGTCTAAACATGAACAAAACTGTTCTACGTGTTACAATTTAAATCAAACCGAATAATATAATAGAAGTCTTTAAATTGGACTGTAATTGAGGTTTTCAAGACTACCAACAGATCCTCTGGTATAGCAACAGCTAATTTACAATAAGAGTTTGTCAAGGTCAGTGGTGACCTAGTGGTAAAGGTGCTGGATCACTGATCCGAAGGTTGGGGGTTCAAGCCCCAGTCTCCACAGCCCCCCCCCCCAGTGCAGCGAACTGGTTTATCAAAGGCTGGCGTGTTCTCTCACTGTCTATGGTGTGAAGTTCATGTAAAATAATCATTGCTGACCTTTGACAGTAGTAGCTGCATAGCCGTCAGCATGTTTCCTCCCTGCGATGGCATGGGGATCTGTCCAGGGTGTACTGTGCCGTCACCTGGAGTTGGTTCAGATGGGCATCAGCCTTCCCTTGACCATAATTAGGATTAAGCGGTCACAGAAAATGAACTGAACTGAAGTTTCCCGAGGTAACTTAATCAATCATCTGCCATTGTTGTCCGAAGGTGGGTTTTGATTAATTTAAGGACAGAGAAACTTCTCTCACATGATGCTAACAGGAATCACAACAGAAACTGTACTTTGCCTGACATGTTCATAGAAAACCGCTTTGTAAGGTTCCGAAAACTCAAAAAAAACAAGAAAATTTCTCCACTTTTATCCCTTCTAAAAAGAGTTGTGTTTTGTGTGATGATATATTTATCACTAATGTACGCGTTATCTACAAAATAAGGCTCATGCCCACTCAGAAACGTCTCTTACATTACTAAAGCAATACATTGATACGACTAAACTGAACTACATCAGTCTATTTTTGACATCACTGGATGAACCATTGTTAAAAAATTGTTCAATATGAATTGCTGCCAAGTTGTCACGACTAAAAACAGAAAATTTAGCCTTTGAATCAATTCTACTGTATCTACTCGTAAAATTGTTGCCAACTGGTGCACCATGTGCTGCATTACACAGACCAATGTGCCTATTTTTAAGTTATTATATGTTCTTCTTTTACAAGGAAACAGCTGTGGGCAGTGTGAGCCCGGTGATAAGGTGCTGGATTACTGATCCCAAGGTCGGGGGTCCAAGCGCCACTGTCAACGGTTGTCACTGTTATTCCTCCCAGTACAGCTAACTGGGTGTCAAAGGCCTTCCCTGCGATGGCCTGGTGAGCTGTCTAGGGTGTACCCTGCCCTCGACAGAGTCAGCTGAGATGGGCGCCAGCCTCCCTGTGACTCTAATTAGGAATAAACAGTTCAGAAAACTAATGAATGAGTGAGACATATTGCAGCTGATTTTCTAGCTTGTACCATGGATGGCACAATGTCAGTCAGATGCTCTCCAGTCACATATAAACCAAGATAAACAGTTCAAAGTCATCTTTACATGCACATTATTCGTTATAATGCTTTGCATAATTCATCGATATAAATGACGTACTGTATATACCATTAAAACACTCATCATTGATGGTGCTTTGCACTTTAAACTACCACCGCATGAAGGATGTGCGTGTCAGTTTGACCAATGACAGAGTCAGAGTGTAGCACGCTTGACACTGCTGTGTTAAGATGTGTTCATGTGCGCTGGGAAATTATAGGGTTTTTTTTTTTTTTTTTTTGGAAATGTTCGCTAGAGTGCAAGCATACAAAATTGTACATGACCATCCTCATTTGGTGGTCAACGAGGGCGGCAAGGGCTTTGCTGGAGGTGCAAATGCCCCCCGGCCCCACTGCTGCTGAGCCGATAACTATTTTCTGCAGTTCTTTATGTTTTCCTCTCTACAATAAATTTTTAATCACGGTTCACTGTTCTTCTGAACAATGTCTGGAACAACACAGTTTCCTCAGACTTTCAAAGAGAAATGTTCTATAACCAGGAAGTACAACATTTACTGCCTTACTGCCTTAAATAAGGTGCGGCCAGTGATGTATTGGTTAGGGTACTGGGCTCATGATCAGGAGGTTGTGTGTTCAAGTCCCAGTTAGACCCCCCCCATGTGCTAAGACCCCTGGGCGAGGTCTCAACCACAAGTGTGCCTCTGTCCACCCAGCAGTATAAATGGTTACCAGTAAAAATATACTGGGAAGGTAACCTGCGATGGACTAGCGTCCCATCCAGGAGGAGTTGAAGTCCTGGTTGCTTCACGCTATGGAAACCGGGGATAAGCACCGGCCTGATGAGCCACCAGGCTCTGGTGTAAAAAACACAACAGACTTTATCTTTCCTTAAATAAGGACGATAATTGGCACTTGTTTTTCAAAGAATGAATTCTGTCTTCCTTTCGGCTTTTTCCCTTTTTACTCGGGAGTCGCCACAGTGAATCATCTGATTCGCACGTTTTGATTTGGCAGAGGTTTTTTTTTTTTGTTTTTTTTTTTTACGCCGGATGCCCTTCCTGTCACAACCCTTTTAGCAAGGGACAGAAACACGCTGACGGCTTTGCAGCTACTCTTTACGAAAGTCAGCAATGGTTCTTTTACATGCCTCTCACCATAGACAATGAGAGACATGGCCCGCCTTTGATAACCCAGTTAGCCGCACTGGGGGGGGGACAGTGACAACCTTGTGGAGAGTTGGACTCGAACCCCCAACCTTTGGATCAGCGATCTAGCGCCCTATACCACTAGATGACCACTGCCCCTTTTCAAAGAATGAATGACGTCACTAATTGAACTCCACACTGATCTTATTTTGACCACGCCCCTTTCAATCAGTGATTCAATCACACAGAATCAGCAGCATGCAGGTCATGACTGTTGGTTCTGTTGGATTCTGTAACTCTACTACACCTGCTACTAAATGACTTGCCATGTAGAAATATCATTTCAACCAAAACCACTGATTGATCAGGTTAGTAATTCTTGACGGATATTATTTTGAACAAAACTGTAGGACACTTTAATATCACACACTAGAAGATTTGCTCCAACTGATTATGTGATTTCTAATGGTAGTCAGTCACACCAGTACAAATCTAAAGGTTTCTTACAAGGGTATTGGTGGGGTGCTAAACTCATGCAAACACCATAATGATTTGATTTGATTTGGTAAATATATATTCATATTTGGGAAGTATGGTGGTAGAGTTGTAAGCATGTCTGCATCATCAGCAAGAAGGTCCTGGATTCGAGTTTGAATGTTCTTCGCACGCTTTCATGGGTTTCCTTATTGGTTCTCCAGTTTCCTCGCATCCAAATACATGCACAGGCTGCTGATTGGCTGTGTTGCACTTCGATGCTCTGGCTAGCTTTTGAGGGTGTACGCTGCCTTTGCCCAGAGTCAGCTGAGGTAGGCTCTAGTACAATTCTGTTCTGAAAATACATTCACATTCCACGGAGAACAAAATGTAGAGAAGCTCAAGCACAGTGAGTTTTTCAACCAGCCACAGTAAGCTTGACTTTTAATTTGAAATCCATGACAGTAAAGGATTTTACTCATTAATTAGCTGAGTGAAGGAGAAGCTGCATCATTAAAAACTTCACCAGAGTCAACACAACCAAGTTGGCTAAACCACATGTACTATAAAAGGGGGGGAGGGGTCAGAATGGATCTTTAGAATGATTCTAACATGAAATAAAAACAAACAATGGACCTCTTCGCATTTTACTGATACTCAGTGGTGGCATGTGGGGTCGGTGGTGTAGTGGTTTGGGTGCTGCATTCATGATTGGGAGGTTGTGTGTTCGAATCCCAGTTAGACTCCCACTGTGCTCAGACCCCTGGGCAAGGTCTCAACTACAAGTGTGCCTCTGTTCACCCAGCAGTATGAATGGATACCAGTAAAATATACTGGGAAGGTAACCTGCAATGGACTAGCGTCCCATCCAGGAGGAGTTGAACTCCTGGTAGCTTTGCGCTATGGAAACCGGGGATAAGCACCGGCCTGATGAGCCACTATGGCCCGGGCGTAAAAAGCCCAACAGACTAAAGTGGTGGAGTATGTAACTTGTAAATTATTCGCCTGAATTAGAAGAAAACTAGATTGGAATAAAGAAATTTTAAGCATATACCAGTGGATCAGCAAGGATATTAGTGAGGGTCCAGTTCAGATGAATTTGGATCAAACGAAGTCAAAATAAACAAATAAATATTAATAAACCCTGCTTCGGTTGTCATGAACATTGGTGTCTGTTCTGAGTGAAAGCGATGTCTTTGTCTCTTGTCAGTGACTCAGAGGTGAAGGCAGGCTGTGGTGTTTGTCTTGATTATATTTGGCGCACACTGGCCATCACTACTGCATTGCAACACTGCACAGAGCATCTGGTAGGCGGACGTGTTCTAATCCGGGGTAGGATACAATTCTGGGGAGCCAATTTTCCATAGTGACAGACATAAACAAGTGAAAAATTTATCACTGTGGGCACGGAGTAATGAAATAATAAAAGCTGCTAGTACGGAAATCTTTTTATCTTTTTCCACCATGTGTGGGTTTTGTATGCATCTTTCCCCCCCCCTGGAATTACTTAGATTTCATTTCAAATAAAAGTGGCATAATTAAAGCTTTAGAAGAGAAGAATAAAGGTCGAGGAATCTGGGAAAACGACCCAAGGAAAGAAGAAGGTTGTGTTCCAGTGTGTGCTGTTTGTAATTGGCTAATAGATTGCTGCGTCCCACTGGTAGAGGTTGAACTTTTAATACCTTTCACACTCTAACTCTTCCAACCAACTATTTCATTTTGAAGTGTCTATTAGTCCTTAAAATGGGCATCATGGTGGTACAGTGATTAGCATGTCTGCCTCACAGCAAGACCCGGGTGTTTCTCTGTGGAGTTTGCATGATTTCCTTGTGCTCGTTCTGGTTTCCTCCTACAGCTCAAGGATGTGTGTATTAGGCTAGCTGGCTGTTCGTTAGGTGCAAGTGTGAGTATGAATGGCTGTGTGTTGCCCTGTGATGGTCTGGCAAGCTGTTCAGGGTGTAAAATGGCTACATTTAATGATTGATATATATATATATATATATATATATATATATATATATATGTGTGTGTGTGTGTATGTGTATATATATATATATATATATATATATTTATGATTTTCTGAGTAGATCCTTCCATAGGAGCGTGCTCAATACTTTTTAGTAGAGCAAATAACAATAAAAATAAAAGGACAGGACAAAGACTTTCTATTGAAACTCCATTTATCACTACAGATCTGTTTCGAGGGGTGGTGAAACCATCCTCTCTCTTCAGGTGATTATAGAATAATATAATCTTACTAATTACTAACGAGCCTGAATGTGCCCCGATGAATTACCTATCTGCTCAGATCGGCACAATCTACCATGCATACTCATTTAAGCAAAGAGAGTTGTAAAATGAACGGAAAGACAACTCTCTGCTCTGCTGATTCACATCAGTGATTCACATCAGTGCAGGCTGAGTACTAAACAAGTTCAATGGCGCCCTTGCGCACTTAAAAGACTGCAAGTCCATATAGTCCGCGTTTTGTTTCAAACAAGTAAACTACTTTCAGCAAGTGCACTATTTTCGGTATTGAGCGCCTCACATATTGTAAGCATTGATTGGCTGTTTTAAGCTTCATGTAAAGTAAACCGGCTCAGCTTCTTGTCATGTGACCATCCGTGGACCATGATATTTGATGAGTGAATTTGATTAAAATTTATCAATTTGATATTACTTTGCATGAATTTAATTTATTTGAAATGAATGTTGATATTATTTGATATATTTGATATTATTTTACAATGTTATGTTTATAATAATTGATTTAGGGATGTTTTATGAGATACTGTAATGGTATTTATGGATGTATAGTACAGTATGAGCGTCATGCGTCACCCGTCATACGTCACTGTAACAACTTACGTTCACTTTCAACTTACATTCAGCCGTCCGGAACCAATTAAAAACGTAAGTCGGGGAGTGTCTGTAGTTGTTTTTATATGAGCTGCTGGATATTCTAATTTTCCTGTATGAATGGATAGATAATATATAGCTAGCTAGTGACAGCTATTTTGCATCGTCATGGTGTTTCATGAGACACTGTGTATAACTTTTGTTTATATGTTTTTTTCTGATTACAGTCAGCCACCCGCCTCATTAGTGTAAATAACTATATGCACCATGTAAAAGCACTCAAATTATGACACGGCTGTTCTTTAAGTGAGACAGGACCGGTGAGTTGATGCAAAAAAAAAAAAAAAAAAAGATTGAAAAGAAAACAAAGCATCAAATTTGGGAAGATTTTGTTTCATCCGACTGATCCAATTGTTATAATAGAAATGAGAAATTTGTTTACTCTCACTGATTGACAAGCATATAAGCAAGTATACATTTGAGGCATGTTCTTGGATAGAATGCACAAAATGTGGTTTGCTGGTTTTGTGATTTTTCTGAGACTGTGTCTGGCAAACTCCTGTTGCAATGTTCTTGCGTGACTTGACTTCATAACCACCATGGTGGTATAAAACACACATTTCAAAACACATATTTCTTCTTCCACTTTTACTGAAGCTGTAATCAACAGCTTTAGAGCACAGTACAGCAAAATGCAATACAATACAGTGCATAAATCAACCAGAACACTGTTCTACAGCAGACTAAATATATAACAATGCCTAGCATAGCCTGGTTCATGTTCACTATTCACTCGCTTTTCTTAATTTATATTTTTTTAAATATACTACACTGCTTGGGGTGGGCGGTGGTGACCTGGCGGTAAACGTGCTCCATCACTGATACTAAGGTTTAGGGTTCAAGCCCCACTCTTTATGGGTTGTCACTGCCCCCCCGTACAGCTAACTGGGCTATCAACGGCCGTCCATGTCTCTCACTGAGGTTCATGTTAAAGAACCAAAGAACCATTGCTGACTTTCGACAAGAGTTGCTGCATAGCCGTAAGTGTGTTTTTGCCCTGTGATGGCCTGGTGAGCTGTCCAGGGTGTACTCTGCCCGAGCACAGGGTCAGCTGGGATGGGCGCCAGCCTACCTGTGACTATAATTAGGATTAAACTGTTACAGAAAATGAATGAACACTGCTTGGGGTGGGGCAGCCGGGCGCCCCAATATTTATGGACCATCTTTAAAGGGGTGGTCTCAGAGTCCGTAGTGTGAAGAAAATAGTCTAAATATCGTCAATGTTTTTCTAAACCAAAATATAATCTTTCATTTGGATGGAAATCTGGTTTGCGATTTTTTTATTCTGCTTTTATTCACTTGTTTGTGTTTTTTTTTCACTCACTTATTAATTTTCTCATTGTGGATTTGTATACATTGATGTTATTGTAGAGGCAGTGGTGGCTCGGTGGTAAGGTGATGAATCACTGATCCCAAGGTTGGGTGTTCAAGCCCCACTTTCAACAGTTGTCACCGCTGCCCCCCAAAGTGCATTTAACTGGGCTACCAAAGGCCAGCCATGTCTCCCACTGTCTCTGGTGCGAGGCTGTAATAGAACCATTGCTGACTTTCGTAAAGAGGAGCTGTATAGCCATCAACATGTTTATGCCCTTCGATGGCCTGGTGAGCTGACCTGGGTGTACTCTGCCCTTGTTCAGAGTTGGCTGAGATGGGTGCCAGCCTCCCTGTGACCCTAATTAAGTGGTTCAGAAAATGAAAGAATGATGTTATTGTGAATATTTGATGGTGTATAGTTGAGCTACTGGACATTTAATTTTCTGCCTATAAGGGATCTATCTGTCTATCCATCTATCTATCTATCTGGGTAAAAATCATGACCTTTTAGTCAAAAAAAAAAAAAATGGAGTGTGTGTGCCTGTTTTAGGCTGAGTTGCTTGTTAACATCTACTTTTTTGCTTCCTGTGTACTCATGTAGACGTTTTGGTATAAAAAATTAATCCAATATAAAAACAAAACAAGGAACCCTGCCTTTGAGGTAGCTTAATGCTAAGCTTGTGTGTGTGTGTGTGTGTGTGTGTGTGTGTGTGTGTGTGTGTGTGCGTGGGGGGGTGTGCGTGTGTGTGTGTGTGCGTGTGTGTGTGGATACAGTATATTGCTACGGGTGTCCTCTGTGTTATTAAACATATTTATTTCCTATACTGTATCTCAAATTACAGTCATGTGACTTTTTACTGGTTTGGTGTTGGATGGTTAAATTTGTTATGAATAGTAAAAAAATAATAATAATAATAACCGGTAACTTTGATCTTGAGAGGAAACATACCTTGGCGTGTCCTGAGATGACATCTGGCAGATCCCTTTAATAAAATTGGGCAATCAAGAGCGTGTCTCAAGGGCCCAAATGTGGTAACTTGGACCAAACGGTCTTGAACTTCCAACCCTCTGAACAACAAGCCAGAGCCTTAACTAGTGAGCTACGACTACAAGTAAAGACTACAGAGAGGTTGGCAGCACAGTGGTGTAGTGGTTCGTGTGTCTGCGACACAAGCAGGACGGTCCTGGGCTCAGATGTGGAGTTGTGGAGTTTGTGCATGTTCTCTCAATGCTTAGGTGGGTTTCCTGCTGTTCCAAATTGCCCCTAGGTTGGAGTGCAGATGATTGCTTGTAGTGGCTCTACAATAGACTGCAAAGCTGCTCAGTGTGTGCCCACCTGAGAGTTGGCTGAGATGGGCTATAGCCTTCCTCGTAGGGTGAAGCAGTTTGGCAGATCAATGCAGTGAAGGTATGGTAAAGCTGTTCATTCATCAATAAAAACAGTAAGGTCAAATCTATGACTATTTAATTTGTATAATGGAAGATTTAACTTGATCACCATACCGACTATCATGTCATGAAAAAAAATGGCGACGAATAATATATTTCTGCATAAAAAGTAACCTTTGTCACATTTTTGGACGGGACGAGAAAGGATTATTCAATGAGCTCTGTATATTTGTTAGAGTCGGGCTCTTGCCAAGTCTTTGATAGTTGATGTATATGGGATGCATGACCTTCCAGGAAAGATGATCTTTGAACACTATTAAACATAAGGCAAGTGAATGTGAGATGCCCTGCACTGTTGATGCTACGTGCGTGTTCCCTGGGAATATCCGTTAAACCAGGAAATTGCATACGCATTGATTGCTCTTTCTTTAAAACGCAGAGAAAAGTGCACTAAATAACCATTACTGTTCCGTAATTGCTCTCAACCCTCAATTACGGCTGGGCTATCAGGGAGATCACCTTCGCTCTTTACTCTTTAAAGTTCCATCTCGTGTTCATTTTCGGAAGGCGTGAAAGCATGTGTGCCTGTTTGGTATTATGGCGTCCCTCGTTCTTTTTTTTCGCCCCCCCACTGTCAGCTCGTGCTCTCTTTCTCTTTCTCTTGCTCTCTTCTTTATTTTTCTCTCATGCTGTGCACAATAACAGCCTACAAGCTCAACTGGGTGCAAAACCACTGTAGCAGCTTGGAGGGCGGCGTTTGCTTATTACTTGTTTGCAAAGCACTCAGTGTTCCCATCATTTCAGAAATCCTTTAAAAGGCATTTTAAGCCATACAGTGTCAAATAATGGCAGTCCTGCATGGTTAAACTTAATAGTGTGTCTGTGTGTGTGTGTGTGTGTGTGTGTGTGTGTGTGTGTGTGTGAATGAACTTCCTTCTTCCATTTCGATTTAATTGATAATACCCTTCAAATGTGCACAGCACTATCAAAAGTAGAGAGTCATTTTCAAATTGTGGTCACTTATCATTTTGGCATCTGATTGATAACAGATGCCAAAAAATGAAAGACTAAAGATAGAAAGAAAGTAAATCGAAAATAACGGGGGGCGGGGGGGTCGTCTCTGGCATTTGAGAATGACAAAGTGAAGTAAAAATCCCCACTGTATTCCCTCTATATGTACTACAGGGCAGTGGTGGCCTGGTGGTAGGGTGCTGGATCACTGATCCCAAGGTTGGGGGTTCAACTCCTACTCTCAACAGGTTGTCACTGCTGTCCTCCCAGCACAGCTAACTGGGTTATCAAAGGCCATATTTTGGGAGAAACTGCATTTTTTTTTTTTTTTTAATTTTTTAATATTTCAGAATTTTAAATCTGATTTGTGTATTTATTTGTCTGCCATTCGCAGTGTAAGTAATGTGCATTATCACAAGATAGAAAACCAATCAGATCACACTGAACTCTTCATTCATTCATTTTTTTTCTGAACCATTTAATCCTAATTAGGGTCAAGGGGAGGCTGGCGCCCATCGCACCTGACTCAGGCTGAGGGCAGAGTACACCCTGGACAGCTCGCTAGGCCATAAACATGCTGATAGCTATGCAGCTACTCTTGTTGAAAGTCAGCAACGGTTCTTTTACATGAACCTCACACCATAGACAGTGAGAGACATGGCTGTCCTTTGATAACCCAGTTAGCTGCACTGGGGGGGGGGGGGGGGGAATGATAGTGACATGGATGGAGTGGGGCTTGAACCCCCAACCTTGGGATCAGTGATCCAGCACCTTACCACCAGGCCACCGCTGCCCATCATTCTGTACCTATATACAGATTCTCCACTGCCGAACGTAAGTTGAAAGTGAACGTAAGTTGTTACGGTTACGTTTGACGTATGACGCTCATACTGTACGAAACATCCATAAATACCATGACCGTATCTCATAAAACACCCCTGAATCAATTATTATAAACATATCATTGTAAAATAATATCAAATGTATCAAATAAAATCAACATTAATTTCAAATAAATTAAATTCAAGCAAAGTAATTTCAAATTGATAAATTTTAATCAAATTCACTCATCAGAAATCAAATACAGTATCAAATATAACCTTTAACATTCTCTATGATGTGATTTTTCTGCTTGTAAATGGTTCTGATGGGCCACGGTTGGTCACATGACATGAAGCTGAGCCGATTTCCTCTACATGAAGCTTAAAACAGCCAATAAATGCTTACAATATGTGAGGCGCTCAAGACCGAAAGTAGTGCACTTGCTGAAAGTAGTTTACTTGCTTGAAACAAAGCGCGGGTTATACGGACTTGCAGTCTTTTAAGTGCGCAAGGGCGCCGTTGAACTCATTTAGTACTCAGCCTGCACTGATGTGACTCACTGATGGTAATCAGCAGAGCAGAGAGTTGTCTTTATTGGGTTTTCATTCATTTTACAACACTCTTTGTTGAACTGAGTATGCATGGTAGATTGTGCCGATCTGAGCAGATAATTAATTCATCTGTGTGTGTGTGTGTGTGTGTGTATATATATATATATATATATATATATATATATATATATATATTAATATATAACTGAACTGGGAAGGAGGGGCACGTTCAGGCTTGTTTGTAAACAATGGAGGCTGCGTCATTACGTCAGCGTACTACATAGGTACGTCTAAACTCAAAATTTGACTTTTTTTTTTGGAAAAAAAAACAAAAAAAAACGTAAACGCGAAAAAATGTAAAATGGATGGATGTAAGTCGGGGATCCCCAATATCTCAGTTATATAGCGTGTTACCCTTGTGTTAAGATGTCGTCTCTGTGATCTTTGTGTTTACACTGTTTTGCGGACTTTTGTAACCCTAAGCAAATCTGGTTGGTCAGAAGTGTAAGCCTACTAGCATGGGTGCAAGTCTCATACACAGAGATGAATTAACTATCTGTTCAGATCGGCACAATCTTTATATTTATTATCTTTGAGCAGAATCCTAAGAGTGTATACTTATTTTTATATTAATATTCATTAGGATTTGTACTTGTTCTTTGTATGCATCTCTTGAATAAAGTTTACTTACTTACTTACACAAAAGAAAAACTCTCCGCTTTGCTGGGAGACTGCATCAGTACAGGCTGTGCTCTAAACGAGTTCAACGGCACCCTTGTGCACTTGAAAAACCGGAAGTCTGTATAACCCACAGCAAGTACACTACTTTTGCAAGTACACTACTTTCGGTATTGAGCACTTCACATACTGTAAGCGTTGATTGACTGTTTTAAGCTTCATGTGAAGTGACTCGGTATAAATAAGTGACTTTATTTGAAATTAATGTTGATATTATTTGATATATTTGATATTATTTTACAATGTTATGTTTATAATAATTGATTATGGGGTGGTTTATGAGATACGGTAATGGTATTTATGGATGTATAGTACAGTATGAGCGTCATACGTCACTGTAACAACTTGTGTTCACTTTCAACTTACTTTCGGTGGTCCGGAACCAATTAAAAACGTAAGTCGGGGAGCGTCTGTATATTCTATTCGTTGGTATGGTGAAGGTTTCGGCCAGAGGATGTTTCCCTGATGTTTACAGAAGGGGTCTCCACTGTCAGCAAAGTATCAGTAACAGCTCTACGAGACTTCATATACAATAGTGTAAGTTTATTGCCAGCCACAGTCACACAATCACAGCGTAGATTTAATAAACCTGGGTACGACATCGAGTTCGATGTGTGTAGAGTGTACAGTACAGTGATGGATGGCACCTATTGAATCATGGGTTATGACGCAAGTCGGTATACAAGGTACAAGGCAATATACTGTTGCAGTTGTTGTCACATTGTGAGTTGCTGATCCAAAATTTCTGACACTGTCAGCAAGTTATCCGAGGGCTATCTTTAGGCTTAACACCTTGACAGGTGTCATCTTTGAACCACTGTCTCACGATTCAAAATAGGACCACTACAGGACCAAAGATATATGTTAATTTTTTTTGGTTTGCATCTGGAATAACCTAAAATTGTACACACTGTGTACTGGAAATAATAAGGGAGTAAAATAGTATCTTATATATATATATATATATATATATATATATATATATATATATATATATATATATATATATATATATATATTTTTTTTTATCCAAACTCTTTTTTTTTTTTTTTTTTTTTTTAATAAAGGGGCGGCACTGGTGGTTCGTCCATCTCACAGCAAGAGGGTCCTGGGTTTGTTCCCCTGCAAGGGTGTGTCTGTGTAAAGTTTGCCTGACTTTTCGTGTGTGTGTGTGTGTGTGTGTGTGTGTGTGTGTGTGTGTGTGTGTGTGTGAAATCAAGTTTCCTCCAGGTACTTCGGTTTTCTCCCACAGTCCAACAGCATACACATGAGACTAATTGGATATTTTTGGTTTCTCAGCATGTGAGTGGGGATAGGGGAGATAGTTGTGTGTGTGTGTTGGCCCTGTGATGGTCTAACGCAGGGGTCCCCAACCCCCGATCCACGGACCGCTACCGGTCCGTCGATCATTTGATACCGGTCTGCAAACAAAATCTTTCATGGTATTAATTCTAGTTTATTCGAGCTTCTGGATCTTATTTTGAAAAACAACTTGCCACAGAAGCAGTGAAGCCTTTCTTCTGTTTCCAACCACATATCTTTGTGAGGCGGGGTTTTCTGCGGTGACAGCCACCAAAACAAGACTACGTAGTAGACTCTAACCGGGCCGCGGAAACATTTTCAAACATAAAACTGGTCCCTGTTGCTAAAACGGTTGGAGACCACTGGTCTAACGGACTGTTCAGGGTGTCCCCCACCTTGACCCTAATAAAGGATAAATCATTTCAGACAAGGAGCTGCGTATATCTGATAACACCTCTTCATTTATTTATTTTTTGGACTGTCAATCAAATGAAACTATAAAATGTGACCAATATTCATACATTACAGACTTTGACTGTTGCATGTGCAAGCATGGTAGTGTAGTGGTGAGCAAATCTGCTGTACCGCCAGACGGTCCTGTTGCAGTCCTGGACTCGGGTGTTTCTGTGGTTTTTCACAGAACATGCACTTAAGACTCATTAGTTGTTCCAAATTGTCTATATGTGTGGGTGAGAACGTGAATGTCATGCGACGGTCTGGCGAACTGTCCAGGTGTACCCCACCTTTGTGCAGTGTCGGCTGACATAGACGCCGACCCTAACGTGACCTTGGTAGGATTATGGATTAAGGAAAACAATTGAGTGATGAGAAATTGATGGCTGGACAAATGTTGAGGTTTAGGAGGAATAAAACACGGAAAAATTAGATATTTATTTTTACGAAAACAACACACGAACAACTTTGGGGTGGTAACAATAGCTAAGCTTCCTGTCTTGCCCATCCTAGCCAGACCATTATAGATCAGATTGAACACCACTGCATTAAAAAGTGGCTGAATTTGGTTGTTTTGTTGAATTACGGCTTCTTTTAAACATCATGCTTGTTTACCTAGGCGCCTCTAAATACCCACCACCAGTTACCTTGGAAACTACATTAAGCAAATCAATGAAGGTAGTGTCACTGGATAGGGAGGGTGTACTTCTCTTTCCCCCCTCCTTCGCTGTGTCGCTCGCTCGCTTGCGCTCGCTCTCCCTCCCTACCTCCCTCCTTTCGTTTTCCTCGCTCCCCGCATTGTGAGATTGCATGCTGACAATCACAGTCTAAGCTGTTTGTGTTGTTGCGTCTGAGTTTTTACGAAAGTGCCTCAAGGTCTCTGATCCCATGGAAAGATAACAAGCACGTGATGCTTCACCTATACTTTCTCGATGATCCTCTTTCTGATGTACCAGGTTATAAGGCTGGCTTTTTAAACCTGACCATTTTAGATTTTGGGTTTTTGTTTATAGTCTTTTTCGAGTTTTCCCCTCAACTGGTGAAAGACCATTGGGAAAAATCGTAGGCTTTTGGGCTCGTGGTTTACAATGCAATGAATACGCTCAACTATGATGAACCTGGATGGCCTTGAGATGATCGCCGTCCTGGTGGTCATGGGACTTTTCATCAAGGTCCTGGAGCAGTTTGGACTGTTTGAGCCTGTTGGAGGAGAAGGTAACACTTTTTTTTTTTTTTTTTTGCAAACTCATTGCATTAACTGCTGCAATGTGAAAACATCGACGTTGTAGACATGCCAAAGCTCATATATCTGTTGTGTATGGCAGTGAACTCGGGTTTGCAAAAAAAATTTGCAGTACCCTTGGTCAGAGGGTCCAGCTGTGGTGAGAGAAGAGGAGTTCGGTTACCGACTGCAACTGTTGGCTCTGAAACTTTATCCTGTGAATCCTTGTACTCCCTTCACCTCACCTCCCTCTGCCTTTGTGTATGGTGCACTTACAGTTTAATCAATAGCGTGGCATGGAGAGACCACGGGTGATGCTCTTTTAGTGTCTGACCAAGGAAATATAATTCTCGCTTTGCTTACTGCTCAGTGGATACGTGTGGGTATTTTTTTTTTTTTTTTTAAGAGAAGCGGTTAGGACAGTAAAGTTTGATTCGAGAGTCTGGGTCATGTTTTGGGAGTTGAATCTACACTTTAAAGGTTTTAACTTTATTCTTCTATGCATAGCAGATATTAGATTCTAGAGGGCAGTGGTGGCCCGGTGGTACAGGGCGCTGGATCGCTGATTCTAAGGCTGGGGGTTCGAGTCCCACTCCCCACAAGGTTGCCCCCCCCAGTGCAGCTAACTGGGCTATCAAATGCCGGCCATGTCTCTCACTGTCTATGGTGAGAAGTTCATGTAAAACAGGGGTCTCCAATGTTATCCACAAAGGACCGGTGTGGGTGCAGGTTTTCACTTCAACCAAACAGTAGCCACACCTTCCATCTGTTTCCACCAATCACTGATCATCAAAAGAAAAAAAACTAGATTGGTCATTACTGTTTCTATTCTGAAGTGGGGCCATCTTGGTGGGATCACCTTGCTTTAAGACTTAACGCAAGGTGATCTCATAAAGATGGCCCCACTTCAGAATTGAAACAGTAATGACCAATCTAGTTTTTTTTTCTTTCTTTCTTTTCTTTTGATGATCATTGAATGATGGAAACAGGTGGAAGGTGTGGCTACTGTTTGGTTGAAGTGAAAACCTGCACCCACACCGGTCCTGTGTGGACAAGATTGGAGACCCCTGATGTTATTGCAATGGTTATATACCTTTGCTGACTTTCCTAAAGAGTAGCTGCATAGCCGTTTCTAGGTTGTGTCAGGAAGGGCATCCGACATAAAAACCTATGCCAAATCAAACATGCCAATCACATGATTTGTTGTGGCGACCCCAGAGAAAGGGAAAAAGCCGAAAAGAAAAGATAATGATATTAGATGCTAGAAAGCTTTTTTTTTTTTTTTTTTTTTTTTTTTGGGGGGGGGGTTAAGTCATAGTTCGTAGTGTTTGGAGTTTCGGTGACTCACTGTTGCTAAGACTTAACTTGCCAACTAAGATAAATATTCAAATAAACTCATTGAAATATCCTTGACGTTTTCTCTTCCATGTTGACAAATCATTTCAATGAAAATGACAAACTGTTGTCCTTCCCCATTGATAAATCTATAACTTGTACTGTATGTATTTCATGTCAATCAAGACCAACAATGCGCTTTTCTTTTGCAATGCATTTTTTTTTTCCATTTTTTAGCTTCAAGGTTTTCTCTACCATACATTACTGACACTATTGAATCTCCTTGAATGGCACTGGCCAACTGGGCGGATTGTTTATCTGTAAATGAGATGTGTACTCATGAAGGGTTACTTGTATTTAACACTGCACTATGAACTGTGTGAAGCAAAGAAAAGAGAATTTGTCCTTCTGCAGTGTCCTGGCGAGCTGTCCAGAGTTTACCCCGCCCTCGCCCGGAGTCGGCTGAGATGGACATCCAGCTTTCCCGTGACCCTAATTAGGATTAAGTTGTTCAGAAAATGAATTTAATTTGTCTTCCCACCTATTATTAATGTTTGTTTTCCATTTAAGTGGTGCAGGTACCATTTTACCTTTGTGGTTGTTCACTGCAATTAATTCATTCGTTCATTAAGTCTCTGAACCGCTTAATCCTAATTTGGGTCGCGGGGAGGCCGGAGCCCATCTCGGCCTACTCTGGGTGAGGGTAAGGTACACTCTGGACAGCTTGCAAGGTCATTGCAGGGCTAGCACTTACAGGACTACTCATTCTCGCATTCACATGTACGAACAATTTGGAACAGCCAACCTACTTTGCATGTTTTTTGGACTGTGGGCGGAGAACCCGGAGGACCCCGCGCAAGCACAGAAAGAACATGCAAACCCCACAAAGAAATTCCCGAGCTGGAAATCGAACCCAGGACCTTCTTGTTGTGAGGCAGACGTGCTAATCACTACACCACCATGCTCTACATCAGTGTTTCCCAACCCCTGTTCCGCGGCACTTTAGTGTGCCGTGAGAAATCATCAGGTGTGCCGCGGAAGATTAACCAATTTCACTTAGCGTGTAGTAACGGTGCTGTTCTGCTAGAGGGCAGTATCATTTTTGTTCCGTGGTGTGCCTCGTGATTTTTCTAATGTAAAAGGTGTGCCTTGGCCCAAAAAGGTTGGGAAACACTCCTCTACATTGTGCTCTGATTGGCAAAATGAAACCCCCCACACACCCACACCCCGAATAAAAATGATTGATTTATCCAACAACGAAGCACGCTGTCTAGTTAAAGGGAGAATGTTTTTGTTCATTAGTTTTTTTAATGTATTTTATGCACATTTTCTTAAATTACTGTATGTGACAAACTTTTTTTAGATTGCTAAATAAATAAAGTCTTTATTTTATTATTATTATTATTATTATTATTATTATTATTATTATTATTATTATGTATCTGCTTGTAAAGCAGACAGTGCCCCTAGTGTACACACGGAATATACACACAATAAAGTCTATAATGTAAACAATGGCTTTACCGTAGGGCAGTGGTGGCTTAGTGGATAAAAATGATGGGTTACTGATCCGAAGGTTAGCTTTTCAATCCCCACGATCGTCACTGTTGGGCCCCTGAGCAAGGCCCTTAACCTTCACTTGCTGAATTGTATAAAAATGATAACTGTAAGTCGCTCTGAATGAAGAGTATCAGACAAATGCTATCAATGAAATGTATAATTTTCTCTCTAGCCCCACAATCTGTTTTAAACCCAGCAGGATTACATAATACCCTTCAGGATTGATACGTCCACATGGATAGTTTTTATGCTTGGACTTGTGCCTTATTGTATTTATTAAAATAATTTGCCATTTGGCATTCAGTCCACTTGGACTGGTTTTAGCAACAACGTAGGAATGCGGCAGACAGAATATATTTCTTTTTTTTTTTTTTTTTTATAAAGTAAAGTAGACGAATTAATCCAAACAGCCCTCCCACTCTCGACCCAGACCTCCACACTGATGTGTCTCTTGGAGCATGCCCAGCTATGAAGGAAGACCTGCCAACTCATTGCTCATTTCAAGATTAAAAAGCAAAGTTCTTTTTATTGCCCTTACTCTGACTTTCATGCCAGAGTTAGCCTGTACACAATTTAGTATTTACCTGTTTCCATATAAAGCAATCTAGAAATACTTTAAGCGCGGAAGCCAATAAATTGTCCGGATACATTAGACGACGTGCAACCCTTAATATCAGTGGTTTTAATAACAAAGGCGTCTTGAGGATTGAAATAAGCCCGGGTGGGTTTTACTGCCCTATTTTGCATATTTGGGATCTTTATGCCTCTGTTCTTATTGTTATTTGATTTGTCAGGATGAGGCTGAGGTCACAGTAACATACTTTTAAAATAATGAATCATTTTTCGTAATAAGCACTCCAGCACTTTTCTGCTTCTGTTTATCATCACATACTGTCAGTGAAGCTGCGCAACAAATACGTGTCAAACTTATGCCATGTGGACAAGGATCAAACTGTGAAGCGGCCGTGTCTGGCTTGCACGCCATCATTCAGAGAGGGTTGGAACATCTGACATAGTGACAACGTTCCAAAATAATGGCATTAGATATGCATAATAATAATATACCAATAATACAGTGATCCCTCGATAATTCATGCTTCAGTTTGTGCAACTTCAGTGCATCATGAGTTTTTCAGAAATATTCATCAAATAATAAAGAATAAGGAAATTAAGGAAAAATAGGGGAAAATTAAGGAAAATATTGCAAAACAAGTCCAATTATGCAAAAAAAAAAAAAAAATGCAAAACAAAAGAAGAAAAAAACAAAACAAAACAACAACAACCCAAAACCCCCCAACAAAACTACTTACATTTTTATGTGAGGTGCGCATCTGAGTGTGTGTGAGCGAATCTGTATGTATGTGTGTGTATTTATATTTTATTTACATATTATGCATTATTTTTGAATGTTTGATTGTTATTATAAGCATTTATATCATTGAATATGTATTTATTGATATTTTATACACATATACATGTACGTATATGTCAGTCAGGGAGGTCGATCCTACTTCGCGGAAATCAGCGGTGCGGGGGGGGGGGGGTCTCGGTCTCCATTGACCGCGGAAAGTGAGGGATCCCTGTATACCAATTCAATAATGCAATTAGTTTCATTTATCACACCTATATTGTTCTGTATATATCGGTATAGCACATTTTTCTTTTTTCCTTCATTTATTCACTTTAGAGCTACACTAAAATCTATCTCGACACATCACTCACTTTCCCAGTCGCTTTCCTGTTTAATATTAATCACCATTAAAACAGCCATTAAAATACTTCAAGTCCAACAGCTCGAAACAGATCAAACTTTTAATTTTGCTGGATATCGATTTAAGTGTAAAAAATCTGCACTGTCATTGTATCCGAACTGACTCTGACCCGTATGGATTTATAAATAATTGTGAGAAGGTGAATTTGGCCTCTTTAAAGTTTACACTATTGGATTGTGTTTTAGACCTTGAGTCCCAAACATCATTAAAGTGCTGTTGAACGGAATATTGTATCCGCCGCCTTCTCTGTAGTTAAGTAACGCGACGATGCTCATCTAAATGCCACCAGTAGGAAGATTGCATAAGATTAGGCAAAACTCATAGAACAGTTCCAAATTCAGTAATGCATAAACCGAACATGCTGATTGGTTAATTGATAATGTCCTTGTTCAATAACACGCCTGTTGATGCTTTGAGAGGATCTTGAGTGTATAATCTGTCCAAGAGAACATCTCTTATCGAACAATCTGTTACAGAATTTGCATAGGAAGTATTTTTTTTTACAATATGATGAGTAATTCTAATGACTCAGATGGTGTAAAACTGACTTTAGTCAGATAGAAGTCCTCTATATGTGTTAATAAGAAATCTGAATCCCTAGTGGTGCCAGTGTTGGATCCAGTTCTGTTTTAATACCGTCCCATAGCCTGCAAGCCTGGAGGCAGCAACTGAAAAATCATTCAGCATGACCTTAGCATCCCTTTACAAGCATTCCCTTTCTTCTTATTACTCTCTCTCTCTCTCTCTCTCTCTCTCTCTCTCTCTCTCTCTCTCTCTCTCTCTCTCTGTCTCTGTGTCTGTCTCTCTTTCCATCCACCACAACATTCATACTCATCAGTGGGAAGACGTATGTAGACATTTTGATGAATTCTAATGGATTCCTGTGACTCTAATGAATGAGCCAGTTTTGTTTCACTACTGCATCTTTCTAATTGAAATGCCCAATGAATAAACTTTAATCTACAGAGTAAACATGTTGGTAGTTGCTGAAGGATGCTGATGGGGATGGGGGGGTGGGATGACACTACCTGCAACTCCTACACAAATGGGGAAGTGAACATGTTCCCATTTATGGCCCTATAGATAGTGTGATCAAATTACAAGCAGAGACATCCCCATCTGTAATAGTGAGCGGTAGAAGGATCAGATCAAGCCATAAACCTGTGGAGTACTTTGTTCTGTCCTAACAAGTGAAGTCTTTTTATATACCGCGAATTTTATGAGCCACATAATTACTTGGGTGCCCTGATAGGAGATAACTATTTATGTCCTCTTTTCCTCAAGTTGTTTAAGTGTACTGGTGAAGTGGTTAGCACATCTGCCTCATAGCAAGACGGTCCAAGGTTTGAGTCCTGAGCTCGGCAAGATGTGTGTGTGTGTGTGTGTGTGTGTGTGTGTGTGTGTGTGTGTGTGTGTGAGTGTGTGTGTGTGTGTGCGTGCGTGTGTGTGTGTGTGTGTGTGTGTGTGGAGCTTGCATGCTCTCCTCATGCTTCCATAGCTTCCTCCAGGGACTCCAGCTTCTTCCCACAGTCCAAGGACATGTGTTTATGCTAACTGACTGTGACACATTGCCCCTGTGTGAGTGTGAGTGTTGGCCCTGGGATAGACCAGAGAGCTGTTTAGGCTGTACCCTGTATTTTGTGAATTGATGCATCATGTTATTTATACATAAATGCTTATGTATGCCCTGTCAAAGTTAACCAGATCCCCCAAACCTATTTTTGATCAAACACCCTGAGAGGGTTTCGCTAAAAGATCATTTTCTCTATTACAGCACTTCCAGTCAGTCGGGTTACTTTATCATATGAGGAGAAATAAAAAAGACTGGTTATTTTTCATGACTTCTGACCCAAATAAACCTTGGGTGAGTCTTCCGCATTGCCTGCCATCATGCATAGCCAAGTAGCCAACTTTCCTAAACAAAGATAACCAAACTAAAACAAGGAGCAAAGTCAGAAAAGCTATATGTATAGTAGCTTGTATAAATATTCATAGCACTTAAACTTTTCAACATTGTCACTTGATATCCACAAATGTAAATGCATTTTATTTGGATTTTATTGAGGCCAACAAAAGGGGACATTTGTGAAGTGGAAGGAAAATTGTACATTACGATTTTCAGAGTGTTACAAATAAAAATCTGCAAAATGTGGTGTGTACAGTGATCTCTTGCTACTTTGTGCTTCAGTTCATGCGGCTTCAGTGCATCTCGTGTTTTTCAAAAGTATTCATCGAAAAATAAAAAAAAAGAAATCAAGGAAATTAAGGAAAAAAGTTAAGGAAAATGCCGCAAAACAAGGCCAATTATGCAAAAAAAAAAAAAAAAAAAAAGCCCAAACAAAAAGCAACCCAACCCCCTGCCCCCACAACCACCCCAAAAAAAAACAAAACAAAAACAACAACAAAAAAATTTACATTTTTATGTGAGGTGTGCCTCTGTGTGCGCGCGCACATCTGTATGTGTGTGTGTTTATATTTTATTTGCATCTTATGCATTATTTTTGAATGTTTATTTGTTATTATAAGCATTAATAGCATTGAATCTGTATTTGTTGATATTATATACACATATACATGTGCGTATACGCCAGTCGGGGGGGGGGGGGGGTCGATCCTACTTCGTGGAAATTGGCGGTCGCTGGGGGGGTCTCAGTCCCCATTAACCACGGAAAGTGTGCGATCCCTGGATTTGTATTCAGCCCCCTTTACTCTGATGTCTGGAACAAAATCCAGTGCAACTGTCTTCAGTAGTCATTTAATTAGTAAATGGAGCCCACCAGTGTGTAATCTACTCTCAGTATAAATGCTGCTGTACTGTGAAGGCGTCAGACGTTTCTTCAATAACATAAGTGAACAAACATCATCATAAAGCTTGAAAAACACACCAGACAGTTCAGAGATAAAGTTGTTGAGAAGTTTAAAGTAGGCTTAGGTAATAAAAAAAAGAAGAAGAAAGAATGCATCATGTGAAAATAGAGTATTACATAACTGCAAACCTGCCAAAACATGGTTATCCACCAAAACTTTTATGCATTCAACCAATAAATGTCTCGCATTCCTGCACTCAGAACAAAGAACAGATTGAGCGTGATAAGGCCGCAGTGAAGCTGTGCATCTGTATTTCAATAGATAATACTGCCACAGGAGTTTCTGAGAATACAACTACTGTACACTCTGAATGACAAGTTGAACGTGTAGCACTCGCTTTAAAAATTATTTTATAAATACAACAGTAAAAATTTGGCATTTTGGAGGACCTTGCCTTGTTATCTTAAAGCGGCCGCCATTGATATAACGGTCTGTTAGATTGTATTATTAGTGTCTGCGGTTATGTTTTTAATAATATACATAAAGTCTTTATGAGGTGCCAGTTTGTAAAGTACTCCTGCTGATTGTGCTTTTATGACTCATAGCTTATCTTTTCCCCTTAACTGATATTGTCATTGTAATCTCACTCCAGTTCCTCAAGTTTTTCTCTGACTTCCCTTCCATGTGAAGCCTGTGTTTAGTTCTTGGATGTAAATTATGCCTCACATTCTTTGAGAACTCAAGTTATTGGATTGGTTCCTTTTTATTGGCTCTCATCGTCATTGACGGTAAGAACGGTAGCTGTAGAAATCGACTCCATCCATCCCTAGGACCTGTTACCGCTATGGAAGTAAATGACACAGCACCAACTTAGATGGATTCACTTCCCTCAGAGTGAAATTGTATATGGGTCACGTTGAGTCTCACTTCAAAGGTCACTGGTTCGATTCCCTAACCAGCAGGAAAAATGTGAGGCGGGTGGTCGCACGCGGAGGAGAGAGAGAGAGAGAGGGGGGGGGGTGCACCTTCCCTTCTGAAGTGCCCTTGAGCAAGGCACCTACCCCCCCCTCCCCCCAACTACTGTCCAGGTGCCCCCAACGTGTGGCTCTCAGTGTGTGTATGCTCGTGGTTTGTGTGTGCAAACTTTGGATGGGATAAATGTGGAGGAATAATTTTTCCTTGTGGGATTAATATAGCAATAAGATTATTAATTTAATGAACAACTAATGGAGATTTCACAAGCTGGGAGTGAAGAATCAGTGATTTTTGAAATGATGAACATAATGAAGCAGATACTAATCATGGGTCTCCAACTCTTGTTCCTGGAGAGCTACCTTCCTGAATGCAACTGACCCTATGCTTATTGCCTAAAGGTGTGTGTGTGTGTGTGTGTGTGTGTGTGTGTGTGTGTGTGTACACATATATAATATATTTCTGTCTTCCTTTCAGCTTTTTCCCTTTTACTCGGGAGTTGCCACAGCGAATCATCTGATTCACACATTTTGTTTTGGCAGAGGTTTTTATGTCGGATGCCCTTCCTGTCACAACCCTTTTAGCAAGGGACAGAAACACGCTGACGGCTTTGCAGCTACTCTTTACGAAAGTCAGCAATGGTTCTTTTACATGAACCTCACACCATAGACAGTGAGAGACATGGCCCGCCTTTGATAACCCAGTTAGCTGCACTGGGGGGACAGTGACAACCCTGTGGGGACTCGAACCCCCAACCTTAGGATCAGCGATCATGCGCCCTATCCACTAGACCACCACTGCCCTCTGTGTTTATGTGTGTGTGTGTATATATATATATATATATATACATATATATATATATATACATATATATATATATATATATATATGTATGTGTGTGTGTGTGTGTGTGTGTGTGTGTATACGGGCAGTGGTGACCTGGTGGTAAATTTGCCGGATCACCGATCCAAAGGTAGGGGGTTCGAGTTCCACTCTCCACGGGTTGTCACTGTCTCCCCAGTGCAGTTCACTGGGTTATCAAAGGCCGGCCATGTCTCTGAGTGTTTAAGGTGTGAAGCATGTTAAAGAATCATTGCTGACTTTCGTTTAGAATAGGCTGCATAGCCATCAGTGTGTTTCTGTCCAGGAGGAATTCTGCCCTCGCTAAGAACGAATGGATACATCCAAGGGCCAGTGATGCCAGAAGCATGTCAACAAACCAGTGTGTGTGTGTGTGTGTGTGTGTATATATATATATATATATATATATATATATATATATATATATATATATATATATATATATATATATATATATATATATATATATATATATATGTATGTATATATATATATATATATATATATATATATATATATATATATATGTATATATATATATATATATATATATATATGTATGTATATATATATATATATATATATATATATAAAATCTATAGATAGATAGATAGATACACACATTAATTACATGACATACAAAGGGGAATAGTTGCTGAAAAGATTAAATTTTTCTGATCCCCTGACATATTTGGTGTTGTAAAAAAAAAAGTTAACAAGACGTAAAATAAATGTAAAATTCATCAACACCTATATCATGCATGTAACAAAGTAATTTTCCCATAAAATGAGTACTTGGTTGTGCCACCTTTAGCAGTATCAACTGCAGTCGAGATATTCTGGCCACAGGGAATCGATTTTGGCATCACTGTGAGGAGATTTTGGCCTCCCCGCTTTTTTTTTTTTTTTTTTTTTTTTTTTTTTTTTTTTACTATAAAGTGGTTTTAGTTCTGGGATTTCAAATGTGCACTGCGCGTTCAGGTTCTTCCATGAGCTTTCAAATGGGTTTAGGTCAGGACTTTGACGACGGCATACAAAATTTTCATTTTGCTTTTTTATTCATTTGGAGGTGGACATTTTGTTATTCTTCAGATTGTGTATAACCCATGAAGATCAAATATAATTGGGTTATACACAATAGAATTTTTCCTGAACAGTTCTCTGGTGTGGTGCTTTTGGAATGTCCACCCCACCCCCAGCCCCCCACCTCCAATCCAACCTTGGTTGACTTGTTGATGGTAAACATAATCGGTGGCAGTACTGTTCCCTGAGGTTCACCAGTGTTACTTTCCAGCATGTTCAAGAAGACTTGCTTGCTGTGGCTTCCTTAGGTGACATGTGCTGCAAAGCATATAAGCACACCTTTTCGCCTCTTGGCTCTTGGGCACCCTAAGATGTCAAAAAAGATGGTCTCACTTGGCTGGTCCTGATGATTGAGATAGTTGGGGAGATAACTGTCCCCTGGTATGGGTGTCAGTCCATTTCCTCCAGAAGTGAGGCTAGGTAGAACGTGCTTCTAAGAGGACAGAGGAAGGCATACTTCATCATGGCACTGTACAGAGATATATAAAAAGTAAATAGACACCCCTCATGGCAGAGTCTTTTCTGAGAAACTCAGCTGATCAAAAATATAAACATCTCGCCATGTTTTTTTTTTATTTTTATTTTACACAGAGTATATAA
>CM045746.1:17884465-17929465 GCA_024760905.1 Plotosus lineatus
GATCTCCGCTACTTAGCGGAATTCCGCTATTTTTACTCGCCAAAGTGATAATTATTTATAATATATGCCCCCTTGACCCCCAGCTGAAATATTTCATTTCCTCTATTTCTGAACCTGTTTCCTCTATATTTTCTAAGCCCCGCTGGGATAGCTGGGTGGTTCAGCAGAGGTGCAATCCTGAATAGGTGCATCATGCTTTAGTAACAGATGTTGTGCAGGCCATAGAATTCAGCAATGAATGAAGGTTCAGGATAGGTCGACTGCACACCGGCACTCAATCCTACCACCACAAATAACACCTGGCAGCACGCCAACCTCGACTGTGAGCCTCAGAGTCAACTGGATTCACACAAAAAAGTAATGATATTGAAAGCAAAAGAAATAATAATAATAATAATAATAATAATAATAATAATAATAATAATAGAGTGGAAAACAGAGGTAAGATTTGATTAAAAATTGTGAAGCAGAAAGAAAGCTCATTGTGTGGAAATGTATGTGGCATTAGTCCACTGATGAGATGATGATGATGATGATGAGATATGTAGAGATAAATTAAAAATAAGCGGTAGATTTCTTTAAAGATCGATATGTTGTCATTTTTTGGAGCGTTTTGTGTTTAATTTATTCTGTAAAAATGTTGAGCCAATGTGTGATGCGGGTGGATCTTTTAGCTTTTCAGTTTGTATTTATTTTTTGCTAAGAATTGTGTGGAATTTCATGACAGGTATAATAACTTCTTGCTGTAATAATGTGTTATAGGCAGCATTGGTAAAGGTGCATCGGTTGGTAAAGGTGCTGGATCACTGATCCTCTGGTTGGGGGTTCAGGCCCCACTCTTAGTGGGTTGTCACTGCCCCCCCCCCCAGTGCAGCTAATTGGGTTATCAAAGGCCGGCCATGTCTCTTACTGTCTATGGTGTGGGGTTCATGTAAAGGATCCATAGCCATCAGCGTCTTTCTGCCCTGAGAGAGCCTGGCGAGTTGTCTAGATTGTACCCTGCCCTCGCCTGGAGTCGGCAGGGATGGGTGTCAGCCTCCCTGAAACCCTAATTAGAATTAAGCAGTTACAAAAAATGAAAAAATAATTTCTTAAGTATTAACCCCCCCTGTAATTTTACAAAAAAAAAACAAAAAAAACAAAACCTGTTACCCCAGGCCAGGCAAGGGTGCTTCTGTGAGGAGTTTGAATATTTATTCTGTGCTTGTATGGGTTTAATCTGGGTAATCCGGTTTCCTGCAACAGTCCAAAGACAAACACATCAGGCTAATTGAACTGTCCCAAATGGGTCTGAATGAATTGCATGTGTGTTTGCTCTGTAACAGATGTGTGAGCAGTTCATAGTGCAGCCTACCTTTGCCCAGTGCCAGCTGAGATAGGCTCCGTCTTTCCTGTGGCCCTAGGTGGAATAAGTGGTTTGGCAAATGAGTGAGTGAGTGTCACATCTGTTAGTGTACGATTCAAGCAGGCAATTTGGCCACATATTGTTTGTTTGTAGTGCACGATTTATCCACCACCCCACCCTCCACGCGCGCACGCTGTAAACACGTAAACTATTTAATTGAGTAATTGTTTTTAGAGCTTTAATTAGATGTACTGGGTGACGGCCCTCACCACAGCTTCGTGATTTGTATTTTTTTCTTTCTTTTTTTTTTTTTTTTTTTTAAATCATTAGTCTTATTTTATTTTATTTTTTTTCCTGGCGAGGGTACTGTTTGTGTCTCACAGTTCTAGGATCTCTAGTTAAGTCCTGAAGTTGGGTTGAGTTTCGCATCATCTCCTCTTATGTTCATGGGTTTTTGACCAGTTCTCTGTTTTCCTGCTCCACTCCCTGGGTGGGTTGGCTGCTTGAAGGAAAAAAGAAAAACAAAAAACATTTAATATGCCCTCAATGTGTCTGAATTTGTGTCTCATGCCCAGAATTCCTGGTACAGTCTAATTAAGTGTGAGCTAATTTTATAAAAAGTGAAGTCCGTTGGGCTTTTTACACCCAAGCCAGAGTGGATCATCGGACCGGTTCTTAGCCCCGGTTTCCATAGCATGAAGTGACTAGGAGTTCAACTCCTCCTGGATGGAACGCTAGTCCATCGCAGGTTACCTTCCCTGTATACAGTGGTACCTCACCTTACGAAATTAATCTGTTCTAGAAGTGGATTCATAACCTGTAGTTTTCGTAAATTGAACCACATTTTACATGTAAAAGGCCTGATTCGTTCCCAGGCCCCAATACTACCCCCTAAACTCTTTGAAAATTATAAAAGCATACCTTTTAAGGCTTCCTCCTGCTTCAATATCATACTGATGGTAGACGGGTTTGGCTATATTTCTTTGTGATATCACTCAACCGCATGCCACGAGCCCGCTTCTTCTTTTTACTCGCACCGGGAATCACACGCACACGTGTGTGTGTGTGTGTGTGTGTGTGTGTGTGTGTGTGTGTGTGTGTGTGTGTGTGTGTGTGTGTGTGTGTGTGTGTGTGTGTTGACCATGTCTTCTTAGCAGAGTTATAATCTCACCAATGTTTATGCAAGGTTAAGCCTGAGTCAAAAAATAAAGTTGCAATGAGCACACTCAAAAAACTCATGAAACACCAGTAACTCTGTCCTTTACACGAAAAGCATCATAGGTATTATGGAGATGCAGCTCCATATTAGCCAATAGTAAGGAGCTGTGTCATCCCTCTTAGCCAATGGGAGGCCAGCGGGGCAGGATGTTGGGAGATAGCTAATGGGAAGCCAGCAGAGCGGGATGTTGGGAGATGGCCAATGGGAGGCCAGTGGGGTGGGATGTTGGGAGATAGCCAATGGGAGAGCAACTCACACATTGTTTGAATTTTTGAGATGGCGCTTTCGTAACGTAAACTTGTTTCGTATCCAGAGATTTGAAATTTTAGGTAAATGCGTTTCATAACCTGGATTTTACGTTTGTTGGGACTGTTGTGAGGTGAGGTACCACTGTATTTTTACTGGTACCCATTTATACTGCTGGGTGAACAGAGGCACACTTGTGGTGAAGACCTTGCCCAGGGGTCTTAGCACAGTGGAGATCTAACTGGGATTCGAACACACTACCTCCCGATCATGAATGCAGCACCCTAACCACTACGCCACCGGCCCCTAGCTAATTTTATACTTCGAGAATATTTCAATATTTGAGCTTTTCTTTTTTCAGAGTATTAAAATATAATGTGGCGATACAGTATAAATATAGTTTTATGTATACCTTCTGGTCATTTTGTATATTGCTACAAAAAATCTATTATGGACATGAACTACAGTTGATCCTGATGAAACTGTTATGCTTTTCAGTCAAAATTAAAAATCTCAGATTTTTGCAGCAATCTTTGAAAATTGATGGTCCAAATAAGGTAAAAAAAAAAAAAATCTAATTTAAAATGAGCATTTCTTCATCTTCTAGTCCCATGTGGAGAACAATACACGGTTTCCTCTCCTATATGAAACACAGACATCAACATATTGATTTGCTGGTAGAAAATCTGATTTATTGTACAGCGAGTGAGGCAAGAAGCCGAGGCAGACCTGTCTGTCATCTGCTAGGCTGAACGTGACCGACACTAGTAAGTACTACAGAGTAAAGTTGCTGATCTGTAGTTTATCTTCAGGACTTATAAGTCATTGATTTGTTCTGGCAGACTTTTTAACATTCGGTATATCACCAATCGTAACATCATTTCAAAAACAGATTTCACAGTAAACAACTGAATGTGGACATACATTCAATACTATGTATTGTGTGTGTGTATGTGTATATATATATATATATATATATATATATATATATATATATATATATGTATTCATACTCACTGTACTGACGATCTTATATGATGTACTGAACACATTGGGGGCATGGTGGAATAAGTGCACTCTTGCCCCACATCAATAAGGTCCTGGGTTCAAATTCAGTTACTGGCAAAGGTAATTGAGACCCTAAGAGCTCAAATAGAGCAGTAGGCAATTATTCCATTTGTCAATTTTGAGTTAAGTACAGAAATGAATAAAGAAAAGCACCACGGCATCTGCCTATTAGTATTTAACTGAATATTGTATACTGTAGGGATCCCTCACTTTCCTTAAGTTAATGGGAACCGAGACCCCCGCGATCGCCGATTTCCGCGAAGTAGGATTGACCCCCCCACCCCACCCCGGACTGATGTATATGTGTATATAATATCAATAAATACATATTCAACACTATACATGCTTATAATAACAATTAAACTTTCAAAAATAATGCATAAGATGAAAATAAAATATAAATACACACATACAGATGCGTGTGCACACACTCAAATGCGCACCTCACATAAAAATGTATGTAGTTTTGTCTGGGGGGTGTTGTTGTTGTTTTGGTTTGTTTGGGTTTTTTTGGGTTTTTTTTTTTTTTGCATAATTGGCCTTGTTTTGCACCATTTTCTTTAACTTTTTCTGTACTTTTTAATTTTTTTATGAATATTTTTGAAAATCCCGCGATGCAATGAAGTCGCAGAAACTGAAGCACAAAGTAGCGAGGGATCACTGGATTTTTAATAATACATTCCTTGTACATTTGGACTTGGACCACTGTTGCTCTGAAAACTAAAATTTCACTTTGGGTTTGTTGCAATTCTTTTAATTAAAATTAAATAGAAATTTTGTGGCAAAATGCTAAAGTCCATTCAACATAGCAATTTAGGCCAAGAAAGGTATTTAGAAGTATTCCGTGAGACTGAAGGCATTGAAATATGAATCATACCGATTTTTAAAACGGCCATAAAACTTTAAAGTACTCTCCTGAAAATTTACAAAAATGGACTTTGCCCACTGTTACTGTAAATGGCCCAATTCTGTTTAGACTTTTCATGTTACCCGCATCCCCAGTGCAGCTAACTGGGTTATCAAAGGCCGGCCATGTCTCTCACTGTCTATGGTGAGAGGCTGTAAAGGAACCATTGCTGACTTTCGTCAAGAGTAGCTGCATAGCCGTTAGCATGTTTCTGCATTGCGATGGCGTGGCAAGCTGTCCAGGGTGTACTCTACCCTTGTCCAGAGCCGGCTGAGATCGGCACCAGCCTCCCCGTGACCCTAATTAGGATTAATGGTTCAGAAAATGAATGAATGTTTCTCGCATGTTTGCCCGGGGTTTCCTTCAGATACTCTGGTTTCTTTCCACAGTTAATGTGTATTAAGCTAATTGGCTGCTTTGAATAGTTCCTTGGTGTAAGTGGGATTTGTTGATAGTCGAAATTGGCCTTGCTGTGGACCGGAGAGCTGTTTGCGGTATACCCTTTCCAAAGTCAGCTGCCATTGACGCCAGCTACCCAATGACCCTAAACAGTGTAAACAAAGCATGAATTAAACAGTACATGAGTAAATCAAGGAATACTGCCACAGTATGAGAAGGATTTTCTTTTTCTTCCTTTCTTGAATCATAAATTCTTTCTGAAGGGGAATTACATTTGCACTTAATTTAGACTTTTTTTTTTTCTAAATAGGAAATGCAGAGCCAGTGAAATGACCTTTTGTTTAATACACTTGAAGACTTGAATAGGTAGTTCTTTTATGGCTCTGAGCAAAATCAGTCACAAATCTTCATTTAAAATTCCATTTAAACCAATCATCAATTTAATGATCATCAAATTTCAGGTAGATGAGATCAGATTCGGAATCTCATTCCTAACAGCAGTTTCACGCAAGCAGATTGAGATTGAGATTAATAATTCATGGCTGAGTGATATATTCCTGCATGCCTATTACTAACAGAGCCTCATCAGGCTATGAGGTCAGACTAATTAAAAGCTAGCTCATTTCATCACTGTTCGATGAGGCTTTAGCGAAGTCTGCCATTTATTTACAACGTCTCCTTTTTAAAAGTGGGCAATAAAGCTTTCATTGAATGATGACAGCACTAACAGGCCTGAGGTCAGTTTTAGTGGTACTAATGCATGACACTGACTGTGAGGAGGGAGGTGTGGGGGCCGAGAGTCCATGGGACTTAATTGGTCCAGCTCTTACAGGAGGGAGGGATGGTATAACTCCACTTCCCTGTCACTCACAGCGATCGCCAACCAATCACAGGCGACTGTGTGCTCACTCGTACGAGGGGGTGGATACACTTTCCCTCCGAGTGTGTTACACCATCTGCAAATACGCATGGTGCCACAGTTTGAGAAGAGGTGTTTGGCTAGCTTTACATGTCATGGAGGGGGGCGTGTGCATGCTTTTGCTCCTTATTGGTCAGTGAAGTGGTGGTCATGTGATAGGGAAGGCAATACCTGATGGGTGGGAATGAGTTACAACTAAATTAGTGAGAAAATGGAGGAAAATAAAAAAATAAAAAAAGTGTGTGTGTGTGTGTGTGTGTGTGTGTGTGTGTGTGTGTGTGTGTTGCATATGACTCGCTTAATATGAGTAGATGTTATGTCTAAGTGGGCACACACAATTGAATTGCAATGGAATCGCTTCTCTTTACAGTAGTTTCCCTTTTACTGACAAAACAACTCTCATCCTTCTGCAGGGACTCCACAAGAACTCTTAAGGTCTCAGACCCAAGGACTACAGGTTAAATCCAGCCTCCCTACTAATTTTATGTGGCCCACAAAAGCTCTTAGTGGGGCTGGTGGCGTAGTTGTTAGGGTGCTGCGCTCATGATCGGGAGGTTGTGAGTTCGAATCCCACTGAGACCCTCACTGTGCTAAGACACCTGGGCAAGGTCTCAACCACAAGTGTGCCTCTGTTCACCCAGCAGTATAAATGGGTACCAGTAAAAATATACTGGGAAGGTAACCTGCGATGGACTAGCGTCCCATCCAGGGGGAGTTGAACTCCTGTTCGCTTCACGCTATGGAAACCGGGGATAAGCACCGGCCTGATGAGGCTCGGGTGTAACAGACCTTGCCTACCTACCTACAAAAGCTCTTAACGATGTTGAGTAAGATTCGTCAATTATTACCATCAAATGTAATTCATCATCCACCCAACGTATTGTAAGTAATCCTGGGTTTACACTGGGGCACCATGTCCACAATCTCCATGATTTGAGTGAATCGTGATGGGGGATGTGGAGTCAAACCGTGATGATATTGAGCGAACTTGGTGGATTCAGGATGATCGCGTCCAAAAATTTGTCACAATCATCTCACTGTATTATGATTTAACGCTACTCATGATAGAACATGGGAAGTGCAGTACAGCACAATAGAGCCTGATGGACCTTAACAGAGTGTAACAGACCTTGATGCACTATTGTAGGAGATCTTGATGTAATTGGAAACATGATTTTTTTTTCAAGGTATCTTTCCTGGAAGCGATCTGTCTCCATTTTATTTCCCTAATCATGCTCCAATAGCACTCATAAATTATGGAACTCCATGTGTTTTTTTTGTTTGTTTGTTTGTTTTTTTATATCAAGGGCATTGTGCTTCAGTGTAAACCCAAGGCAGCTAACAAGCCATTCATGGCTTGGGAATGTTTGCGAGCTTACTGTTCAATCTTGAGCATTGTCAGAAAAGAAAAGTGAACAAAGGAAGAGTGGACAAATTCAAAAACAAAAATGGTTATACAGATTTCGCTGTTGCCCTTTTTGAAGTCCCAAAGAGACCATGTCCTTGGGACTTGAACAATTAATGACCGGTTGCCTTGGCGTCACACGTGATAAAGGCCATGGAGCGGCCACGACTTCACCACTTACGGCCGCAGGTGCTTTTGACCTGCTGCAGTTTTCCTGCCAGGAGAAACTGGTAGTGGAAGATGCAATCGTCTATCTTCTGTACCGATCCCCCTCTTACCTGGATGAGGGCAATGGTGCTGTAAGAATCACATTCTGGACTTCTCCAGTACCTTCAACTTGATCCAGCCTCTGCTCCTCAGGGACAAACTGACACAGATGGAAATAGGCTTACACTTCATGGACTGGATCACTGATGACCTGACAGACAAACTACATGTCAGACATGGTCGTCAGCAGCACATGAGTGCCACATGGGACCGTAATCTCCCCAGTCCAGTGTACACTGTACACCTGGGACCTCCAGTACAACTCGTAGTATTGCCATGTACAGAAGTGTGCAGACACTGCTATTGTCGGCTGTGTCAAGAATGGACAAGAAGTGGAGTACATGAAGGTGATAAAGGACCTTGTTTCATGGTGTGACTCCTACCACTTGGACCTCAACACCACCAAAATGAAGGAAATGGTGATGGAATTCAGAAGACCCAGGCCACATCCGGACCAGTGACAATCAGAGGGGAACAGATAGAAATTATCCAGATACCTTAGTGTGCAGCTGGATGGCAAACTGGTCTGTGCAAGAAAGGACAGGGTCGTCTGTACTTCCTCAGACGGCAAGCGTCCTTCAACATCTGAAAAAAACTGCAGCGGATATTCTACCAGTCTGTGGTAGCAGGTGCCATCCTTTATGTGGTGGTCTGCTGGGGATGGGTGGGGGCTTCAGAAGGACACCTCACAATTGGACAAACTGGTGAGGAATGTGGGCTCTGTAGTTGGGACGGAACTAGACAGTGTATCATTTGTGGCTGAGTGACAGATGCTGAGTCTGCTCCTGTCAGTTATAGATAATCCATTGCAGCCTCTGCACAACATTATCACCGGACAGAGGAGCAGAATCGGTGCCAGACTGCTGTCATTGCCTTTCTGCACTGATAGACTGAGCTCGTTCCTCCCTAATTTTTACTATAGATGCCCCATCGTAGATGTATTATGTCTGTCTGTCTGTCTGTCTGTCATGTCTACCTATCTATCTAGCTATCAATCATATAGGTCTGTCTGCCTTTCTGTCTCTGGCAGATCATTAAGTCCTGTAAGTTGTGAAATAGGATCCCATGGATAGTTTTCTTTCTAAATCTATACACATTTTCTATTGGGGACAGGTCAGGACCAGTCCAGTGCCACACCTTCTCCTTCCACAGCCATACACTTGCAATGTGTGCAGAATGTGGTTTGGCCTTGTCTTTTTTTTTTTTTTTTTTTAATATGCATATGTATCCCTGGAAAAGCTGCGATTCTTTGAGCTTTTTTTTTGTTTGTTTGGGGGTTTTTATTGTTTATTTGTTTGTTTGTTTGTTTTTTTGGTTTAGATTTGTTGGCCTGGCTTTTAAAAGTTGGTGTGGAAAGGAGAAATTAATAGAGCAGACATGCTTCCGTGACTCTGCCATTGCCATGCAGCAGGTGACTTCAGCAATCATAAGATCAGCTGCTCAAATGCAATACATTGTGTACAATATTATACTACTGCAATAAATCAATGCACAATTGACATACCACTGGGAAATCAAATCACTCGCATCTCATTATTAAAAAACCTTTTTAACTTGGGATATACTTATTGTTTGTTGCATGTACAGTATTACATTTGAAAATGTTCAGGTGTGGTTTAGAAAGCGGAAACATGGCACAAAGGATCAACCAGATGTAAAGTTATTTACTGCCCCCTGGTGGTTGGTACAAGAACTTGGCTTCTTAAATGGAATAAGATGTGCAAGGAACACCTCAAAAAAAAAAGCACAAATTAAAGACCTGCTCATTCACAGGCAGTGTGAAAAACTGGTAGAGATTAGGCCAATGGCTCTAAGTGCTATGAGAAAAATGTTATTTGACCAAATATTGATTTTGGAATTTATCCAAAAGTCATACATTAATACTGTACTGTTTATCCAAAATTCAATACGAGCTTGATTTCCCGGCATTGTTCAGGGTCTGTCACAGCGGCACCTTTTTTTTTTTTTTTTGAAATACGAATTGTAATTTTCTCCAGCTACTTGTTGATTCGCTGTCCCCAGTGCAACTGACTGGGTTATCAAAGGCGGGCCATGTCTCTCACTGTCTATGGTGTGAGGCTGTAAAAGAACCATTGCTGACTTTCAACAAGAGTAGGCTGCATAGCTGTCAGCGTGTTTCTGCCCTGTGATGGTCTGGTGAGCTGTCCAGGGTGTACTCTGCCCTCACCCACAGTTGGCTGAGATGGGCGCCAGCCTCCCCATGACCCTAATTAGGATTAAGTGGTTCGGAAAATGAATGGAATTGCTAAAACTGTTAATGCTGAATGTGATAGAAAGGTGTCTGAACACACTGCATATCAGCTCAGAAACCTGTGTGTGTGTGTGTGTGTGTGTGTGTGTGTGTGTGTGTGTGTATACCAATTATTAATCAAACCATAAATATGTGTACATACTGTAGTTACATTATGTGATTTTGTGTTCCTTATGGGGACAAAAAAACAAGTCACCATAACATAAATACTTACATTTTGAGGTGGTAAGGTTAGTGTCAGGTTAAGGTTAAAGTAAGGTTGACATTATTCATTCATTCATTTTCTGTAACCGCCTAATCCTAATTATGGTCTTGGGGAGGCTGGTGCCCATCCCAACCGACTGTGGGTGAGGGCAGAGTACACCCTGGACAGCTCACCAGGCGGAAACACGCTGACGGCTATGCAGCTACTCATTCGAAAGTCAGCAATGGTTCTTTTACAGCCTCACACCATCGACAGTGAGAGACATGTCCAGCCATTGATAACCCAGTTAGCTGCACTGGGGGGACAGTGATAACCTGTTGACAGTGGGACTTGGACCCCCAAACTGAGGATCAGTGATCCAGCACCTTTGGTTAGAACTATGTGAAGTTTATGGTAAGGTTAGGGTTATATTTGTTTGTAGGAAGCTACGTTTCTGGTTAGGTTAAGGTTGGGGTAGGAATTCGGATTAGGTTAAGGTGAGGTTAATGGTAAATGAAGTAAGGTGTTAGGTTAAGGACAAGGTAAGGATTAGTGATGTTTATGTCATTGTTATGGTAAATCTATGGCAAATCTCCTGAAGTTATTGAAACTAGACTGTGTGTGTGTGTGTGTGTGTGTGTGTGTGTGTGTGTGTGTGTGTGTGTGTGTGTGTGTGTGTGTGTGTCTGTCTGTGTGTGTGTGTGTGTGTGGGTGGATGTGTGTGGGTGGGGTGGGGTGGATGTGGGTGGGTGGGGTGGGGTGGGGTTAAAATAATCCTTTATTTATCCCAGAAGGGGAAATTCAAATGTTGCAGCAATACAAGAGCAGAAATACAGTAATATGTAGAAAAACAAGTAAGAAGCTGCATGGGTAAGTTCAATGTATATAAAAATAAAATCGACTACAATCAGGGTAGATACAATTCTTAAACGGAAAGTGTCGAGCAAGTTTAAGTGTAAAGTGGAATAAATATTGGATTGTCAGGTTCTAGGTGGTTGTCAGTGCTGTGACAGACCTTGTCCTCCCCTGTGGTTCTCTAGTCTGATTGCAGTAGATAAAGATTGCCTGAAGTGCTCAGATCTGTGCCGCTAAAAGTGGCGTTATTATACACTAATTTACATCACCACTCACTCACTGAACTATTATTAGGGTTGCAGGAAGGCTGGAGCATACATAGCTGACACTTGGCAAAGGTGTGTTATACCTTGATCAGCTCACCGGACCATTGCAGGGCCACACACATCACAGGAAGAGCATCCAAACTCCATACAAAAACAAAAAGCCCAGGAATCGAACCCAGGACCTTAATGTTGTGACTAAACATGCCCACCTTTACACCACCATGTTGCCCAAATTTACATTACAGTCGGCCCTCTACTTACGAAAACCTCTGAATACGAAAAATCCAGGTTACGAAAAACATTTTCCTAAATTGCCATCCTCTTTTTATGAAAGCAACCTCTTTTTACGAAAAGCGGCAAATTTCAAAAATTCAAATGCGCCATTCAAACCTTCAAACAATGCGCGAGTTGCTCTCTCATTGGCCGTCTCCCAACATCCCGCCCCGCTGGCCTCCCATTGGTCAGGAGGGAGCTGAACTGTACCCATTTCTGTACCCATACTTCCTGTTTGTTCATGAAGGAGAGTTGAACGGGACTGTTGGCTCGTGAGTTTTTTGAGAGTGATCATTGCAGCGTTATATTTCATCATGGACCCCAAGAAAGTGATTCCTGGAGACACCGAAAAGAAGAAGCGGGCTCCATTATCAATCGATGTGAAGCAGGAGATAATAAAAAAATATGAAAGTGGGATGCGGTTGAGCGAAATCGCAAAGGAGTATGGCCGAAACCCCTCTACAATTGGGACAATATTGAAGCAGAAGAAGACCTTAAAAGCGGAGAGACAGTGGCGGAGGTGATTATTTCGGAACGATATTAAAGCAGAAGGAGGCATTAAAAGCGGAGATACAGTGACGGAGGTGTTTATTTTGGAAAAAGCAACCGCCATATTTAAGGACCTCGTGGAGGGTGGGGGTGAGGGTTCTTCAGACCAGCAACCCCCGGACTTTAAAGCGTCACATGGGTGGTTCGAGAGATTTTTTAAAAAAAGGTAAATAATTTTATTTTATTTTTAACACATACTTCATACAAAATTGGTGTACTTTTATTGTTTTTAAAGGGTTTATGGGTTAGTCTTGGGTTTTACATGTAAAATGCGCCTCCACTTATGAAAACTCCAGGTGACGAAAAAGGCACTGGAACGGATTAATTTCGTAAGTAGAGGGCTGACTGTATCGTCTTTTATCTCTTTAGAAAGTGTGTCTGTGTATCCTGTAATGGACAAGCAGATAACTATTTTAATATTGAACCTACAGAAGAATTTTGGAAAAAAACCTTTTGACCCCGGGGTCTCGTCCTGCCGGGCACACCAGTCCAAGTAGGCTTTCAGGAATTATTCTAATTTGATATCCAAGCCACCTTGGCTGGCCCCTCGCAATGCGGAGGAGCAGCGGTTCTATACCGCGTTCCTCCACGATGGCCAAGGATCCCTTCAAAAATAAAATAATAAATATAACAGTTACATGTCATTAACATGAATCACAGACTTAGCTTCAAATCCAGAGTGAAAAGCACCTCATACAGAACAGTATTATAAAATGTTGGAGTATCTGTTAGCTGTGCTGCACCTGATTTATTTATTGTAAATATATTCCCAAAGCATAAGAGGTTAGCACCTCCACAGAGCAAGAAGCTCCTGGGTTCGAATCCTGGGCGTGGCAGAGGTGTTTTTGTGTGAAGTTGGCATGTTCTCACCACGTTTATGTGGGTTTTTTCTGGGGTATTCCAGTTTCCTCCCAGAGTCCAAAAACATTCACATTAGGCTAATCGGCCACTTCAAATGGCTCTTAGATGTGAGTGTAAGTGGGGTTTTGTGTGTGTGTGTGTGTGTGTGTGTGTGTTGGCCCTGTGATAGACTGGTGAGATGTTCAGGAAGTACCCCATCATTTCCCTTCATCTTCACTCTAGTATTATGATGGGTTTCGGCAAAGAAATACATTTTTTAAATGGAATGATATTCATAAATAGATCATCCAAAACTGGATAAAAGTTCCATTTTTCTTCGGCGACCTGTCTTTAACCCTTTATCTCTCAAATTATTTTTTGCCTTGAAAAAAAATATCACTAGTTTTTTTCCTAATCAAAAAGGCCTAAGGAAACACCCAAACACATTTCTTTCAACAAAATTATAATAACACTAATAATAATAATAATAATATTATTATTATTATTATTATTATTATTAACACTCACAAATTCATGAACACAATCCTGTGCACTCAAGGTCGTCTCACAGCTGACTGAGATACATGGAGTCAAGCTGTGTTGCATCAGGCGACACCACAACAAATATAGACTGCGTCTAGTAGTTATTAGCATTTTTATTGAAAGAGAACCATATGGTCCTGCTTGGGACTAAAGGGTTAAATAGTGAAAGAATTAATTCACTTTATTCATTATATAGGAGGAAGAAATCCTTTCTGTATGTTATTATATAAACAGTTATTCATTGAGTGCCTGGATGAATTCAGGATACAGAAGAAAAGGTTTGGAAACAAAGGAAATTGACACGCTCTCTGTGGAGCATTAATTTAAACCGGCTTCCTCAGATTTTGGCCAATGGAGACCATTTATTATCTCACTTGTCATTTCCTCACCTCCAGTCATTTTAATCAAATTTGTGTGTGATAAGTACGCAGGTAGATGACTAAATATGGCAACAGTTAAATGATTCCGTCTTTTGTTCCCAAAGGCGGCGAAATTATTAATTTAGAGTGCTAAGCTAATTAACTGTAGCCGCACACACATACAGACACACAACGTGTTTGTTCTTCACACTCCTGCAATGAAATATTTTATCACGGTGAGTCACAGAACTGAAGCATGTAATACTATTAGTTAATCATAGCAGCTTTAACTGTGAGCTTGGGCTCACTGGAGCATCTCAGGTTGGTGTTTGTGTTCTGGGAGTCTGAGATTTTTTTTTTTTTTTTTTTTTTTTTCAGACCTCATTGAGTTAGTGTGCTCTAGATTTCCTCAGTAACATGTTCGATCATTCTCCTCTGACCATTTTCATTATCAACGTGCCTCTACCTGAAGAACTGTTGTTTACGAGATTTTCTTTTGTTTTTCCACCATTATGAGTAAACACTGTAGTCTGTTGTGGCTGGAAATCCCAGCAGATCTATAGGTTTCAACCCTGATTGCCATCCGGTGACCCAGTTCATGATGAAGTAGCTTATGTAAACGGAAAAAAAAAAAAAAAAAAAAAAAAAGCCCTGTTGGACCCTATTTTCTTATCTGTTCTGAAATTTTTATTTTAACTTTGTGACAAAAACAATTGAAATCCGTGCAGTATTGCAAAACAGCTCTCACAGCCCAGTGAGTGAAATTTTCATCAAAACTTGAGTTAACATTTTTGGACTTGGTCGGGGGTTGGTTGGTTGAAAAGTTCATAGGCTGGTCAAATCTGGTTTGTTACTTATCATAGTGTCATATACTTCTTCCATTGGTGTTGCAGTGCTTGGATCCCGAGGGTATAAAAGCTCTCAAATTTCATTGCTCTGCTGTGACTCGTTTCTCGTGGTTTTTCCCTTCATAAACTACATTAAAACCACAAAAAAAAAAAAAGAAAAAAGAAAAAATCTACAAACTTGTACGATATTGACAGAGAAGGCTAGTTAGTCATATTTGCATACTCCAGGTCGGGAAAACTATCAGCGAGCTCAGTTCGTTAGGTCATGTGATATGTATAGAAGATGGTAGCTTCCCGTCCTGATCTGGAAAAACCTTGTTAAAGGAAAACAAACAAACAAAAACCTGGTCAATATGCTTACATTAGAACAGGCGTCACCAACCTTTTTGAAACTGAGAGCTACTTCACGGGTACCAATTAACGCGAAGGGATACCAGGTCGATACACACCTCTGAAATAACGAATTTGCTAAATTTACCTTTAATTATATATCATTATTAATAATTAATGATATTCATCTATGTGGAAATATTGAATTGAGTTTAAAAAAAAAAAAAAAAAAATTAGATGCGGCTCAATAGAGAGTGGCGCTATGGAGCCACGGGCCTGTTCTAAAAATAGCAGTGAACAGGCACGCGGGCGATTCGTGTTGTCCATGCGAGCGACCTGATGCCCGCGGGCACCATGTTGGTGACCGCTGTATTAGAGAATGCTCATTGATTGTATGAGACACATTTTGTGTAACACATGATATTGTTTGTTTGTTTTATAATATTATTTGGGCTTACCAGGATTTACCTGGTCACAACTCCATCAGTTTGATTCTGCAAAACCCAGTAAGTCCAGATAACATAGTAAATCACAATGAAAATAAACAATGGAAGTCATTATGTCCCATACCATAAATAATGATCCTCCAATGTGAGCACTGTATTTGATAGCTAATACTATTAGCATGTTGAGCAGGGTTTTCCAATCCCTCAATTTTTCTTAAAATGACCTGGGTGTGGCTCAGTAGGTGTGAGGTGACTGAATCCGCCCACACGAATACTCCTCAAGGATTGATTCGTCTGTGTCACCCGGAGCGCTCCGGTGCGAGCCGTGAAAAAAGGATCTAGGAGCAGATGGACTATATCAAAAATGGGATAAAAAGTTTCAAAGAGCAAAGACAGACAAGACTGTGGCGGCGTCTCAGAATAGAGACGCAACATTCACAATAGAAATTGCACACTTGATTGTTACAAAAGTTTATAAACCTGTAATTTTCCATAAAGTAAAAAACTTCACAGCATGATGATTAAGAACACTTTCCCTTCAGTAGGTTTTTGTAGAACATGGACGCTAGACACTGGACCCCTACTGGGAAAATAGCCGCATCAGAATAAACTATTGAATTTGTGAAGAAATATATTTACGTTGTTATTTTGAATTGAGTTTTCACAAATGCCGCATGACTTCTCTTGCGAACATCAGAAAACCTACCCCATGTGATAACAGGCACTTGCACTGATTGAGGCGCTGCAATAGAAAAAAAATCATAATGTTCATTTCAATCGGTTCAGTTGGTAAAGGAAACAGAAACAGGTGTGTCACTGTAGGAATCCTTGCCATGACGAGCCTGTCGGTGGCAAAAACCAAGGATTTTTTTTTATTTTTTTTTTTGCTGTTGTTTGTTCCATAATGTTGCAGTGTATGGACGCATTGTGGTTGATGGTTATAGTGCCAGGCTTAAAAAGTGCTGGTGGTTTCCTTTAAAGCAGATGAATGGATGCATAAAGGATATAAAATGTATGTAATTTGGCATTAAAATCTTAGAAACTCAACTTTCTACAGGTTTAGTGTTTGTTTTGAAGTGTTCAGTAATGCTGGGAACTTGAATATCCTCATGTAATGGGTCTCAGCAGCCTTATGTTCTTTTCTAAAACAAATACATAGAGTGTCAAGTAGCATCATTTTGAGTTTATTTGATGTTTTCAGGGCACACCAGGTATTCAGATTGTTCTGAAAGCAATTTCAAACTGTCTGCCCCACACATTCATTTTCATTTTGTTGCCTCTTATCGGACACGCAGCTGAGAGAGAGAGAGAGAGAGTGAGTGTGTGTGTATGTGTGTGTATGTGTGTGTATGTGTGTGTGTGTGTGTGTGTGTGTGTGTGTGTGTGTGTGTGTGTGTGCGTGTGCGTGTGTGTCTGTGTGCGTGTGTGCGTGTGTGCATGTGTGCGTGTGTGTGTGTGTGTGTGTGTGTGTGTGTGTGTGTAAGCATCAGGACCTGGGAGATAAAAAGTGATAAATTTATTCTAGCGTGACTGAGCTGAAATCTCCTCAGTGGGTAGCGGGGAAACATCTGCCCAAAGTGTTGTGACGTTAACAATGACCACAGAGACTTGGGATCTAAATGCGCCATAAGGCTGTCCTAGTTTGGGGAAATTTATGATGCATTAAACATAGGTACAATTTGCCTACTTTCGTGGGATGTCCCATGTAATAAGCTCACCACTTACTGATACTCCACCAGACCCAGACACTCTCCCTCCATCTCTTGATCTCCTGACCCACACACTCTGTGATGATGTCAGAGAGCGGGGTGCTCCCACCATGGGACATGGCAGAGGCTGAGCATTACACACATGCTTTTAGTTTTATGTCTGTGATTGCTCTTATGAACGCCTATTTCTCATGCTCATTCATTTTCTGTCACCGCTTAATCCTAATTAGGGTCGCAGGGAGGCTGGCGCCCATTCCAGCCGACTCCGGGCGAGGGAAGAGTACACCCTGGACAGGCCGCCCGGCCATCGCAGGGCGGAAACACGCTGACGACGTTGCAGCCTACTCTTGTCGAAAGTCAGCAATGGTTCTTTTACATGAACCTCACACCATAGACAGTGAGAGACATGGCTGACCTTTGATGACCCTGTTCGCCGCACTGGGAGGGGGACAGTGACAACCCGTGAAGAGTGGGGCTTGAACCCCCAACCTTAGGATCAGTGATCCAGCACCTTTACCACCAGGCTACCACTGCCCACCCAGCTACCATGAACCTCACACCATAGACAGTGAGAGACATGGCCGTCCTTTGATAACCCAGTTAGCTGCACTGGGGCAACTAGACATCTCATTCATTTTCTTTCCACTTAATCCCAGTTCGGGTGATGGGGAAGCTGGTGCCCATCTCGGCCAACTCCGGGCGAGGTCACCAGGCTATCGCAGGGCCGACACTCACACAACCAATCATACACACACATATGGGTGATTTGGAACAGCTAATTAGCATGCAAACTCCACACAGAGATGCCTGAGCTGGGAAGCAAACCCAGGACCTTCTTGCTGCGAGGCAGACGTGCTAACAACTACGCCACCATGCCGCCACAACATAGTTCATATACTTTATTTTTTTAATATTTCTGTGAATGAATATACTAAAACTGAAAATTAGTTTAAAAAGACCCCATAGCTAATCTACTTATCCTTTACCCGACTCAACACTGTTATATTTATAATATATAAAAATGAACAATAAAATCTTGATTTAATTTGTCACTGTCCCCCCAGTGGAGCTAACTGGGTTATCAAAGGCTGGCCATGTCTCTCACTGCCTATGGTGTGAGGTTCATGTAAAAGAACCATTGCTGACTTTCGACAAGAGTAGGCTGCAACGCCGTCAGTGTGTTTACACCCTGCGATGGCCTGGCGAGCTGTCCAGGGTGTACTCTGCTCTCGCCCGGAGTAGGCTGGGATGGGTTCCAGCCTCTCCGCGACCCTAATTAGAATTAAGCGGTGACAGAAAATGAATTGAACTGATAGATTACACACATGTGGACTCTATTTACTGATTCGGTGACTTCTAAAGGCAATTGGTTGCACTAGGTTTTATTATGGGATATCACAGTAACAAGTGCTGAATACAAATGGATGCCATTTTATCAAAAAAATTGAAAACCATGTCCTTCCATTTCAGAATTCCGCACCAATTTTACTGCAGTACTAATCTTTTTCTGTATAATTTACACATGGATCCCTGTGGGCAAGTCTGTATGCCAGGATATTAGGGCATGTGGGTGTGGGCGAGCAGCATTTATCTCCTGTCTCCTGTGGGTTATGCACTGGAGTTTGTACAGGAAAGAGTCTAACAGGCTAGAGAGCCAGAGAAAAAGAGTAAGGCGGTGAGAAAATAGCACAATATGTCATATCTGTCAGAGTGTTGCCCGCCCATATAAGACCCAAGACCCCGCCGCCCACCCCGTCACCACTGCCACACATACACAATCCTCCAGTGTCTCCGAAAACACAAAAGTGATCCAATTAACCTGAGGAAGAGAGCGCACACTGAAGAGAGAATGAAATCAAGTGTGACTCAGATCCACAAGGGTAGGAGCTGGATTATTCGAGCACTAAAAGTCAGTTTCAGAAACCTGTTGTTTTCTCCTTTACTCATCAACACTAACGAGGCATGTAAAGCTACAGATGCAAAACCTGTGGATTTTAAATCTTGAAATTTATCCTTTTTTTTTTTTTTTTTTTTTTTTTTTTTTTTGCATTTTTGCATTTTTGCTGATTTATTCTTCGACTGTTCCTGGGACATAATTCTTCTTTTTGACTCAGTTCTGGGAGCCACCGTAAAGATCACTGCAGGAAGGCAATAATATAGAAAGGTGACCAGAAATGGCATGAAGATGTTTGTCGACACATTTCTCTGGAGCTTGATAAACAATGACAGCATGTATATGTGGCGCGACAGCAGAATGTAGACAGCCTCGGATGAAGACTTGAGGGAACTTTTGTGGCCTGTGGACATCATGCTGGTGTTCTTCAAAGAAGAGTGGGAGGTGGAGGGCTTGCAAACGTTTGGCATTCTTTTGGTGGTCTGCAGCTCCCTCAGGCTCTTGCATTTTTTGGGTTTAATTGATTTCATTGGTGAAGGTAAGATCAGATATCTGATATGCCCAAAAGACCTTATATAGTTTTTCTGCTTAATGGTCACCTAATATCCGCCACAATATCGTCTTATTTAGGAAAACAGGTTTTTATAAAACAAAGGTTGACTTTCGTCCATTCAGGCAAGGTGCAGATTTCTTTAAGAAATACGATTAATTATGATCTATGTACTTTTAATGATTTTCGATTCTCATGGTTCCGGGTTATCAATGAAAGATTCATAGTTTTTTTTTTTTTGTTTTTTTTTTATGTAACTTTGTTTTTTATTCTTTCCCAGTGGCCCTTGACAGAAATAAACTTAACTTAATTTCCTTCAGCCTCTAAAAGCTGTGATTAATCGTCAGACTTCCTGAAGTTATTTCTAGTAGTGTTTTAACATTTGTTTCCTTAAGTATCGAACAAAACTGAAATCGAACACGTCCACAGGTCCATTTATCTCTGAGGATGAACACCAGTGCAGATGTGTTTCAGGAGGGTGTAAATCCGGTCTATGAAATGAGATCTGATGAAGGTATATCTTCTCATTTGTAACTTTTGCCAGATTTTAAATTAGCATCTCTCACTCATCAATACTGAGGATGTCTGTGGAGTTTATTTTAGTCGGACAATCCCTGAGCAACAACCTTTTATAATTATTATATGCACTGATAGCAATTGTCAACTTTCTAAAAAAAGGTGTGATCCTGAGTGACATTCGGTGCAGAAGGGAATTTGATGGCTGATGTTTCAATTCAAGGGCAGTGGTGGTCTAGTGGTATAGGGTGCTGGATCGCAGATCCAAAGGTAGGGGGTTCGAGTCCCACTCTCCACAAGGTTGTCACTGTCCTTTCAGTGCAGCTAACTGGGTCATCAAAGGCCGGCCATGTCTCTCACTGTCTATGGTGTGAGGTTCATGTAAAAGAACCATTGCTGACTTTCGACAAGAGTAGCTGCATAGCCGTCAGCGTGTTTCCGCCCAGCGATGGCCTGGCGAGTTGTTCAGGGTGCAATCTGCCCTTCCCCGGAGTCAGGCTAGGATGGGCAGCAGCCTCCCTGTGACCCTAATTAGGATTAAGCGGTTCCAGAATGAGCAGATGTTTCAAGGTGAACAGTAATTTAAAATTAATACATAATCAATGTAAGCACATGTTAGGCAAATTGCTATCTTTAAATTTTAGACACGTTTTAAAAATACTTTGAAAATCATACTGTTGTTATTGCAGTTATGTAGGCACGGTGACATCGTGGTAAGCATGTCAGTCTCATAGCAAGCGAATCTTGAGTGCAAGGCTCCGGTCGTTTCCGTGTGGCGGTTGCATTTTTCTCCTCACGCTTGTGTGAGTTTCCTCCAGGTACTCTGGGTTCCTTTTACTGTGCAAAGACATGTATTTTAGATTACCTGGCTGTTCCAGATTGCCCCCGAGGTGCAGATGAGAGTGCAAATGGTTGTGTTGTGTGTCTGTTGTGCGATGACCTGGGGGAACTGTTCAGGGTGTACCCCGCCTTCGTGACAGCTCCAACCTCTCTGCAACCCGAGTAGCATTAAGTGATTTGGCAAATCAGAATTTTTTTTGAAATTATTTTTATAATTATAGTTATAAATGAAATTGTATAAGAGCACTTTCATGTTTTTTTTTGTTTTGTTTTTTTTTTTCTTTTCACATCAGGACCTTTTTGCTCTTCAAGGACCTTGAGTTGTTCTTTTTAGCAAATTAAACTCCATGCATTGTGTTAAGTCTGGACAGAAAAGAAAGAAACAAGCTGTGAGAATAGTGGCAAGATGTGGTGGTAAAAGATTCTGCCAGGACTGATTAGTTTAATTATATATATATATATCGCTTAAAAACCTTTATCCGCTCCTTTGTCCATGTTTTGAATTAAATCCAACATCTGAAAGCAAAGGCTTTTTTTCTAGTCTAAATAATGGCTTAATGTGACTTTTTTTTTTTTTTTTTTTTTTTTTTAAACCAGACCATTTGATGACATTTATCTTTTTACTCCACTCAGTCCTTGAGTCCCAATTGTGTATGAAAGACCACTTCAGTTTCTCATGCTTTCATGGTTATTATCCCTCAAACGACTCGAGCAACAACAAGAAAAGTCACACCATCGCTGCTGTCGTGGTGGAGGCTGAGAGAAAATAGTCTGAATTTTGGTCCCGGTGCTCCGGTATTTCATTCGGTGTCTGAAAAGTAAGAATACGGTGACACAGGGGTAATGTTGATGCTTTACCTCTCCAGCAGCCCTGGTTTGAACTCGAGTTCACTCACTCATTTGCCGAACCATTTGCTTCTATGAAGGTTGCAGGGAGACTTGGATCCATCTCAGCTGACACTAGGCGAAGGTGGGATACACCGTGCATAGTTCGCCAGACCATCACAGGGCTGATTTATTTTTATTTATTTATTTTTAACTGTATTTATCCCACAAGGGAAATTATTGTGTCTGCATTTAAGCCCTCGAAAGTGACCACATACACACACAATTGGAGCAGTGGGTGGCCACACGTTGAGGGTTAGGGGGCTTGCTTAAGGGCACTTCAGCCATGAAGGTGGAGGAAGGGAAGGTGCAGTTCACTTCCACTGCAGCCCGCACATTCTTTCTACTGGCGTGGGAATCGAGCCAGTGACTTTAGGTCCCAAGTTCCTGCCTTTCACCCAATGTTCTTGGAATAGGCTCTGGATCTACCATGATCCTGATATACAAAGTGGTCAATAAAGGTCAATGAATGTCAGTATAAAAACTGCCTGTGTTGAGGTAGGACTTGTTTGTGTGACTGACTACTCCTCATTTTATGTGTCAGTAAAGAATTTAAACAGTATCCCGGAACAATATTTCTTGGAGAGGATGCTTGAAAGTGATTTCTGTCTTTGGATGTAGAGCATGTGACTAATTAAGATGAAAAATCCGAGATTTGTGTGGCTGTGAGAGGAGCTTCTGCTACTTCCAAACACTAGGGTTGTCTTCGTTTGTGTGTTTTGGTGAAGAATTAAAAGGTAATTTGCATATATTTAATTGAGATGCTAAAACTGACCATTATACTGTAAACTTATTACCTTGAAAATATGTGGCGTTCAGCCAGACCAGTATAAAAACATTTATTTATCCTGCTGGATCCATTTGTCTTAATATGTGCTGCTATAGTGTGTTTACAAATGCTCTTTGAAGCCTGGTCAGCAAAATTCTTTGCAGAGTGATGAACTGCATGTTTCTGGTATAAAATAAAAACACTGTGTGTATGTGGCCTGCATCGCATTGATCTGCATTGACACAAGTCCTGAATTAGTTCTAACGGCAAGCGCCACCTTGCATTGAGTATCACCAAGCCATTCCATTGACATCACCAAATCTTTTGGACCACTTACCTTATTTTCATGAAAAACAATTTATAGTGCATGTGACCATGATGTTTCACTCCATTTCCCATTTCTTTCTACTTTCTCAGCTGTTTCCAACAGTCTTCTTTATCAAGACTTGAGTTAGGAAATAACTGAAGTTCAGGAGAAAGCTCAGATGTGTAACTAGTTGATTTCCTTTTGTGAAAAACCTCCAACGAGCCACTGCTGGTTGATTCCTATGAAGGCTTTTGCATGCTTTCTTGTCTTCTTGCGGATTTGTTCCTATTCTTGGCCTTTCGTGCAGAAACATGCTGATAGATTGCCCGTACTCGGTACCCTATTATAAACCGGCTTGTCATATACGGTCAGTTCTCCTCATTGTATCCAGTGGTGTGAGGATTACTTCCAGACTCACTGAGACCTTTACCAGGATAAAGCAGTGACTTTTATCCTAGAAAGAATTATTGAAACCAATTTCCAGCCAGCATTCTAAGTAAATAGTCCAGAGCAATGGAGAGTGTAGAAAATGTTGAGGTTCTCTTTGGGAGTAATGAGGATGGATAGGATCAGGAATGAGTACATCAGAGGGACAGCACATGTAAGAGGTTTTGGAGACAAAGTCCGAGAGGCTAGATTGAGATGGTTTGGACATGTACAGAGGAGGGATAGTGAGTATATTGGTAGTAGGATGCTGAGGTTGGAACTACCAGGCAGAAGGCCCAGAGGAAGACCAAAGAGAATATTTATGGATGTGGTGAAGGAGGGCATGAAGGTAGTTGGTGTAAGAGAAGAAGATGCAGAGGATAGGGTGAGGTGGAGGCAGATGATTCACTGTGGCGACCCCTGAAGGGAACAGCCGAAAGGACAAGAAGAAGACTCTAAGTAAATAAGTCATAGCTTCAATGGTTGAGTCTTGCATCCGAAGAATTTCTTGTCACACCAGGCCTGCTCGGTAGGCATTTCTAAGTCTGCCAAGGATACTGCAGTTTTGAAAAGGCATTATAACACTCTTGAAATAGTACCACATGCCTCCCTACTCACCAGTTTCAACACATGAACAAGTCCAAAATGGAAAAGAAGGAGAAAACGCACAACAAGTGCCCTTTGGGGACCAGTCTTGTTGGATCTCATCAGGTCCTTATACCACAATGGATTGAAAATAAAAACTCCAGATATAAGTCATATTATATAGTATTTTTAAGGGTTATACAAGCACTTAACTCCGTTTCTGCTAGAATTGGAAGGAAGTTCTGAAGATACCCAAGAGCCTGGACTGTGAAGCTGTGCGCTATTACATTTCAACTGCAAATAGATTACCTTAGACGAAGCCTCCACCGGGGAGATTCAGTTTGCCTTTCTGGTATGAATGTCCTTGGCAGAGGACTCACAGCACCTTGCCATTCATCAGTTTAAATTGCCATTGATTGACTTAAACTTCCAGAACAGTCGGGCAGGTCCTGAAACCTGAGCGATCTATACTTCATCGTTTTACTGCCTTTTTAAGGCACTAATGAGCAAGTCAGTGTCTTCCAATAGATCCTGTAAATCACCTGCTTTGTTGTATCCTTTATCTTATGTTATTGCTTGACGAGGTGACCCGAAGGACAAGCAGAACCATTACCAGCTACCTTACAACTCAATCATTGACCCCATCGGATTATCTGACAAGCACACAGATTTTAAAGCACTGTCTCTCTTTAACTTTTCTATTTTCTATTCAGCCAAAGACCTCAGATGCAGCGTTCACGCCAACGTTTCAGGTTCTACAGAAAGAAACGTTCTCAAGTCTTAGTCCAGTCACCGTCTTTCATAAAGCTATGGTCTCAGCTACTCAAATCCAACTGCAGAGAACGGTTCCAGTCTTGGGTGGAACTGTGGCATTATGGTTAGCATGACTGCCTCACAGCAAGAAGGTCCAGGTTTTGAGTCCTGGGCTTGGAAATTTTTGTCTGGAGTTTGTGTGTTCTCCTTGGGATTACATGGATTTCATCTGGGTACTACAGTTTCCTCCCTCAGTCCCAAGACATGCACAGTGAATGCTGTTTGTGTTGGCTCTGGAATAGTCTGGCGAACTGTTCATGGTTCACCCTGCGTTGTCCAGAGTCGGCTGAAATCAAGTCGCGCCTCCCTGTGAACCTCATAAAAGGATTGGGCAGTTCGGGGACATGAGTGAGTGGATTCCATTTTTTCACCTCCATTCTTTATACCAGTATTAGACAAAGGTTGGATCTTTCAGTCATACATAAAACAGGGCAACTGTTCTGATCTGAGACACATGCTGGCAGTTTTCTTTCGTCTATTGAGTCATTGCGGATTGCGGTGTGATGCATGTCTTCGCGCGCACGTGTGTGTGTGTGTGTGTGTGCCATCAGCCCTGCATGCCTTCTGTGCTCTCTCTTTCTAACCCTATATTATCGTTGGTAACTTACAGGTAACACGCCCAGCCAAACCAAAACAAGTATTAAACAGCGTTTCCTCAAGCTGCTGCCGTGCTGTGTGCCCAGTGCCACTCCCTCAGTCAGTCAATGCAAGTGATTCACCACCGCTTCACTCATTTTTCTTTATATTGTACTGCATATAATTCCACCACAATATACCCCTGACACACAGCACAGCTCTTAATATGATGTACATACAGTGGAGACAATCAGGAAAACACCAGCTGGAAAAACAGTGTGTTGAAAATGTATTTAAATATAAATATGTCTGCAGAGAATTCATTCATTCATTTATTTTCTGAACCGCTTAATACCTAATTAGGGTTGCAGGGAGGCTGTTGCCCATCTCAGCCGACTCCAGGCGAGGGTGGGGTACACCCTGGACAACTCGCCAGGCCATTGCAGGGCCAACACTCACACAACCATTCATACTCACACTCGCACCTATGGGTGATTTGGAATTTCCAGTTAACCTACCGTGCATGTTTTTGGACTGTGGGAGAAAACCGGATTTCCCGGAGGAAACCCACACAAGCAAGAGAAGAACTTGCAAACTCCACACAGAAACGCCCGAGCTGAGACTCAAACCCAGGACCTTCTTGTTGTGAGGCGGACATACTAACCTCTACACCACTGTGCCGTCTGGCATAGAATTCATTTCATATTACGGTAAATGAGAATAATACAGTAAAACCTCCGCTGACGAACGCTTAAGCTCACAAACTTTTCGCCTCAAGAACATTAAATTTGCGAGCATATAGTCTCTGCTGACGAACTAGTTTTTGGCGGACGAATCAAACCACGCGGTCGAACAGCGCCACGGTGGCGGCCACGAGAAGCTGACGCACGCTCACGGCGTCACAGTTCGTCACCCCCTTTCTTTGAGTGCGGAAGTGGTTTGTGTTTGATAGACATTTTGGACCATATTGAGTGTACTTTTGCTATTATGGGACCGAAAAAGACCCCACCACAGGCGGAGATCATTGAAAAACACGAACGAGGTGTGCGTTTGTGTGACTTAGCGTCCCAGTACCAGTACGCTAAGTCTACCATTGCTCCCATCCTTAAGAACAAGGAAGCTATTAAGGGTGCGTGTGTGGCTAAGGGTGTTTCCAAACAGTAGGCGTTTCCAAACACTCCTTCCAAACAGTAAGTCCCTCCCTCCCTCCTCCTCCCACTCTTCCATCAAGCCATCAACTATCATCACAAAGGTAAATAAAACGACTTTATTATACAGTACAGTTTATTTCTTTAATTACAATACAATAGCACATTTATTATACATAAAATAAGGTATATTTTTGTGTAGTTTTAAGGCTTATTTAGTAGAAAATTATGTTTTATGGGGACCTGGGAACGGATTATTCTCATTTTAATGGTTTCTTATGGGAAATAAATGTTCGGAAGACGAACTTTTCGCCTTACACACACTTTCTGGGAACCAATTATGTTCGTGAGCAGAGGTATCACTGTATTTACAAATACTTTGAGGTAAAAAAGTGGAATTTACAAATGGAATAGAAAAGAATTTTAATTTTACAACAATGGGTTATTAGACTAACATGTCCAACAGAGGGCGTCAGAGTGATTAGCACATCTGCCTCAAAGTAAAGGGGTCCTGGGTTCGAGTCCCGGGCTCAGGCGTTTCTGTGTGGAGTATGCATGTGCGTGTGGGGACCTTTGCTTATTGTCAACCAGAAAGGTACGTAGTGTAAACAAATACAGTACATAAATAAGTTAATTATTGTGTATTATTATTTTACTCTTTTGTACATTAATATACATTGTATATTGTATATTAATACGTATGTATATGGTATTGTATATGTATCATAAATACACCTCGTTTTCAAAGTATATACAACTGTATTGATGGAAGTCGATGTTCATCTGAACGAATTAATCAAGTTTTAACTATTTCTTTTGGGAAATATCGTTTCACTCTTTGAACAAATCGTTACTTGACCACATTTTTGGAACGAATTGTGTTTGACCACCGAGGGTCCACTGTATAATCTCCAACATTACCAAGTTCAAATATCCATTAATGCAGTCTATCTTCACTAAAGTGATTGTTTATGAAAGGGCTCTATGCCCATGTCATTGTAAAAACAATAGAAATAGCCACTTATTTTGCTTATTTTCAGTCCACTTTTTTGATTGCTCGGGGTTTGCGTCTGAATTGGTATCAGAATACTCCACCTAGTTATAGAATCCCAGGCGGATTCCCTGAATCATACAGTGGAAGCCCAATGAGAAGCCTCAAACCAGACATGACTCAGTGTTAACAGAACTGTTTTGTTGAGAGGAGGAGTCTAGTATGATTACATCGATTGGTCAAGAGCTGGATTTATTTGCGTAATGTATGGATTTGAGGAAGTTTCGATTGCGGACATTCAGAAACTGGTTCTGGAAGAATTTTTATTTTAGCAAAAGTAGCATTTCCTGATTAGTGAAATACAACGTGATGTAACTCGGTCAGTTTTCATTCTATATTTCCTTCACATATTATACCTTATATTAAAGCATATTAAATTCTCTTTTTAAATATATGAAGAGCTCAGTATGTCCGATTTCGAAATCCATATTATGCTTTCCGTAAATTGGAGGGTCGTCGTAAAATGTAGTAGCTACTGCTTATAAAGTTACATGTGCATAAAGAATTACAGGGATCCCTTACTTTCCGTGGTTAATTGGGTCCGAGATCTCCCCACGACCACTGATTTTTATGAAGCAGGATCGACCCCCTTGACTGACATGTATATGTGTATATAATATCAATAAATACATATTCAACACTTTAAATGCTTATACCAACAATTAAACATTCAAAAATAATGCATAAGATGTAAATAAAATATAAGTACACACATACACATGCGCAACTCACATAAAAATGTAAGTATTTTTGATTGGAGGTTTTGGGTTGTTTTTTGTTTTTCTTTTTTTGGGGTTTTTTGCATAATTGGCCTTGTTTTGCGGTACTTTCTTTAACTTTCCCCCCATTCTTCCTTAATTTCTTTATTTTTTAATTTGATTAATTAAAAAAAAAAAAAAAAAAAACGCGATGAACTGAAGCCGCATGAATTGAAGCGCGAAGTAGCGGGGCATCCCTGTTCTACCAAAATAGTGTTCAGACCAAAGGCATGCCTGCAGAATTATTTTCTATACATTATGTGCAAATGTTTGCTTAGAATTTGGGTGTGGGGTAAAGTTTGCCTAAAACTTTATTAGATCTGACTTGTGCGCGAGATCCTTGTATTTATGAGGGCTGGTCAAGACACAAGTGCTTGTTCTGGCTGTAGTAGTAAATAGTGCAATGGTTGATGGACGCTACTCATATTTTCTATGTTTTATAATAAATTTCCCGCATCTAACTATTTATTTTTAAACATTTGTCATTTAATGCAGAGTTGCATCACAGGGAATATTTTATATAAATAATATATATTTTTAAGACTTAAATAAATGCTTTTTATATACAAAACATGTCAGACTGGAATATTAGAAATGTGGGATATTCAGTAGTGTTGAAAATATCAGTTGGATATCACTTACGTGATTTTGGTTGAAATGATATTTCTCCATGGCAAATAATTTATTATCGGGTGTAGTAGAGTCATAGAATCCAACAGAACCAACAGTTCTGACCTGCATGCTGCTGATTCTGTGTAATTGAATCAGTAAACTTGCTATAGAACATTTCTCTCAAAAATTCTGTGGAAAATGTGTCGTTCCAGACATTGTTCAGAAGAACAGCGGACCTTGATTTAAAAGTTGATTGAAGAAGGAAAAACATATGAAGTACAGAAAACGAGAGGCTTCCCAGCTAGAATGATCCCAAATGCTTTAAAATGACAATAAACACCCAGAAAACGTGGAAGAAAGTGAAAAGCTACCATTCGAATGTATGGAAGAAGAACCAAAATGACAAGGACTCAACAGTCCGCTCCAGGAAGATGAAAGAAGGTCTAAAGGTACCTGCGAGTCCTGTTACAATTAGAAGACGCCTACGTGAAGCCGAGCCATCGGCAAGAAGCCCGCCAAAGTCCCATTGTGGGACAAAAGGCGTGCTGGAGAGGTTGCAATCTGCCAAACCGCACGTTGACAGGCCTGAAGAGAAACAGAGAAACATTTTTTGGACTGATGAAAGTAAGATTGTTCTTTTTGGGTCGAGTGGCCGGAGGCAGTTTGTCAGACGCCCCTCAAATTCTGAATTCAGGTCACATGGTGAAGCCTGGAGGTGCAAGCATCATGATATGGGGATGTTCCTCGGACTACAGGGGGCCGGTGGCGTAGTGTTTAGAGTGCTGCGCTCATGATCGGGAGGTTTTGTGTTCAAATCCCTGTTAGACCCTCACTGTGCTAAGACCCCTGGGCAAGGTCTTAACGACAAGTGTGCCTCTGTTCACCCAGCAGTATAAATGGGTACCACTAAAAATGTACTGGGAAGATAACCAGCGATGGACTAGCATCCCATCCGGGAGGAGTTGTACTCCTAGTCACTTCACGCTACAGAAACCAGGGACAAGTACCGGCCTTATGAGCCACTATGGCGCGGCTGTAAAAAGCCCAATGGACTGTACCTACCTCAGACTACAGTGTCAGGCCTATTTATCGCATCCCATGGATCACAGATCAGTTTGAATACATCAGAACACTTGAAGAGGTCATGCTGCCTTAGGCTACTGAAGAGGAAATGTCCTTGAAATGGTTGTTCAACAAGACAACGACCCAAAACACACCAGTAAACGGGCAACATTTTGGCTCCAGACCAACAAGATTGAGGTTATGGGGCGGCGGCCTGATCCGTGGAGCTTAATCCAATTGAAAACTTGTGGGTGACATCAGAAATGCAGATTCTGAGGCAAAACCAAGAAATACAGAAGAACTGTGGCATGTAGTTCAATGATCCTGGGCTGGAATTCCCGGTGCCAGAAGTTGGACAGATGTGCAGCAGTTCTCAGAAACACTGGTTATACAACAGTGATTCAAAGGAGAACATAATGCTGAAGCATTTTTCAGTTTATACACTGAATGTTTGAGTTTGTAAAGAATAAAGCAGACACTGTTATTTTTTCAAGTCTACTCTTCACTTTTCTTCAATTTCTGTAAAGGAATAACACACATTTGATAATTTTTTTCTTCGTGTTTTGCTTTGGAATAGAATGTGTTGTGTTTCCAATGCACTTCCGTCGATAGAAATAAAAAGTATTATGAGGAGTTTGAGCTTTATTCACTTTTTAAAAACAAGTCCTTTTTTAATTAAATACATTCTTTTGTGTGTGTGTGTGTGAATGTTCTGATGAAGTCATTTATCTTTCACAGACAGCATCGAGGATGATTTTGAACTCTCCACTGTGTGCCATCGGCCCGAGGGTCTGGACAAACTGCAAGAGCAAACCAAGTTCACCAAGAAAGAGCTGCAAGTTCTCTACAGAGGTTTTAAAAATGTAAGGTTCTTCTACATATTCATGTTTTCATTATTTCGTAAAATCTCTATTTTACCCTGGTGGCAGGGTGGAGATGTCCTGCACCACAGCAAAATGGTCCTGGGGGTTTGAGTCCAGGTCTCAACGGAAGAGTTTTTTGATGGAGTTTACATATTCTCCGAATGCTTACACGGGTTTCATTTACAGCACAAGAGAATCAAGTTTCCTTCCATGATTACCTTGTACATGGCTTGGGACTTGCATCCTTCATAAACAAAAATCTGCCCCATTAAAAGGACCAGGTGATGGGAAAAGCGAAAAATTAGACTGGCCAGAGGAACCCATTTTGAACTCTGCTTGCAGTGAATATAGACCTCTTTGCCTTTTTTTTTTTTTTTTCTTTTTGAGATTTCTTGATGTCATCATGCGTTTGATGGATAACATTTGAAGGAGTCAATGATCATTCTTGCCACTAGATCGTTGTTTTCACTCTCTGCCATTCTGGAGCTTTGTTGTCATACGTGTCTCCTACTTGGCCTTTTTTCTTATGAACTGCTATCTTTGAAATTTTGAGAAGGGAAGCTGGTGCCCCCTGTATCGAACCATTCTTCTTCTTTTCCTTTCGGCTGTTCCCTTTCAGGGGTCGCAACAGCGAATCATCTGCCTCCATCTTCATGGAAGTCATATTAATGATTCCCATGTTTGATTTGGCATAGGTTTTAACGTTGGATGCCCTTCCTGACACAACCCTTTAGCGAGGGGCAGAAACACGCTGACAGCTATCAAGAGCGTAGGCTGGTTTGACCGTGGGGGGGGGGGGGGTGGGGTGGGGTGCACATCTCGGCTGACCGAAACTCAAGTCCCAGAGGCAAAAGACCTAAGCCTCATCAGTTGATTTTCTGTAACCGCTTAATCCTAACTAGGGTCACGGGGAGGCTGGCGCCCATCCCAGCCAACTTTGGGCGAGGGCAGAGTACACCCTGGACAGCTCACCAGGCCATCGCAGGGCAGAAACACACCGACGGCTTTGCAGCCTACTCTTGTCGAAAGTCAGCAATGGTTCTTTTACATGCCTCACACCATAGACAGTGAGAGACATGGCCGACCTTTGATATCCCAGTTAGCTGCACTGGGGCAAAAAAAAGCGATTGTGGCTTAAATTTTATATCATAAATAAGCCATTGCACACACAGCGGTTTTGTTTTATGTGCTTGTCGTATAAGTTATCGACCCGAAAGCCGCCATTGCTAAGTGCCTGACTTGACTACACAAAGTTACCGTGCCGTCACTGGGTTGGTACAAAGTACCACATGAAATATAGCGCATGCATATCACAGCATATTATATGATATAAACAACATGGAATCTCACGCCAACAACACGCAGAAGACGATTCATCTATTACTCTCAGAAGACGAATCAAATATTATAGTTCAACCAAAAACAGTCTCAAATATATTTCAAATTACATCTGCAAGTACATGTGCGAAATACATTTACAAATTGAGCGAAAGGCACAAACAAATATAAATACATATTTACAGCACAAAGACATACTATTAATTTTATAAAAGTACTGAGCATTAGGCTGCAGATCCAGGCTGGATGGCTTATGATTATTTTCGCCATTCATTCTCTGTGCGTCAATGTTTGTGTTCTAACACATGTGCAGGAACCGGAGGCGGGACTAACAAACTGTGCTTTATTCCCACACTCGCACTTTGTTTGATTGACAGTGCTCAGCTATTATTGCTTACTGATAATATGTGAGGTATGCGAAAGTAAGTACGTACGTACGTACTTGTCATTGATTGTAGATTGGTCAGCTCGTGCTTGCACATGCGCAGTGCTCGTTACACGTTATTGTCCGGTTTACTTCCTGACTGTAGTCATGCGGAACTTATCTCCGACTTTATTTATTACTTCCTGACTCTAGTCATGCGGAACTTATCTCCGACTTTCTCTTCAATAACAGTCATTAAGTTTATTTATAAGATTGTGAATACACATAATTTCTTGTCCACCGGATCTCAACTCATGCCGGACATGGCCGGCCTTTGATAACCCAATTAGCTGCACTAGGGGGACAGTCACAATCTAGGGTTGGAGGATCAGCAATCCAGCACCTTTGACCACCAGGCCACCACTGCCCTCCAGAATTTAACCATTATTATTTTTTTATTTTTTTTATTATTATTATTATTATTATTATTATTATTATTATTATTATTATTATTATTATTAATTTATTTATTATTTTTTTTTTTTTTAATTCCCTTTGTAACCATGTTGGCATGATGATTAGATATCGCTATTTCTTTGGAAGAAATTCATTCTTAAAGCTTCACTTCTGCTCCTTTCTTGCATTCACAAATGTTTTCTTCTCTGGGATTTGCATTAAGCTATGAACAGCAGGTGCAAACACTAAAGAACACTTCAAATCACTATTTCCCTTTTTTGCTTTTTTTTTCCTGATTCATAATATGATGCCAGATGGAAAAATATATGTAGGTGCACTTCAATATGGTTACGTGACCAGGTGTTGCCCCTGGTTACAACAGCACATTCCTATAGCGGAAGCCACACAAACAGTTCAACATACCAGATGATGCTGGATGATGCAGCACCTCCCTCTAAATCAGTAGTTCTTAACCTTGTTGGCGGTACTGAACCTCACCAGTTTCATATGCTCCGAACCCCTCTTTATTCAACATTAAAATATGACTTTTTTTTTCAAAATCAAGATACAGATATATGTTTTTACTGGGGCACCAAAATGAACAGTGCATTAACCTCACTGTGCTCAAAGAACAAAACCAATACAATGCATGAACTCCCTCTATCAAAACTACTTACATTTTTATGTGAGGTACGCATCTGAGTGCGTGTGCGTGTCTGTATGTGAGTGTATTTATGTTTTATTTTCATCGTATGCATTATTTTTGAATGTTTAATTGTTATTATAATCATTATAAAACACACTAAAAAAAGTGAATTCACAATTCAAGCAATCATGTCGGTGACGTGTGTGCGGAGGAGAAAAAAAAAGATGTGTACACATCATCTGCAACCAATCAGCAGGAGGGAGAAACAAAAGCTCTCAGCCATTTCCTAAATTTGAATCACGTGCCAATAACTTCCGGGTTCGCCGCTAATCCGTGAGTATTATAATAATAACAATTTAACTGTAACTAACGGTGTCAAAGCAGACGAAGTTAACAGGATTTGTAAAAGATCAAAAAACTGACCAAAGTGACGCTGGACTAAGTAGCACTAATGTCAGATATTATAAAGATTATGAAAAGAATCGATGTCCAAAGAGGACTTTTCAGGACCAATGACTCCACCCACTCTTTGCAATAGGCCTGAGCACAATTTTACATTTCAAACACCAAAGACATTGGTTAAATTAAAGTAAATATGACTTATTAAACATTTTAATTTTGATCAGCAGAATAATAAATAAAGAGTTGTATATGATAGAGAATTGGTTTACATGTTTGTTTCTTATTCAGTCATAATAGCTATTTTACACCAAACATATAGACAGGTGAACAAGAGAATTAAAAAATAATAATAATAATAACAGATTATCACATAATTAATCCTTCCAGAAAAGGTGGGGTCCAGTAAAATTCTTAGGGGTCTTGCAGATTTTTTCTTCTGCCCCCCCCCCACAACATCCGGCTGGTGGAAAATTTTCTTAATTTCATGCCCTGCACATACACAGGGATCCCTCGCTACTTTGCGCTTCAATTCATGCGGGTTCAGTGCATCGCGTTTTTTTGTTTGTTTGTTTGTTTTGTTTTAATATTCATCTAATTAAAAAATAAGGAAATTAAGGAAGAATAGGTGGGAAAGTTAAGGAAAATGCCACAAAACAAGGCTAATTATGCAAAAAAAAACAAACAAACAAACAAACAAACAACAAAAAAAACCCAACCCAAAACCACCCATCAAAACTACTTCCATTTTTATGTGAGGTGCGCATCTGTAAATGTTTAATTTTTGACTGTTTAATTGTGATTACCGTATTCGACGTAATAAGCATCCTGCTCCAATAGGTGCCCCCCAGCCCCGTGTGTTTTTGCTCTTACATCTAATAACCGCCCATGTGTACTTGGAGGAAAATGGTAGATCAAACGTACCAATTTTATTGGATCAGTCTCTGTAATGGTAAAATGAGGCATTCGCTGCCTGTGTAAAGTGAGTTTACACCGTATTCCAAGACCCCCTGCCCCTGTGGAATGTCTATAATGTTCATCAGTAACAACAAATTTGATCGTTCCACAGTGCTTTAAAAAAACAGGAAAATATTTTGCTGTGTTCTCTTGGTAAATGTCCAACAACCGATGAACCATTAGAAACTGCTACAGCAAAACTATGGGATGCTCTGAATGAATGGAGCGATGAGCCGGATATGGACCTATCAGAAAGTGATGACGAGTATTTTTCGCCCGACTCTCCTGCTCACTAACTTCATACATTTAAGGACGTTCCTGGACATGTGCTTTTGTTTATGTTCATGTTGATTGGTTCAACTTATTACCATATTAAAAATTTTAAATAATTTTCATTATGTTACAAAACATCACTTCATGTATCAGCTCTGTTCGTCGGCATATTTATTTTTAGTTTACTAAGACTGTCATCTTTGTTTTCGAAATCCCCACATAGTTCACTTGAACTGAACAAATCAGAAAACCATGAAGACAGCAGGGATTAGTTATAATCAGCAGTCCTGGCTTGTAAATAACCGTTCCAATCAGAACAAGATGGAACACCACAGAACTCCCAGGCATTACGCCAACTTGCTGTCTGAAATGTACAATGATTCATGGTCCATTTTGTGTTCTAGGAATGTCCCAGTGGCGTTGTGAATGAGGACACCTTTAAGGTAATCTACTCCCAGTTCTTCCCACAAGGGGGTGAGTCAGCACAAATTATTCACATCCTCCCACTGACATCCTTGTCTCGTTTTCATCTCCAAGTACTCCTTCCTTTCTCCGTCGTATTTGTCAATGTGATTCATTACCCAACTAAGGTGAGCTCTCTGCAGAGTGACAGTTTTATTGATGTTTGTGTTCTGTTTCTCCATAGATTCAAGTATGTATGCACATTTCCTTTTCGAGGCATTTGACACTAACAAGAATGGATCGGTTAGTTTTGAGGTCAGTACTATTCAGTCGTTGCTCTCGGTCTGTGGTTCTCAAACCCAGTTCTGCTGTGTCCATGCTCTGACTTTATTAAAATCAGTTCAGTGAAGGTTTCATGATGAACAGTTGATTTGTGCAGGGTGTGTAAGAGCACTTCATGCTCTTTGTGATCAGACGTAAAAGCCAAGATGAATCAGAATTTCTGCAGTTGTCCTGTTGCTCTTTACAGGACTTTGTCATTGGCCTGTCCATCATCCTCAGGGGGACAATAATTGATCGGCTCAACTGGGCGTTCAATCTCTACGATCTCAATAAAGATGGCTGTATCACCAAAGAGGTAAAACTATTATTCATAATTGAGGAGGATAACACACTGATGATGAATGAAACTCATTTTAAAGTCTCTCTGACTTCCAGGAAATGTTAGACATCATGAAGTCAATCTATGACATGATGGGGAAATATACGTATCCATGCATGCAAGAGGACGCCCCAAAAGAGCACGTGGAGAGCTTCTTTCAGGTGCGTAACACAGAACATGAGATCATGAAACTATAATCATCTCGAATCTATATCTACCTATCCATCTCTGACTTGTTTATAGGTTGACATATTAATGTTTTTGTGTTAAACCCAAATCACTTAGTGTTGTTTTTTTTTTTTTAACATTTTCCCATGGATAGGATTTTAATCTGATCCCACCCCCTTTTCAGAAAATGGACCGCAACAATGATGGCGTGGTCACCATTGATGAGTTTATTGAGTCTTGCCAAAAGGTTTGTGATTACACCAAAACAAAATATTGTATAATGTCCTGAGGTAATCTGGCAAGGGAGCACCCTTCCTTCAACAGCTGTTGGCTGCAATGGGCTACAGCTTCTCCATAACCGTAATAAATGATTCAAAGAAAATAAACACATTCGATGGCTTAGTGTATCTGATAAACTGTATGGGGATCCCTCACTTTCCACGGTTAATGGGGACCGAGACCCCCCATGCGACCACTGATTTCCGCGAAGTAGGATAGACCCTCCTGACTAACGTATACGAACATGTATATGTGTATATAATATCAATAAATACATATTCAACAGTATAAATGCTTATAATAACAATTAAATATTAAAAAAATAATGCATAAGATGTAAATAAAATATAAATACACACACACACACACACACACACACACACACACACACACACACACACATACACACACACACACATACAGATGCACACCTCACATAAAAATATAAGTAGTTTTGTTGGGGGGTTTGGGGTTGTATTTTTTTTTTTTTTTTTTTTTTTGCATAATTGGCCTTGTTCTGCAGCATTTCCCTTAACTTTTTCCCTATTTTTTCTTAATTTCGTTATTTTTAAAAATTTTTCGATGAATATTTTTGAAAAGCCCGCGATGTACTGAAGCAGCAGAAACTGAAGCACGAAGTAGGGAGGGATCACTGTATACCAGTGCTTCGCAATTATTTTCTGATGCACCCCCAGGAAGAGGAAAACATTTCACGCTACCCCCACGCAATATAAATAGTGTTATTTCTCTAAAAATTGTTATAAGTAATCCTCTGCATAACACTCTATCCTTATTATCATTATGGAATACAAAAAAAAAAAAATCAAGAAATATAGATCAACTCCCAACAAAGAATAACTTTATTAACAATTTTTTAGTCTTTAAACAAAAAGACTTAAAGTGCATCAATTTGCCTGAAATTAAAAAAATATCTTTCTGTAAACTGTAAACATTTTTTGACAAATAATTTGAACCATTTGATACTGAAAAATAAAATTAAATGTCTGTCTTCCTTTCGGCTTTTTCCCTTTTACTCAGGAGTCGCCACAGCGAATCATCTGATTCGCATGTTTGATTTGGCAGAGGTTTTTACGTCGGATGCCCTTCCTGTCATAACCCTTTTAGCAAGGGACAGAAACACGCTGACGGCTTTGCAGCTACTCTTTACGAAAGTCAGCAATGGTTCTTTTACATGAACCTCTCACCATAGACAGTGAGAGACATGGCCCGCCTTTGATAACCCAGTTAGCTGCACTGGGGGGAGACAGTGACAACCTTGTGGAGAGTGGGACTCGAACCCCCAACCTTTTTGGATCAGTGATCCAGCGCCCTATACCACTAGACCACCACTGCCCCGAAAAATAAAATTAAATAAAATTAATAAATAATAATAAACTCAAATTGATCAGCAACATTAGCTCAGGAGCACAATACATAAAATGCTTTAATCTACAAAGCAAAAATTCATAAAACAATTTGTATTATTTTTGTTTTTTGGGGTTTTTTTTGGTCAAAATGATAAAGTCCAGATTAATGGTACAATGAGCACATTTCGCATTGTACAGCTTTTTGAAGCCGGGTTTAAAGCACGATACTGAACTCTCAGCTCCTGCTCAATGCTGATCTGGGACCTGGACTTATTTTCGCAGCAGTGACGTCATCCAGCATGATCGAGACCGTGTCTGCTCAGATCCTCTGCTCTGCTGTGGGGTTTTCTGCACTGAGCAGTTTGGTTCTCCACCTCCACTCCATCTGATGCTAGCAGAGCTCACTGGTTTGCTGGAGTAGAATTCACAAAGCGGAATGGTCGTTGGCAGTATTCAGCACGTTTTCGCTGAAAAAATTCACGTGGCTCATCACGTGATCGGGGTGTGATGTCTTTAAGTGATGCCTGAATTTATTTAGGTTCATACTGTCCGCTGCCAATGATTTCAGACCCAATATACACAGCAGTCTCTCCTCGTTTCTCACCACAGCACAGTGAGGCCGAGTGCTACATCCGCTTCATCATACATTCGCTTTATCATACTTCCTTGACAGCTTTCGGGAGACTTTAGTTTCTCTCATCGTCTCCATCTCTCGCCGCCTCTCTTTCCATCCCTGTTAAAAATTTCCATGGTGGGTTTATTAGCTTCACTTCTTATTTTACCTCTGGGCACACTCAGACAGTGAGAAAGCCACTGCCACCTGCTGCAGTGAATATGCAATTACACTTTATTCTAATACAGTACAGCAAAAAAAAGCATGTTCCCTGGGGTCACACACGTCACCCCCCCGGCATTGCACTGCCCCCCCCCCCGGGGGGGGGGTGCGCCCCACTAGTTGAGAACCACTGCTGTATACACAAATGCCAAAAGAAAAAAAAAAAACGCTGAATTTTCACAGAAAATAGTCCTACCGAATTTAAGTGTAATGTTACCAAACTAATCTCTCCATCCATTATCTATACAGCTTGTCTGTCAAGGTAATGGGGCAAGCCATTCCTGGTTGATTATGGGGGGGGGGGGGGGGGTTACATTCTGAACACAAAGGCAAAGAGCTATTCACATTCGCATCTACTGGCAGTTAAGTAGCCAGTTGAGCTACATGTGTTTGGGCTGTGGGAGGAAACAAGAGCATCCAGAGGAAACCCATGCAGGCATAGGGTGGGGAGGAAGCAAATTCCGCACATGAAGGAACTCCACACAGGAAGGTCCCAGTTAGCCACCAGGTTTAAACTAGCAAAACTTTTTTATCTAAAATCTAATCTAAAAAAAAAAATTGCTTAAATATAGCAGTGAGGCAGCACTAAGCCACCCTACCTAAAGAATTTATTAGAATTTTTGTTTATTGATGCAATACAAACAAAATATAAATAATGCAGTAAAAATTAGTGTCATTTCATGGTTAGTATTTTCTTTATACAAAGCTGAGAGTCGGCAGCTCTCCCTCTCTTTTCCTGTCTCGTTATCTTATCTACGCATATACACTATACAGTAAGCCCTTGACTCTTCGCGATTCAGCCCGCGCGACCCCGCATACTAGCGGATTGGTGACAAATCCGGAAGTAACTGGCACGTGATTCAAATTTAGCCAGTGGCTGAGAGCTTTTGTTTCTGCCTCCTGCTGATTGGTTGCAGATGATGTGTACACCTCTTCTTTTCTCCTTCGGTCCGTGTCCCTGTTAAGTGTAACATTACTTAAAAATTAGTGACCTCATCAGTGCACATGCGCCATTATTACACACCCGAAGGAGGTTATAGGTTATTATTAGATAGCCTGGTATATTATATTTGTGAATGGTAGAAATGAACCATTTAATAAACAAGATCTAACTCTCCACATCTCGAAGTGTGGACCTTTCTCTGTCATTTCTCTTGTTTCTCTTTATATTCTGCACCGGTTTCTTACAGGACGAGAACATCATGCAGTCCATGCAGCTGTTTGACAATGTCATTTAGAGCCACGCTCTGGTGGAGAGAAGAGTTCAAAAGCCGAAGAGAAGTGACCAAGATCTTCAAACTGGTCAAAGAAAAGCTACTTCCTCCACCACACCACACCCCCCGTTCCACCCAGCCAGAAGACCACCACCACCACCACCACCACCACCACCACCATCATCCGGTTTCTTTCTTTCTCCCAGAGACATAGTGGGAAATGATGCACCAGTGCTGGCTTCTAGATCTACTTCAATAACTTGTTTTTCTTACATTCCTGAAAGCATTAAGCATATTAGCTGGACTAAAGATGAAGCCAGCTTGACACATTTGACATGTAACGGGAAACTCGGAGGAACATAACGTGACAGTAGAATTGAAAAGAACTGGCCTAGCGACCTCTAGCTAGAAGTTATGGACAATGGTGGTGTTTTTTGTTTTGTTTTGTTTTTTTAAGAACTGACTGATTTTTCTTACCGCATGATGTCAAATAACCTACATTATGTAACGTACCTATTTACTGAGCTAGTCCAAAGCTTATCTGTTGTCAATGGTCATCCATATGTGCCTCGCTCGGACTGTGTGCTGTCGTGTGCTCCATTCAGGTTCCTCCATTAATCAGCCAATAGAAATAGAAACAGTCAAAGCCTGTACATTCCAGATGAGTCTTTAGAAAAAGTTTAAAAAAAAAAAAACAAAAAAAAAAGACTCTTTGATCCTGAAGTCCTTAGTGCTTAGCAATTTGGAGTATCTTTATGGTATGAGAGGTTGATTCATTCCTTTCACACCGTGAAATCTCTCATTTAAAATGGCCGAGTGGAGCCATGCTGCATTAATGCTAGCCTATGTTCTCACTGTGAATGTGCATACAATATGAATTATGAACTCATTACTGGCAGTAGTATCCACTACTGATAATTTAAATGTTTCTCTTCTCTTCTTTTCCATTTATCTTTTCATAAAAATAATATTTCAATGGATTTCACGCGGAATAAAAGACCAGTGCTCATAGGCAGCTAAACGGGGCGAGGGACCAGCAAGTGGAGTGTCCCTCCAACACCAAAGACACCCACCATGACGCATAAGAAAAAAAAAGATTTTTAATTTGGGGAGGGAATATGGTCAAATAAATACTTATAGCCGGACTCAGTTGAAGGGAAGAGTGTAGCAATGGTACCAAGTACCAGATATTTTTTACTAAAAGTAAAAAATAACCAAACATTTAGACAAAAGACAAACAAAAAAAGTTCAGGAAATGTATTCATTCAAAACATTTTCTCATTCCTAATTGGTGGAGAGCCATCAAATAATTATCGGTATTCTTCTATGAGCCAAATTATTGCATCATTGAGATCGGTTACCTGAATTATTGCATCACTGCCATCTGATAAGTTGACTTACTATTGCAAAATTGGCACGTGCGACATTGTAACATGACCACCTACTTAGAAAATATTTTGAATGAAAATAAAGCAATTATTGAATACGATTTTTGTATAATATGGAAAATTATTCGGTCTCGGAGGCTTTTGCAGATCGCAACCCCTTGACCGAATAGTTCTGTATATCATACTTCGCCACATTCAAAAATCGCTGATTATTCTGTGTTCATATTGAGTTTCATATTCTGTGTTAATATTCAGTCGATGTAACTTCATAGAGCGGTTCATGAAAAAAATTACTGATCAGCTTGTATAGTCACAGGACTATATTTTTGTTTTTCCATTTCATTGACACATCATCTGATTGGCTGACTGTGCAGGACACATACAACCGTATCAGGTGCATTTATATTGCATCCGAGACAGTTTGGTCGCGTACACACGGCCTACATTCAGCTACATATATAAATTCTGTTTGCTTAGATTAAAAATTTAAAGGGAAGCCTGGATTGTAAATGCAAAGGCGAGGCACTGTGCAATGAATTTGACCTGCTGTCAGTGAAAATGCAGGGTTGAGCGATTCTTTGTGACGTGCGAGTTTCATTTTCAGTGTTCAGGCGTTTTGAACATCACCACATTTACAAAGGCAACACCTCTACATGCTTGCTCCATTACAAAACAACAAAATGTAAGGGATGAGTGATACATGACATTGAGATTACAATGAAATATTTTGAGAAGTCTGGGGCTATTAAAATCCAATGGACTTAAATATTTAAGCAATAATTTTTTGATTAATGTCAGCCAGTATTGTCACTCAGCCATAGAAATTTAGCTTCCCATCAATGTAGATTCGTAAAATTTGTTTATGAAGATTCAATCAGCACAATTCATTTATACAGTTATGCAAATGTTCTCTTGAAATGCTACAAAGGATTGTGTGGTCGAGTAAAAATAATAAAAGGGTTTATGATCTCATCGGAACATTTTCTCCTCCTCAGAAGTCACTGGCCGATGTTGCAGCCCAGTCCTGTTAGTTTCTGCACTTTTTTTTTTTTTTTTTTTTTTTTTTTTTGGCATACAAGAACAGAAAGATTGCATGTGTAGAATGTGGCATCTTGGCAACAAATAATAATAGTAATAATAAAAACTGTTACACCTAATTAAATGTATTTTACCAACATCAGTTTTAACTGTGTCTACATCCTTGCAGAACAAAGGAAAATCATTAAAGATCTTTTTAAAAAAAAATAAAAATACTCTAAGCAATATATACAAAGAACTGATCAGATAAATACAGTGGAGCCTTGGTACTCGTACTTAATCCATTCCAGACAGCTGTTCGGATTCCAATTTGTTCGAATTCCGAATCTGCTTTTCCCATTACAAATAATGTAAATGGTCTTAATCCATTCCGTCGTCTTTTGAACAGAAGTTTATGGTGCCATAACTCATACCATAGGTCCGCAAATTAAGTGCATACAGTACACTATGTTATGGTCTGTGTTGTGAGAGACTCTGGTTTTGGTGGCTCTAACTCTGTCTCTCTGCGTGTTGGAGGGGGCGTGGCTGCCACTCGCGGGGTGGAGTGCTAAACACACACACACACCTGATTCTACTTAGCAATCACAGGGCTTCTATAAAAGTGACTTTGATTTCCCCGTGCTCTAGAGCCTTCCCTGTGAATAATAAAGCTCATCTGTTTTCATCACACTGACTCCTGCATTTTTGGGTCCGGCTGAATTTTTCTGGTGTCACAGAAGGGCGAGAAGATTCTATGACAGCTTCAGGTAAATCAGCCAATGGTGTTCTTTTTTTTTTTTCCTCTTGCTCGCGCTTTGCATGGATGACTCGTCTTCAAGATATTCCTTTCTTTTCTTGAAGAACATTTCTAACGTGGTTTGTTTCTCCCTTCTTTTCAAAACCTAACGGAAGTGGCTCATGACCTCATCGTTAAAGGTGTTCACAGTGCTGTTAGTGCTTTAGCTTATCTTTAGTGCTATAGCTTAGCTTTAGTGCTAGCTTTATCAGGGTGATACATAGTATCAACAACATCCGAACTTCCGGAAATTGTGCACTTTTCCTCTCGTTCAGTCTTGTTTTTTCTCGCGCATTTTTCAAGTTTGACTTCCGGTTTTTGTGCGATTTCTGAGACAAAAAAATCCCAGATGTTTTGTTGGAATTCTGATTTGTTCGAACTGTAAAGCGTTCGAATACAGAGGCTCCACTGTATATTGACTTTTTAATTTTACATTTTTATAAAAATTCTGTCCCCAGTATACTGGCCAAACATATGTTTAAATTGCCTTTGAGCAACCACACTGGTCCCCAGTCCACATGTACTGAACTATTTTTACCTCTTCCAATCCAAGGAGGTTACGTTTTCATAAGCATGGGTTTATGTGCTTGTCCTCTGTTACCACCTTCCTGTCTACAGTTTTTGACATTTCTATCTGAATTTTTATGAAGGGTAAGTGATCATCCAAGAACGATCCCAGTATATTTGTTAAGAATACACACACTGATGATGCCACAGAATACTATTAAAATAATTTAACACAAAATCCCCTCCCTTATACTGCATGCAATAAAAGAACAGAAAAGAAAACACTTTTTCTCTGTTAAAACCCAGAATATCACTTTGAGTGAAATTTGATAATTAGGATCAAATGCTTTGATATTAGACAAACTTTCAACTGGATCTCAACCAATTTCATGTTAACTTGGGAAATCCTAAGTGAGGAAGTACTGCAGGCCCAGTAGGGGGTGCCGCTTTATAATTACTAGTCCTTCTCAAAAAAATTAGCATATTGTGATAAAGTTAATTATTTTCTGTAATGTACTGATAAAAATTAAACTTTCATATATTTTAGCTTCATTGCACACCAACTGAAATATTTCAGGTCTTTCATTATTTTAATACTGATGATTTTGGCATACAGCTCATGAAAACCCAAAATTCCTATCTCAAAAAATTAGCATATCATGTTCAGGTAGTCTAAACAAGTTATTAACCTAATCATCTGAATCAACCAATTAACTCTAAACACCTGCAAAAGATTCCTGAGGCTTTTAAAAACTCCCAGCCTGGTTCATTACTCAAAACCGCAATCATGGGTAAGACTGCCGACCTGACTGCTGTCCAGAAGGCCATCATTGACACCCTCAAGCAAGAGGGTAAGACACAGAAAGAAATCTCTGAGCGAATAGGCTGTTCCCAGAGTGCTGTATCAAGCCACCTCAGTGGGACGTCTGTGGGAAGGAAAAAGTGTGGCAGAAAACGCTGCACAACCAGAAGAGGTGACCGGACCCTGAGGAAGATTGTGGAGAAGGGCCGATTCCAGACCTTGGGGGA
>CM045746.1:17934465-17949465 GCA_024760905.1 Plotosus lineatus
TCCCCAACTTCCAGTCCACAGACCGCTACCAGTCTGTGGATTATTTGATACCAGTCTGCAAACAAAATCTTTCATGGTACAAATTAGTGGGGTTTTTTTTTAAAGAGCTTCTGGATCTTATTTTGAAAAACTGACTGTTTCTAACCACATCTTTGTAAGGTGGGGTTTTCTGCGGTGAGAGCCACCAAAACAAGACTACGGAGTAGACGCCAAATGGTCCACGGAAACATTTTCATACATAAAACCGGTCCTTGGTGCAAAAATGGTTGGAAACCACTGTGTTCAACCACAACCAAATACACATGTGCAGCAGTTTGAAAAGAGGCTGGTAGCTAGCACTGGATGTCACAGAGGGAGCGTGAAGGGGCGTGTGCACACTTTCGCCCCTCTCTGGTCAGTGTTGGGCAGAGACCTGATGAGTGAGAATTTGATATGACTAAATTGGAGAACAAATGGGGAAAACATCCAAAGAATGTGAATAGCAATTTTATTAATCAAAGAGCTTTTTTCATACATTATAGTTTGCAAATAGGGAAAACAAAGTAAAATAATGTCTATAATTAACAATGTTGTTCCAACAAGAGATGGATGATGTCAATTTATAAATAAGCTGTAAATAAATTTCAAGTTTTTCTGGAGAAAACATTTCCATCACATTTAGAAACAGTGTGCAAACCTTGCACTGCATAATAAATCATTGTATTTCAACTATCAGAAAATCATATGACTGAATCATGTGACATGTGGATGGCAATAGAATTCATTTTGAACCGCCACACTGAATGACTTCCTGTTTAACACGCAACCTTCATTATCTCTGTTGAACTGAACCATCCGTCAAATACAGCAAACGGTCTGAAACGTTTCATTAATCACACCAACATTAAACACACATGAAATGCTTCCGAACGTTCTTACAGGTCAACCTCCCTTGGTGTGTTTGTAAAAGCAATAAAATATTTCACATATACATTGAGATCAATATAAAGTTTTGACCGGAATGGAGACAGAAAATGAAGAATTACTTGGCCACCTTGCGCAGCTCTGCAAGAACCCAAAGGGCAAAAGTAAGCAGCGCTACGGATCCGGATTGGTGTGTGGCTGCCAGCGACGTCGGCACGTACAGGAGCAAAGTGCTGATCCCAAGAGCCACCTAGGAAACAAATAGCAATTTAACATGAAGTGAAAACAAATCAGGATTAACTCTCAGTAGGGTTCACCGTAAGATGTCTTTGTTTCCTGTTTACAAATAAATAAATAAATACATTAGTGGTACCTTGTATAATGAATTTAATCCATGCCGAGGGTGAGCTCATAAACCAAAAAGTTCGTTAGACGAAAAAAATCATTCCCATAAGAAATAACAGAAGGCCAATTAATCCGTTCCAACCCCCTCCCAAACTCATATAACCGGCCACAAACACGTATATTTGACCTAATATATTAAAGATAAACATGTAAACACAATAAATATTTCATAATAATAATAAATGTACACTAACATTAACAATAATTAATAATAAAGCAAGAATAAATAAATCAACTAACCCTTCAATCCAATCATCAACTGTAACGAAGATGTCACACGAGCAGGCAAGAGGTAATGCGTAACAGAGGAGGAGGAGAATTTTGTGCGTGTGCATGCTATGAATGCCTGCGAGGAAAGGCACGTGGTCAGCTTCCACAAAGCCAGTGCTTCTTAAATAGTGGGGCGCGCCCCCTTTGGGGAGAGAGGCGTGATGCCCGGGGGGTGGGCTTTTTTTTTGCCATACTGAACTAGAATTAAGTGTAATTCTGCATCCACTGCAGTAGTTGGCAGTGGCGCTCTCATTGTCGTGCTATAGTGGAGGGAAAAAGCACCAAGCAAACGATATAAAGTTACACTATTAATTAAACACTATTAATAGTCACACGCAGAGTGCTGAGAGAGCGTGAAATTTTTTTTTTTTTTTTTTCCTCCCCTTCCTATCACAGAAAATAATTGAGAAGCACTGTGACAAGGCATTCTCGGCGCACGGAGGAATGCACGCGGAAGAATACAAGGCTAATCGGCCCGGAAAAGCCATTTCGAGGAGAGCTCGTAAAGTGAATTTTTGCTCATTAGACGGAGCAGATTTTTGCGGAGTTTGAAACTCGTATCAGGGGGAAAAAAAGTCAATTGTCAAACATTTCATTTTATGGGGCATGGGGCCAATGTTGTAGTGGTTAGGGTGCTGGGTTCATGATCAAAAGGTTGTATGTTCGAATCCCACCCCCACTGAGCTTAAAACCCCTGGGAAGGTCTTAATCAGAAGTGTGCTTCTGTTCACCCAGCAGTATAAATGGGTACCAGTTAAAAAAAAAAAAAAAAAAAAAAAACAGGGACTAACCCGCGATAGACTTGCATCCAATGTTCCCTCCAAGCTGCGTGCTCGTGCAATCACGAACTGCTTGCACATTCTCAGCGCCAAAAAAAAAAAAAAAAAAAATCTATGCAGCGCATAAATTAAAATTCAACAGAAACATATCAATTAATATCTAATTATTTAGACCAATAATATTGTTTTCTGTACCATTTTGCAATGTAACTCAGTGAGTGACAGCCAATGACCCCATGCTTATTCAGTTACACTGGTATATGGCTACAGCATGCACATCTGATGTTGCTCACAGTGGTCGTCAGTGTGCACAGGGAGCTTGTGTGTATGCCCAGACACATGAAAAATTAAAGGGAACATTGCTAGCGCCCCATCCAGGAGGAGTTGAACTCCTGGGAGCTTCACGCTACGGAAACCGGGAATAAGCACCGGCCTGATGAGCCACTAGGCTCGGGTGTAAAAAGCCCAAAACACTACCTTATTTTAGATTGCACAACTAGATGTTCTCCCTCTTCAAGTGCGAGACTTGTTGCACTGAGCATCAGGTGCTCTTGTTTGATTAGGTACATTACACATGGGGGGGTGCGCTTGTCTTCCTTTGGCACCTTTCGTATAGCGCCTGATATTCCAAGTTAGGTCCCCATCCAAGTACTAACCAACTGTGCTCGGCTTCTGACTCTGAAGGGTTTGTCTCTAAACTACAGTAACAATAATGTTAAAGTAAATGGGAAAAGACGACCAAATCAAAAACAATTAGTTACGTCTCCAAGCTGGCACACTGACAAGTTACATTACTGCCGTTTCGCCGAGTTCACTGGGTATTCTTCTTTGAGTGTGTTACTGTAGCCCTGTTTCCAAGAACCTGCCAACAGATGAGATGTTCTGACAGTTTGAGATGACGACATATCTTTCGCATTAACATTACATGACATGGGATGAAAAATGCAAATTGAAACATCATAAGAGGAGCGGGGAACAGCACGAGAACATCGCCAAATGAAAGAACGGACCATTCGCAATTTCATGAAAATCTCCTGATTGATGGATCGGTTGAAGGATTCTGTGCTCCCCTGACCTCACACTTAACTTTCTTCTGTGGCGCTATATCCAAAGCGAGGTGTACGCCACTACAGCCCATGAACGGTCAGAGTTTAAGGAAAGAATCCGCACGGGCTACAGCGAAATTGGGGAATTGATCCTGGAAAGCGATGAAGACGCCTGTGTGGCGAATAGAAAAGTCAGAAGCACCGTCATAATTCCACTTAATATCACGTAGTGGTCTAGTGGATAGGGCGCAGGATCGCTGATCCTAAGGTTGAGGGTTGGAGTCCCTCATAAGGTTGTCACTGCCCCCCCAGTACAGCTAACTGGGCTATCAAAGGTGGGCCATGTCTCTCACTGTCTATGGTGAAAGGCATGTAAAAGAACCATTGCTGACCTTTCGGAAAGAGTAGCTGCAAAGCTGTCAGCGTGTTTCTGTCCCTTGCTAAAGGGATATGACAGGAAGGGCATCCGACGTAAAAACCTCTGCCAAATGCCAAATCAAATGTGCGAATCAAACGATTCGCTGTGGCGACTCCCGAGAAAGGGAAAAAGCCGAAAGGAGAAGATCACATCATCATAGAAAACATTATAGCTGTCGAGACTGAAGTACTTCATTAGTGTGTTGTGTTATTTACATAAAGCTGCATAGAACTGTACGTGACCCCAGTATATAATTCAAGAGTAATTTTTAATATTTTCACAATGTCAATTAGAAAAGACCCCGCCCTTCTTCACGCCCACACACTTTAAAATGTTTAAAACATGAAAAAATGAGCTGCTCACCTGTGTGTAAGCCATGGCGGTCAAGCAGCTGATTGCAATCTTTGCCCTCCGAGGCAGCTGCATACGTCTGGAGAAGAGGAAGAGGCCGGTGATGGCTGCTACTGTACTGATGCCCTGCAGGACAATAAATAAAGTGTTTACCAAGCAACAGGAAAACCAGACTAGAGCAAGACAATTAGGATAGTTGAGCTTTATACCAACATGCAGCACTGCTGGAATGCGGTGCTTAGATTCCAAAATAATTGCATGAACATGTTTGAAATGGCGGCAGTGGTAGCCTGGTGGTAAAGGCGCTGGATTACCGATCCTAAGGTTGTGGGTTCAAGCCCCGCTCTCAACGGATTGTCACTGTCCCCTTAGTGCAGCTAACTGGGTCATTAAAGGCCGGCCATGTCTCTCGCTGTCTATGGTGTGAGGTTCATGTAAAAGAACCATTGCTGACTTTCGACACTAGTAGCTGCATAGCCGTCAGTGTGTTTGTGCCCTGCGATGGTCTGTAGAGCTGTCCAGGGTGTACTCTGCCCTCGCCCTGAGTCAGCTGAGATGGGTGCCAGCCTCTCTCTGACCCTAATTAGGATTAAGTGATTCAGAAAATGAATGTTTGAAATGGAAATTATGGAAAATAACAGATGAAAGAAACAGAAAAGCCAGTACAGTGGTACCTCACCTTAAGAAATTAATCCCCAGAGCCTTTTTCTTAACCTGGATTTTTCGTAAAGTGAACTGCATTTTACATGTAAAAAGGGTGATTCGTTCCAAGGCCCCCAATACTACCCCCTAAACCCTTTAAAAAATTATAAAAGACCTCCTTCTGCTTCAATATCGTACCGATGGTAGACGGGTTTGGCCATATTCCTTTGCGAGATCACTCAACCACATGCCACGAGCATGTTTCTTCTCATCTTCTCACTCGCAACGGAAATCACTCGTGTGTGTGTGCACGCGCATGTGTGTTGACCATGTCTTCTTAGCAGAGTTATAATCTTACAAAGGTTTATGGAAGGTTAAAAGCCCGAGTCAAAAAATAAAGCATGAAACAACAGTAACTCTGTCCTTTACATGAAAAGCATTATGGGAGATTCAGCTCCATAATAGCCAATGGGAGGTAGCTGCGTCTTCCCTCCTAGCCAATGGGAGGCCAATGGGGCGGGATGTTTGAACGTAATTGATGGGAGAGCAGCTCGTGCATTGTTTGAATGGCGTGTTTCGTACGGAGAACTTGTTTCGTATACAGAAACAAAAAAATTTGGACAATGGTTTTTCGTAACCTGGATTTTTCATTTGCTGGGACTATCGTAAGGTGAGGTAACACTGTATATATTATTATTATTATTATTATTATAATATTATACACTCTAGAGGCTTTTAATAATATAAATTATTTATATAAATGGTATAGAAAACAGCGCTGATCCTCATCTGCTTGATATGGGGTCAGTTGTTGGACAGCAGCCAAAGCAATGAGGTACATACACATCTCTCCCCCCAGGTCTTCCTATGGGGGGGGGGGCTCATGCCGAGGCATTCCCAGATCACCTGAGACACACTGCTCTCCAGCATGCTGTGTGTCAACCCCAGGGTTGCTTCCCAGTTGGCCGTCCCCAAACACCACACCAGGGAGACGTCCGGGAAACATTGATCCTTGAATTAAATACAGTAAAACCTCCGCTGACGAACGCTTAAGCTCACGAACTTTTCGCCTCAAGAACATTAAATTCGCAAGCATATAGTCTCTGCTGACGAACTAGTTTTCGGCGGACGAATCAAACCACGCGGTCGAACAGCGCCACGGTGGCGGCCACGAGAAGCTGACGCACGCTCACGGCGTCACAGTTAAATCACCCCCTTTCTTTGCGTGCGGGCGTGGTTAGTGTTTGCTAGACATTTTGGACCATATTGAGTGTACTTTTGCTATTATGGGACCGAAAAAGACCCCACCACAGGCGGAGATCATTGAAAAACACGAACGAGGTGTGCGTTTGTGTGACTCAGCGTCCCAGTACCAGTACGCTAAGTCTACCACCATCCTTAAGAACAAGGAAGCTATTAAGGGTGCGTGTGTGGCTAAGGGTGTTTCCAAACAGTAGGCGTTTCCAAACACTCCTTCCAAACAGTAAGTCCCTCCCTCTCTCCTCCTCCCACTCCATTCCATCAAGCCATCAACTACCATCACGAAGGTAAATAAAACGACTTTATTATACAGTACAGTTTATTTCTTTAATTACAATACAATAGCACATTTATTATACATAAAATAAGGTATATTTTTGTGTAGTTTTAAGGCTTATTTAGTAGAAAATTATGTTTTATGGTGACCTGGGAACGGATTATTCTCATTTTAATGGTTTCTTATGGGAAATAAATGTTCGGAAGACGAACTTTTCGCCTTACACACACTTTCTGGGAACCAATTATGTTCGTGAGCAGAGGTATCACTGTATTACCTTTGAGTCACTGAATACTGTTTACTGTGCTTGTTATGGTTCATTTTTGTGTTTTAATTTCCTCAAAGTTGCACCTAGGCTTTGGTTACTGTTGATCGAAACTGACTAACAGCTCAAACACTCTTAGATCCTCAAATATGCCATACGCGTCTTCTTTTATTGTAGTTTTATTTAATATTGTGAATTTGGTACGGTCAGTCTAACAATTTCCATTAGCTTTTGCTTACTGTTGGCTGATTTCATAACTAGAAATCCAATAAAGACACAGTGCAGTGCTCACCAGTACACGATGGTCAAACTGGACAGTGGTGGGATTCTCGAAAATGTTCTTGATTGTAGGGGAAAAGGCAAGAAGATCATCTGGGATCCAGTAGTCACCCATTTTGGGGAAAGAGTTATACACCAACCCGGCATCAAGGCCAGCGACAAAGGCTCCTGAGAAGAAACATCACGTCACATGCTTTCCGCTTTGAATTTTCGCATTATGAAAATGTTGTCAGCTATATTTGCAATATTATCAATTTCTATGGCTGGTAATCACATGGTTAAATTACACTGAAAATCAAATACAGGGTTCCTTCGCTCCTTCGGGCTTCAATTCATCACTTTTTTTTTTTTCCTTTTTTCTAAATATTCATCGAATTTAAAAAAAAATAAAATTTAAGGAAGAATAGGGGAAAAGTTAAGAAAAACGCCACAAAATGAGGCAATTATGCAAAAAAACAAAACAAAAAAAAACAACCCAAAACCCCCCCATCAAAACCACTTACATTTTTGTGAGGTGCGTGTCTGTATGTGTGTATTTATATTTTATTTACATCTTATGCATTATTATTGAATGTTTAATTGTTGTTATAAGCATTTATAGCATTGATTATGTATTTATTGATATTATATACACATACATGTACGTATACGTCAGTCGGGGGGGGGGTTTGATCCTACTTTGCGGAATTTGGCGGTCGTGGGGGATTTCGGTCCCAATTAACTGCAGAAAGTGAGGAATCCCTGTACCTCTATATCTCATCTGGTTTTTTTTTTTTGCTTTTGCAGAACTGGGCTGACTTCTTTCTAGCCCAGACTGCACAGGGTTTCTATTATCCATGCCTGCTCTTTGGAAAGTTGTCTACTTTAGTACAGATTTTAGTGCTCGTTTTTTTCAGGTCCTAACCTGAGAGAGCTGTAAGGAAGACCAACATCCCTGTGCCCTTGGCGAACCTTCTGAGCTGCACCATATGCCTGGTGTCAGGAAACTGTGAAAAGGAATTGGCTTTGTAATTATAATATTAGGCCAGAATCACTGGGCTTTAAATAAAACCATGTGCGTGTGTATGTGTGTATGCATACCCTATTCACAGGTAGCATTAGTGTGAGCCCTGTCCAGAGACTACCGCAGTAGAGGAGAAGAGCTGATCCGAGATGTGATGCCAGTCTGTACTGACTAACTCGGGGAACATCATATGATTCTGGCTTCTCCTCCAGTCCACTCTTTACCATGTACCAACCCAGAAGACCCTATAGGTAAACAAAAATATTCATCAAGTCAACAATGTGGTAAGAAAAGCAACAACTGACAACATGCAATACTTGCCTTTTCTACTGAGCCAAATAACCTAATAGTCAGTGTACTCAAAAAAAAAAAAAAGGTGTTCCAAAGTTCTTATTTCTGATTGGCTGAAGGAAGGACTAGTATGATTAATCACTATAAATGTTTTAATCAGTGTGGGGTTCATGTTCGTTTGCTTCATATCGACTTATATTCGTGTGTGTGTGTCTATTTTATATAATATATATATATATATATATATATATGTGTGGCGGCACGGTGGCGTAGTGGTTAGCACGTCCGCCTCACAGCAAGAAGGCCCGGGTTCGATTCCCGGCCTGGGCGTTTCTGTGTGGAGTTTGCATGTTCTCCCCGTGCTTGTGCGGGTTTCCTCCGGGTGCTCCGGTTTCCCCCGCAATCCAAAGACGTGCATTGTAGGTTAATTGGTCGTTCTAAATTGACCGTAGTTTCTCTCCTGCAGCGGCACTGGAACCCAGTCGTATCGGCACTTGCCTTTCCATTGGATCCTTCCGGTGGCGCCGAGACAGGGGGGGACTTGCTGCTTGGGTAACAGCCTGTCCCTCATTACTCCCTACCCAGGCTCTGTGCACTGGGGAGTATCACCAGTCGGGATACCAACCAGAGCGCAGCCATAGTCCTTCGGGACTGACGGAGGCCTACGATAGATATATATATATATATATATATACACACACACTCACAAACATATGTCATCCTGTGACTGACCCACAATTCATCTTCTCTCTTCTCTGAAAATCTAACACTTTAATGACTTTGTGAGGAATAAAACATTAACTTAAAAAGAAATGATTTTGCAATCATTATTTTTAAACAGCTCAAATGTACCACAAACAATTGAGACTACTTTGAATGCCGACGGAGGACTCCGTAACATCACAGGTCAGAAAATACATTTTATAATTACTTAAACACCTTAATCGCACAAACATTTTTTTTTTCTGACACAAAAGCAGCACAAGGGGCAGTGGTGGTTAGGTGGTAAAGGTGCTGGATCACTGATCCTAAGGTTGGGGGTTCAAGCCCCACACTCCATGGGTTGTCACTGTCCCCCCAGTGCAGCTACCTGGGTTATCAAAAGGCCAGCCATATCTCTCACTGTCTACAGTGAGAGATTCATATAAAAGAACCTATGCTGACTTTCGATAAGAGTAGCTACATATGTCAGTGTGTTTCTGCCCTGTAATGGCCTGGCAAGCTGTCCAGGGAGGGTGTACTCTTCCCTAGCCCAGAATCGGCTGAGATGGGCAAAACCCTCCCCGCAACCCTAATTAGGATTATTAAGCGGTTCAGAAAATGAATAAATGAAAAAGTAGCACAAGTGAAACAATTGTCTGGCAATTTCACAGTAAAATATTATTATTATTATTATTATTGGTGGTAGTAGTAGGTGTAGTATGTTTGGTTGTTCAAATAAACAAAAATATTTTTCTTCTCTGTACTATACCTGGAAAAAAACAAAGCCACACAGACCTAGGACACGAGTCTTCATTGACCGGTTGAAGTAGCCTTTTTTCCAGAAATACATGGTGGGCAGGATATAGGCCAAACCCACTAGCCTTCCCCACATACGATGCCCCCACTCCATGTAGAAAATGAACTTAAACTCAGTCAAGGTCATGTCATGATTCATTCTGTTGGGAAAAAAAAAAAAGAATATAAACTAAAACTGAACAGATTAAACCAACTTAACGTATTTTCCGGACTATAAGTCACTTTTTTTTCATACTTTTCTTAAGGTGCGACTTATACTCCAGAGCAACTTATGTGAAATTATTACACAATTTCACATGTTTATTTTTACACTCACAACCAAAGAGGGCACTCTAGGCTTGGGCACCAGTAGCTGCTCATCCTGTACCACTGAAGAAATGCCCCCCCCATCCAAAAAAAAAAAAAAAAAATCATATTCTGCAGACTACAAGCTGCAAGTAGTGAAATATGCAGCAGAAAATGGTAATTGAGCAGCAGAAAGAAAGTTTGGAGTGAAGGAGAAACTTGTGAGCAACTGGAAAAAAAGCAGAGATTACTGCAATGACGATAATTAAAAAAAAAAAAAAATGGCAGGCTAAAAGCTAGATGGCCACAGTTAGAGGAACGGGCTCGCACATGGGGGCTTGAGCAACGTGCCTCAGGGAGAGGCTTGTCAACAGTGCAGTTGCATCTCCACGTCCAGGTAGTTGTCAAGGAGATGAATATTAATGATTTTGCGTGAGGACTTTCTTGGTGTTACCGCTTCATGCAATGCAACCGCCTCTCTATCAGAGCGAGGACCACAACGTCACAAAAACTGCCTGCAGATTTCCAACCCAAGGTAGACAGTTTCCATGAGTTTGCGACTTATAGCCCAGTGCGACTTGTATATGTGTTTTTTTTTCTTCTTTATTATGCATTTTTTTGCCAATGCGACTTGTACTCCAGAGCGAAGTATAGTCCGGAAAATATGGTGTATTTTTTTTTTCACTGACATCCATTTTCATTTTTAATAATAATAAAGAGAAAAAAAGAAAAAAAAAAATCAGTCAAATACAATTTGCAAGAGAGAGCTTGTGATAGACTGCGATAGTGAGTGATAGAGAGAGGAGTGATGGAGAGAGAGATAAAGCGATAAAGGGTGATGGAGTGTGTGTGTGATGAATAGAGAGACAGATGGAGAGAGAGAGAGTGATGGAGAGAGCGTGATGGAGATATTTTATATAGTGTATAATATATATGTATAGGAGAGAGAGAGACATTATACATACATACACACAGACGCTCCCCGACTTACGTTTTTAATTGGTTCCGGACGGCCGAATGTAAGTTGAAAGTGAACACAAATTGTTACAGTGATGCTCATACTGAACTATACAACCATAAATACCATTACCGTATCTCATAAAATGCCCCTAAATCAATTATTATAAACATAACATTGTAAAATGATATCATATCAAATAATATCAACATTAATTTCAAATAAATTAAATTCAAGCAAAATAATTTAAAATTGATAAATTTCAATCAAATTCACTCATCAAATATCAAATACAGTATCAAATATAACCTTTAACATTCTCTATGATGCGATCTTTCTGCTTGTAAATGGTTCCGATGGTCAACGGTTGGTCACATGACAAGAAGCTGAGCCAACTCACTTTACATGAAGCTTAAAACAGCCAATCAACGCTTACAATATGTGAGGCGCTCAATATCGAAAGTAGTGCACTTGCTGAAAGTAGTTTACTTGCTTGAAACAAAGTGCGGGTTATACGGACTTCCGGTCTTTTAAATGCGCAAGGGTGCCGTTGAACTCGTTTAGTACTCAACCTGCACTGATGTGAATCACTGATATGAATCAGCAGAGCAGAGAGTTGTCTTTCTTGCGTTCTCATTCATTTTACAACACTCTTTGCTTAACTGAGTATGCATGGTAGATTGTGCCGATCTGAGCAGATAGTTAATTCATCTGTGTGTGTAGATATTAACTTATATATATATTAACTTATATTATTATAACTTATATAACTGAACTGGGAAGGAGGGGCATGTTTGTAAACAATGGACACAGCGTCATTACATCAGCGTACTATGTAGGTTTATCTAAACTCAAAATTTGACTTTTTTTTTGAAAAAAAAAAAAATAAACGTAAAAACAGCTGAAGGTAAGTCGGGGAGAGTCTGTGTATGTGTGTGTGTGTGTATATATATATATATATATATATATATATATATATAATATATACATACATTATATATAATGTATTTTTATATATATATATATATATATATATAATATATAGTGTGTGTATGTGTGTATATAAATATATATATATATATATATATATATATATATAAATATATATATATATATATATATATATATATATATATATATATATATAAATAAAACAGAGAGAGAGAGTGTATGTATGAGAGAGAGAGTGATGGAGCATGATAGAGTGAGACCCTCGGACTTACATTTTAAACTCGGGAAACTGTTGGTATTTCGAGAACTCGGCCTCCCACTCAGCTTGTGTCCGCGGCGGCTTCATCTCCTTCACCAAGTGCCAGTCAACCATGGAGAGACCCGACTCTGTCAGTCTGCAACAATAACAACAACAAAAAAAAAAATTCCCTCTTTGATTGAACTCAATTTTAAACACCGTTACATGCCCACCAGGTCTCGGTAATAAAGATCTTGATATTTTTACAAATTAATTCTCAGACCTTTTCTTTTGAAATAAACACAGCTTAAAGTTTGCGTCCTCATTTCAGGCTGGAAAGCAACAACACATGAACCGAGATGATTCTTTTCGATGCACACTGTGAATCAGAAGGAAGCATGATGCATCGTGTCTGTGCAACAAGTGCAAATCTTTTTCCACAAAGAAGGAAAGTGTGACCTTGAAGATGAGGTCAAGGTTATGGTAATTGAACTTGGACTGGAAGTTGTCCAGGAGCATCTCCGAACCGAACTGGGTGACGGTAGGCATATTATTTTCTCGTGATATCAAATGGAAACCATTTTTCACTAAGAAGGCTGCTGTGACCTTGAAAAATGAGCTCAAGGTCACGGCAATTGATCTTGAGCTGAAGCTTGTCTATATCGATGGGCGTATAAAAAGTGGGTGGTGCACAGCTATAAAAAAAAAATTCCCCAATCAGGCCTCCGCTTAATCATCAGTTCTTTCAGGGTCATTCAGCGTGCAGCACTGGTTTATGAAAACGCCAAAAAAAATTGCAATCTTGATCTGATCAGATATCAAACGGTTACATTTCTTTCACACTTGCTTCGTCTTCAAATCTTCAGCATTTTATTCACAGTTCATTTTCTTTCACCACAATTCTATATATAAAAAAAAAAAGACTAAGCCTCTCTGTGAATTTCTCCAGCAGCTGCCGCATCCTTCTTGACATCCTGGTTGCCCCTCTGCTGAAGCCCCTCCCTGAACGTCACTGTATGTTGGTGAACGACTTTCCGATTTGTAGTGAAGCAGTTCTGGATTGTTCATTCATTCTCTAAAATGCTTAATCCTAATTCGGGTCACGGGGAAGCTGGTGCACATTACAGCAGACTCTGGGTGAGGGCAAGGTACACCCTGGAACATCACAAGGCCGACACTCACATAACCATTCACACAAGCTAATTAGCTGAGCATGCATGATTTTTGAACTATGGAAAGAAACCCACACAAGCACGAGGAGAACATGTAAACTCCACACAGGAATGCCTGAACCTGGGAATCGAACTCAAGACCGTCTTGCTCTGAGGCGGACATGCTAAGCACTGCGCCACCGTGTCTTCTGCTACAACGGCTTAAAATGGCGGCACTAAGACCCAGCATAATGTCCTAACCAAAATATCTGGAGAATATATCAGGTTTTGGGCAGTGGTGGCCTGGTGGTAAAGGTGCTGGATCACAGATCCTAAGGTTTGGGGTTCAAGCCCCACTCTCAACGGGTTGTCACTGCCCCCGCAGTGCAGCGAACTAGGCCATCAAAGGCCAGCCATGTCTCTCACTGTCTATGGTGTGAGGATATAAAAGAACCATTGGTGACTTTCGACAATAGTAGCTGCATAGCCGTTAGAGTGTTTCCGCCCTGTGACGGCCTGGCAAGCTGTCCAGGGTGTACTCTACCCTCACCCGGAGTCGGCTGGGATGGGCACCAGCCTCCCCACGACCCTAATTAGAATCAAGCGGTTAAAATAATGAATGAATGAGTATATCAGGGTTTTTTTTTGTTTGTTTGTTTGTTTTTTAAAAACAACCACATTATCGTTGTCTGAAAATAATAATGGAAATCCAGTTCGTCAAAAGACAGACTTGCACTTTTACAACCTTAACTGCTTTCCAGCTGCTCTGAAAAATAGTGTTTGCGGTTGAAAGGCTTGTTAGACGGCCGAGATGATTACACAGGCCATTAACGACAGAACCTTTCTCACCTTGCAGAACATTTATTATTGTGATGCATGATGAAGCCATCAGTGCATATTTAAAAAGGTTTAGAGAAAGGTGTCCTCCCAGACAGCATATCAAGTCACTGATCCAAACAGAAAGGTCATTGGTTTGTCAATCCTTTCAAACAGGAAGTTTTGTGCTGTGAACTTTAATACTGGCGGATCAATGGTGGCCTGGTGGTAAGGTGCTGGATTACCGATCCTAATGTTCGAGGTTCAAACCCCACTGTCAACGGTCGTCACTGTCCCCCTTCCAGTGCAGCTAACTGGGTTATCAAAGGCGGACCATGTCTCTCACTGTCTATGATGTGAGGTTCATGTAAAAGAACCATTGCTGACTTTCAACAAAAGTCGCTGCACAGCCGTCAGCATGTTTCTGCCCTGCGATGGCCTGGCGAGCCGTCCAGGGTGTACTCTGCCCTCACCCAGAGTCGGCTGAGATGGTTGTCAGCCTCCCCGTGACCCTAATTAGGATTAAGCCATTCAGAAAATGAATTAATTAATTAATTCTGGTCAACTTTTCACAAAATAAAATAATTACATACTATATTTTTACCGCATATAAAAATTGTTGATTCCCCCCCTCAACATATTTACACAGCAGACACGACATCATCCGTAATACTGATTATTAAACAAATATAATTAAGAAAGGTGATAGATTTTAGCAAAATCAGAAGGATGATTTCTCAGTGATGAAATTTGAATTATTCTCCAAAACACAAGACACAGGGAGACTGAACCCTATCTCCGCCATGTCTAGAGGAAGGATAGGTACACCATGCATAGCTGGCAAGTTTCATCGCAGGGTCATGTTCACACCTGGGCAATTTGGAGCAGCCGTTC
>CM045746.1:17954465-18219465 GCA_024760905.1 Plotosus lineatus
TTGAATAATTATATTCATCTATGTGAAGATATTGATTTGGTTAAAAAATATAATTATTAATAATAACATATAATTAAAGGTAAATTGAGCATATTTGTAATTTTAGAGGTGTGTATCGACCTGGTATGCCTTCGCATTAATTGGTACCCAAGAAGTAGCTCTTAGTTTCATAAAGGTTGGTGACCCCTGGTGTAGGGGAAAAGCACTGAGCAAATGATATGAAATGCAGTAAACACTTTATAGTCGCATGCGGGAGCTTGTAAAGTGAATTTTTGCTCATTGGCTGGAGCAGTTTTTTTGTGGGTTCGAAGCTCGTGTCATGGAAAATTCATTATAAGGGACACTCGTTAGACGAGGTACCACTGTACTCACCTTATGAAAGTCCTAACAAACGAAAAATCCAGGTTACGAAACGTATTTACCTAAAATTTCCGTCTCTGGATACGAAACAAATTCACGTTACGAAACACGCCATCTCAAAATTCAAACAATGCATGAGTTGCTCTCCCATTGGCCATCTCCCAACATCCCGCCCCGCTGGCCTCACATTGGCTATCTTCCAACATCCCGCCCTGCTGGCCCCCCATTGGCTAGGAGGGAGAGTATCTCCATCATACCCATGACGTAGCTCCCTCCCATTGGCTATTATGGAGCTGCATCTCCATAATACCCTTGATGCTTTTCGACCCATTGTTCTTTCACGGAGTTCTAAGACGCATAAAGGACGGAGTTGTTTCATGAATTTTTCGAGTGTGCTCATTGCAATTTTTTTTTTTTTTGGCTCAGGCTTTTAACGTTGCATAAACATTTTGTAAGATTATAACTCTGCTAAGAAGACATGGTCAACATACGCGTGCACACACACACACACACACACACACACACACTTCGAAAGGTGAAAGTGATTCCTGGTGCAAGTGAAAAGAAGAAGCTTGTTCGTGGCATGTGGTTGAGTGATATCGCGAAGGAATATAGCCAAACCCGTCTACCATCGATACGATATTGAAGCAGAAGGAGGTCTTAAAAGGTATACTTTTATAAGGTTTAGGGGGTAGTATTGGGGGCCTTGGAACGAATCGGGCCTTTTACATGTAAAATGCGGCTCAACTTGCAAAAGGATCAGGTTACGAAACCACTTCTGGAACCGATTAATATCGTAAGGTGAGGTACCACTGTTCTATGTTTCAAGACAAAAATGTTTGGCTGTATATTAAAGCATTTTTCTCATACCCTTTCATACAGAAACATTTGTTTGACTCCTTAAATCTATTAATCAATGGATTTGTAAATGTTTAATAAAGAAAAATGTGTTATCATTGGCATGGTGATATTTTCTGGAAGGAGACGTTTATACAGCATTTGTTTATTAATTTTCTGGTGTCAGTATTAAATGTTTTCTGAAATGACAAAGTCTCCATAACAGATGAGTTTATGCTGGGCAATCCCTCGTTAAAGTTACGAGTAAATATATTGTGTAAATAAGGTGAGGCGGTTATTGCTGAAGTTACATGAGCTACAGTTCTGTTCATAGCCACTCAGGTTGTTTCTGTAGATCGGTTCTGGGACATATTTTCATCCATATATGAAACAGCAGAATTGATTCTGAGATCGCACATAAAATCAGTGCGTCCAAACATTAACATTAAAACAGAACCTAAATGGATGCTTACTGCCTTCAAACCAATGCATAATAACCAATACCCAATCAGGTTCTGTTTTAGAACAATGGACTGCCGAGCTGTCCAGGGTGTAGTCTGCCTTTGCTTCGAGTCGACCTGAATGGGCACTAGCCTCCCCGTGACCCTTAAGCAGTTCAGAAAGAATGAATTAATCTCACCACTGGTAAACAGTAACGTGTCAACCTTGGAAAGCATATAGTTGTTTGATTTAGTATTGATCCAAGTATAGCCATCACAATTCACAAGCTCTGCTCCCTCCATCTATGATTTTGTACCCAAGTAGCCGACATACTGATCTGGGCAATTACGCATCAGGACATGCGTGTACTGCTCTTATTCGCCATCACAAGTTGTGAAGACTTGACTGTAAAGAACTCTAAACTCTGGTGCAAGTCCACTTTTACCCATGTGGTATAGTGCGTCTTTCACCTATGTAATAAAGAATAATAATGTCAAAATAAATCCGCAAAGGTTTTGCTCAATTCTTGAAAGTTGGTAATGTACAGTAGTTTAACAAATTGGACAACATATTCGGTATTTTTTTTTATTGAGGAAAAACAATCCAATGTTATCTATCTGTTAGGAAAAGGTATATGAACCTCTAAGCTCAGAAGTGAATTTGAAAGTAATATTAGCAGCAAGGTGAGTCAAGTGTTTTTCAATCAAATGGATGAGGCTAAAAATCAGGAAAGTGTCACAATGTGTTGCACTATAGGGTGAAAAATTGCACACCTTGGATTTTTATGTGCCATAAAGTTTCATAAAGGTAAATACTTTTCTGATATGTTTGGAAAAAAATTCTTAATCTCAACACAAAAAAACAACAAAATATATTGAGGTAGTTGTAACACCCTTCCCATTGGGCTATGGGTACTACAACATATTTTCACTAAATATGTCACAATCCATTAAAATTGTAAATATATATTTATTACTTTGTCAATTAAAGTCATTTATAAAATAACTGTTACAACTGAAGCTTAATCAGTTTTATTAATATAATAATGCCAAGAAAAGAACATTTATTTTTCGGGACTACGGGCACTCCAAGGGCTACATGGACATTACAAAGACACTTTAGACGAACCTGTATAGGTTACAGACACTACACAATGTTTTTGTTTGTTTGTTTGTTTTTTGGCACTAGTATATTTTACTTCTTAAAATCGAACAAAGTTTTTTTAATCATTTGGACAAAGGAGGTTTTTGGGGAAATATTTTGCAGAAATGAGACCAAAATAAATGTTTTTGGTTAAAATAAGACAACTTGTGTTTGGAGAAAGGAAAACTCCCAGCATGCGTAGCTTAAGTCTGTGAAACATGGTGTTGGTAGTATTATCTTTTGGGCCTGTTTTGCTGCTTCTGTGCCTTCCTCGAGGGCCCATCAGTGGTGATCGTGGGATTGAACCGCTGACCTTGGGATCAGTAACTCATTGCCTTAACCACTAAAATCACCACTGCAATTAAATATATAATATGCCCTTATTATTAAAGGTTAACTATATTAAATGCTACTCGCAAAACACCAGTCTCAACTTCAACAAAACTTGGGATGAATATTATGAGGAATTAATTCATTTATATATATATATATATATATATATATATATATATATAATAATTCATGTCTGACTAGATTTGTCTCAAGACTTTCTGTTCCCCTCCTTGAATCGGCATCTTATCGTGGTGGAGGGTTTGTATGTCCTAATGATCCTTGGAGCTATGTTGTCAGAGGCACTATGTCCCTGGTTGGGTCACCTAAGGCACACAGGTCTTAGGTGAAGGTCTACTCCAGGGATCACGAACGTGGTGCCCATGGGCACCAGGTAGCCTGCAAGGACAATCCTGCGGACCTGTTCGCTGCTATTTTTAGGACAGGTCCACGGCTCCACAGCGCCACTCTCCATTGAGCTGCATGTAATTTTTTTTTAATATACTGTAATTTTTGAATAAAATAAATATCTCCACATAGATGAATATCATTAATTATTAATAATAACATATAATTAAAGGTAAATTGAGCAAATTTGTAATTTCAGCAGTGTGTATCAACCTGGTATCCCTTCGCATTAATTGGTACCCAAGAAGTAGCTCTCCATTTCAAAAAGGTGGGTGACCCCTGGTCTACACCAAGCGTGGTTCAAAGACCCCTATATGGAGAACTATATAAGGTCACAGTTCCCCTGCCCAGACACTGGTCAACGTGGTTCCACCCCTGGAGCCAGGCCTGAGAGGGGGCTCGAAGGTGAGCACCTGGTAGTCGGGCTTCTGCTGACTGAGCCCAGCCGGGCCAAGCCAGTAAAGGAGACATGGATCTGCACTCCCATGGACCGACCACCTATGGGAGGGGCTATAAGGGCCAGGCCCATTGTAAGTTCGGTGGCAGCTGAAGGTATGGGTTCTGTTGGACCGATCCTCGACTACTCACTCAGACATTCAAAATGACATTCCATGTCCCAAGAGTCAAAGGGTGAGAAGCTTAGCCATGCAGGGGGAGCTCGGAGTAGAACCACTGCTCCTCTGCGTTGAGAGGAGCCAGTTGACGTGGCTCGGGCGTCTGCTTAGAATGCCTCCCGATCACCTCTCTGATGTAGTGTTTCAAGCATGTCCAACCGGGCAGAGACCCCGGGATCGACCCAGAACACGTTGGAGGGATTATGTCTTTTGGCTGGTCTGGGAACACCTCGGTGTACCCCCGGAAGAGCTGGAAGAAGTGGCTGGGGAGAGGGATGTCTAGACCTCATTGCTTAGGCTGCTGCCCCATGACACGACCCCAGATTAAGCAGAAGAAGATGATGATGACTTTTTCTGTTTTGCAGGATGGCAGAGGGCTTCCTGATGGAGGTATGTGTGGATTCGGTTGAGTCTGCAATTAACGCAGAAAGGGGAGGTACAATTGCAAATTGCATGTTTATCCACATCCTATTAATTTATTTAATGCCAGTTTTCTAAACATCATGCTGTCACAATAATTTCAGCATCATGCTTCGTATTACAATACATATTTTAAATTATTTTTTTCTCCTTGTCATGAATACAGGTGCAGGCCGTATTGAGCTGTGCTCCAGTCTTATTGAAGGTGGCATCACACCCAGTGTTGGTGAGTGGATGAAGACATGCGTACCTGCTGTACTTTGTGACCAAATACATCACAATTCATAGCACTATCCATCTATTATTTATCCTCTGTATCCATCAGAGGCAAGAAAAGCATAACAGTTTATTGTGGGCAGTTTAGATTAACCAGTTCTCATGTATAGATCATAGAACTATAGTAGGAAACCATTAAAGGGAGAATGTGATAAGATCAGATAGAAAGGCCACTGTCAGCCAGAACCCAGACACATTTACACTGTGTGGTGATAGTACGGACCACTGTATCACTTGTTGCCTATTGAAGTACTAGCTACAATTTAAACCTTCCTGCAGTGTGGTTTGTTTTCATAGTGCTTTTGGTACAGTAATCTCAGTGTGTGTGCTTCTGGAATTGTTTTAAGTTAATTTATTTCCCAATCTCAAACCTGATTGTTGAATGATTGTACGTGAGTAAAAGTGTAGGTAAGATTTTATGTACTGTATTTTCCGGGCTATAAGTCACACTTTTTTTTTTTTTCTCATACTTTGGCTGAAGGTGCGACTAATACTACAGAGAGACTTATATGTGAAATTATTACAATTAATTCTGTTAGTCGTCATAATTTCACATAATTTCGTCATAATTTCAACATAATTTCACATTATTTTTACACTCACAACCACAAGAGGGCACTCTAGGCTTGGGTACCAGTACCTGCTCATCCACCACTGAAGAAATGTTCCCAAAAAGAAAATCCTATTCTGCCGGTTACAAGCTGCAAGTAGTGAAATATGCAGCAGAAAATGGCAATCGGGCAGCAGAAAGAAAGTTTGGAGTGAACAAGAAACTTGTGAAGAACTGGCGAAAAGTAGAGATTATTATTACTGCAATGAAGAAAACAAAAAAGCCAATCGCGAGCTAAAAGCTAGATGGCCACAGCTTGAGGAATGAGCTCACACATGGGTACTTGAGCAACATACCTCAGGGAGGGGCTTGTCAAAAGTGCAGTTTTGTCGTCATGTCCAGGTAGTGAAATTATTACATGTACTTCTAACAAGAGGACAGAAAAGTGGAGATTATTATTATTGCAATAAAGAAAACAAAGAAAAGCTAATCGCTAAAAGCTAATCGCGGTCTAAAAGGTAGATGGCCACAGCTAGAAGAACGAGATCACACATGGGTGTTTGAGCAACGTGTTGCAGGCTTGTCAACAATGCAGTTTTGTCTCCAGGTAGTTGTCAAGGAGATGAATATAAATGACGTTGCGTGAGAACTTTCTTGGTGTTACGGCTTCATGCAACGCAACCCCCTCTCTATATCAGAGCGAGGACCACAATGTCACATAAACTGCCAGCAGATTTCCAAACCAAGGTAGATTTTTCCATGAGTTTGTGACTTCTAGTCCAGTGCGACTTGTATATGTTTTTTTTTTTTTTTTTTTTCTTCTTTATTATGCATTTTTTGGCCAATGCGACTTGTACTCTGGAGCGACATATAGTCTGGAAAATACAGTACTGTTTTTATACATGTATATAAAATTCAGCAACCATTTATATTTTACTCCAATTTAAATCAGTATCTCAATGATTGGTAGAATTCCAACTCAGCACACCTTATTTTACACACTGAGATACTGATTAGGAAATTACGTCCACCATTTCTTTTTAATTTAATGAGGGGAACGTGGTCATCACTCTTCTTTCACAATGGGACCAGTTTGGATATTAATGTAATTTACTAGAAATACAAAAAAAATCTATTCATCAATGGATGTGGAAAAAGAAGGGTTCAATTCTGGCTTCGTGGGTGGAAGGAAGCAACAAGCATCAGGTTACTTCTGTGCTCAAAATATCAAAGACAGCATTTCATAAGAAAAAGATTGTGTCAGACATTGGGGACAACAAAGTTACAGACTTGGCAGACTGCAAAAATGACTCTCCACTGACCAAGATCGTCAATTTTTTCAAATGTCAGTTATCATCTGTCGAACGACGTCAAGTGACAAAAAGAATGGCAAATGGCAGCTGGGGTTAAATGCACTGCAGGCACAGTTTAAAACTGGGACCTCCAGGTGGGATTTAAGGCATGAAATAAAAAAAAAACTATTACATTTATACCATATATTCTTATACAGAGTGAGTTACATTTTTATGGTACTGTACATGTATGACAACTGAGCAGTTGACGAATAAAAGCCTTTCTCAAGGTTCCAATAATAGGAGATTACTGGTACAGGGGTTTCAAGGATTGGACCAGAGAGGAATGGTTGTTATTGCTATTGAGTTCAATTTTCATTTCTTGAATTGTGTCCTAGACTGGAGAGGCCTACAATTCTTGCCTCCTTTGTGTAATTTAATGGAGGATGGGTGATGATCTGGGGTGCTTTTGCTGGGAGGCTGGAATGGTGTCGATTGTTGGTTGTAAGGGGACATGAACCAAGCCATGTGCAAAGTGATTCTAAAAAACGGACTTCTTTCTTCTCCCATAATATTCCCTAACTCTGAACATTGAGTTTTTTCACACATCCAAGTCAATCATGGGATCTAGACCCTGCCATTTCCAGGCCATATATACACACACACACACACACACACACACACACACACACACACATGCATATATACACAGTGATCCCTCGCTGCTTCGTACTTCAATTCATGCATCTGCAGTGCATCGCGTTGTTTTTTTTTTTTTTAAATATTCATCGAATTAAAAAATAAGGAAATTAAGGAAGAATAGGGGAAAAAAAACAACCCAAAACCCCCCATCAGAACTACTTATGTTTGTGACGTGTACATCTGTGTGCGTGCGCGTCTGTATGTGTATTTATATTTTGTTTACATCTTATGCATTATTTTTGAATGGTGAATTGTTATTATAAGCATTTATAGTGTTGAATATGTATTTATTGATATTATATAAACATATACGTCAGTCAGGGGGGTTGGTCCTACTTCCCTGAATTCGGCAGTCACGGGGGGGCGGGGGGGCTCTGAATGTATGTGTGTATGTACATATATAATACAAGTGAGCATGTTACGATAGCATTTGGTCTGGTCTGGTACCTTCCGAGTCGTAGGACTACTCTTTGCGAGCTGCTATGAAGGATAACGCCTTGATCATCATCTTCGTGGAGGTTTTCATGGCAAGGATAGTGCAGTGGTTTGCCATTGCCTTCTGCACGATGCGAACCTACGGGCAATTTTGAACAGCCAATTAGCCTACAGTGCATGTTTTTGGACCGTGGGAGGAAACTGGTTTACCCAGAGGAAACACATGCGAGCAAGGGGAGAACATGCAAACGCCGCACAGAAACGCCCAGGCCTGGAATGGCCCCAGCCTTCTTGCTGGTAGGCGGACATGTTAATCACTACGCCACCGTAGCATTTAGTCGCATCTTATTCATTTTATGAGAAATAAATTTTATTGTTAGCGAGAGATATATTTCTTTATTTTCTTGTTTTGGGCTGTGTTTTTTTTTTTTTTTTTTTATTTTTTTTTTTTTTTTTGTCTTCCACTTACACAGGGTCAAGAAATTCTACTCTATTGTGGAATTTGTGGTGGTGTTTCGATCCCTAAGGAGATTTAGCAGAAATTTTATAAGACTGGTATTGAGCAACTATAAATCTTAAACTATATGGTGTCTTTTTTTTGCTCTTTATAACTGGTAAAAACTGGCCAGGTGCTTCTATTTGAGTGGCATCTGGACCCCACAGCACTACTTGCAGCTGTATTAATTCATCTGAAATCACCTTCGTCAGGGCTGCTGCAAGTGGTCAAGGAGAATGTGCAGATTCCTGTGTATGTCATGATCCGACCCCGGGGAGGTGATTTCCTCTACTCAGAAAGGGAGATGGAGGTAATGAGAAGAGACATAGAGCTGCTGAAGAGACACAGGGCTGATGGTTTTGTGCTGGGGGCACTGACGGAGGATGGACGAGTTGATGCTGAGCTCTGCATGGAACTTCTGGGTAAATTCTGCTTTGTTGTAAAACATGAACAAGAAATAAAGAGCTACCCCAAGTGCTACTCTGGCTCGTAGGTAGTGTCTTGTGTAGTGCTGAGTAGAACTTATTACTGGCTGTTTACTAGTGTTGAAAGGCTGTACACTATATACTGTATTGCAAAGGTTTCAATGAACCAGAACAGTCCAAGGACGCACATTAAAAATACTTATGAAAAGGTATGTGTTCATGCCACAGGGACACACATCATGATGCTGTGGATGAGGACACTTTCGACAACATACATTTACAACAGCATAACTTTTCTGCATTTATACAGATGATGCCGATCGTTTCTTTTTTAATGTACACATTTTATTTCAGACATCTGTTTCTATCAATAAATCTTTATTGATTTCCTAGCATGTTAGGAAGATTCTTATTTAATATCCTCATGCAACAAAATGTATAGAAACATGGCCGTGTTTTCATGTACGTCTCGTTATTTCAGCTACGTGTAGGCCACTGCCAGTTACATTTCACAGAGGTAAAGTCTTCCTGCTGTTGTTCAAACTCCAAATTATTTTATAAAAATAAGATTCTCATAATTGTGATGTTACCTCGTAGGTATTGGTCATTTCTGATCATGGTCTACTGTACATTTCAGCTTTCGATATGGTCCATGATCCATCTGTTGCTGTGGAAACACTTGTCTCTCTTGGCTTTGAGAGGATTTTGACAAGCGGCTGTGACAGCTCGGCATTGGAGGGTTTACCCATCATCAAACGCCTTGTTGAACAGGTCTGGAAACGAGGATACTTACCAACTTTAAAAAAGAGGGGCTGTACAAGATCTAATATTTAGCATACACTACAAGTAATTGTTCATTAATTTAATTTTGCCTAAATTGTTTGAGTTATCATTCTGTAGATTGTATTATTGATGGAGGAGTCAATTTACTTTACTTGAATTGAACCCTCATTCTGTTCACTCTAGGAACAGATTAAAAACCACTTTTTGCAAGGTCGAAGTGCAGAGTTCTTAATTCAGTTTCAAGTATTGTGGGGCTGCAGTGTGAGAGCTGCTTTCCAAAAAACACAGTGGGAGATGCACATGGCAGTTTTATTTTTTTCATGTATAGATGTTGTATGTCTGAGACAAGATTCCCCATGGACTATGCTGTTTGCAGATGACATTGTGATCCGTAGTGAGAGCAGAGAACAAGTGCAGGAAAATCTAGAGAGGTGGAGGTCTGCCCTGGAAAGGAGAGGAATGAAAGTGAGCCCCAGTAAGACAGAATACATGTGTGTGTGTGTGTGTGTGTGTGTGTGTGTGTGTGTGTGTGTGTGTGTGTGTGAACGACAGGGACCCGAGAGGAACGGTGAGGTTACAGGGAGCAGAGATAAAGAGAGTTGAGGATTTTTATTACTTGAGCTCAACAATCCAGAGCAATGGCGAGTGTGCAAAAGAGGTGAAGAAGCGTGTGCAGTCAGGTTGGAATGGTTGGAGGAAAGTGTCCGGTGTGATGTGTGATAGGAAGGTATCGGCAAGAATGAAAGGAAAAGTGTACAAGATGGTGTTGAGGCCAGCGATGTTGTATGGTTTAGAAACAGCGGCCCTGAGGAAAAGACAGGACGCAGAGCTGGAGGTAGCAGAGATGAAGATGTTGAGGTTCTCTTTGGGAGTCACGAGGATGGATAGAATCAGGAATGAGGACATCAGAGGGACAGCACATGTAAGAGGTTTTGAAGACAAAGTCAGAGAGGCTAGATTGAGATGGTTTGGACATGTACTGAAGAGGGATAGTGAATACATTGGTAGTAGGATGCTGAGGTTGGAACTACCGGGCAGAAGGCCTAGAGGAAGACCAAAGAGGAGATTTATGGATGTGGTGAAGGATGACATGACGGTAGTTGGTATAAGAGAAGATGCAGAGGATAGGGTGAGATGGAGGCAGATGATTCGCTGTGGCGACCCCTGAAGGGAACAGCTGAAAGGAGAAGAAGAAAAAGATGATCTGATTTGTGTTAGTATGAAGTGTCTGTCATTTCTCATAACGCTGTTTGTCTCCTCAGACTCAGGAGGAGTAGTTTTTATGGCAATGATCCTGCCACCATGACACGTCTTTTATTATGTGGTGTAATGATACAGAATGTTAGACTTAATTCCCGGGTTAGAACACTGTAATTGCTTTCACATTGAAAGCTGCTGTCTTTTTTATGTCATGTGGATTTATATGATGCATTCTGAGTTTACAATTAGTAATTTACACTTCAGCAAATGTGGGAGCGAGTCAGAAGGTAGTAATTACATGAACACCATAAAAGAATGCAGATTTATAAAACATTAACATTCAACAGATTGTTTGGCTATTTTTCTAACATGCGGAAACCTCTAAAAATTTATAATCATTTTAGGCTAGGCATATATCAATGTTTACCTGAACTCCAAGGACATTTCACATGCATTCCATTACTCAAGAGAGTCACTCCATCAGTATTGTTGGCTATTGTCTCTCACATACGGAGAAGCAGACACTCAGATACCGGTGCAGCTCAGTCCTTCTTTGATGGGGGCATGCAGACAGATCTGAATAAGTAATCACACTGGAGGCGGTAATGCGAATTCACTATTCTCATAAATTCTCTAGTAATGGTGGTTTAAAAATTTTCTTAATTGCAAATCATGTGATTTATTTATGTCTTCTGTCTCCCATCTCTTTTTCTGGCAGGCCAAAGACAGAATCATTATAATGCCAGGTAAGAATTTTCCGTAATACTCTTTACAGTGGGTGTAGAAAAGAATCACTGCTTCAACGTATTCACCTGAATGCCAATCTCGGTGCAACTTACAACACTTAAGGCAACAATATACGTAATAGCAAACAGTTCATCTGGTACAGACTTATTGTAATCAAAATGAAAGATTGTTCCTCGAAGGGAATTCTTTTTATACTTTATTTATTTATTTAATTTTATCCCCCCCCCCCCAATCTTTTTGTTAAATCTACATTTTTGAAGCATTTATGATACTTCAATTTACTGTAGGCTTCTTAGTTGTTTCTGAATATTTTACTCCTTGCTGTACTATCTATCAATTATTACCAGGCCCTTTCCATTTCTTGGTTATGGATATACTGGGCCTGCATCTTTTTTTTTTCTCTTTTTGAATCATCTCCTGATTTGTGTCTCTCAACAGTATTGTCCCAGATATTCTTTTGGCAATGTCTTGCCACCCATATTGATTGATTGATTGCTTTGCTTTTAGTTACAATTCTTATAACATTTCACTACTTGGAAGTATTGTTTATGAATAATCAAAATAATTAAAATTTTTCATGAATAGATACCATTTAAGATGATTAGTTACACCTCATTAAGTTAAGTTTACAAGAATTATTATTATTATTATTATTATTATTATTACAGACGCTCCCCGACTTACGGTTTTAATTGGTTCCGGACGGCCGAACGTAAGTTGAAAGTGAACGTAAGTTGTTACAGTGACGTATGACGCTCATACTGTACTATACATCCATAAATACCATTACCGTTTCTCATAAAACACCCCCAAAACAGTGTAGTAAAACAAAGATCACAGAGACGACGTCTTAGCACAAGGGTAACACGCTATATAACTTATATGTATATATGTGTGTATACACACACACACACTCAGTCTGTAGTTTGTAAACAATGAATGCAGTGTCATTGTGTCATTACGTCAGCGTACTACATAGGTACTGTACGTCTAAACTCAAAATTTTACTTTTTTAAAAAAACCGTAAAACGGATGAACGTAAGTCGGCGAGCGTCTGTATTATTATTATTATTATTATTATTACAGTGATGCCTCTGCTCACGAACATAATTGGTTCCCAGAAAGTGTGTGTAAGGCGAAAAGTTCGTCTTCCGAACATTTATTTCCCATAAGAAACCATTAAAATGAGAATAATCCGTTCCCAGGTCCCCATAAAACATAATTTTCTAAATAAACTAAATAAGCCTTAAAACTACACAAAAATATACCTTATTTTATGTATAATAAATGTGCTATTGTATTGTAATGAAAGAAATAAACTGTACTGTATAATAAAGTCGTTTTATTTACCTTTGTGATGGTAGTTGATGGCTTGATGGAATGGAGTGGGAGGAGGAGGGAGGGAGGGACTTACTGTTTGGAAGGAGAGTTTGGAAACGCCTACTGTTTGGAAACACCCTTAGCCACACACGCACCCTTAATAGCTTCCTTGTTCTTAAGGATGGGAGCAATGGTAGACTTAGCGTACTGGTACTGGGACGCTAAGTCACACAAACGCACACCTCGTTCGTGTTTTTCAATGATCTCCGCCTGTGGTGGGGTCTTTTTCGGTCCCATAATAGCAAAAGGCTGTCGCAGATGCAAAATCTCGGGCGTGGGAGGAGTTCGGTGAGGGCCTGGAGAGTGATTATCGGTTGGCCTCAAAAAGGTTCTGGGCCACCATCCGACGCCTCAGGAGGGGGAAGCAGTTCTTCACAAACACTGTTTACGGTGGAGGTGGGGAGCTGCTTACCTTGACTGGGGATGTTGTTGAGAGGTGGAGGGAATACTTTGAGGACCTTCTCAATCCCACCAACACGCCCTCCGTGGAAGAGGAAGACCCTGGGGGTTCGGGTGAGGGTCCGCCCATCACTGGAGTGGAGGTCACTGAGGTTGTCAAAAAGCTCCTCGGTGGTCGAGCTCCGGGGTTGGACGAGATCCGCCCGGAATACCTCAGGACTCTGGAAGTTGTAGGACTGTCTTGGTTGACACGTCTCTGCAACATCGCGTGGTCATCGGGGGCTGTACCTCTGGATTGGCAAACTGGGGTGGTGGTCCCAATTTTCAAGAAGGGGGACCGGCGGGTGTGTTCCAATTATCGGGGAATTACACTCCTCAGCCTACCTGGTAAAGTCTATGCAGGGGTACTAGAGAGGAGGATCCGACCGATAGTCGAACCTCGGATTCAGGAGGAACAATGTGGTTTTCGTCCTGGCCGCAGCACTCTTGACCAACTCTATACGCTCCACAGGATTCTGGAGGGGGCATGGGAGTTTGCCCAATCTGTCCACATGTGCTTTGTGGATTTGGAGAAGGCTTTCGACCGTGTCCCTCGAAAGATCTTGTGTGGCGTGCTCCGAGAGTACGGCGTTCCGGATCCGTTGCTACGAGCTATTCGGTCGCTGTATCACCGGAGCCAGAGTTTGGTCCGTATTGGTAACAGCAGCTCGGATTCGTTTCCAGTGGGAGTTGGAGTCCGCCAAGGCTGTCCTTTGTCACCGATTCTGTTCATAATTTTTATGGACAGAATTTCTAGGCGCAGTCGAGGCGATGAGGGGTTCTGGTTCGGTGGCCATCGGATATCGTCTCTGCTTTTTGCGGATGATGTTGTCCTTTTGGCTTCATCAAGTCGGGCCCTCCAGCTCTCATTGGAGCGATTCGCAGCTGAGTGCGAAGCAGCCGGGATGAAGATCAGTACCTCCAAGTCCGAGGCCATGGTTCTCAGTCGGACAATGGTGGAATGCACCCTCTGGGTCGGGGATGAGGTCCTGCCCCAAGTGGAGGAGTTTAAGTATCTTGGGGTCTTGTTTACGAGTGAGGGAAGGATGGAGCGAGAGATCGACAGACGGATCGCTGCAGCCTCTGCTGTTAAGCGGTGCCTGTACCGGTCCGTTGTGGTGAAAAAGGAGCTGAGCCGCAAGGCGAAGCTCTCAATTTACCAGTCGATCTACGTTCCAACCCTCACCTATGGTCACGAGCTTTGGGTAATGATCAACAACAAGATCACGGATACAAGCGGCTGAAATGAGCTTTCTTCGCCGGGTGGCGGGGTTCTCCCTTAGAGATAGGGTGAGAAGCTCCGCCATTTGGGGAGAGCTCGGAGTAGATCCGCTGCTCCTCCGCATTGAGAGGGGCCAGTTGAGGTGGCTCGGGCATCTGGTTAGAATGCCCCCCGGACGCCTCCCTGGTGTGGTGTTTCGGGCATGTCCAACCGGGAAGAGACCCCGGGGTTGACCTAGAACACGCTGGAGGGACTATGTCTCTCAGCTTGTCTGGGACCGCCTCGGTGTCCCCCCGGGAGAGTTGGAGGAAGTGGCTCGGGAGAGGGATGTCTGGACCTCTTTGCTAAGGTTGCTGCCCCCGCGACCCGACCCCGGACTAAGCGGAAGAAGATGAGATGAGATGAGATGAATAGCAAAAGTACACTCAATATGGTCCAAAATGTCTATCAAACACAAACCACTTCCGCATTCAAAGAAAGGGGTGTGACGAACTGTGACGCCGTGAGCGTGCGTCAGCTTCTCGTGGCCGCCACCGTGGCACTGTTCGACCGCGTGATTTGATTCGTCCGCCGAAAACTAGTTCGTCAGCAGAGACTATATGCTCGCAAATTTAATGTTCTTGAGGCGAAAAGTTCGTGAGCTTAAGCGTTCGTCAGCGGAGGTTTTACTGTATTATGTGTTAGGATGGGGGGGGACATCCTTAAACTATTTCTGTGATTTTCTTTTTTTAATATTTATTCTCGGAACTGTTGATATAGATTTGGCTGTTTGACATGTTTTGGGTAAATGCAGCTGCAAAAACGTTTTTATCATTTCAGACGACAAAGCAACTGAATGTGGATATGTAGAAAGGGGTAATTCTTTTCTGTACCCACTGTCAAACATAACAAACTGAAATCAGGAATCAGGTCACAGTTCAAATCACTGAGGTCACTTCTTGCTGCTTTTTTGATAATTGACATGGTTCTCAAGTGATCTTATCCTTATTTCTAGAATTTTATAGACAGATAAAATCATTAAAGTGACACATATTGCGTTATAGGGTGAAAAACTGACCATCTCGGATTTTTATGTGCTATACAGGTTCATAAAGCTAAGCAGTTTTCCAATATGTTTGGAAAAAAAATCCTTCTTAATCTCAAAACACGGAAGATTTATAGAGGTAGGAGTAACACCCTTACCAATGGGCTATGGGCACTACAAAATTTTCCATTGACCCAGCTGAACGAAGGTCATTGGCAGATGAGAATGCTGTGTGAATTACGTCAACATCTGATTAAAACTTTCAACGTTAGAATCTGAAAAGTGTTAACCAATCAGAGCCCAGCAGCCTGATTAAATATGTGAGGATTTTGTCTTGACCCATTTGAAGGGAAGCATTTGGCAGATGAGTGTACTGTGTGACTTTTGTCCCATTAAAATTTTTGATTTTAGAGTTCAAAAAGCATTGACCAACCGGAGGCCAGCAGCCTAATCAAATATGTGTGGATATTTGTTATCCCCCAGTCCTAAGCAGGGTCATCAGGAGATGATTGCACTCATGAAGTTTAATTGAAATCTGATAATTTGCTTTCAAGTTATTGAATGAAAATTTTACAGAAGGGAGAATGGACAGAGGCAATTCCACAATACAGCCCATTTTACAATGGACATGTAAATGGGAAAAAATTGAAGCCTAACCTGACCCTGGTTTTAGAACACTCGACTTTCCAGTATTGCGTCAATACATTGTTTACAGTTTGTGACCAGCATTCCGCTTCTTGGGGTCCCTTTGTCATGAGGCGTCTTTGTTTTTTTTGTTTTTTTTAATAAAATTAGGAAATAATGTCGGATTTTTGAAATTTAAAAGTTATGTAATAATTGGTGTTGTATCTGTGCATAAAACTTGATGACATTTTATAATACAATGCCTTATACAGACCTATAACGCACACAAAAAATGAAATTGTGACACTTGAATGAATTTATGCCTATTGCACTGTATAGAGGATTACGATAAAATGGTCAGGTAGTGTATACAAGTAAACACAGAATTTCAAATCTAAGACTATACATAACTATTTGAGAACTTTTATATTGTTTTTCCTGGTGATACAGTAGCATGTAGAACACTTACATGTTTCTGAGGTAAATGTGCATAACACAACCATTGAATCTTACCGGACAGGTGGCGGTATCACGGAACGTAATCTACAGCGGATACTCGAAGGCTCTGGTGCCCAGGAGTTCCACTGCTCTGCACGGTCCACTAAAGACTCTGCCATGAAATTCAGGTAAGATGCAGATTGCAGAATGAAGAATTTCTTGTCCACGTTATGTCACACTATGTCTCATTTGTTCCTTCTCAACAGGAACTCGTGCGTGGGAATGGGAGCCTCCCTCACAGTACCGGAGTATTCACTCAAGGTGGCTGATGTAGGCAAAGTGCGTACTCTCAATGCCATTGCCAAGAACACTCTCTAAGTGATGGGCTGTATTTAAGGAGCAGGTCCTCCTTAAATTGAGCGAATTCTCAACTCACATTGTATGTTGTTCTCCTCATATGCTCAAAAGAAAGCTGTTCCTTTTTTTTCCCAGGAAGTCATCAGTGAGTTGGATTTTTGCTTGATCCCGCCATAGCAGCCATTACTGAGCCAAAGCTTTAGCATGTTGCAGCTCACTGGTGATGTTAAGATACTGTTATTGTTCAATATCTACTTTACATCACATTTCACTTTATTCAGTCTCACTCATATTGTTTCCTTACTCAAATTATAGTTATCAGTTCCTATAATGATTGATTAATGCATTTTACTGTTTTGTGCTTCAGAACAATTCACCATAAATTCCTTCACCACAGAGAACAGAGATTTGGTGAATAAATAACTGCTTTGAGAGCCAAATTGATGTAAAGATAACCGACATGGATTTGTTTATTTCTGTATGTGTAGGGGCAGAATCATGAGAACATGAGAACTACAATAAACGTTGAGCAACAGTTATAAAAATGTACACCCACAGTAATATTGGAATTGGCATACTGTAGTATCTGAGTAAAGAGACGGATCATTGTTTACTTAAGGGAATCTGCTTCTCATCGTAACCTGCCTGTTAACGTACCATGCAAAATGTCATATACGGACGCTCCCCTACGTTTTAGTTCGGTTCCGGACAGCTGAATGTAAGGTGAAAAAAAAACAAACCGCAAGTTGTTACTGTATGTTCCAGTCACATATGACGTTCATACTGTACTATACATTCATAAATACCATTACAGTATCTCATAAAACACCCCTGAATCAATTATTATAAACATAACATTGTAAAATAATATCAAATACTAGTCCTTCTCAAAAAATTAGCATATTGTGATAAAGTTCATTATTTTCTGTAATGTACTGATAAAAATTAAATTTTCATATATTTTAGATTCATTGCACACCAACTGAAATATTTCAGGTCTTTTATTGTTTTAATACTGATGATTTTGGCATACAGCTCATGAAAACCCAAAATTCCTATCTCAAAAAATTAGCATATCATGAGAAGGTAGTCTAAACGAGCTATTAACATAATCATCTGAATCAACCAATTAACTCTAAACTCCTGCAAAAGATTCCTGAGACTTTTAAAAACTCCCTTCAAAGCCAAGGTATTTTACATTGTCTTTGTGAAAGTGTAACCTTAAAACCCTTTGTAGACAAATGTGCAAGGAGGCAGAGTGATGTTCTCTAACGCGGCTGAGATAAAGAGATCATCCGCAAACTGTAAGGCAACAGAATCAGAGAGGAGGTTCAGATCACATCATGCCTCTCTTACCACCGCATCGAAGATGGCAGGAGAGTCAATGAAGCCTTGGCGAGCATGTCCAGGTGTATTATCTGCCCCTGTGAGTGAAGGCAAAATGAGGCTGTGTCTGTTCAAGAAGCAGAACTAAGGTCAGTTACAGAGAAATGTGAATGATTCCTTTTTCAAACGATTACTTTTGCGTCACGTTACTGAGACTACAGAAGTTGGTGCACTTTGCAGGCATTAAAGCCTATTATTCCCTCCTGAGATAGGTTCGGAGATACCATCAAACAGGGACACTGCTACACTTTAATGATATGATAACGTATCAAATCAGCTCTACTCACTTGGTCAAAGGTATCCCAGACGAGCCCCAAAGACTGCTCGGTTTTTTATGTCATCTTTGTGCCCTCTGTATCTGGGCTTCTTGCTCGGAGCTCCGGAGAGATCTCAAGAAACACACAATCATGTTTAGAGAGAATTTATCCGGTTCATTGAGACCTCTGATTCACCAAAGTACATACAGCATGTATGTATATTTATATATGTATGTATGTATGATATATATATATATATATATATATATATATATATATATTTATATATGTATGTATGTATGTATGTATATATATATATATATATGTGTGTGTGTGTGTATATATATATATATATATATATACATACATACATATATATACATACGTATACACACACACACACACATATATGTGTGTGTATATATATATATATATAGACAGACAGACAAAGGTGTATTCTCAGCAGTTAGCTTTGACAGTATAATGACCGTTCTTCATTCAAGCCAGAGAACCTATGGTCTCATACTGTCTTCAATAATTTATGAAGGAAATTATTTATTGTTTTCACCCTTACACTTCATCACATGACATGACACAGTAGTTTCCTGTGGTGTTGAACTTGGGCGTACTAATGTTATGTAAGAATCCTGTAGTTATAGGTGAAAGCACAGGTAAACATGTCGTCATAAAATTTTATTAGCAGTAATAAACCTGCATGCTCTCAGGAAAGGAATTCATTTATTCATTATCTACAGTATAATTAATTTTAAAATTGCAAATTATGACATGACATAATTTATTCGTATTTCACTGGATGACATAATCCAGAATGCAGTATAATAATAGGTGCAAAATAACATGACCGGCTTTTTATATTTTAAACAATCAGCCAACAGTATAAAAGTCACATCAGCAAACAACTCACAAACAAATGAAGAAAAGGGGAATTCAAAACGTCCATTTAAATATAAAACCTTTTTCATAGGCAACATTTAAGAACAACATCAGCCGATTCTTTCAAGCTAAATTAGATTTTCTTCAGATTAAGAAAAAATGCAGGAGCATTCCAGCCTAAGTGCAGATAGATAGAGATAGAATGGAGGTGTACTAACTGCTAATAAGTATTATTTGCTAGAAGGAGAGCAGGCACAATTGCAGCATTCATTGTTCATGGTTTATGCATGTGTGAGTGCAGTCTGAAAACCGACGTCACACTCATCACACAGCAGGTCCGTGAGAGAATATCAGGCCATTTTCTGGGACAGTTGCAGCTGTCGTATAAAGCTCTCCTGTTGTGTCGTGGAAAACTTCCCAGTGAAAAAAAAAAAATCTGCCTTTAGCTTTGCTTGCAGCATGGAATCTTCATGTCATTGATTTAACAAACTTAAGCAATATAACATTTATTTCTGTCCAGTGTTGGGTTTATTTTTCACAGATGAACTGATGAGGGAGAAACTGAACCACTCCATAAAGTCTTCTCCAGCATGTTCTGAAAAGTTCCATAGGGTTAAGGTTAGGAGTCTGGGGTACCAATACTTATGGTAAGATGATTCCTCATGCTCCCTGAACCACTCTTTCATTACTCGAGTCTCCATTTTCCATTCATGCCATCAGGGCAGAAGAAATCCATTGATGTGATAACCTGCTTATTCAGTACATTCGGCTCTTGACCCGATCAACTGGAGCAACAGTTCCATGGAGATTACATGCTGTGATGAAAGCTAACTGAAAGCTAAATACTGTAGGTATTATCATAGATTTGAGCATCTGACCGAAGACCTATTCGAATTCTATCAGTAGTATTTTCAAAGTGAAGTTAAATTATTTAAATAAAATCTAACAATTGCTTGTTGTTGACTGCACTGTCAAGTCTCATTTAGCATTCATTCTGCTGTACTGTATTACTAACACGTCAGATTGACAATGAACTCGTGTTTTCCAAGTGGAGTACTGCCAAGATGAAGGCTGCTCTGTGATTGAAATAATATAGATGCAGAACAGAATTTGTTCAGCCTTGGGCCAGATTGTAGCGGCAGATCATTAGCAGACTCGTCTGTGTGCAACAGCATGATTATTCACCCAAGTAATCACCCACTGATTATGCTGTACCAAAGAACTTCTTGAGCTTTTCTGATTCTGAACCACTACTCCATTAATAAGCTTAATCTTGAGCAGTGAGATCTCGGTGTTTAAGGCAGTGGGCTACTGATTGTTACTACTTTGATTTATTCATTCATTTGCTGAACAGCTTAATCCTGACACTCCATTGCAGGGCAATACTCACATATCCGGTCACACTTGCATTCAACAAAAATTTGGAAAAAAACCTTATGAACTGCAGGAACAAACACGAGTACCTGGAGGAAACTCACAAACATGTATTGCACACTTAAGAAACATCCCACAGAAATGTTCTTGCCAAGCTCAGGGCTCAAATCCAAGACCTTTTATTCCGTGTGAGGTACGTACATGCCAAAAATTACACCACTGTACCATTCTGGTTGGAATGTCTTGAGGTCATCACCAACATCACCAATCTGCCACTGTTCTAAAGCACACAGATGTATTTACTTTGAATAACCTGGGGGTTTCCACCAAATAAGGCAAGTTAAGGTGAATTGAGAGTGATGACAGGCAACCCAAGGTCTGCCAACCAAAGACTAATTAGAGTGTGGGTTTTTTTTTCATATTAAAAGTGTGTGCAAGTAGAAGTAGTTGCACTTAATTGGCCGACCTGACGTCTGTTATCATGCCAAAATTCTAGCTGAAACATTCTCTGAAGAAGCTATCACATGATGAAGCATTCCGTGGACCAGCACCAATGACACTGGGCAGGTACTATTGCTGGGCAGGGTTATTTATTTTGTTACCACGACCCTCCAGAACTTAGAAGTCCTAGTTGAACATGCAAGGTTTTTTTTTTTTTAAATCAGGTGGTTTTTACTTACATTTTTGAAGTTCTGATTTATTAATATTTAAATAGTTTGCATTAGCCAGATTAAAAAGACTGCTGTTTCACTCTTCCAAATTTCCACAAATTGTTACTGTGAATTGATATTTGTCTGAAAGAAAAGTTCTGCAAAGGGGCTGTAATAACTTCAGATAAAAACAATCATGAGATAATATTCATCATTTTCTGTAACCACTTAATCCTAGTTTGGGTCACGGGGAGGATGGTGCTCATCCCAGCCAACTTCTGGTGAGGGCAGAGTACACCCTGGACAGCTCGCCAGGCCATCGCAGGGCGGAAACACGCTGACGGCTTTGCAGCCTACTCTTGTCGAAAGTCAGCAATGGTTCTTTTACATGCCTCACACCATAGACAGTGGGAGACATGGCTGGCCTTTGATAACCCAGTTAGCTGCATTGGGGGGGGGCAGTGACAACCTTGTGGAGAGTGGGACTCGAACCCCCAACCTTTGGATCAGCGATCCAGCGCCCTATACCACTAGACCACCACTGCCCTGAGATAATAGTAATAAAATTTATGAACTTGATTAATAAATTAATACATTTTTTGATGGTACACAAAACACATGCCTGTACTGCCAGTTGTTGTGCCAGCTCTGCTGTTAACACCACTGCCTATCACACAGTAACAGCATGCCTTTGTTTGGCATGTTTTCAGAAGGCCACTATTTTCTTGAATTCTCCACACCATTTGCAGTTGTACACACAACAAATCTGCACATGTACATAATTTTAAAACATCATCCATGCCATAATTTACCAAAAAGAAGTTTACATGCGATAGTAGACATGTATTTCATTCTCTCCTTATCTTTTTAAATGGAATTCAATAAAACTTGGATTACTACTAGCCCCTGATTGTGGTTGTGTCTCCTTGTTTGTGTTACATGATCTTAGTATTTGCAAATAATGGTGGAGGAAATGGTCCGCTCTGAGCTCAGACCTTATTTAATTTAAATCTTTTTCAGTTTTTATGTACAGTAGGTATATACAGTGCCTTGGAAACATATTCCTTCCCCGTTCGCATTTTTCATGTGGGGATTGCCTTACAATTTAAAATTAAAATGGTTTGTTTGAAGGTTTGCATCTTCTCATTTACACAACATTTACACAACATGCCTACAACTTTGAATATGTTATTTATTTTTTATTGTGAAGCAAACAGCCAAATGGGACAAAATAACAGAAAACTTTGGCATACGTAACTAATCGACCCTAAAGTCATTAATTTTTAGAGCCAATTTTTATCTCAATTACAGCTACCTGTCACTTTGGATAAGTTTCTTTGAGCTTGCCGCATCTTATTACTTTGATTTTCCCATTCCTCAAGGCAAAACTGTTCCAGCTGCTTCATGTTGGCTGCGTTCCACTTGTGAACATCAATCTTCAAGTCTGACCTCAGATTCTCAATTGGATTTAGGCTGTGACGAGGCCATTCCAACACGTTTAAATGTTTCCCCTTAAACCATTTGAGTGTGACTTTAGCACCATGCTTCAGGTCATTGTCCTGCTGGAACATGAACCTCCATCCCAGTCTCAAATCACAGGCTAACTGAAACAGGTTTTGCTCCATCTTTCCCTTGACTCAGATCAGTTTCCCAGTCCCTGCTGCTGAAAATCTTCCCATGGCATTACCCTTCCATTACCGTGTTTCACTGTAGGGAAGATAATATCGGTCGCTGAAAAGTTCAGTTTTACTCTCGTCTGACCGGACACCTTCCTTAGTACATTTGGGGAGTCAAAATATGCCTTCTTCTGAAACTTTAAGTAATGGCTTTTTTTCTGGTGACTCCTTCATAAAGCCTAGCTGTATGAGGTGTATGGCTTACTGTGGTCTCATGCACAGATATACCATTCTCTACTGTGGAACTCTGTAGGTTCTTTAGGGTAACCTTTGGTCTCTGTGCTGCCTCTCGGATTAATGCCATGCTTGCCCAGTCTGTAAGTTTTGGTTGGCAGCCTTCTCTTTGCAGGTTTATTGTGATACCATATTCATTCCATTTGAAGATGATGGATTTGATGGTGCTCTGATTAAGTTCTAATAACACAAAAACTCCGGATGGACTTTCAATTTCATCGGGTTCAGAAGCAAAAGACCTTCCTGTGATTATTGACCTCAGTCTTTTCTTTGAAGCTCATGTTGATAATATTATTTGAATAACCTTTTCAATGAGATGTATGACTAAGAGATGCAAATTCCTTTCTCCATAAGTCAACAGCGAGAGTCCTTACTGGAGCCAGAGGATAGGACCACATCACCCTTATCTTATCCACAATGGACTGGCTCTTGGTTAAAGTTTTCTTTGAGTAAAAAGTACTCCTATTAAGCTATAAAGCATTGGTTTCATGCCATATAACCGAAGCAAAATTCTTGTATTTTATGACCCACCACACCTACCTTAATTAAAGGGTGTAGACTACTTCTTGATAGCCAGATGAACGACAATACCCAAGCTATTCTGATGTTTTTATGACTTTCTTGGTCTGCATGTATGTTTTCTTTTTTATTAATTTCCCATTTTCTTTGTATGCAGTGAGTCGTCGACTTACGACCTATGCGAGTCACGTCTGATCGACTTTACGACCGCAAAAGTGGTGAAGCATGATTCATGGCAGTACAGTGTGAGTGTTGCGTACGACAGTTGTTTGCGCTGCCGGCAGCGCCAGCATCTTAAAAGGCCAAGCAGGAGATGATGCAGCTTCACTTTTTAATTGCTTAGAGCAAATCTATTCATCTACTTTCAATGCCACGTCACTGTGGCGCGAAGCTTTGAGCCAATCCTTTCTGTGTGGGTGGGTCCGATACCTTGAAACTCTTAATTTTATTGGACTCGCACGCTGCAGGGTTTATGTGACAAGAACCGTGTCCCAAGTTTTGGCAATCGGTGGGTTGAAGTTTTTCCATGTCTGTCCATTTGTTTGCTTGCCAGCTGTGCTTGGCTTCGTGGAAATGAGACGATCAGAATGAGGGAAATTTATCTCTTTACTCAAAAACAACACGCGCAGTCTGTGGCTGTTGTTATAATCCAATAAAATTGGAGTTTCAAGCTATGGGACCCGCCCACAGAGTGGAGTACAGAAAGGATTGGCTCTCCGCTGTATGTCACAGTGACGTGGAATTGAAAATAGATGTATAGATTTAAATGCGCGAGATTTATTCATCTGTTTTTGTTTGGCGTGAGTGTATTTGGATGGAAAGTCGACATATGACCAGATCGAGTTACGACCGGTCTGCCTGAACCAAACGCAGTCGTAAGTCGACGACTCACTATATATATATATATATATATATATATATATATATATATATATATATATATGTGTGTGTGTGTGTGTATATATATATATATATATATATATATATATATATATATATATATATATATACTAGTCCTTCTCCAAAAATTAGCATATTGTGATAAAGTTCATTATTTTCTGTAATGTATTGATAAAATTAAATTTTCATATATTTTAGATTCATTGCACACCAACTGAAATATTTCAGGTCTTTTATTGTTTTAATACTGATGATTTTGGCATACAGCTCATGAAAACCCAAAATTCCTATCTCAAAAAATTAGCATATCATGTTCAGGTAGTCTAAACGAGCTATTAATCTAATCATCTGAATCAACCAATTAACTCTAAACACCTGCAAAAGATTCCTGAGGCTTTTAAAAACTCCCAGCCTGGTTCATTACTCAAAACCACAATCATGGGTAAGACTGCCGACCTGACTGCTGTCCAGAAGGCCATCCTTGACACCCTCAAGCAAGAGGGTAAGACACAGAAAGAAATCTCTGAGCGAATAGGCTGTTCCCAGAGTGCTGTATCAAGCCACCTCAGTGGGACGTCTGTGGGAAGGAAAAAATGTGGCAGAAAACGCTGCACAACCAGAAGAGGTGACCGGACCCTGAGGAAGATTGTGGAGAAGGGCCGATTCCAGACCTTGGGGGACCTGTGGAAGCAGTGGACTGGGCTACAGGTTTTTTTAATTCTGTTTTAGTTTTTAATATCGTTATCAAGGTTTTTTTTTTTGGCAATTAAATCTTCGGAATAAATTTAAAGCTCTGTACTACTTCTGCTTAGATTCGGCACATTCGCTATCAAACCACCTTGGTTGCTTCTTAATGTTTTTCCTATCGGACACACAAAATCCCCCAGCTGCACATGCACAAGACATGAGAAAGTTATTTAGTTTCAGCACAGCACAATTTATGTCATTTTGCAGGACTGCAAGAAAGTCTTCTCGCATATTGTGAGATTGGAGAAGTTCTTTATAGGAAGCTGATGCAGGTTCTGGTAACCTGTATCTGGGAACTGTAGTAAGGTTAATCTTCACCTCCGGTTCTGGGATTTCGTCGAAAGTAGCAGACAGAGTGCACACAACTGGAATATGATTTGATTCTGTACGATCACATACATTTAGGTCAATGACTTTGTTGAATAACTGACTGGACACTAAAAAATAGTCAACAATACTTGATCCTATACGCGAGATAAAAGTGAGACTACTGGGTGTATCTGATTGAGAGCGTCCATTCACTTTATGCACATTAAAGAGTTTGCACAGTTCAAGTCGGTGGATTCCATGTAAATTAACATTTACATCACGTGATATTCTTGGTAAATTAAACGCATCAGTTGTGTAGTCATCCGGAAGAGGTATGTATTCTGTATTATCATCTGGGATGAAGTCGTCTAGGTTGCCTGTCTGAGCGTTGAAGTCACCGCTCAGTATAAACAGAGAAGCGCTACTAAAATCACTAGTTATTTGAAAGACACTTTTTCAACTAAATCAATACCGTTTTCCTCTGCATTAACATAAAAAGGAGATTTTTCAGGGTGGACATAAAAAAAACCCCAAGGAAAATATGTTCCAGAGTAGTATCACTGACAACTTTAAGAAATATACAATTTTGCCACTGATCATAAACATAAATAAATCGGAAATCGGTCGATGTAATATTTTTGTATTTAGTAGATTAAGGGTAATTAGATATTGGTTGAAGTTATTAAAGATGGATGTTTATAGATACCCTTAGCAAAGTTATACAGTCGACCCCAATTTTCTGTAACCGCTTCATCCTAATTAGGGTCGCGGGGAGGCTGGTGCCCATCCCAGCCAACTCAGGGCGAGGGCAGAGTACACCCTGGACAGCTCGCCAGGCCATCGCAGGGCGGAAACACGCCGACGGCTTTGCAGCCAACTCTTGTCGAAAGTCAGCAATGGTGCTTTTACATGCCTCACACCATAGACAGTGAGAGACATGGCCGGCCTTTGATAACCCAGTTAGCCGCACTGAGGGGGGGCAGTGACAACCTTGGGGAGAGTGGGACTCGAACCCCCAACCTTTGGATCAGCAATCCGGCGCCTTATACCACTAGACCACCACTGCCCCTCAGTCGGCCCCCAATTTACGAAATTAATCCGTTCCAGAGCCCTTTTCGTATTGCGGGGATTTCGTAAGTAGGGGTCACATCTTACATGTTAAACGCCTAATTCGTTCCAAGACTCCAGTCTTTGGACTGGATAAACTCCATAAACCCTTTAAAAATGATAAAGGACAACAATTTTGTATGAAATATGTGTTAAAAGTAAATTATTAAACCATTTTTTAAACATATTTATTAATTAAACCATTATTAAACATTTTTTATTAACACACACACACACACACCTCTCTCTCTCTATCTCCTTCTCTCGTGTGCGCACTGCGGGCCATGCCCATAAGATGTAGAATTCAAAGCGCATTCCCTGCTTGACAAACTCAACTTTAATTTGATTCCTTGAGGGATCGGAATTCCAGATGAGCTCAAATGAGCCCACATTTATTAAACATTTACTGAACTAAAACAACTTAAAAAAACTAAACTAAAGCGTGAAGCTTCCTTCTGTCTCTATCTGTGAGGCCAGCGGAGCGGGATGTTGAGAGACAGCCAATGAGGGAGCAACTCGTGGTTGTGTGAAATTTTGATTGGCGCGTTTGAATTTTGAATTTCTTTTCATAAGAGGGGGTTGTTTTGTATTTCGGGGACGGAAACTCAAGAAAATATTTTTCGTAATCCGGGGATTTTGTACAATGGGGATCTTCGTAAATTGGGGGCCGACTTTATTTTTTTGAAGTCACAAGATGAAAATGGTAAGGTTAATTGGGCATCAGAAGTTAGACAACTACTTTTTGTTAGTGGATTTTCATACGTGTGGATTTCACAAGAGGTTGCAAACAGTCATTTTTCTTTCTCTTTTTAAGCAGCGTCTTCAAGATATTTATTTTCAAGAGTGGTCTCTGTCTGTAAAATTCAAAGTTTTTACAACACTATTCCTCACATAAATTTTTGTTAGAGCCCAAATTTTATATCATGACTTTACATCATAAATCCGTTATACGGGCATTATATAAATTTAGAATAGGTTTCCATGATTTTAGAAGTAATTATTTGAATAAGTCTTGGGGAGATGTGAGTGATGTTAGTGAAGCTATCTGTAAAAATTGTGACTCTGGTGATATTGAAAATGAATTTCATGTAATGTTTGTATGTGACCAATATTCAGATTTACAGCAAAAATATCTATCTTTTTTTTGCCATTACCATTGTTACCTGTGAGAGATAAACATATATTGTCCAATTTGTTAAATTCTAAAACTATTGATGTCTTACGATGTATTGCAACTTAAACATGTATTGAAACTTAAACTTATTGCATCTTAAACATGTATTTAATGAAAGATCTGTGACAAAATTGTAACCATGCCCATTCATTCACTCAAATGTAAACCGTAATTGTACAATAGGCCTTGAGGCCACAAAATACTGAATAAACAAATTTGAAAAAAAAAAAAAAAATATTGGAGTGGATGCGAAATTACACTTAATTCTAGTACAGTATGGCAAAAAAGCATGTTCCACAGGGTCATACGCACTCACCCTGGCATCACACCATGTCCCCCAATGGGGGTGCTCCCCACTATTTGAGAAGCACTGGCCTTGTGGGAGCTCACCATGAGCCTTTCCGCACATGCACAAAATTCTCCTCCTCCTCCTCTGTTACGCATCACTTCCTGCCGCCTCACGTAATATCTTCGCTGCAGTCGATGATCGAAAGGGTTGGTTGACATATTGTTGATTCTTTTTTTTTATTGTTAATGTACATGAAGTATTATTGTTAAATATTTCTTGTTTTTACATGTTTATCTTTAATATATTAGGTCAAATATACATGTTTTGACAGGTTTTATGAGTTTGGAAGGGAGTTGGAATGGATTCATTGGTTTTCTGTTATTTCTTATGGGAATAATTGTTTTATCTAATAAACTTTTCGGCTTATTTTTCTCTGAGCTGGTGAAAATGAACTGGACTTTGAAGGGTATACACATCCACATGTATGAACTGGAAGTTTCACAAACAGCAGAAACAAAAAGTTCATTCATGAATGTTAAGTTAAAGTGAACAAATCATACCAAATAACTATGATTTGTATAAAAACAATTGAATATTGATCTTCTGAATTCTGTGTTTTGGTGGAGATTAGAAGTTGCTTCTTTCAGCTGGACTGTCATTACACTCACTGGAAATGTTTATCCTAACATGACCTTTTCTACCTGAAACCGACTCATTCTCGGTAGTACAGTGGTGTAGTTGTTCGCATGTCTGTCTCACAGCAAGATGGTCCTGGGTTGGGGTCCCAGGTTTGACTTGGGCATTTCTGGGTGTAGTTTTCATAGCACAAGTAGGAATAATAATAATAATAATAATACTGTGATGGCCTGATGAGCTGACTAGGGTGTACCTCAACCTCTCTCAGAATCGGCTGAGATAGGCACCAGCCTTCTTGTGACTATAATCAGAATTAAGTGGCTTAGAGAATGAATAAATAACAATAATAAGTTTGTTTATTTATTTTTATGATGATTGTTTCACCTCTAAAGATGAAAAGATATACGGATCACAGGGTAGTGTACAGTATATTCGGTGTTTGATCTCCATTGAGAGCTTTTTGGAGGTCGGCTAATCTTGTTAGTTAATGTACAAAATTGTATAAAGGACAATGTTTGTATAATTTCTGGAAAGCATTCCAAAGCCTGTGTCGATTTATGCTGATAATCATAAAAGAAAATATTTGATTTAATCATTAATAGTTATTCACTATTTGGTCAAGGGTTTTTTTTTTGTTTGTTTGTTCTTGTTTTTTGTTTTTTTCTCTCTCGGAAGGAACAGAGTATTGTTTTTAGCTTATGTGGGAAGAAGCGTCCCACCCAAACCCCTGTTCGGAGCCTTGATGTTCAAGAGATATAAAGAAGGGAAAGGGAAGTAAATTACAAACAACCCCCCCTCCTCTCTTTCTCTCTCTGTCTGTCTCTCGCTCTCTCTCTCTCTCTCTCTCTCTCTCTCACACACACACACACACACACACACACACACACACACACATACATACCCTCTCCCTTTTCCTCTCATGCAAACATCCTTTTGAACTTTAAACTGTCCAGTTGGAAAAAAAAAAATACCATGACTCAGGCCGTACTTTGTTGAACACCAGTGTGTTTGGTTTGATATAATTTTAATGGAAAGCAAAGAATAGAGTTCAATCTTAATACGACAGACCGCAGATGATCATTTTATTGTTTTTCAAGAGTCAGAGATTACTTCACTCCAAGAAGAAGTTAAGGATTAACTGGACCCATGTCAGTCAAGTGCATAGCCATGTGAAAGATTTTTTTTTTTTTTTTTTTTTTTTTTTTTTTGGGACTTTATGGCTGATAAGCTGTGGTAACAGGTTAGTGATCACCCAACCACAGAATGGTTTCATGATACCAGAATCTACACCTACAAAACCAAACCTTTATAAAAGATCTTTCAGAACTGTGTGTTTCTTATATTGTAAGAATCACCGTCAGGGATTTACCATCCATTTGGTGTTTAAAGGGAGCATCATATTCATTCACTCTGACCATAAGAGGTGAGAAAGGCAAAAAGATGTCTGCTGCTCTTGACAAGTACTGTGGATCAACATTTTGGGTGAGCTTTAAAAATATTTTTTTTTTTTAGTACAGTATTACTATAAAATATCTGTGAAGTACTTATTAAATACAGTTTATTCTTAATAAACAAGCTCAGTTGAGCCACACACTGGGTATATGGTATATCGCTGCGCGGATGTTTGCTCACTGGACAAATGCTCACAACCTTAATGAAAAAACAGACATTTGCTCAAAACATATTTTTTTCTTTGTTCTAATAAATGCATAATACAAATTCTTATAAATACATAATGCTAAATTAACTCATTATACAATAGGGTTAGGGGTTATTCTTATTATGGATGCTTATATAATGCAATTTCATACATGCGTATGCTCAATGCGCATGAGACCCAGCGCTCCCTGCGCTCCAGGTACCCGTTGTACCACTGTACGGCACCAGTTGTTGCATTGTTCTATCCTTTTGATGCTGAGCGCCAAGCAGGAAGCAACAACTCCCAAATTTTAACGTCTCATGGTATGACACGGCTGAATTCGAACTCCGACCTTCCAGAGGATAAAGCGGACGCTCTACCAACTGAGCTACATCCCCAGTAAAGCACTAATAATACCACTGGTGGAGCAATAATAAATTCTATCCTAGTGTGCTCTTCCATGGTTAGGGTTAAAATTGAACAAAAATGTTTATGTTGTGAGCAAATGTCTGTTTTTTTCATTAAGGTTGTGAGCATTTGTCCTGTGAGCATATGTCCTGGAACCAGTATATCTGTAATGCCTTCAGATCCAGCAACGTAGCTGGGAATGCCAGGAATTCAGATTTTGGTTAGAAAATAAAGAATACAACTCCACAGAGTTGTTCATCAGGTCTTCTACTGTAAGCCTGCAAAGCTTTGTGCAGTTTCTGTCTGTAATAATCGAAGGGTAGAACTACAACCCACAACAACAGCATCAACAACACCAGTAAGGATGTGACAGAAGTAGATTATTTTGTTTTGGTTTTTAATTTATTGAGCACTAAATCAAGTCATGAGTATTGATATGCGCCCAAAAAATAAAAACAAATGCTAGTTAGTAATGTTTGTAAAATAGAATGTGAAATGACCAATAAAATATTGGAGCCTCGGTGAGTTGAGTTTGGTTGAATTAACTTTGACTTCATTTTTGGTAATAAATAATTTAACCTCACGGTACACTAGCATGCTAATCATCACTGGGAAATATTCCTTCTGTGTATACAGATTCTCATTTCCCCCCAAGTTTACACTGGGACACAGTGTCCGAGATCTTCCTGATTTGAGTTAATCATAATGAGCGTAGGGGTGGTGGGACCAAACCATGATAATCTTGAGGTAACTTGGTGGATTTGTGCTGATCATTCCACAGTGTTGCAATTTGATCCAGTTGTTAGTGGATGTGGGAATCACAGAAGAGTGCAGTAGAGCTTCATGGACCTTAAAAGTGTGTTTGAGACCATGGTGCATCATCATCATCATCATCATCATAGGAGATCTTGATGGACTTGGAAACATAATTCCTTCAAGTTTGATCTCCCAGATACGAGCTGTCTACTTTTTATACCCCAAACCTGCTCCAAGTGTGCTCATAAATCATGGACCTCCGTGTTTGTTTCAGTCGTGGAGATTATAGACATTGTGCCCCAATGTAATCCCAGGGTGATATGAAAGTGTTGTGTTTGTGTTTTAAACGACTGAAAACGTATAATCGTGTACGTCTGGCGTAATCCTACTATGAGAGTTGATGATAGAGAAATAAGTCTTTATATGAAATCCATATGAAGTTTTCCCAACACGCCCAATTCACTTCAGTCCAGTTTTATTTGTATTGCACTTTTTACAATCGAGCTTGTTGCAAAACAGCTTTACACAGTAAAGTCTAATTTGGTATTGAATTTAAACATTTCTCTATTAACCCCACACATTCCCTATGACCAAGCTCTTGGACTCAAAAGGGAACTGAATCACAAGATTCCGATAGAAGTAGCATGTGTACCTCACTGAGAGAGAGAGATTTGATGTGATCATAACAGTTAGTTAAACAAGCAATCATTAGTGCGGAGTGCAAGCAGGGACTCTGGCATGACTGACTGACTGACAGTACACCTAAAAAGAAAGAAGCAGAAGGAAGACGACATGAGGGCACCTTGTGACATAAAGAGATCAGCAACTCCACTTTCACGAATTAGCTAATTAACATCTGTTCATGACTTGCAGAGTGCAGGGAATGCACTAACATTCACAAAACAGGGGAATGACGGATTTATGAGTTCAGATGAACAGTGTTGCACTAGCATCCCTTCTTAGTATAAACTTTGCTATAATTTAGTATCAAACCTTTGTCATTTTGTTATTGTTGTAAACAGTTGTCTGAAAGTTCAACTCCTCTGATATTGGTAAGGTAGATAAAGTCCGTTTGGGCTTTTTTTTTTTTTTTTTTTTTTTTTTTTTTTTTTTACACCCGAGCCTACTGGCTCATCGGACCGGTGCTTATCCCCAGATTCTGTAGCTTGAAGTGACTAGGAGTACAACTCCTCCTGGATGGGACGCTAGTCCATCGCAGGCAACCCTCCCAGTATATTTTTACTGGTACCCATTTATACTGCTGGGTGAACAGAGACACTTGTGGTTAAGACCTTGCCCAGGGGTCTTAGCACAGTGGGGGTCTCACTGGAATTGAACACACAACCTCCTGATCCTGAGCCCAGCACCCTAACCACTACACCACCAGCCCAACATCCTCTGATATTACTGAGCAGAATTACACATAACTTTGCGGGCTACATGAGATGACCCGATGGCCAATTCTATAGAGCTGGAGTTGTGATTTTTAAACAAAAAATGGAGTTTTATGCATTACCAGCGATGTGGTCGGATTTGAATGTGTCACAGATGTGTGTTTGCTGTGAAGCTCAGTTGAGTTTGTTTTATTTCCAAACATTAGTTTTTCACCACAAAATTGAATGTTTCAGAAAAAAAGGTGTGTGTGTGTGTGTGTGTGTGTGTGTGTGTGTTATTGTAATACGTTACGACTTTGAAGGTGAATACATAATGAGGATGAATGACAATTCAATAATTTTTATTTAATTATGAGGAATCTTATTTATAAGATTTATAATTAAAGATTCTTATCTTTATTTATAGGAATTGGCCCCCAATTTACGAAGACCCCTTTGTACTAAATCCCTGGATTACGAAAAACAATCCCCTCTTACGAAACGAAATTCAAAATTCAAACGCGCCAATCAAAATTTCACATGACGCATGAGTTGCTCTCTCATTGGCTGTTTCTCAACATCCCGCCCCACTGGCCTCCCAGATAGAGGCAGAAGGAAGTTCACTCTTTAGTTTTTAAAGTTGTTTCTTCTTCTTCTTCTTCTTTTCCTTTTGGCTTTTCCCCTCAGGGGTCGCCACAGCGAATCATCTGCCTCCATCTCACCCTCTCCTTTGCATCTTCTTCTCTTACACCAACGACCTTCATGTCCTCCTTCACCACATCCATGAATCGTCTCTTTGGTCTTCCTCTAGGCCTTCTGCCTGGTAGTTCCAGCCTCAGCATCCTATTACCAATGTACTCACTATCCCTCCTCTGTACATGTCCAAACCATCTCAATCTAGCCTCTCTGACATTGTCTCCAAAACATCTTATATGTGCTGTCCCTCTGATGTGCTCATTCCTGATCCTATCCATCTTCGTTACTCCCAAAGAGAACCTCAACATAAAGTTGTTTAATTCGGTAAATGTTTAATAAATGTGGGTGCATTTGAACTCATCTGGAATTCCAATCCCTCAAGGAATCAATTTAAAGTTGAGTTTGTCAAACAGGGAATGCGTTTTTAATTCCACGTCTTGTTGGCGTGGCCCACAGCACACAAGATAGAGAAGGAGTTAGAGAGAGAGAGAGGTGTGTGTGTGTCTGTGTGTGTGTGTGTGTGTGTGTGTGTGTGTGTGTGTGTGTGTGTTAATAAAAATGTTTAATAATGGTTTAATTAATAAATATGTTAATAAAATGGTTTAATAAATAATTTTCTTTTACTTTTAACACATATTTCATACAAAATTTGTGTACTTTTATCATTTTTAAAGGGTTTATGGGGTTTATCCAGTCCAAGTACTGGAGACTTGGAACGAATTAGGCGTTTGACATGTAAGATGTGACCCCTACTTATGAAATCCCCACATTACGAAAAGGGCTCTGGAACGGATTAATTTCGTAAATTGGGGGCCGACTGTACTATACTACATATACTACATTTTCTTTTCGGCTTTTTCCCGTTATCGAGAGTCGCCACAGCGAATCATCTGATTCGTACGTTTGATTTGGCATGGGTTTTTTACGTCGGCTGCCCTTCCTGTCATAACCCTTTTTTAGCAAGGGACAGAAACACGCTGACGGCTTTGCAGCTACTCTTTACGAAAGTCAGCAATGGTTCTTTTACATGTCTCACACCATAGACAGTGAGAGACATGGCCCGCCTTTGATAACCCAGTTGGCTGCACTGGGGGACTACATATACTACATCTTATATTATATTGTACCGATAAAATAAATGTCTGTTTTCTTATAAAGTGAAGTTACATAAGGCATGTTAATAATAACAAATTATTCTGCAGGATCTTAAGACCATGATTTTACTATTAAGTATAAATTGAAGATATACAAATTTCAGAATATTAAAGCTGCGCATCGTTTTATCTTCATAAATTTGCAAGCACAGATTTAAGTATGAAAGAGAAGAGCAAAAACATGCATCTTTTAAGTACTGATAATGCTTGCCTATGAAGTGTTTAGTCATGTTGCCAGTTCACATATGAAATGACTGGCCATGCTGGAACCGTAATAGCATGTACTGAAAAGCTTTCATTGCATAGTAATTTGCAAACACATGGTCCAAAGGTACATCATCATGACGAATGAACTACCTTTGGACCATGAGTTTGCAACTTGGCATGCAATGGAATCTTGTAAAACGCATGGTCCTAAAGAGAGACATTTTAAACTTTATACGTTCAGCTTTGGTGTTGAATGCACAATTTTTGGATTATGTACACTAAAAGTCACAGAAAGTAGGAAAATGTTAAATCTTTAAATATAAACATTTTACATATATAATTATGTTTTCGATAACTGTTCATTCATTCAATAATTCATTAATTCTAACAATCAAACAAATAAAATGTCAAAAGGTTAAGCTTGTCTGTAATAAATATTTGGTGACACTTGCGCTAGACGGAATGACAGCAGCGAGTCTATTTCTGTAATCATTGGCAAGGTAAGAGTCACTATGGAAGGGTAATACCAATCTTCAATAGCCAGGTAAATCTGTCGGGCTCACAGTCTAGTGCTTCATCAGATCTAGAGCTTCAAGTCCTCCTGGATGAGATGCTAGTCCATTGGAAGTTCTGTAACCGCTTAATCCTAATTAGGGTCGTGGGGAGGCTGGTGCCAATCTCGGCCGACTTTCGGGCGAGGGCAGAGTACACCCTGGACAGCTCGCCAAGCCATCGCGGGGCAGAAACATGCTGACAGCTATGCAGCCTACTCTTGTCGAAAGTCAGCAATGGTTCTTTTACATGAACCTCTCACCACAGACAGTGAGAGACATGTCTGGTCTTTGATAACCCAGTTATCTGCACTGGGGGCACAGTGACAACCCATTGAGAGTGGGGCTTGAACCCCCAACCTTAGGATCAGTGATCCAGCACCTTTTAGCACCAGGCACACTTGTGGTTCTTACCCTGTCCAGGGATGGGGGTCTATCAGGGATTCGAACTCATAACCTGTTGATCATGAACCCAGCACCTCAAGCACTGCACTGCCAGACCCACTAATCTTCAATCGTCTTTGAACAACTTATTTTAGAACAGCCCCAAAGAATCAGAACCAGAAACTCGTCATCACCAATGAATTGTGCTCCTCAGATCTAGTTTAATTTGGTGTCAGTGTGCAGCAGTACCAGACAAGACACCCTACAAAGATGACTACCCACAGACAAGGCATGACAAAAGAGACGTAAAATATGATGTCAGTGTATCATGCAAAGCATAGTTGAGCTACCAACTTTTTTTTTTTTTTTTTTTTTCATCCAGATTTTTCTTTGAATCATTTGCAAAACTGCTTAATAGGGTTAGGGTTCCAATTGCACGGAGGACGGTGCCTACCACAGCCTTACACTAGGTAATGGTGAGGTATACCTGTAACAGTTTTCAAAACCACTGCAGGGCAACACACAAGACCATTCACCTTCACACCTAAGGTTTAATTCATTTTATAAGCCACTTCATGCTAATTATGGTCACAGTAGGCTCACACTTATCAAATCCAACTCTGAGTGAGTACACCCTGGACAACTCGCCGTGCCATTTCAGGCCCAACACTCACTACTAGGGGCAATCTGGAACAGCCAGTTAGCCCACAGGGCATGTTTTTGGAATATGAAATCGGGGTTCCCGGAGGGAACCCATGCAAACATGGGGAGAGCATGCAAACTGCACACACAAACACCCGAGCTGGGAATCGAACCCAGACCTTCTCGTTGTAGCTAACACATGCTAACCACTACACCACCGTACACTACTCTGAAAATACTGTAAATGCTACTTAACCTCTTGGTTGCAAGTAAATAAACGTTCTTTGCTATTTTATCCTGATTGTGAATATATAGAGGAGTGTAATTTCTACGCATCTGTATGTACCTTCTTTAGAATGCCTCATTCTTGGAGCGTATGGATCCCGACCTGCCGGTGTGTGTGGAGAGAACGGTATTGGTGTGGGTACCGCTGGGATTTCTCTGGCTTTTTGCTCCCTTACACTTGGTCAGACTCTTCAAGAAAAAAGCTCCCAAAACTCCATTCTCCAAACTTTATATCTTCAAGCAGGTAGAACGTTTCATCTTTGTTTATCAGTTGAAGTTGCATTAGCACTGAAAATATTTACATTTGGCAGAAGCTCTTATCCAGAGCAACTTGGTTATCTTTTTATTTTCTTCATACAACTGAGCAATTTAGGGTTCAGGGCCTTGCTAAAGGGCCCATCAGTGCTGACAATGGGGATTGAACCAGTGACCTATTCATCAGTAGCCCATCGCCTTATCCATGGCACCACCACTGCACAATATAATATGCATAATTACACAGGCCAGATGGGTCCCCTGTCTGCAGATGAAAAATAAGAACTCATCCATATATATATATTTTTTCTATGTTTTTAACAGTAAATGATTTCGTCAACAAGAAAATGTTCTTCTTTATTCATTATGCCAGTGCTCACGTGTCAAATGCATGTAAAATACACGTTTGGTGCCTTTTAGAAATTCTTACTCTTTCAGTCTTTAGTCTATACAGCAACAGCAGAGGCATAAATTATTTCCAAGTCATTTAATAGCTTTTATATCAGGACTGTACATTTCATTTCATTGCTGCACACATAATTTAGCTTGATACTCTTCACTCTTTCAATAACTAATCTAATTGCATTTTCCCATTAGGTTGTGGCAGGGCTTCTCTTCCTGACCGCTATTGCTGGACTTGCTGTCACATTTGCTGAAGACTATAGACCGATGGATGAGTCATTGGTTAAAACAAATCCTGCTGTACTTTATGTGAATCCTGTGCTGTTTGGCGTCTCTTGGGTAAGCTGGGGATCAGTTGTGGCTGAAATCCATAGCGTACTCATGGGAACATTTCTCCCCTCTTGACTGTTCAGTGTAATAAATTATAATTAGCGCAGCCTAATATTGTTGCAAGCAGATGTTCAAATGGTGTAACCAACAAAAAGTTGTGTTTAATGCACTGCTTCTCAAATAGTGGGGCGCGTGCCCCTTGGGGGGGGGGGGGCACGGTATGATGCCCGGGGGGGGGGGGGGTAGTATGACCCTGGAAAACATACTTTTCTGGAATAGTGTGTAACAATTAAGTGCAATTACACCTCCACTCCTGTAGTTGTCAGTGGCACGCTCATTGTCGCGCTATGGTGTAGTGGTTTTTCGCACAAGCAAACGATATGAAGTGCAGTAAACAACCCCTCAAGAAACAACACGGAAATTTTTCTAACAGGAACGAAGAGAAAGGTGGAGAGAGACAGTGATATTAAGACGTAAATAAGTTGAATGAGTTTAATTAAGGATGTATTTTTTTTTTTTATTTCAGGCACATTGGTGCACTTTAAATCTTTTCTGTTACACATTAAAAACAATGTTAATGACGTTTTTCTTTATTGTAAGTTGAACTACATTTCTTTCTTTTTTATTTTTAATGTTAATAAAGATACAATGTTATGCAGCGGTCTACTAATAACAATTTTATCGACAAAGAATACTATTTATAGTCACTCGCGGGGCGATGGGGGCATGAAATGTTTTATTCTTTCTAGAGGGGGCGCCACAGAAAATAATTGAGAAGATCATAAGGAAGATGAAGGAGACGGTAGCATTTAATAGTAGATGAAAATGAATCATGCCATTATCTTTTTTTTTTTTTTTTTTTTTTTTTTTTGGGGGGGGGGGGTTAACCACTACCGTATAGCTCTCTGCCCTTCATTTGAATCCTCTAGAAAGATTACACTACTGAAAAGGGCTAGAACAAAAATCCAGCTTTGGTTCAGTCACTTTATCTCATACTGCAAAAAAGAAACATTCAACTAAAGAAATTAGGTCAGAAAAAAAAGAAAAGCATTTGCGGAACTTTCAAACTTTTAATCTATGACGTCCGAAATACATGGTGTACAAATGCTTATAAAAATTATAAAACACTTGTAATGCTTGCTTCTATTGTTTGAGCAATAGAGTTGACCTGGACTGTGCTCCAAAATATTTGGGGTGCTTTTCAGACCCATCCCTCCACCAATGTTCGTGAAAATCAGTTCTGTAGTTATGATGTAATTCTAATTAACATGAACAAACAAACAACAAGCTCTAGTGAATATATAACCTTCTCTACTAAGCAGCAGAGGTAATTACAAGCAAAAGTTAAATGTTTGGGTTACTTAGTCTTTAAAACCACCACCAATAGCCACATTTGTATCTTGAAATATTGTTCTGTGGGCTGATGAAACAAAAATGGAATTTGCTCAGAAGCATACAGTGGTACCTCCACTTACGAGTGTCCCTTATAATGAGTTTTCCATGATACAAGCTTCAATCCCACAAAAAATTTGCCTCATTCAACGAGCAAATTTTCAACTTATGAGCTCTGCTGGAGAAATGGCTTTTCTGGGCCGATTAGCATTGTATTCTTCCACATATGTATTCCTCCACATTCTGAGAACGCCTTGTGCAGTGCTTCTCAATTATTTTCTGTGATGCCCCCTATAGGAAGAAAAAAAATACCCACCCCAGCACCCCGCACATGACTATAAATAGTGTTTACTGTACTTCATATTGTTTGATCTGTGATTTTTTCACACACCATAGAAAAAACAGTGAGAGCGCCACTGCCACTTAGTGTAGAGGATGCGCAATAACACTTAAGGCTGGTCCAGTATGTGAAAAAAAGCATGTTTCCCAGAGTGATATCAGCCAGTTAGCCTCATTAAAACCGTTTAAAAAATCCCCAAAATTAAATAAAAAGTAAAAAAAAGAAATAGTAGTGTAAGTTAATGTTAAGTGCTATTAAGTTCAAACACACTTATTGTTTATTCTTGTTTTATTATTATTTAATGTTAATTACAGTATTATTAATGTTACTGTAGATGTGTTATTATTGTGAAATGTTTATTGTTACATGTTTATCTTAAATATATAAGAATATAAAAATACATGATTGTGTCAGGTTATATGAGTATAGGAGGAGGTTGGAACGGATTAATTGATTTTCTATTGTTTCTGATGGGAATTTTTGAATCAAGCTCCTGCCATGGTTACCGCACCATTTTCTGGACTTGAATTCCATTGAAAACGTGGTTTCAGGAGAGTGCAGAAAATCCAAAACTCTGATAAGCGCTCTTGTATGCTCAGGAAATGTTTTCTTATACGTGAAAAAAGAGAGGGAGTTTTTCCCTCTTTGATGTCCTTGTATGGCCTTGTATTATGTTGCACCTATGATGTCGTGACCTTCTGATCTGGTGCAGTAGATATTTAGCAGCACTGGTCTATGCTGGTGGGTGGACAATGTGCAGTATTTTTATGTTAATCTTTAAAGAAGGTTACAAGAGTGGACCGTATGAAAATGTTTACATATGTGTTTATGTATGCCTCGAATTAAAGGTCTTAGTGATGCTTATCCAGGAAGCTGTACGACGCAAGGAAAAAGCTGTAGATTCTGCAAGTCTCTTCCTGTTCTGGCTACTGTTGATCATATGTGACATCTTTCCTTTCCAGACTATTTTAAGAGATGCTTTACAAAAGGTACGCTTGTGGATTATCACTATTTGTTTCAGGCTAAACACGTTTTTGTTTGTTAATTTTTTGTGTTTGAAATTTCAGGAGAAAATAGATGATCTTCCAAGATTTTGTCTTTTCTACATAGCTTATGCACTTCAACTGGTTGCTTTGGTTTTATCAGCTATAGCTGATATTCCACCTTATCTTGAAGAAGAAACAAAGAAGGTAAACATTGCTTTTTGGACTACTTTTATTAACATTTGAATACAGGGATCCCTCACTTTCCACAGTTAATTGGGACCCAGATCCCCTCTTGACCGCCAAATTCCATGAAGTAGGATTATCCCCTTGACTGACGTATACGTACATGTATATGTGTATATAATATCAATAAATACATATTCAACACTATAAATTCATATGTATTATTTTTGAATGTTCATCATCATCAGTTCATTTTCTGTAACCGCTTCATACTAATTAGGGTCGCGGGGAGGCTGGTGTCCATCCCAGCCAACTCAGGGCGAGGGCAGAGTACACCCTGGACAGCTCGCCAGGCCATCGCAGGGCGGAAACACGCTGACGGTTTCGCAGCCTACTCTTGTCGAAAGTCAGCAATGGTTCTTTTACATGCCTCACACCATAGACAGTGAGAGACATGGCCGGCCTTTGATAACCCAGTTAGCTGCACTGGGAGGACAGTGACAACCTTGTGGAGAGTGGGACATGAACCGCGAACCTTTGGATCAGTGATCCAGCTCCTTATAGCACTAGACCACCACTGCCCCTATTTTTGAATGTTTAATTGTTATTATAAGATGTAAATAAATATATAAATACACATGCATAGAGACGCGCACCTCAAATAAAAATGGAAGTAGTTTTGATGGGGGTTTGGGTGGTTCTTTTGTTTGTTTTGGCTGTTTTTTGTTTTGTTTTGTTTTGTTTTGCATAATTGGCCTTGTTTTGTGGAATTTTCATTAACTTTTTCCCCCTATTCTTCCTTAATTTCATTATTTTTAATTTGATGTATATTTAAAAAAAAACAAAAAAAAAAAACGCGATGCACTGAAGCCGCATGAATTGAACCGCGAAGTCGCATGGGATCTCTGTGCAGCATGTACAGCACTGTGGAAAAGTCACAGGCGGACTATTTTTAGGGCAGCATGAAAAATCAAGCTTTGCAGACAGTAACTTTAATATAAATTTTCAGAATTTAATGAAATTCTACACAGTTGTCAAAGGTCAAGGTCAAGATGACCTTGTATGTATTTTCATTGAATGTTTGCTTACTGGACAATTCTACAGTAATCATGCAGTACTGTGTATTAAATGGCTGTATCTTGCTTCCTGAGATCCAATTTTTAATGTAAACTTTACTATAGTTTTTAGTTTGACTTTTACATTATCAACTCGGGACAAAAACATTTTAGAATTCAAAACAGCAGAAAATTAAATGTTCAGTATTACTGAAAAAAAAAACTATGTTTGTATGTAAATAAGTAAAGTAGCATTTTATGTAAGAGAAAAATTTCCAGATGAAAACATCATGAAGGCTGTTGGGTTTGCATACAAATAAAAAATGAAGTGTGACAAAATGTCAAAAAAGGCCCTGTGTAATTCTACAAGCTGTACTTAACCCCGTAGAGCCTAGTCATAGAAAGCAACATAGGAATTCTAATTAGAATTTGTTGCACAACATGGGGCGCTACACTGTTAAGATTATTATATTTTTAAAGCAAAGGGTCATCAAACTAAATACAGGGATCTCTCACTTTCCGCGATTAATTGGGACCGAGATTCTCCCGCGACCACCAAATTCCGTGAAGTAAGATCAAAACCCTATAAATGCTTATAATAACAATTAAACATTCAAAAATAATGCATAAGATGTAAATATAATATAAATACAACACAAATGCAGATGCGCGTGCACGTACTCACAAAAATGTAACTAGTTTTGATTGGAGGTTTTGGGTTGTTTTTTGTTTTATGTTTGTTTAGGGGTTTATTTTTTGCAATATTTGCCTTGTTTTTGCGGCATTTTCCTTAAATTTTCCTTGTATTCTTCCTGAATATCCTTAATTTTTTAATTAGATGAATATTAAAAAAAAAAAAAAAAATGCGATGTACTGAAGCCACATGAATTGAAGCGCGAAGTAGCGAGGGATCCCTGTATTAACTTTGTTTTTATTGTTTTCTGTACTGTATCCATTTTTTAAGTTATAACCTTTCATTTTATATGTAAATAAAATACATGTATGTGTTACAGCTTTTCTTCAATTAACTTTTTTGCCAAGTACTGTTTATTGAAAAAAATTGATTTTTATAAATAGACTTTGAAAAGTTTTACATTCATTCATTTTCTGAACCGCTTAATCCTAATTAGGGTCATAGGGAGGCTGGTGCCCATCTTAGCCGACTCTGGGCGAGGGTAGAGTACACCCTGTACAGCTGCAAAGTTTTACATTCATACATATTTTGTATCTCACACCTGCAGAATCCTGAAGTCGGTGCCACATTTCTCAGCCGGATCACTTTTAACTGGTTTCACAGGTAGGATTTTTTTATTGCTTTTTTCATCTGCTAAATTTGTCCACCACCTTTTCTCTGTATGTTTATCCCCAATACAGTCACTTATGGTCGGAGAAAAACTTAGTCTCTTATTCACATACCCTTACTCCGTAGAAAGCGGTCACATTAAAATGTACGCCTGCAAAGAATGGAAAGCAATTCATTGTGTATTCTGTAAAAATATGGCCCCAGTGTCCCTGTGATCTTAAGGAACTAAAACAATTTATCAAATTAATGAAATTAATTCTTAAAAAAATAATAACTGGCACAACACTCGTATAAATCCAGCTCTAAAGTTGAGCTTGAAGAAAGGACTCAATGGTTTTAACCCTCACAATCCTGCCTTTTCATTTGAAACTTATCTTTCCTCATGACCTTCTCTCAGCTAGTCCTGGTTTTGGAAATGACATTATGAGACGGGAACAATAAAATGATATAGCATGTACATGTTATGGATAATAATGAATATCCTGCTTGAACATATGTATCATGCTAAAATACACATCTTTTCATTCAAGGATGGTCGTCAATGGTTACAAAAGGCCACTGGTGCAGGAGGACATGTGGGAGTTGAATGAGAAGGACAGCACAGACTGTATTACTCAGAAGTTTGAGGAGATCATGAAAGAAGAGCTCAGGAAAGCTCGGCAAAGGTTACAGAAGAAACAGAGCAAGAAGAAAAAAAATACATTGAAATTTGATAATGAGAACAATGGCCTGGCCCAGGGAGTCAGTCAAGAGATCCTGTGCATGGTAAGATAATTAGCTAACATAATTTCCACCACCACCACCACCACCACCACCACCACCACCACCACCACCACCACCACCACCACCACCACCACCACCACCACCACCACCACCACCACCACCACCACCACCACCACCACCACCACCACCACCACCACCACCACCACCACCACCACCACCACCACCACCACCACCACCACCACCACCACCACCACCACCACCACCACCACCACGGTGTAGTGGTTAGCTCGTCTGCCTCACAACAAGAAGGCCAGGGTTCGATTCCCGGCCTGGGCGTTTCTGTGCAGAGTTTGCATGTTCTCCCCATGCTCGAGTGGGTTTCCTCCGGGTACTCCAGTTTCCTCCCCCAGTCCAAAAACATGCACAGTAGGCTAATTGGCTGTTCTAAATTGCCCGTAGGTTCACATCGTGTAGAAGGCAATGGCAAACCACTGCACTATCCTTGCCAAGAAAACCTCCATGAAGATGATGGTCAAGGCATTATCCTTCATGACAGGTCACCAAGAGTTGTCCTATGACTCAGAAGGTACCAGACCAGACTACTACTATAATAATAATGAGATGAGATTTCCTTTCGGCTTTTCCCTTTTCAGGAGTCGCCACAGCAAATGATTCGCACGGTTGATTTGGCATAAGTTTTTACGTCGGATGCCCTTCCTGATACAACCCTTTTAGACAGGGACAAGGGACACGCTGACGGCTTTGCAGCTCCTCTTTACGAAAGTCAGCAATAGTTCTTTTACATGAACCTCTCACCATAGACATTGAGAGACATGGCCCACCATTGATAACCCAGTTAGCTGCACCCGGGGGGGTTTGGGGCAGTGACAACCTAGTGGGGACTCGAACCCCCAACCTTAGGATCAGCAATCCAGTGCCCTATACCACTAGACCACCACTGCCCCACTACTACAATAATAATAATAATAATAATAATAATACTTGGGGCGTGTAAGTTTAGTCAGTGTTATTTATGCACTGAAGTTCTGTATCTTTTTTTAATTAAAATTATGACAAACATATGCTCTACTTAATGAGAGCAGGGGGGAGAAAAGAAAAACTTTTTTGTTAGACTGTCGTGTGTCTCAGATACAGTATACCTACAACGCGACGTTTATTTTAGTGCAGGATTGCTTTAATTTTCCAATTGTGTTGGGGGTAGGAAAGTCGAACCACTTCATGAACTCTTCTTCAGCACATCCCAAACTTTCACCGAGTTTAATGTCAGGACTCCGCGTTGCTTGTTCATGTGAAAATGATTCTACATGCTGGAAGTACTGCGTTAATAAAGAGTATAATATAAACAGTGACATCATGCAGTGCATTTTAAAAATGCAAAAATACAGTATGTTAGCAATGACAATTATGAATATAAAAATAAATTTTCACAGAAGGTATCCCCAAAATAATACGTACGAACATTATTCGCTGATGTAGTTGTACAACGTATTTTCAGCCTAAGTTCAAAAGATTCCATACATCACAAAACAGCTGTTGACATATTATGATAGGACGGACGTATATAATGAAAGTACAGGTAGTCGTCGATCTACGATCTGCGCGACTTACGACTGTTCGACTTTATGACCACCCATGACTAAAAAAAAATAAATGAATATATAGCTTATATACTTGGGTATCATGTATGTGAATATCGTCGAATGTGTGTATCCGTCCTATACTCTTCCTTATTCCATTGTCTGAGCTGAACAATGACTCCAATGCTCTGGAGTTGACTCTTGATTCTTTCAACCATGAACTGATTCATAAGAAGTGAATCTTCCCCCCACGTCTTTCTAAAGAGACGCATTAGGTTTACAATACATGTACACTAGTCTTCCTTCTTTATACAGTCTATATTAATGTCTAAAGAAAGGTCTAAAGATTTCAACAAACACTTTTACATGAACTTGTAGAAAGGTACAACACACAGTACGCATAGTTATACATGTACTAGTACATACCCGGCTTGTGACCAAACAGTCTTACGGTTGTTGGTCAGAACCAAATACAGTCATAAGTCAGACACTACCTCTATCAAATTCACAATATTTAATGTATTAACTCATAAAATAAAGCTAAACTGTTATGTTTTATTAATTTTGTGTTTTTTTCCATGAAAAAGAATGTACTGTTATACCACAATGTCCAGAATTGAGATTGAGGAGCTTGTTATATTTTATCTGAATTTTTTTTGAGCTGACCAAGAGTTCACCTTTTTCATTCGACCCTTATTTGACCATGCGAATGTTTGTGCTTAGGAGGAGAGAGGAGACAAGGCAAAAAAGAAAAAGAAGAAAAAGGACAATGTTTCAAACTATCCCGACTCCTGGCTGGTGCCTACGATTATGAAAACCTTTAAACGGATATTTATTGAGTCTGCTGTTTTGAAACTATTACAAGACCTCCTTTCATTTGTGAGCCCACAGCTGCTCAAGTGAGTCACTTGCTGTTCTTTATGGTTTACACACATCTTCTTCTTGTCCTTTCGGCTGTTCCCTTCAGGGGTCGCCACAGCGAATCATCTGCCTCCATTTCACCCTATCCTCTGCATCTTTTTCTCTTACTCCAACTGCCTTCGTGTCCTCCTTCACCACATCCATGAATCATCTCTTTGGTCTTCCTCGAGGCCTTCTGCCTGGTAGTTCCAGCCTCAGCATCCTACTACCAATATACTCACTATCCGCCCTCTGTACATGTCCAAACCATCTCAATCTAGCCTCTCTGACTTTGTCTCCAAAACGTCTTACATGTGCTGTCCCTCTGATGTGCTCATTCCTGATCCTATCCATGGTTTACACACATCTAAGCTTTCAAAAAATATATTTTTACTTTAACACAGTGCTTTTCAATTAATTTCTGTGGTGCCCCCCAAACAAAAAAATATTTAAACCCCCCCACCCCCCACCCCACACACCCACTGCTGGAAAGTTTCATCACAGGGTCATGCTCACACCTGGGCGATTTGGAGCAGCCATTGAGCCCAGTGCTTCTCAATTATTCTGTGGCGCCCCCTGTAGTAAGAAAAAACATTTCATCACCCCCCACCCCCCACCCCAGGAGCGACTATAAATCGTCTTATTTGTTTATAAAATTGTTATTAGTACACCTCTGCATAACATTGTATCTTTATTCACATTAAAAAAAACCCAAAGAAATATAGTTCAACTTACAACAAAAAAATATAGTTCAACGTACAACAACTTACGTCTCTCTCTCTCTCTCTCTCCACCTTTCTCTTCACTCCTGTCAGAAATTTTTCCGTGATGTTTCTTGAGGAATTGTTTACTGCACTTCATATCATTTGCTCGTGCGAAAAACCGATACACCGTAGCACAACAATGACAGCGCCACTGCCAACTAGTGGAGTGGAGGTGCAATTGCACTTAATTCTCGTACACAATTCCAGAAAAGCATGTTCCCCAGGGTCATACCCCCCTCCCTCCCCGGCATCACACCGTGTACCCCCTGGCATCACACTGCGCCCCACTATTTGAGAAGCACTGCTTTAACAAAATGGCACTTACATGTACATAGTTTAAGTACTCAATTTTTTTTATACCATAATGCTTTTTTATGTTTGTATATTGTATAGTTTTGATGTTGTACTGGTATCTCATCATAGATTTTATTTATTTATTTATTTATTGTCACAGGGTCATGATATCCTTCACTCAGGACAAATCCATTTATACCTGGTGGGGTTACCTTTACGCAGTATTGCTCTTGATTGTTGCAATTCTTCAGTCCTTGCTCCTCCAACAGTATTTTCACCGATGTTTTTCTCTGGGTATGCAAGTACGCACAGCTCTCATGGCAGTCGTGTATAAAAAGGTATGGAAATCTTTTATTCTGCCCATTTCCACCATAGCAGATGTGTCATTTGCACAAAAGATAATACAAAAAATACCTCAAGTTTTTATGATAAGCATAATTTAATTATTCACAAGTCCTTAAAATTTCAAAGTAGTTACAACAAAATTGTAACTGATGTGTTGGTAAAATTGTGTTAGTTATGTAATATTAACTCTAAAATATAAACCACCAATTTGAAAAAAATGAACACAATATTAATCGGTCCAGTGAAATACAAAACTTGTTTATTATTATAATGAGAAGAATTAAAATGTGTTATCTGACGTGGCAGTACTAGTTTTGTGTCCGTATACAGATGGAATTTCAAACTCCAAGATGGCTGCAAGTCATGTGACATGCATCCGCAGCAAATATCTTGTGATTTTTTTTTTTTTAACAAGAAGTAATTCTCCAAAAAATTACAAGAATATTTTCCTAATTACAAATGTTTATTATTATTATTATTATTATTATTATTATTATTATTATTATTATTATTATTATTATTATTCATTCATCCATTTATTTTCTGAATACTACTTAATACTAATTAGGGTCACGGGGAGGCTGGTGCCCATCTCAGTCGACTCTGGGCGAAGGCAGAGTACACCCTGTACCAGAGTGCACCCTGAGTATTACGGCCATATGACTCTTGTTCTCTCTTTCAGGCACTGGTCATGTCTAATAATGCAAGAAAGGAGTTCACTGTTGGGGAAACGGTGAATTTGATGTCAGCTGATGCTCAGCGCTTCAATGAAGTCACCAATTTTATCCACCTGTTGTGGTCGTGTCCACTGCAGATTGTTATATCCATCACATTTCTATGGCTCGAACTGGGTCCTTCTGTTATCGCAGGCCTTGTGGTGATGTTGCTTATGGTCCCCATTAATGGGTTACTGGCCACCAAGTCCAGGACTTTCCAGGTATGTCTATGTTACTGTTAATTGTCTTTTTAAGGTAACACTGGCATCCAGTTTTTCAGTTTTTGATAATATTTTACAGTTATGAAAGTTTAACTTGCAAAGTGTACTGCTGATGTTCCTGGCATTACCATAGTAACTGATTATTAGAGTGCATTAAATATACACTCTCCGGCCATAAAAAGTCACTCACAAACATTTTCCTGGAGAGCCTTTAGCCTTGATATCAGCGCACAATCTGCATGGCATCGTTACTCCAGTTGGTCAGGTCAAGGCTCAGCAACATTAATGTGGCAGAAAATGAAGTCAGCTGATGGCCTAAATGTACTGAATGAGCGGGTTAACACACCAGTTGAAATTGTCTTTCCTGATGACACAGAAATAAAACTGAGACTCAAATAATGAAACGATGGTTCAGGGAGCATGAGGAATCATTTTCAGATATGTATTGGCACCCCAGAGTTTTGATCTTAGCCCTATTGAAAGTGTTTATGATGTGCTGGAGACGACTTTATGGAGTGGTTCAATTTTTTCCTCATCAATTCAAGACGTCAGCAGGAAATGAATCCAACACTGCAATCAAAAAACTGTTATGGTGCTGAAGTTGTCTTTTGGCCAAGCAATATATTATCATAACACATTATGAATGCATTTGCACTGTGAGATGCTTAAATAAACAACAAGTGCCACCTCATACGTCCTTCTTTTACAGTGTATTCCAGCAAAATTGAATCACGTTGACTTTCACATTGATATAAAGTTGATTCTAATGAGGTCATCTTTAACTCCTGCTTGACAAAAGATCCCTTGCATTTTCACTCACAATAACATTTATTGATTTTCATTTTCAGACAGAAAACATGAAATATAAAGACAGCCGCATGAAAATGATGACTGAAATCCTGAATGGCATCAAGGTAGACCATTTCATTCACACCACATTGAATACTATAATTAAACACTCCAGCTTGAATGACCTTCAGCGACAATGATTAGTCCTGTGGTCATTTTTTTTTTTTAATTCAGAAAATCGCTCTTATTGGGTCAAATATTTTACATGACAACAGTGTTGTGAATATGATCAGCGGAAAGTTTGAGATGGCACAAAGACTGGTGGTCGATTACATGTCAAGCTTTTCTGTTGGATCACTAGTAGCTGTGCTGTTTGTAGAAATCCTGTCTTTATTTCCTTTATTCTTGTTTTAGCTTCCTTTTTGGTTTCATTTCCGTTTCCTGTCTCCCACCCTCAGCTCTTTGTTTAAACATTCTTCCCTTTGTTTTGCAGATTCTTAAGCTTTATGCTTGGGAGCCCTCTTTCCAGGGGCAGGTTCAAGATATTAGAGAGAAGGAATTGAAAGTGATGAGGAAATTTGCCTACCTGTCATCTGTCTCCACATTTATTTTCTCCTGTGCGCCAGCCTTGGTGGGTGTCATCACTTTTATACAAGACTCCCTTTTCATACCTCACCTGATTGTACATGCATTCATTTTCTCTTACCAGTAAGCCCCCCCCCATATATATATATATATATATATATATATATATATATATATATACATATATACATATATATATATATATATATATATATATATATATATATATATATATATATATATAAAATACATACACACACATAGTGGAGCCTCGGAATCGAACAAATCGGACTTTGAACAAAAATGCTGAAGTTGAACTCGAGAAACGCCCCAGAAAAAATAAGACCGAAAGGGAGGAAAAGTACGCGACTTCTGCAAGTCCGGGAGTTGTTGATTACTATGTATCACTCTCATAAAGCACTAAAGCTAAGCTAAAGCGCTAGCATCACTGTGAACACCTTTTAATGATGAGGTCATGAGCCACTTACGTAAGGTTTTGAAAAGAAGGCATAAACAAGCCAGGTTAGAAATGTTCTTCAAGAAAAGAAAGGAACATTCTGAAGAAGAGTCATGCATGCAAGGCGGTAGCATGAGAAAAAAACACCTTTGGCTGATTTACCTGAAGCTGCTATGGAAGGGAATCTGCTTCCTCTCTCCCTCTCTGTTGTGGAATGGGATCCGCTTCTTCTCTTCCTCTCCAACATTTACAACATTTACGTATGCCAACTGCTCACCACCGCAAAGGTTAAAATTCTTATTTTTATTGTTCTTATGCTTTAACTGCACTGTGGTTTTTATTTTAGTGTGTTACGGTCTCTCACAAAAGACTTGCACAGTTGAAATGCGCGTTGGAGAGGGGCGTGGCTATCACATGCGGGTGGAGTGCTAAACACACACACACACCTGATTCCACTTAATCCCAGGCTATAAAGACTAGCAGCACTCTTCCCGGTGCTAGAAGATTGTCCCTCTTCCCCGTGATCTGTCTAGCTTTCAGCTCTGTGCTCCACCAGTTCCCGCTTTAGTTTGATTTCCGTGTTTCTCCGCATCTCTAACAGTGACTACGATTTCCCTGTGATCTAGTGCCTTCCATGTGAGCAATAAAGCACACCCGATTTCATCTCCACTCTGTCTCCTGCATTTTTGTAGATGAAAACGGGTGCGCTTTATTTTTCACATGAAACGCACATGTCACAATAAATTACGCTGGTCGGCAAATTCATCTCACATGGTGGTAAACACGTGGCCATTAACAGGCAGTAATCAGGCAATTTGCAAGCAAGCCTAAACACAAACAGAGGAAACGGGGGTAGATTAAAACCCAACAAACAAAATTCAACAACTGAATCTCTCACTCAGTTGCCAAAGTTCTTAATTCTACTACGTTCACAGTGCTGGTGGCGCCTGCCTCAGCTAACACCTTGAGCAGACTATCACAGGGCCAACACACACACACTCACACACACACACACACACACACACACACACACATACACACACACGCCCACACACAAAACAATTCACACTCACACCAGAGGCAATTTAGAACAGACACTTAGCCTACTGTGCAGGTCTTTCGACTGTGGGAGGAAACCAGAGTACCCTGAAGTTACCCACACAAAAACATATAGAACATGCAGGCTCCATACAAAAATGCCTGAGCCCAGGAATCGAAAGCAGTACCTTCTTGCTGTGAGATGGACGTTCAAACTATTATACTGCCGTGTCACCACACAAATGTATCAAAAAATCCACAATACACAGAAATAAAATTCTGGCAAACTAAAAACAATAAGAAAAACAAACTTCATATACAGAAAAACAATAGAAACCATGAAACTATGTGTGAAGTAGCTGACTACTGAAGAGATGAAGGAGGAGGAGACACAAACACACAAACTAAACCAAAACCTCATTATAAACATAACAGAATGTGAAAGTTCATACTCGAGATGGAAGTCCTTGCCAGTTGTGAAACGTGTGTTTTGCAGGTATCACTGGCGAGCTTTGCTGTTTTTGTGTCGGTCAGTTCGGATAATGTCTTAAATGCCCAGAAAGCATTTACATCCATCTCACTCTTCAACATACTGCGTTTTCCTCTCGCCATGCTCCCAATGCTGATTTCCACCATTGTGCAGGTACCAAGTACGCACCCAGATATTTTGGTGATGTTTTTTAATAGTAAGTTGTCATAATTGCTTTTTTTGTTGTTGTTGTTGTTGTTTGTTTGTTCTTTTCGCCATAGACAACCGTATCCAAAAATAGACTGGAGAGGTTTCTTGGTGGAGATGACCTGGATGCAAAGGCAGTGCAGCAAAATGACAACAAAGGTACTCATTAGTGGATAGGGAGAATGGTTCTTGTATTTAGAAACAGAATCTCACTCTTCTAGAAATCTGATGGTATTTGTGTGTAATCTTTAGTCTCTGATTGTGTTGTTGTTGTTGTTTTCATCAACCAGGCACAGCAGTAAGCGTGAGCAATGGCATCTTTACCTGGGGGACTGATTCCAAACCAACTCTGAAGAAGTGTGTAATCTTTCGTTGAAGCTTTTACAGATTGTTTTCTAATCTAAGAAAATTTTCAGAAAATCCAAAGCTCAGTGAAGCAATTGATTTATACTGAGATGACTAATGCTAAGTGAATATTCTTGATTGCACCTAGATGTGATAGTGAGCGTGAAAGTTTGTGTCAGTGTTGGCCCTGTGATGGTCTGGAAAACTGTTCAGAGTGTATCTTAGCTTTGGCAGGAGTTAACCGGGATAGCCTCCAGCCTCCTTGTAACCCTAACAACGAGAGAAAAAGTGATTTAAAATGAAATAAATTACTGAACATAGTCATCTTCATAGGAAATAAGCCATGCGCATGAAAAAGCACCTTTAATTTAAAATTACCACAATCATTATCCACTTGTTTGCCTTATTGCAGTCCTGCATTTATGGTTGCACAAGAAAGTTATTCATTGATGACATGTTGTATACATGTTATGTAACTGAAAAATCAGTTATGTCATTAAAATTTAATCGGCGCTATCTTTTGTGCTCAGTATATCTCAGGCTCATATTCACCTTTTTATTGACAATTTATGAACCTACTGTACATCTGTTATAATACCCCCCCCCCAAAAAAAATTTTTTTTAAAAATAATAATAATTGTGGAATAATTTTGCAGACTGAAAGAGGCTCCAGCTTAGCCCAACCCAAGTCAGACCAAGTGGTTTGACAAAAAGAAAGAATTAATGTATTTAATTTCACAAATTTGGGTTGGAGAGGACACGGAAATAAATAATAAATAATTCACTCAGCTTCTGCACAATATATTTCTTTGAACACACTCTTTTCAATGTCTATATTGTCAATTTCTCTCTCTCTCTCTCTCTCTCTCTCTCTCTCTCTCTCCCCCTAATGTTCTCTTTTTAGTGTTTCACTTGTGTCCATTCACAGTCTATTACTCAACCCTATCCCTGCCTCCACTTATTATTTATTGGTTTCTGGTGTTGTAGATTGCTGCAGATTTTCTGCCTTTTATGTGGACACCAGTATAAACCAAAGCTTGACAAACAAAAGTTGCTGTGCTGAGAATAATGACAATATAACAGTTTTGCAATTTAAAAAACACATCTTTGTGTGCTTCCTCAGCGTGTCTTTGGATATTAAACCAGGTCGTCTTGTGGCTGTAGTGGGATCAGTGGGTTCGGGCAAATCCTCTCTGATCTCGGCTCTGCTCGGGGAAATGCACATCCTCTCTGGATCAGTCCACATGAAGGTAATGTTGCAGAAGCTGTTGCTATTTGTGCACTACTCACCTTACAGTCAGGAAGATACGTAGGCACTACAGGCACCCGAGTCATTTGCATTTATCTAGTTTGAGCACACATGCCATGATTATATAAGTTAATAGAAGCCAGCAAGTCTCACCAGAGTTTCTTCTCAAGCTGAGGTAATCCTGAACCTCGTGTTCTACTGCCTAGTGCTTTTTTTTTTCAGCGCAACTAAATCAACATAATTTAGACTTGTTTAATTAAATACAATAACAAAATTAATAATAAATACATGAAATATAATATGAAGAGGCAATAAAATATAACAATAAGGATGTCCTGTTTATTTTTGCTATAAAAATGTGTATTGGTACATCAGTCAAGACCCATGAAAATGGAAAAGAAAAAAATTAACACAAAAGTATTTCCAATCATTATATAAGTCGCCAAATATATTTATAAAATTAAAGTTAAAGCAGGTGTGAAAAAAGAGATTTATCTGAAAGGTCAGTGCATGATGCTCAAAAATTCCTAATCTCCATGTCCACAGGTATCACTCATGTAAAGGCTGCTTTTTGTACCCTTCATTTTATAGTGGATTTTTTTTCTCCACATACATTTGTTTCCATATTAACATTTTCTAGACTTTATCTCATACTATTTAATAATTAACACCATAGTGCAGATAGTCTAATGTAGAGGATGATTGTGACCAGGCCGTCTCATGAAGACAGACACAAATTCTGATTAAAAGTGGCTTAAAAGTGGATTTATTAAAGCACCAGCAGACAGTGTTTTTGTTAAAAACAGGCAGAATTCATTCAAGCAGGCAGACAGATAATCACAGAAAAAAGCATAGTATGCACTGATAATGAGCCACTGGGGCATTACTTCGCACAGAGAATGTGCAAAAAAGAGTCATTATATAGCGCAGTGAATTAATAGCATGGGAGTCAGGTGAGCAAAGCATGTAAAGTCACCTAAAACAGTCAGTAATCCGAGACTGGTGACTTGTATGAAACTATGACTTTAGTACAAGCAATTCGTGTGCAGTAAGGAAGCTGTAATCAGGACATCATGTTTGTGTTTCTGATGAGTACACAATAATCACTGCTTTTGGGGTAGCTGTGACCTAAAGGTTAAAGCGGCTTTGGGAGCGAAAGGTCGCTGGTTCCGTTCCTGAACCAGAAAGAAAAATGTTTGCATGGAAGTGAACTCCCACATTCCTCCACATTCATGGCTAAAGTGGCCTTGAGCAAGACACCTAACCCCCAGGTGCTTCCCAGTGTGTCGCAGCCCACTGCTCCATGTGTGTGTGTGTGTGTGTGTGTGTGTGTGTGTGTGTGTGTGTATATATATATATATATATATATATATATATATATATATATATATATATATATATATATATATATATATATACTGCATTCGACGTAATAAGCTCCCCCCACCAGTGTTTTTGATATTGCTTTTAATAACCGCCTATCTGTACTGAGAGCAAAATCATAGATCAAACTTCCCAATTTTATTGGATCAGTCTCTGTAACAGTAAAACAAGGTGCTCACTGCCTGTAAAAGTGAGTTCACATGGTATTTCAAGACTACCGGCCACTGGAGAATGTCTCTAATGTTCATAAGTAACAATACATTTGATCGTTCTGCCGTGCTTTACAAAACAGGAAAATATTTTGTTGTGTTCTCTTGGTAAATGTCCGACAAGATGAACCATGACAAACTGCTACAGCAAAACTATGGGATGCTCTGAATGGCCAGATATGGACCTATCAGAAAGTGTTGACGAGTATTTTTCACCCGATTCTCCTGCCCACTAACTTCATAAATTTAAAGACATTCCTAGTCATGTGACTTTGTTTATGTTCGTGTTGATTAACGTTGACAGTGTTGATTGGCTCGATTTTACTTATGGGAAAATGTTTAAAGGGAGGGAAAAGTAAGGGGCCTTTTTTTTTTTAATTTATGCTGTTTTCTGTTTATTTTAAGCTTTAATGTAAGTAGGTTGGTTGTTTCCACAAAATGAATAACGCAAATACCAGTAAAACTCTTTTATTGTTCTGTTATTATTCATGTTTTCCACCTCGATGGTAATAAGCACTTACCGTTCCACTCCGCTGAAAACATTTTAATAAGCCCCCCCTCCCCATTTTTTAAGCACCGGCGCTTATCCCATCGAATACGATATATAATAAACTGAATTTCAAAAATACTTTTTAATTGCATTTTTTTTTCTGGTTTACGGGTGCCTGCTGGTTCTAAATGACACCTCTCTGTGGTAAATCTAAATAAATGTTATGTCTATAAATATTGTTGTCTCCATACCCTACCTGACCCTTCATACATTCTAGTATGCTACCCAAAAAGGAAGAGAGGATTCTTCAAAATACTTGGCAGACGGCTGCAGGATGTAATATGCTACAAACTGATTATATATAAAAACAATTAATGTTTGGGAGTTGAAAATTTCCCCCAGTATATCCCCTTTGTACAGGTTGACTGTGCCCAGGCTGAAGATTTCCATGATTACTTCCAACAACGTTCTCTTCACATTAGGATCATCCATTGTAAAAAGCACAATACAAATAAATCTGAATTATCTTGGGACTATAAAATAAACTTGGGGGAAAAAGCGTCATAAATCAGCCTTTGAAAAGTAATGCTGATTATCAACTTGATGCCAGAATTAACACATTTATGCGTTTATGATACCTTGCAATAAAATAAAACAATCCTCGAGAATTACTTATGCTGCAGTCGTAATCATTTTGTGTCAAATCAGAGAGTGTTTGGGAGATGTGTGGCTGCACCAACTTGGATTTTGCTCAAACTTTATTGTGTATGTTGTTTGGCAATGAAAAGTAAACAATGTGTAATATTGCTGTTGCAATACGCCTGCAATAACTTCAGAAATATAAATCCTATAGGAATGAAATTAGGTGAGCTCTTAATCAGAGTGCCTATTAGAATATACAGTCAAAACAAAAGACTATGCAATGGCCGACAGGAAAATAAATTGACTGTCAGACATTCTTAAAAATCCATTTTCAAGGTGGACTTTTCAAGAAAAGCTAGATGAAGATTTCGAGGGGTTAAGGTTTACGTTTGTTATATTTGGCCAAGTGCCAGATTTACAGAGAGCATTCACTGGTAAGCACAGGTAGAAGTTATGTAATGCTCAAAGTTATGAGCAGAAATGGATGAACTGCCTCTCTGTCTCTACAATGCCACACCTTGTTATATTGTGTTTTGTATGCTATTGGTGGATTGTATAATCTCAACATGATCGTGGTGATATTAAGAGGTGGATTAAGTCCGTCAAGTCCTACTGAAGGCCCAGGTACCAAATGCATGGCCTGCCACAGAGAAAGTTTAAAAAAATTTAAATTCTCAAAATTCATTCAAAATGCTGCACATATAATGCCAAGCATAAGCGTTGAAACACATCTATCTGAATTTGCCAGAATTGCCCTTATATAAAAAGTATAGCTATAGAAATGCTATCCTTGTATAACCTGCTACTCTGCATGTTTCTCTTTTCACTTTACCCAGGGATCTGTAGCATATGTTCCGCAGCAGGCCTGGATTCAGAACGCTACTCTAAAGGATAACATCCTGTTCGGTTTGAATGCGGATGAGCAGAAGTTGCAGACTGTAGTGGAGGCCTGCGCATTACAACAAGACCTGGAATTACTCCCTGGGGGATATCAGACTGAAATTGGGGAGAAAGTAATGAAAAGTCTTTTACTATGTTGTTCATCCATGCGGTGTTGACTGATTTATCTATAACAGCAGCTCTGAATTACGGTAGAGACACAAGAGATACAGTTAGTATGGAATGAAATGAAGACATAAAGTGGGGAAATGAAGCAGTCTAGATGTGCAAAACTGCTAGAGGAATAAATAGGCAGATTCATGTGACAAAATGCAAAAAAAAAAAAAAATCTCAAATTATAACTGCATTAAAAAGTATATAATTTCAGGCATAATAATACAGTGGTACCTCACTTTATGAAATTAATCCGTTCCAGAGCGTTTTTATGTGACCTGCATTTTTCGTAAATTGAACTGCATTTTACATGTAAAACGCGTGATTTGTTCCAAGGCTCCCAATACTACCCCGTAAACCATTTAAAAATTATGAAAGCATACCTTTTAAGACCTCCTTCTGCTTCAATATCGTACCGATGGTAGACGGGTTTGGCCATATTCCTTTGTGATATCACTCGAGCCCGTTTCTTCTTCTCACTCACACCGGAAATCACACACGTGTGTGTGTGTATGTGTATGTGTGTGTGTGTGTGTGTGTGTGTGTGTGTGTGTGTGTGTGTGTGTGTGTGTTGACCATGTCTTCTGAGCAGAGTTATAATTTTACAAATGTTTATGGAAGGTTAAAATCCTAAGTCAAGAAATAAAGCATAAAACAACAGTAACTCTGTCCTTTATATGAAAAGCATCATGGTAGATTCAGCTCCATAATAGCCAATGGGATCCCTGTTCAAGATGACGTCAGGTGGACCTGTCCAAGATGGCGCTCGAGTGAAGGCGACATGAATGACAGCTCAGTTGTTAGCCAATGGGAGGCCAACGGGGCGGGATGTTTGAATGTCATTGATGGGAAAGCAGCTCGTGAATTGTTTGAATGTTTGAATGGTGCGTTTGAATTTTTAAGATGGCGCTTTCGTAACGTGAACTTGTTTCGTATCCAGAGACAAAAAGTTTACGAAAATGCGTTTCGTAACCTACATTTTTCGTTTGGTGAGACTTTGGTAAAGTGAGGTACCACTGTATATCAAAGAAGTGACATGAACAAGCCCAGTGTAAAGGATAGTGATATTCTACCAAATGAAAAAGGGCTCGACAGTGGAGTTTTATTACTGATTTCTTTTGAGAGACAGTGAACGTGATCAGCATTCAAACGCAGGGTTAAAGTGTGCCCCACTAGGCAGTATCAAAGAGTGAGCAGCACCCACTTGATGGCCAGGCACTCTTTCTCTGTTGGACTATACTCTCTTTCCCATCCACAATTTAAGAACCACCAGCCCCATGTCCAATGCATCCATTTGAAAATTCAGGAGGTGAAAAGTCAGATGCATTCATCAGCAGGAGTTGCCCTACATTTCTGTGGTAAACAGATCAGGAGAGGGAAAGGAAACATGAGGGAGGGGTTGCAGTGTGTGTGTGTGTGTGTGTGTGTGTGTGTGTGTGACAGAGAGAGAGAGTGAGGGGAGAGAGAGAGGATTCCCCTATGTCACTTGAAATGCTACCAGGTATGTCTCCGCCTGGCTTGACTGCTTCATCCAGCATCGCTGGCCAGTGGCACTGTACCTGCTCTACTTTCTTAATTGCAACATCCCAAATTAATTGCTCTAGGAACTTTTTCCATATTGCACACTCTTGTGTGGAGCAACCACTTCCTGCAGATGTCCTTGAGCTTGAGCTGCTATAGTATGAGGAATGGCTGGACATCTTCCCGTAGAGTCACAGTGACTGGAAGTCACTCATCAGCATTCGGCGTTGCTGCTTGACGGAGGAACCAACCTGTCAGTGCACTCCATGCTTCAGTGTACAATTTGTGAGGCAGGGAAAAAACGCAAGCCTGCGAGCTGGACCTCACCGGTCAAGCACAACAGTAGCTGCACTACTCGCTCCTCTTCTGTACAATTCCATAACACCATTGCTTGTTCGAACACCCCTGTGAACGCCTTATGATCCTGCAGCCCCATCCTACAGTGGGTGGCTGCAGATAGAACTGGGGTGGTACATTATCAGAGGATAAGCTTTAAAAGCTGCTTGATGAGGTAACCTCTGATCTGATGAATCATGTTTTGTTCGACATGTATTTTGAAAGATGCAATCTGGATGCACTATGGGAAGAAGCCGGCTATTGGAGGCAGTCAGTGTGACACTTTTGCTAATAAAACTTTGCTTGGCTTCGTTTTCAAAATCAGAGAGGCAAAACTGGATACAGGGATCCCTCGTTACTTCGTACTTCAGTTTCTGCAACTTCATTGCATTGCGGGTTTTTCAAAAATATTCATTGAAAAAGAAAAAAAATAAGGAAAAATAGAGGGAAAATTCAGGAAAATGCCACAAAACAAGTCCAATTGTGCAAAAAAACAAAAAAACAAACAAAACCCACTCTCCACAAGGTTGTCACTGTCCTCCCAGTGCAGCTAACTGGGTTATCAAAGGCCGGCCATGTCTCTCACTGTCTATGGTGTGAAGCATGTAAAAGAACCATTGCTGACTTTCGACAAGAGTAGCTGCAAAGCCGTCAGTGTGTTTCCGCCCTGCGATGGCCTGACGAGCTGTCCAGGGTGTACTCTGCCCTCGCCCTGAGTTGGCTGGGATGGGCACCAGCCTCCCTACGACCCTAATTAGGATGAAGCGGTTACAGAAAATGAACTGATGATGATGAAAATAAACAAAAAACAACCCAACAAAACTGCTTACATTTTTATGTGAGGTACGCATCGGTGTGCGTGTGTGTGCGCGCTCATCTGAGTGTGTGCGTGCGCGTGTGTATGAGTGTGTATTTATATTTTATTTACATCTTGAGCATTATTTTTGAATGTTTGTTATTATAAGCATGTACACTGATGTATTTATTTGTATTATAATGTAAATACATGTACAGACGGTCCACATTAACTGCGGAAAGTGAGGGCTCCCTGTATTAGGTTTCCAAACTTTTATTTATTTATTTAGGTGTTTAGATTAATATTTTATATTTGGCTTTTACATTTATATTTTATATTTCAGATGCTTTTTTGTCATGTTTTAGTTGTGGGAGAATGACGCTCATTCAAGATGCTTAGTAATGCTAAGGGTTCTCGAGCATTTCAATTGTGTGTTCTGAATAATAATACGTTTTGTAGTTCAGATTGAATTTGTCGTAAAGAGGAGCAGTGGTGGTCCAGTGGGATAGGGTGCAGGATCGCTGATCCTAAGGTTGGAGGTTCGAGTCCTCACAAGGTTGTCACTGTCCCACCCCAGTGCAGCTAACTGAGTTATCAAAGGCGGGCCATGTCTGTCACTGTCTATGGTGAGAGGCATGTAAAAGAACCATTGCTGACTTTCGTAAAGAGTAGCTGCGAAACCATCAGCATGTTTCTGTCCCAGGCTAAAAGGGTTGTGTCAGGAAGGGCATCCGACGTAAAAACTTATGCCAAATCAAATGTGCGAATCAGATGATTTGCTGTGGCGACTCCTGACAAAAGGGAAAAAGCCGAAAGGAAGAAAGAAAGATTGAAATTGTAATAAAATGAATCTCACTGATTAGTCAAAAATGATATTTCAGGTGATTCTGTTAATCCACGGTATACCCACAGGGCATCAATCTCAGCGGAGGGCAGAAACAGCGAGTGAGTCTGGCTCGAGCGGCCTACAGCTCTGCGGATGTGTTCCTGTTGGATGACCCGCTCTCTGCTGTTGATGCTCATGTGGGAAAACATCTATTTGAAAAGGTGATTGGACCCAACGGCTTGCTTAAAAATAAGGTATGTGAAATACATTGGTTTGTGGAAATTTGTGGGTGGAGTTGGCCCACACAAATCACGGATGCTGCCAAATAGAATATTTGTGTAAATTACTATGTTAATTAATTCAGTGATTATATATTTTGTACCTCATTTATTGATCAAAATGTCACCAACTCCTAAAAAGATTTACAGATTTGTAAGAACAAACACAAGCCTTTCCTGCTTCTCTACATATGTACACTATACAGTGATACCTCAGCTCACGAACATAATTGGTTCCCAGAAAGTGTGTGTGAGGCGAAAAGTTCGTCTTCCGAACATTTATTTCCCATAAGAAACCATTAAAATGAGAATAATCTGTTCCCAGGTCCCCATAAAACATAATTTTATACTAAATAAGCCTTAAAACTACACAAAAATATACCTTATTTTATGTATAATAAATGTGCTATTGTATTGTAATTAAAGAAATAAACTGTACTGTATAATAAAGTGGTTTTATTTACCTTTGTGATGGTAGTTGATGGCTTGATGGAATGGAGTGGGAGGAGGAGGGAGGGAGGGACTTACTGTTTGGAAGGAGTGTTTGGAAACGCCTACTGTTTGGAAACACCCTTAGCCACACACGCACCCTTAATAGCTTCCTTGTTCTTAAGGATGGGAGCAATGGTAGACTTAGCGTACTGGTACTGGGACGCTGAGTCACACAAACGCACACCTCGTTCGTGTTTTTCAATGATCTCCGCCTGTGGTGGGGTCTTTTTCGGTCCCATAATAGCAAAAGTACACTCAATATGGTCCAAAATGTCTATCAAACACAAACTACTTCCGCATTCAAAGAAAGGGGGTGACGAACTGTGACGCCGTGAGCGTGCGTCAGCTTCTCGTGGCCGCCACCGTGGCGCTGTTCGACCGCGTGGTTTGATTCGTCCGCCGAAAACTAGTTCGTCAGCAGAGACTATATGCTCGCAAATTTAATGTTCTTGAGGCGAAAAGTTCGTGAGCTTAAGCGTTCGTCAGCGGAGGTTTTACTGTAAACCAAAAGTATATGGATATCTCATTTGTCTGTGTTCTCTCCATGCTTGTATGGGTTCCCTCTGAAGATGCCGGGTTCCTCCGACAGTTTGAAATGCATGCATATTAGGCTAAGTAGAAGTTCTAAATTAACCCTAAATGTGAGTTTGATTGGCCGTGCAATGGACTGGCATGCTGTTCAGGGTGTAGCACACCTCCGCCCAGAGTTGGCTGAAATATGCTCCTGCTTCCCTTCTTCAGCTCAGTCTGTTCGTCTTCAACACCACAAGTCTTGTGGGGGTGTTTTGATCAGGAAGTTCAAGGAAGTTCAGCAACTAGTTCATTAGCAATAGTGTCATTGGTACCCAAGTCTCATTGATGCACATGGGAAATTAGAATTAGTGTGTTCATGTCAGCCATTTAAATTGTTAATGCTGGCTCGAATAGAAAAGTGTCTCTGTTCCAACCTCATCACTCACTCGTTTGCAAAAGCATATCTCAGGGATGCTGGAATTTATCCTGAAGAACAATTTTTGGCATTCGGCAGATGTTCTTATCCAGAGCAAATTCCAACTTTTTTTTATACAACGGAGCAATTAACAATTAAGGATCGAACGGTGGTGGTACTGGGGGATTGAACCAACCACCAACCTTCATAACAGTAACTCATTGCCTTAACCACTGAGCCACCATTACCTTCTGCACTCCATTTTTAACAGCTTACCAGACTATGGCAGGACCAGCACACGCAATCATTTACACCTACAGGCAGTTAAGAGCAGCCAGTTACTCTAATGTGCATGTCTTTGGACTGTAGGAAGAAATGTGGATACCTGAGGGAAACCCAAGTGAGCACTGGGAGACCATTCAAACTCCACACATAAATACCCAAGCACAGGTCTTGAACGCTGGACGTTTTTAGACTTACTTTTTATTTAGTATAAATGTTATTCTTAAAATGATTGTGATCATGTTTTTCAGACTCGGATATTAATCACTCATGGGATCAGCTTCCTGCCACATGTTGATGAAATAGTTGTTTTAGTCGATGGTGTAGTGTCAGAAGTTGGGTCTTACGACAGTTTACGTGCCAGCAGGGGAGCTTTCTCTGAGTTCTTGGACACATATGCGAAAGAAGAAAACAAGTCTAATACACTGAATGGTAAGCACTACTCTTGGGGAAATGTTCAGGAAAATGCGGCAAAACAAGGCCAATTATGCAAATAACCCCCCCCCCCAAAAAAAACAACAACAACAACAAACAAATAAACAACCCAACAGAACTACTTACATTTTTATGTGAGCTGCGCATCTAATTATGTGTGTGCACATCTGTGTGTGTACTTATATTTTAATTAAATCTTATGCATTATTTTTTAATGTTTAATTGTTATCATAAGCATTTATAATATTGAATATGTATGTCTGTCTTCCTTTCGGCTTTTTCCCTTTTTTTTACTCGGGAGTCGCCACAGCGAATCATTTGATTCGCACGTTTGATTTGGCAGAGGTTTTTACGTCGGATGCCCTTCCTGTCACAACCCTTTTAGCAAGGGACAGAAACACGCTGATGACTTTGCAGCTACTCTTTACGAAAGTCAGCAATGGTTCTTTTACATGCCTCTCACCATAGACAGTGACAGACATGGCCCACCTTTGATAACCCAGTTAGCCACACTGGGGGGGACAGTGACAACCTTGTGGAGAGTGGGACTTGAACTCCCAACCTTTGGATCAGCAATCTAGTGCCCTATACCACTAGACCACCACGGCCCCGTAATATTGAATATGTATGAAAACGTCATATTGAATACGTCAGTCGGGGGGGGTTGATCCTACTTCACGGAAATCGGTGGTCGCGGGGGGATCTCAGGCCCCATTAACAGCAGAAAGTGAGGGATCCTTGTATTTAAAAAATAGGCAACATCATTTCAGAGGAGAAGGTCTACAGTTCACAACGTTACATTGTTCTTCATTCAAGTCCTGACACAGCCTAAAATAACTTAATGTCTTGCTATAAGTCTGTGTGGCTGGTGTTGGCGTGAGTAAGGTGTTGGGCTCATCACAGTATAGATGTTAACAACAGTAGAACCTCAATTCTGAGGCATGCAGGTGTAAATATTATGGCTTGGGGTTGCTCTGCTGCCTCAGAGACCGGGCAGCCTGTAGCCATCAAATTCACTATGAATTTCAAGTTCGATTATTTCTTATACAGGAGAGTAAGGACAGATATCCAACCATCCACATGATGTAAAATAAAATGTGATCAGGCTCAGCCTGCTTTTTCTATCGTTCCATGGCCAACATGTTTATATCCCACCACTTGCATCGTCATAATTTTCTATGTCTTAGATTTTTTGGGACTAATATTTTTCTTTATAGATTTAGGAAGTCTTAAATCTCCAGACTAAAATATTTACATGTGTTTTTCGCAATAATAACCATATAGGGGAAAATAGAGTTGAATAAGTTAAAATGTCTCCTTCTATATATTCCCTTGATTACCCTCAATGATCTTTCATGAATTTTCCCGATTTTTTTAGACTCAACTTCAGAGCTTGAGGAGGTTGACATTGATCCTGAAAGTCAGGAGCCAGAATTTGACATGGATGTAGTCTCTGTTACATTGAAGAGAGAAAACACTTTACGCCGCAGCCAGTGTCATGCAGTGCGCAACGGCAGGTTTGTTTCGACTTCATCCACCCCTTATAATTAGTGTCAGAGTATAAAACTGACTGAGCAGCCACCAATCATGTCTGAGTGTATAGAATATAAAACTACAGAAACCTCCCCTTTATTATACAAAAGCTGATGCCAAATTTTAACTGTAAGTTGCCAACCAATGAACACTCGGTCCATTACCTCCAGGGGACTACACTCACCTGCCATGTGCTTTTCTATTTATTTCATTCTCCCCAAACATTACCTCATGCTCCTAAATCCTCAGCCTTCAAATCAACTTTGGTGTGTTTGTCTCTCAATGGAACGCACTATGAATAATCACAGTGTTGAGTTACATATGAAGGACTGAGAACCAGAATCAAAATCAAAGATAATGCTCAGAGAAACATCCGAGGTCATGAAGAAAATAGGGTAAGGTAAGTCTGTTAGGTTTTTACACCCAAGCCTCATCGGGCTGGTGCTTATCCCCGGTTTCCATAGCGTGAAGCAACCAGGAGTTCAACTCCCCCCTGGATGGGACGCTAGTCCATCACAGGTTACCTTCCCAGTATATTTTTACTGGTACCCATTTATACTGCTGGGTGAACAGAGGCACACTTGTGGTTGAGACCTTGCCCAGGGGTCTGAGCACAGTGAGGGTCTCAGTGGGATTTGAACTCACAACCTCCCGATCATGAGCACAGCACCCTAACCACTACGCCACCGGCCCCACTCATAAGGAAGATGAAGGGACCATCCTGGCGCGCCTAAATCTTATCCACAACTGCCAAAAAATGACCATATACCAGTTTTCAAATTTAATTTTTTAATTGGTTCGGTGCTCAGCCCTTCATATAAATGAATGCAAATTGTTTATAATGAGTTCTTTTCCTTTTAGCATCAAATTAAGAAGGAGCAGCTCAGTTAAACCGAATCAAGCTGCAGAAGAGTCGAAGAAAGGGCAGCGGCTCATTGAAAAGGAAACAATGGAGACGGGAAAGGTATATTAAAAGGCATACATTTCCCAAGAATCATCCCTAATTCAAAACTGCATGTTTTTCTATGGGAACCATTGCATGCAACTATGGCATGATGGTGGGGTAGTGATTAAGCACATCCACGTCATGGCAAGAAGGTTCTGGGTTCTAGGCCCAGACATGATAAGGGGGTTTCTGTGTGGAGTTTGCATGTTGTCCTTATCCTTGCATGGATTTTTTTTCCGGGTACTACGGGTTCCTCCCACAGCACAAAAACATACACATTAGGCATGTCATGCATTGGACATTAGGCATCTTGTGGATGTGAAGGTGTGTGTGTATGTGTGTGTGTGTGTCTGTGTGTGTCTGTGTGTATTGGCCCTGCAATACTTTGGTGAGCTTTGCAGAATGAATCCCCCTTCATCTAAAGTGGCTGGGATGGGGTCTAGGTTCGCATTGATTCTAATAAAGGATAAAAATCAAACTAATACTTTAGATTTCATTTAAGAGGCTCATGTTTAGCTGAGTTATGAGGCATCATTTAGGGTACAGATTTTGATATAAAGCCATTAAATATGATAATAAACTGTCGACTAGTATAAAAATAATTTATATATTTTATATATATATATATATATATATATATATATATATATATAATGAGAGAGAGAGAGAGTCACAGTTGGTCAGCTTTGACAAGCAGTCACCCTGTACACATGTAATATGCAAACATCATGATCTTATTCATGTTCTTTATTCTGGCCTCGCTGAGATTCATGAAGAATGCCAGAGATTCTTATCGTAGATTTATTGTCATGCTTCACATTTAACTGAAGCCACACAGAAATAGAAGTTTACCGAACCGCTTAATCCTTCCAGGTAGGTGGGGAGGCTGGGGCCTATCTCAGCCACCTCTGGGTGAAGGCCATGCACCCAGCCATTCATGCTCACACCTATTGGCAATTTTGGAATTCCAATTAGCCTAATGTGCATATCTGTGGACTCCGGAAACCGGAGTGATAGGAGGAAGCCCAGATGAGCACAGGGAGAACATCCAAACACCACACAGAAAAACCCAAGCCAAGCCAGTCGTCGAACCCAGAACATTCTATCTGTGATGTTAGCTGTGCTAACCATGGTATCTACATCACTTTCCCACCACATCTTGCGTCATCATCATCATCATCATTTTTCTTCGAAAGTCTGAAATACTAAGCAACACTCAAAGTCATACCTACTATTTATCTGGGCAAAGCTTGAACAAAACTCTTTTGCTCTAACTAACCTCCTATTTTTTCCCACCAGGTCAAATTCTCTGTGTATGTCCAGTACCTGAGATCCGTTGGCTGGGTCTTCACCACCATGTTCATTACCGTTTACTTCATCCAAAATATTGCCTTCATTGGTCAGAACGTATGGCTAAGTGAATGGACCAATGATGCTATTAAATATCCCAATGGAAGCAGTTACCCTGCCCATATTCGAGATATGAGAATTGGAGTTTTTGGAGCACTTGGAGTGGCACAGGGTAACTACACATTCTTTAGAAATGTTTAATGGAAAATCATTTGGTTCTTTGTTTCAAATCACTTCTGACTGGTGGAAAACCACCACAGAATTCGTGGTATTCTTCTTTGAGTTGATTTATCCATTACTGGCAATGACAAAGTTAGGTGTCAGTGTTCCTCCTCTTAGATATCATGTAAGATAGATTAGAGCAATGTACGACTCCATCTGTCCACCATCTTGACAAGATAATTGGTACAAGTTACAGCAAAGCACCGCAGCCCTGAGCTGTTAAAACTTAATTATATTTTCTCATTATTTATGCTGTTGAAAGCCATACCTGAGAGTGAGTAGCAACAGCCTAAGCTGCAGTGCACAGGCCCACTGCTTTACATCACGGTCAGTTGGGTGTAACCTCTCCATCATATTTAATTATCTATGTTACTCTTGCTCCCTCCTCTCAAAGAAAATTGGCTTGAAAATGTCAATCATGATTTGAGACAAGCTCCTCGCAACAAGCCAATAAAAATATGTTTGGTTAAAAAAATCTAATTCTTAAAATATTCCTTTGCATCAAACACAGTACTATATTTCCATATTGTGAGGGCTTGCAACTTCACTGCAAATGGCAAGACCAAAACCTTACAGAGAACTGGAGGGTTATACTGGTGATCATGGTGACCATGAAAGCAGCCATTTGACCTATTGCTGTGAGACACTGACTGTGGGGCCGGTGGTGTAGTGGTTTGGGTGCTGCGCTCATGATCAGGAGGTTGTGAGTTCAAATCCCACTGGGACCCTCACTAAGACCCCTGTCTCAACCACAAGTGTGCCTCTGTTCACCCAGCAGTATAAATGGGTACCAGTAAAAATATACTGGGAAGGTAACCTGCGATGGACTAGCGTCCCATCCAGGGGGAGTTGTACTCCTGGTCGCTTCACACTATGGAAACTGGGGATAAGCACTGGCCTGATGAGCCATGAGGCTTGGGGATAAAAACCCAACAGACTTTACCTACCTTTACCTCTGAGACACTGGAATATTTGTGAATATTGTCATTTTAAGAGTTTATTGTTCCCATCATTTATAAAAAGGTGGAACAGAGGGTGTGTTCCAATTATCATGGAATCACACTCCTCAGCCTTCCCAGGAAAGTCTATGCAGGGGTATTGGAGAGGATAGTCGAAACTCAGATTAAGAGGAACAATGTGATTTTCGTCCTGGCCGTGGCACTCTTGAACAACTCTATACGCTCCACAGGATCTTAGAGGGGGCGTGGGAGTTTGCCCAATCTGTCCACATATGTTTTGTGGATTTGAAGAAGGCTTTTGACCGTGTCTCTCGGACTATCTTGTGGGGCGTGCTCTGGGAGTACGGCGTTCGGGACCTGTTGCTACAGGCCATTCGATTGCTGTATAACCGGAGCCAGAGTTTGGTCGGTATTGGTAACAACAGGTCAAATTCGTTTTCGGTGAGGTTTGGAGTCTGCCAAGGCTGTACTTTGTCACCGATTCTGTTGATAATTTTTATAGACAGAATTTCTAGGCATAGCCGAGATATTTGGGGATGGGGGGGGGGGGTCTGGTTTGGTGGCCATCGGATCTCGTCTCTTCATCAAGTCGGGACCTCCAACTCTCATTGGAACGATTTGCAGTTGACTGTGAAGCGGCCGGGATGAAAATCAGCACCTCCAAGTTCGAAGACAAGGTTCTCAGTCAGACAAGTGCGGAATGCACCCTCCGGGTCGGGAATGAGGTCCTTCCCCAAGTGGAGGAGTTCAAGTGTCTTGGGGTCTTATTCACGAGTGAGGGAATAATGGAGCAGTAGATTGACAGATTGCTGCATCCTCTGCTGTTAAACGGAGCCTATATGGGTCCATCCTGGTGAAGAGGGCGCTGAGCCGCAAGGCAAAGCCCTTAATTTACCAGTCGATCTACATTCCAACCCTCACCTATGGTCACAAGCTTTGAGTAGTGACCGAAAGAACAAGATTGCAGATACAAGCTGCTGAAATGAGCTTCCGTCGCCGGGTGGCGGGGCTCTCCCTTAGGGATAAGGTAAGAAGGTCAACCATTTGGGGAGAGCTCGGAGTAGATCCGCTGCTCCGCCGCATTAAGAGGGGCCAGTTGAGGCGGCTCAGGCATCTGGTCAGAATGCCTCCCGAACGCCTCCCTGGTGTGGTGTTTCGGGCATATCCAACCCGGAAGAGACCCCAGGGTTGACCTAGAACACGCTGGAAGGACTATGTCTCTCGGCTTTTCTTTGAAAGCCTCAGTGTCCCGTCAGAAGAACTGGAGGAAGTGGCTGGGGAGAGGAACATCTGGGTCTGTTTGCTTAAGTTACTGCCCCCGTGACCCGACCTTGGAAGAAGCGGAAAATGATGATGATGATGATGATGATGATGATGATGATGATGAAGAGTTCCCATCATGCAGCATGGTGGTGTGGTGGTCATCCAGAAGGTCCCGAATTCGAGTCCTGGGATCAGATGCTTCCGTGTGGAGGTTGTATGTTCTCCTCCTGCTTGTGTGGGTTTCCTCTGGGTGTACTGGTTTTCTCCCACAGTCCAAAGGAATGAAAATTAGACTTAGTGGTTGTTCGAAACTACCCATCGGTGTGGATGTGATTGTGAATGGTTGTCTGTGTGTGCATGTTCTACCCTGTGATCATCTGGCGAGTTGTTCAGGGAGTTTCCCCTCTTTGCCCAGTGTCGACTGAGAATTACACCACCTCCCTATGACCCAAGTAGTAGAATGATGCAGTTTGGCAAATGAGTGAGTAGTTTGGATCTTAGAAACTTGGTAAACCTACTATTTTAACTCTTTCCTTCATAGTCAAGGAGAAAGAATGATGTATTACATGATTTAATTGGAAAAGTTGTTAGCAAAACCATGTGCTCGAGTTACTCTTCAACCTTATGTACATTTCAGGTAGCTCTACTTACACTATTTCTAATAATACAGACACTCCCTGACTTACCTTTTTAATTGGCTCCGGACAGCCGAACGTAAGTTGAAAGTGAACGTAAGTTGTTACAGTGATGTATGATGCTCATACTGCTCTATACATCCATAAATACCATTACCGTAGCTCATAAAACACCCCTAAATCAATTATTATGAACATAACATTGTAAAATAATATCAAATATATCAAATAATATCAACATTAATTTCAAATAAATTAAATTCAAGCAAAATAATGTCAAATAGATAAATTTTAATCAAATTCACTCCTCAAATATCAAATACAGTATCAAATATAACATTTAACATTCTCTATGATGCGATCTTTCTGCTTGTAAATGGTTCTGATGGTCGACGGATGGTCACTTTACATGAAGCTGAGCTGAGTCTCATTACATGAAGCTGAGCCGGGTTACTTTACATGAAGCTTAAAACAGCCAATCAACGCTTACAATATGTGAGGTGCTCAACACCAAAAGTAGTTTACTTTTTTGTGCTTGAGACAAAGTGCGGGTTATACGGACTTCCGGTCTTTCAAGTGAGCAAGAGCGCCATTGAATACCGGTTTAGTACTCAGCCTGCACTGATGTGAATCACCAGCAAAGCGGAGAATTCTCTTTCCTTTCTGCATTCGGGTTTTCATTCACTTTACAACTCCCTTTGCTTAACTAAGTATGCATGGTAGATTGTGTCGATCTGAGCAGATAGTTAATTCATCTTTGTGTATGAGACTTGCACCCATGCTCGTACGCTTCCGCTTCTGACCAACCATATTTGCTTAGGGTTACAAAAGTCCGCAAAAACAGTGTAAACACAAAGATCACAGAGACGACGTCTTAACACAAGGGTAACACGCTATATAACTGACTACGTAGGTGCGTCCAAACTCAAAATTTGACAATTTTTTTTAAAAAAAAAAAAACAAAACAAACCGTAAAATCGAAAAAACGTAAAACGGATGATCATAAGTTGGGGAGTGTCTGTACTAATAATCCATGGGGTGTAATTTTGTGCAAACCTAATTTTCTAGTTAAATTTGATAGTGGGCAGAGGTGGCCTGGTGGTAAAGGTGCTGAATCACTGATCCTAAGGTTGGGGGTTCAAGCCCCACTCTCACCGGGTTGTCACTGTCTCCGCAGTGTAGCAAACCTGGTTATCAAAGGCTAGCCATGTCTCTCACTGTCTGTGGTGAGAGATTCATGTAAAAGAACCATTGCTGACTTTCGTCAAGAGTAGCTGCATAGCCGTCAGCTTGTTTTTGCCTTGTGATAGCCTGGTGAGCTGTCCAGGGTATCCATTATAGGGTATCTGTCCAGAGCTGTCCTCTGCCCTTGCCCAGAATTGGCTGAGATGGGTGCCAGCATCCTCATGATCCTAATTAGGATTAAGCGGTTCAGAAAATGAATGAATGATGCATGAATGAGTTTGACAGTCATAAAGTAATGTGCTGTAGTTCTAATGTAATATGGCAACATTTAATTTTCATGAATGTGTTGATTGATTGATTGATTTTAGCAATTTTGTGCTCTCATTTGCTTTTATTACCACTTTTCAAGATCTTTGAAGCAAAAAAGTTACCTCTTTACAATTTTTTCTCAAATGTCATACCGCTCAACTTTGTGGATATTACTTGCTTAAAAAAAGTGGACACTGTTAGTAGGAGAGCGAGCTCTTATGAGATGTCTTTTCGGCACACGGCATTTACCTTCTGCAGTGTTGTGTACAGCCTTTCACTGTCTTCAGCTTGCTTGTGGGCGTTCTGAAACATACGCATTTGTATCCAAGATACAGCACAATGCAGCTTGTACTCCGTGAGTAAATATTCCAGGGTTTAGCCATGGGGTGGGTGGGGGGGGGGGTATTGATGGCTTAAGAGTATAAGTCTAACCGTTTTTTCGAGGGACATGTACAGTTGGATATGGTGGATGTACTGAAGTTTAAATTATATGGGTGTAAAAAAAATATGATGTTATATTGTTTAAGACCCTGTAAGATTAAAATGTGACAATACCTGAATTTTTTATTAATAATCCATCAATCCAAAATCCATTTATATATATATATATATATATATATATATATATATATATATATATATATATATATATATATATATATATATATATATATATATATACTGATTGGTGTAACTGCACACAATAATCATGCCTTTGTTAAACATACTTAAACAGCATAACATTTATTTTTCACCGACATCTTCAACTGATGAGAGGTAAAACTAAACCACTCTAGAAAGTCTTCTCCAGCACATCCCATAAACTTTAAATAAGTTAAGGTCAGGACTCTGTGGTGCCAATATTTATATGTAAACAAAAAAAAAAGGATTATTTATGCTGCCTGAACCACTTCCTTATTTGAGCCCCATTTTATGTCAGTGCCACCAGGGAAGAAAAAGCCCGTAGATGTGAAAACCTGCTCATTCAGTACAATTATTTTTAGCTTCATTTTTATCACTTCATTTTAATGTTGCTAAGCCTCGACTCCACCAACTGGAGCAACAATGCCATGGGAGTTAACATGCTGGTTTGAAGGCTAAATGCACTCCAGGAAAATATTAGTGTGTGCTCTCTCTCTCTCTCTCTCTCTCTCTCTTACGTCGGATGCCCTTCCTGTCACAACCCTTTTAGCAAGGGACAGAAACACGCTGACGACTTTGCAGCTACTCTTTACGAAAGTCAGCAATGGTTCTTTTACATGCCTCTCACCATAGACAGTGACAGACATGGCCCGCCTTTGATAACCCAGTTAGCCGCACTGGGGGGGGGACGACAGTGACAACCTTGTGTATATATATATATATATATATATATATATATATGTATATGTATATAGCAGACAGAAAGAAAGAACTTGTCTCATTATCATATAGCAGCATCTTAAAGTAAAGCTCAACCCTGAAATAATTTTACAATGTTTATATTGAAACAGTTGTGATGCCGTTGTTGATTCTCAGAGTAATTTGTAATTTGGTCTTTAATGATGTGTTATTGTTACCACTGAGAAAATTAATTTAGCACAAGAAAGATGATTTAATATTTCAACAAAGATCACAATGGTCATTCTAAAGATTAAAATGCAAGTTGTTCAAGGTGGATTATTTATTGTAATAATGTATTCATTGAAACCCAACCTCTGCACTTGTGGTCACTAGAATACCAAAATTATATATTGTACTTTGCCAAGATTACTTATTGTACGTGAATAGGTGTTATGATTTAATTGCAACCCAATTCCAAAAACGTTAACAAACTGTGTAACATATAAAGAAACATGGAATGTAATGATTAGCAAACATTTGACCCATATTTAATTCATGACATAACAGAAAGCATCAGATGTTTTAAACAGGGGTTGGTAAATATTTATTTATAGGCACAGATTTAAAAACTGTCATGTTGGTTGAAATGGTCTTTACACCCTGACAACAATCAATAGGTTATGATATCTATACGTACATCTGTACATCTAAATGTATTCGCTCATGTGGCGTCTGTAGTCGTGTAAAAACACCCCGCTGGGTGGAGTGTGTGTGGAGAGGGTTGGTTTTAGAAGGGCCTCCAAAGGCAAGAGAGGGTACAGTTAGAGTCCTGAAGAACTGAGAAAATGTACTGTTTAACCCCTGCACCTACAAATTGCAGAACAATTTCCTAATGAAGTTCCTCGGTGTATAATTACAGAAACTTTGAGTACATCGTAACCTACATTACAGTACATAATATCATCAAAATCTGAGGAAATCCTTGTGTGCAAGAGACAACTCTGGAAATCAATAGTGGATGCCCATGATCTTTCCAAAAGAGAAAAAAAATTGAAATTTAAGAAATATGTAGAGATGTAAAAGATGGAATTGTTGATTGGACATAATATCAAAATTAACTGTTTTTTCTGTTTGCATCAGGCATTCTTGTGTTTTTGGGCACTTTGCTCTTGGCTGATGGAGCAATCAATGCCTCTAGAATTTTACACTCTCGACTACTCTCCAGCATACTCAGAGCACCTATGCTGTTCTTTGATACCACACCATCAGGAAGGATAGTCAACCGCTTTGCAAAAGTGAGTCTGGAACTACAATACAGTCGAATTGACCAAGTTTTACATGAAGTATGCACATGTAGTATATTTTCATATATTTTTGCTTTTGTTTAGGACATGCTCACCGTGGATGAGATGATCCCCATGTCATTCCGATCTTGGATCCTCTGTCTGTTTGGCGTCCTTGGCACCTTATTTGTTATCTGTCTTGCCACTCCGATTTTCATAGCAGTCATGGTACCTCTTGCTGTCATCTATTATTTTGTGCAGGTAATACAGTAACATATTTACAAAAATGTTTCCATTTGGTATCGTCGCCAATATATTCCAATTATATTTGACATTTAGAGGTTATATGTGAAGGTCTCGAGATTTGTGAAGGTAAAGTTAAAACTGTGTGGCGTATTGTAACAGCCTATTCCTACAACTAAAGTTTATTTCTGTAATCTTCTGTTCCTGAATCTGGATACTTGTTTTGTGTTGCAGAGGTTCTATGTGGCCACTTCAAGGCAGCTGAGGCGATTAGACTCTGTTTCCCGTTCTCCTATCTATTCCCATTTTGGAGAAACTGTGGCTGGCCTTTCTGTCATTAGAGCTTATAGACATCAGGAACGCTTCCTGGAACACAACAAAGTCACAATTGATGAGAACCTCAAGAACAGCTACCCTTGGATTGTTTCTAATCGGTGGGTATCTTTGAAATTTGGTTTAGGATTGGTTAGCTTGTCTGCCTCACATCAAGAAGGTCCTGGGTTTGAGTCCTGGGCTTGCCGAGGATGGTTGCGTGTGGCGTTTGCATATTCTCGCTATGCATGTGTGGGTTTCCAACCACAGTCCAAAGATATATACATTAAGCTAATTGGCTGCTCCAAATATCCTTGATTGAGTGTGAATGATTACAATGGCCTGGCAAGCTGTTCAGGGTGTACCCCTCCTTTCCTCAATGTTGGTTGACATAGCCTTCATTCTTTTAAGTCCTTCAGTCATTCATTTTCTCAACCGCTTAATCCTAATTAGGGTCATGGGGAGGCCGACGCCTATCTCGGCTGACTCGTGGCGAAGGGAAGGTACACCCTGGACAGCTCACCAGGCCATCGCAGAGCCTTGAGAACACTTAGACAACCATTCATACTCTCACACCTACGGACGATTTGGAACAGTCAATTAACGTACTGTGCATGTTTTGGACTGTGGGAGGAAACCGGAGAACCCAGAGCAAACCCGCACAAACATGGGGAGAACATGAAAACTCCCGACAGAACCGCCCGAGCTGAGAATCAAACCCAGGACCTTCTTGCTGTGAGGTGGGTGTGCTAACTATGACACCACTGTGCCACAAATTCTGTGAAGTGATTTGGCATTTGAGTAAGTGAGATGAGTTTGACATTTCCAAACAACTTTCTCTGAGACTTACACATTATTATGTATACACATATACAATTATCCTTCGCTACTTTGCGCTTCAGTTTCTGCGGCTTCAATGCATCACGGGTTTTTCAAAAATATTCTTCGAAAAATAAAATAATAAGGTAATTAAGGAAAAATAGGAAAAAAAACAACAACCCACAACCCCCAAACAAAACTATTTACATTTTTATGTGAGGTGCACATCTGAGTGTGTGCACATGTCTGTATGTGTGTGTATTGGTATTTTATTTACATTTGATGCATTACTTTTGAATGTTTAAATGTTATTATAAGCATTTATAGTGTTTAATATGTAATTATTGATATTATATACACATATACATGTACGTATATGTTGTGTGTGGGGGGGTGATCCTACTTCATGGAAATCGGCGGTAGCGGGAGGGTCTCGGTCCCCATTAACCGTGGAAAGTGTGGAATCCTCATACTGTATTTACTTTTATTGCTTTAGCATGATTTTTTTTTTTAATGTGTATACTTTTTTAATTGCAGGTGGCTAGCTATCAGGCTGGAATTCCTGGGTAATCTGGTGGTGTTTTTCTCAGCATTGTTTGCAGTGATTTCTCGGAATTCCCTGGACAGTGGGCTGGTTGGACTGTCCATTTCCTACGCCTTAAACGTGAGGCTATCACTTTACAAACTGTTTCAACAATTTTCACTGTGACTCTGAGGGTTTTTTTTTCCTTATAAAACTTCACATATGAATATAATGTGGAACAACACACTTTAATTCAACAAATTAATGTTGATATTATTTGATATATTTGATATTATTTTACAATGTTACGTTTTTAATAATTGATTTAGGGGTGTTTTATGAGATAAGGTAATGGTATATATGGATGTATAATACAGTATGAGCGTCACACGTCATACATCACTGTAACAACTTACGTTCACTTTCAACTTACGTTTGGCCATCCGGAACCAATTAAAAACGTAAGTCAGAGATCGTCTGTACATGAAGAAATTTTATATACTAGTATACACAATGTCTATTTTGGTTATTTGGAGTATTAAATTCTTTCGGACATCCAAGCAACTTTAATTTGCCAGTGCAAATGAAATACATAGTTTTCACATAATCATAAGATTTACAAATCTTAAATTTCAAAAACTCATCAACACTTATCACCCATGTGAAAATGTATTTGCCCCTTTGCGCCACACTTTGATTTACCACCTTCAGCAGCAGTGCTTATCATAAGATGTTTCAAGCAACATGAGATTAGACTCTATGAAGATATTTTAGCTCAACTTCCTGTACCAAATTATTTTAACTCTGGGTTTCTTGACTGAGAACAGCCTTTTATTGGATTAATGAGAGGACTTGGATAAGGATACTCCAAAAATCTTCATTTTATTTCATTTTTAATTATGCAGAGGTGGAGCTGATATTGTGCATTCGATTGTCGTCCTACTACGTAACTCAACTGCATGTCAGATTCAGATCTGAATGATGCACAAATACCTGAACATTCTCCTTTAGTCCTATTTATCATGAATTTATAGCTGAATTTATCATGTATTCGCTTTATTCTGGATATACTAGGAACCTTTCTTTCATTTTCTGTAACCGCTTAATCCTAATTAGGGTCATGGGGAGGCTGGAACTCATCCCAGCTGACTCCCGGCGAGGGCAGAGTACACCCTGGACGGCTCACCAGGCCATCGCAGGGCGGAAACACGCTGACGGCTATGCAGCTACTCTTGTCAAAAATCAGCCATGGTTCTTTTACAGCCTCACACCATAGAGACTGAGAGATATGGCTGGCCTTTGATAACCCAGTCAGCTGCACACTGGGGGGGGGCTTGCACCCTTGAACCCCAACCTTAAGATCAGTGATCTAGCACTTTACCACCAGGCCACCACTGCTTTCTACTCGGAACCATGTCTTCTAAAAAGTTCCACTCTTGACTCTTCAGTCCATAGAACGTCATCTCGATATTTATGAAATCATCAATCTTGGCATGAACTGAGCTGAGACATTGGAGACAGGGCTGCTGCTGCTTAGTTATTTGTTCTGGGTTCTTCTGTGATTTCTCATATTTACATTTACATTTATTGCATTCGGCAGATGTGTTTATCCAAAGCAACTTACATTTTTTTGTGCATCTGAGCAGTTGAGGGTTAAGGACCACACTCAAGGGCAAAACAATGGCAGCTTGGTGGTATTAGGGCTTGAATCGCAAAGCCATGGTCAGTAATCCAGATCCCTAACCATTGAGCCACCATTGCCCTCATGAGTTTTTCTATGCACACTCAGAGTAATTTTGTCAGTTGGACTACTCCTGGGCAGATGTCCCATTGTTTCATGTTTTCTCCATTTGGAGATGATGGATCTCATAGTGGATCTATTTTTGAGTCATCGGTCCATAAAAATTTATCCCAAGGGCTACCGTGTGATGGCAAAACGACTAGGTCTATTCTTCTTCAAAATGGCAAGTCTTGTGGCCTGTTGCTGGTATTCAGTGGTAAGTAGCTACTAAAGAAGGACAGTCACTGACTTGGCAAGAGTATCACAGGTGCCCAAGGATTGTTGCTGATACTTGTGAGGAGTAACAGCTGGTATATCTGGTCTAATCCCACAGAAGGGCTACTGTAGGAGAAACTAGTAACACTGTTCATACTGGCTATGATGAAAAGAACACACAGAGCATTGCTGTTGGGTGGTGTTAATGTTATGGCTGATCACTTTATATCAAAGTTATATACTACTGTATGGATTTTATTCTTTTCTCTTTTTCCTTCCTTCTCTTTTGGCAGGTATCAATAACCAGTGTGGGTGTTCTGATTAATTTGATATTTGGTGGGAATTTATCATGAAGATACATAATTTTGAACGTCTCTCTCTTTCAAACCCATTAGGTGACTCAGACACTGAACTGGCTTGTGAGAATGACATCAGAGCTGGAGACGAACATAGTGGCAGTGGAGAGGGTCGGCGAGTACACGGAGATAAAAAATGAGGTACAGGCTTATATTATGTACCACAGAAGAAAGCAGCGATTTAATTATACCAGGCCATTGATTTATGCATTCACTTCTTTAGCATCTGCTTCATCGTGGTGAAAATTTAATCATAAAAACAGTAAGTGCAAGGAGGTCTGGTGTTCATAGAAAACCTCACTTACTTGCTCAGCCGACACTGCGCGTAGGCTGGGTACACCATGAACTGATTGCTGGACCATTACAGGACAACACACACAGAACCATTTGCACTTACACCAGTTCCTCTCAAATAGTGGAGCGCGGTATGACCCTGGGGAACATACTTTTCTGGAATAGTGTATGAGAATTAAGTGTAATTGCACCTCCACTCCAGTAGTTGGCAATGGCGCTCTCATTGTAGTGCTATGGTGTAGCGGTTTTTTGCATGAGCAAACGATATGAAGTGCAGTAAACAACCCCTCAAGAAACAAAACGGAAAAATTTCTAATAAGAACGAAAAGAAAGATGGAGAGAGACGGACATATTAAGACATATATAAGTTAAGTGAGTTTAAATAAGGCTGTATTTTTAATATCAGGCACTTTGGTGCACTTTAAATCTTTTTTGTTACAGATTAAAAACAATGTTAATGTAAAGTTTTTCTTTATTATAAGTTGAACTATATTTCTTTCTTTTCTTGTTTTTTATATTAATAAAGATACGATGTTATACAGAGGTGTACTAATAACAATTTTATAGACAAATAATATTATTTATAGTTGCTCGCGGGGTGGTGGGAGGCGTGGAATGTTTTTTCTTCCTAGAGGGGGCGCCACAGAAAATAATCGAGAAGCACTGACTTACACTCACATTTAAGGGCAATTTCAAACAGAAAGTTTGCTTAATCTGCAGGGGGTTAGACCCACAGAAAACTCACACAAACACAGGGACACAAACATTATTGTCAAACCCGGGACTTGAACCCAGGACCCTCTTTGCTATAAGGCTGACATGCTCATCAATGCGCCACCATGCCGCTCCATAGATAACCGAATTACTCTTAATTTTTCTTTGTTTACTTCAGATGTTTACTGATTATCCAAGTGTGTTTAAAGCATGCGTGCTGCCTGTGTTGTGATATTCCTTTTTTTTTTTCCTTTTGGTGGGTGGGGGGGCGGGGGTGGTATCTTGCAAATAGAATAAAAAATTTAAAAAAATGACAAATATGATTAATATGATTTTTTTGTGGAAAATAAATGGGTTTGAAATGTTATAATGTGGATGTCCAAAATTATTTATACCTTTTTTATTACTGTGTCCAGGCTCCATGGGCCACAGATAAGTGTCCTCCAAATGATTGGCCCACTCAAGGGAAAATACAATTTAAAGACTACAAGGTCCGATACCGACCAGAACTGGACCTGGTTCTTCACGGTATCAGCTGCACCATTAAAAGCACTGAAAAGGTACAGCATCCACATGTTTACGAGTGTTCCAATATACCACTAAGCTGTGTATTATGAGAGACAGATTCTAAATATTTATACCACCAATAATATATTTGTCCTTTGCAAATGTATTTGTCCCTATTGCTTGCCATATCTCCATGATGCAGCGATTCAAGAATGTGTTTGGTTTTACCCCACAAAATAATCAGCACCATCGCCATAAAAATTATGAGTACAGGGATCCCTCACTTTCCGCAGTTAATAGGGACTGAGACCCACCACCCCCACCACCCTCAACTACCGAATTCCACGAAGTAGGATCGACTCCCCCAACTGACGTATACGTACATGTATATGTGTATATAATATCAATAAATACATATCCAACGTTATAAATGCTTATAATAAGAATTAAACATTCAAAAATAAAGCATAAGATGCAAATAAAATATAAATACACACACATACAGACATGCGCGCACACACACACGCAGATGTGCACCTCACATAAAAATGTAAGTAGTCTTGCTGGGTTGGTTTTTTGTTTTTGTTGTTTTGTTTTTTTGCATAATTGGCCTTGTTTTTGGGGCATTTTCCTTAACTTTTTTCACAATTTTTCCTTAGTTTCCTTATTTTTTTCTTTTGCTATGATTTTTTAAAAACCCGCGATGCACTGAAGCCACAGAAAATGAAGCACGAACTAGAAAGGGATCACTGTACTATGTAACTCAGTCACAGTTTTTTTTTTTTTTTTTTTTTTTTTTTGTTCTTAAACCATTCACTTTTTATTCCTGTGTTATTATCATGAACAAAAGTAAATAAAATAAAAATGATGACACTTTTACTTGCGAAACAAAACCGAATAAATTGCAAGAGGAACGTCAATTTTTTTTCCCCCCCTGTGTGTGTGTGTGTGTGTGTGTGTGTGTGTGTGTGTGTGTGTGTTGAGTTTGAGAACCAGGTGAACAAATTATGATGCCAAAAATGTGGTGTGATAAATTTGAGAACATTTTGAGAGGGAAAAGAGATGACCACTAATTTCCATTCATGTCAGTCGCTTGTCTATCAAACATCTACTGTGATCCCTATAAAGTTAAGACCCGTCATTAATTGCCTGGTTACTGACACTGATTTGATTTGTTATTGCTTTATGTATGCCAAGGCCTTTGCCACACATCGATGTTTTACCCAGTGGATAATAAAATAATTTAAAATAGATACATTTTAATCAAATTCACTCATCAAATATCAAATACAGCATCAAATATAACATTTAACATGCTCTGTGATGCGATCTTTCTACTTGTAAATGGTTCCGATGGTCAACAGATGGTCACTTTACATGAAGCTGAGCTGGGTCACTTTACATAGCGCTTAAAACAGCCAATCAACACTTACAATATGTTAGGCGCTCCACCGAAAGTAGTTCACTTGCTCGTGTTTGAGACAAAGCACAGGATATCCGGACTTCCGGTCTTTCAAGTGAGCAAGGGCACCGTTGAACACTTGTTTAGTACTCAGCCTGCACTGATGTCAATCACCAGCAGAGCGGAGAGTTCTCTTTCTTTTCTGGATTCGGGTTTTCATTCATTTTACAACTCGCTTTGCTTAACTGAGTATGCATGGTAGATTGCGCCAATCTGAGCAGATAGTTAATTCAGTCTTGGGAAAACCGGAAATTCTGGCATAAGCTCCATAATGGGAGGGAGCTGTGTCATTCCTCCTAACCAATGGGAGGCCAGCGGGGCGGGATGTTTGAATGTCATTGATGGGAGAGCAGCTTGTGCATTGTTTGAATGTTTGAATGGTGCATTTTGTAAGGAGAACTTGTTTCAGAGAAAAACATTTTTGGAAAATGTTTTTCGTAACCTGGATTTTTCGTTTGATGGGACTACCGTAAGGTCAGGTACCACTGTACTTTAAGTTCCCGACAGGTTCTAGATAAGTAAATAAGTGTGTGTGTGTGTGTGTGTGTGTGTGTGTGTGTGTGTGTGTGTGTATGTGTGTGTGTGTGTGTGTGTGTGTGTATGTGTGTGTGTGTGTGTGTGTGTGTGTGTGTGTGTGTGTGGGTGTGTGTGTGTGTGTGAAAGTAAAATATCATTGATAGTTCAGCATGTGCAGCAGTTCTTATACATCAGCATATGTTCTGCAAATTGCTAATATGTGGCAGAGGCCTAAAATGTTATATTAAAGTATGTATGTGTTATATTAAAGTACACCATAGCACAGAGGGTATGGAAAAAATTAATTCAGTACCATGCACAGAATCGGCTGATAGAGGCTCCAGCTTCCACGCTACCCTAATAGGATTAAGTGGTTTGACAAATGAGCGAGTGAGTTACAGCATGTGCAGACTGCCTTTGGAGTAAAAAACTTAAACAAAAATACACCAGAAGAGGTGTGGCCTGCCATGTGGATCTCAACTGGATTCCAGGCGATGCTTGTGTTGATTGTGTTGTGTTGTCTAAATAAGAGTTTTGTTACTTTCAGAGACTGCAACAATGAATGATCAGTGCAACACAGATATGTTCTCAGTCTCGGATATCTAAGGTTCAGATTAATCTTCTGTCTGAAGACAACATGCAAACCTCACACACAAACACTGTCGCTGAGCCCTGGGCTTGAACCCGGTACCTTCTTGCTGTGAGGCAGATGTGCTTACCATGACACTGTAGTGACATCGTCATTGCAAGTTAACCATACACAACCCCCTGAAAGAAAGTAAGGCAGGCAGGCTTTAATACATTTAATACATTTAATACAAAGGCATTTAGATCCTGGGATGTAGTGGCTTAAGGACACCATGGAAACAGTCCTTTTGGCCATGCTGGCTTCATGATTCCAAAATCTGGCAGCAGATTCATTTGGACTCCTCAAGCCAAATGGATTTCCCCAACCACACCAGATGATTTGTATAAACCAGACTGGAAGAGCTTCACTTAATGTCTTTTCCCAGAAGCCTCATACCAGAAATGAGATGATAGTCGGCAGCTTGGCGTAGTGGTTCATTCTTTCACCTCACAGCAAAAATGCCCTGTGTTTGAGCCCTATGTCCATTGATGGCATTTCCAAGTAGAGTTTGCATGTTCTCCCCATGCTTGTGTGGGTTTCCTCTGGGTACAGAACCTTTCTCCTACAGTCCAAAGACATGGACATTGGGCTAATTAAACTGTTCTAAATTGCTCCAAGGTGTGTGTTTGTGTGAGTGGTTCTTTCGGTGTTGGCCCTGCCATGGTCTTGGCAAGCTGTTCAGGGTGAACCCTGCTTTTGCACAGTGTCAGCTGGGATATCCTCCAGGCTCCCGGTGACCCTACCAGGAGTAAGTGGTTCGGCTGATGAATGATGAAAACGAGTGCGGAACTTAACTCTGTTTTATGACTGTTTTAACAGATTGGCATCGTCGGCCGGACGGGAGCAGGCAAGTCCAGCCTGACCAGCTGTCTGTTCCGCATCATGGAGGCAGCCGAGGGCAGTATCATAATAGATGATGTTGACATCGCCACTCTGGGGCTCCACACTCTGAGGAACCGATTAACCATTATTCCACAGGTGAGCCATAGAGTCCTTGTCTGTGTACTGTGTAACGACCCCTGGATTTCAAATCATCAGAGATTGTTTGCTATTAATATGCTTTCTATTGTGCCAACACAAATAACATTCACAGAAATCATAAACACAATCCATGTAAACCAGAACTATGGCGCAAAATGCCAAAATTATAATGTTCTCTTTTGAAACAAACTCCAAAATCAACAATATAAACTCCCAGTCAAGTCTGAGTACTCTACACTCTCGGTTGTTTTGGCAGTGAAGGACTCCGTGGAATGTGTTATTGCTAGAGTTTTTATTTTGAACTGTAGTTCTACTTTCTTGATCAGTTTACAAACAGTTTTCAGTGCACCTGTGGAAATGCATAGATTTTATGTGTGTTTGTGTGAGTGGTTCTTTCGGTGTTGGCCCTGCCATGGTCTTGGCAAGCTGTTCAGGGTGAACCCTGCTTTTGCACAGTGTCAGCTGGGATATCCTCCAGGCTCCCGTTATATATATCGGGGGAAAAAAGCCATTTAAAAAGCTTTTTCAAGTAAGCAACATCCTGTATATCTTCTGCAGGAGTTTATGCATGTTGGCTGATTAACAGTTTGGTATTTTCATTTAATTTCGAAATATTGTCATAAAAATGACCAGCGAAAAAACTAAAAATAAAATAAGAATTTTAAAAATGTCAAAAAAGACAAAGCAAGAATCTTTATCATTTGGGACCTTTCAGGTTTGGGAGTAAATTTCTAGCTGTAAGAATTTTCAAATAGCATGTCAAAAATTAATAGGAAAAAAAGAACAATAATATAATAATAATAAGAAAAACCATGAAATAATAATAATAATAATAATAATAATAATAATAATAATAATAATAATAATAATAACAATAATAATAAATTATGATAATGACGACAATAGTAATAGACAACAACAAAATGGGCAGTGGTAGCTTGGTGGTAAGGTGCTCGAGTGCCAATCCTAAGGTTGGGGGTTCAAGCCCCATCGGCAATGGTTGTCACTACTGTCCTCCCAGTTCAGATAACTGAGTTATCAAAGGCCAGCCATGTCTCTTACTGTCTTTGGTGAGAGGTGTAAAAGATCCATTGCTGACTTTCGACAAAAGTAGCTGCATAGCTGTCATCGTGTTTCTGCTGTATGATGGCCTGGTGAGCTGTAAAGGGTGTACTCTGCCTCACCCACAGTCGACTGAGATGGGCACCAGCCTCCCCGTGACCCTAATTAGAATTAAGCAGGTTCAGAAAATGAATGAACAACAATAATGTTAATAATAAAAATGCTGCTGCTGATGATGATTATGATGATGATAATAATGTGATTAAAAATGAACTACCATTGCTATGTTTACACAGGGATCCATCACTACTTTGCGCTTCAATGTATGCGGCTTCAATGCATCACGTTTTTTTTTTAAATATTCATCGAAATAAAAAATAAGGAAATTAAGGAAGACAAGGGGAAAAGGTTAAGGAAAATGTCACAAAAACAAGGGCAATTATGCAAAAAAAACTAAACAAACACAAAACAAAAAAACAACCCAAAATCTCCCATCAAAACTATATTTTTGTGAGCAGTGCATCTGCGTGCCTGTGTGTGTGTGTGTGTGTGTGTGTGTGTGTGTGTGTGTGTGTGTATTTATATTTTATTTACATCTTATGCATTATTTTTGTTTAATTGAATGTTTAATTGTTATTATAAGCATTTATAGCATTGAATATGCATTTATTGATATTATATACGTACACATATGAGGTCCTGCTGAACAGGGATCCAGGGATAGAACTAATACCTGCTAGAGAGGTCATGATTGGCCTTAGAACCCGCAAGTGGAGCTTGCTGGTTAAGGAAATGAGAACAGATAACAGCTTAATCTCTTGCTATAGCATCTTCCAGCTAAAAAAGGTACAAAACGTGTATTTTCAGGACCCGGTACTGTTCTCTGGGAGTCTGCGGATGAATCTAGACCCTTTTGAGACATTCAGTGATGGGGAGATCTGGAAGGTTTTAGAACTAGCTCATCTGAAAGATTATGTGAAGACACTTCAAGATGGTTTGCAGCATGAAGTTGCAGAAGGAGGCGAGAATCTCAGGTGGGGTTAAACACGATCATTTGAATTTGAGCTATAATTTGTATGCCACAACATACAATGTAACTGCATATATTCTGTACGAATATTGTGCATGTATTCATATTTAAGCCTGAAGTGCATTCATTTATTCATTATTTTTATAAACCGCTTGATCCTGATTAGGCTCACGTGGAGGTTGGCTCCAATTTCAGGGTGAGGGCGGGGTACACCCTGAACAACTTGCCAGACCATGGCAGGTCCAATACACATACAACTAGTCAGACTCCCAATCTAGTGGCGATTTGGAATAACCTACTGTGCATGTTTTTGGACTGTGGGAGGAAACTTGAGTACCCAGACGTAACCCACGCAAAAACAGGGAGAACATGCAAAATTCACACAGAAACACCAGAGCCTGGGAATCAAACCCAGCATTCTTGCTGTGAGGCAGACACGCAACCTCAAGTGCATGTGGATGAAAATCAATTTAAGTGCATACCCTACAGTGACATCCCTGGAAACATTAGTGTTATTAGTGTTGCTGGAAATTATAATCCTTTACATATGTTTTACTGCCATAACTAAGAATAAGCTTCCTATTCCAACTATTGCACTAGTTAGTTAAGTTACCTATCAATATAAAGAGGTCGCACTGGAGTAAATTAATAAATATGTTTCCCTGTGTTTTGTGACTGTGGTATAGAGCAAAAATAGGAAAGGTTAACATTGAGTTTTATTTTCATTCCTTTTCACTAGCTGCTTCTCATCTTCATTTGTATCTCCTGTTTTGTTTGTTTAATTATCTGTTTAACAAGTCTATGTTCTGTGGGTTTTTTTTTAATCAGTGCAAGTCTGAACAGTGGTGTATGAGCCTCTTTTTGGGAGGTTGCTTATTAATTTAATTATACATATGGGGATTTTTCTTTTTTTTTTTTTTTTTTTTTTTTTTTTTTGTCGATCCTTATGCAAGTGCTCAATACATGGCAGCCAAACAGCAGCAACTCAACAAAGTGGCCGCCTTACTGGGTTTCTTGTGACGCGTACATAGGACAATCATCCAAATCATGTCTCATGTCTGTGGTGCTCTGGTCAGAATTTCTACTATGAACCAGCAACAAAGCTACCAACGAAACATATGATGGTGAGATAGGGGTTGTACATCAGTTTGAATATAACTTATTCTTGTGGAGAATTGAGGTAGACCAGTTGAACAAATTTCTAGCTCACAGTTAAATTGGAAAAACCTGGGGATTTCCAGATAGAGAAATCTGCATTTGTGAGGTTATTATTCAGTCAGTAGTCAATTTTTTTAACTGTGTTTTGTGTGGGGTTGAAAAAACCCAATTTTATTACACAGGTTTTCTCAAGTCAGTATATGGATTCAAAGAGTGCAAACCTCTGCCAAACCATAAAAAGAAAGCACATAACACTCTATCCTGAGCATGTTGTACTACCACACTTTCAAAAAAATGGGATTGCCTATGCTAACTTCAAATCCCTGCCAACTGAGCAATCTACATACAAAAATGAACAAATAATAAAACATACCTAATTTTTGGGCGAACATCCCTTCGCAAGTTTCACCTTTTCTTTGGTAACCATCAAATAGCTTATGTCTAATTGGATATTTTACTATTTTTATTTATTTTTTTTCCTGAACACAGATCCAACATTTAACTATGATTCAAATATTTCCAAGAGGGGCTTTGGGAAGTCCATCCCAAAAGCAGAAAGTTAACCTGTTTTATCCAATCCACAACAAAGTATTAGGTGTATTTGTAGTCACTAACTCTTACACCCAACCTTTGAGGTTATACATAAAGATTTTGAGGTAATTCTCCTTGATTGTTTGGTTGGGCATTTCCCTGACAGCACGATATGTTGTCCACATGAAGCAACTGGAACAGTGTTCTTTGGGATGAATGACTCAACCTCATACCTCTTAGCCTACCTCTGGTAATTGAAGCCAAACTTTTCAGCTAAAGTCATTTTAATGTGTTCATGTGGTCAGCTGCAAAGATTTCTCAAGTATGGAGTAGGAGCTTCTCTTTTGGACTACAGCTTCATAGTCTATGATGATGTAACACTTTCTAGATAGTGACACTACCAAGGACATCAATGGCAGAACGTTCTTGAAACCTTGTGTCACAGAACTCTCCTTATTGCATAGTAGGGCAATGGTGGCTTAGTGGTTAATACCATGTGTTGTGAATCCGAAGGTCAACAGTTCTGTCACCACTGTTGAGCCCTTGTGCAAGGCCCTTAACCCTCAATTGCTCAAATTATATATATATATATATATATATATATATATATATATATATATATATATATATATATATATATATATATATATATATACACACACACACACACACACAAGTGGTACCTCGCTTTACGAAATTAATCCGTTCCAGAGCCTTTTTCGTAAATTGAAGCGCATTTTACATGTAAAATGCGTGATTCATTCCAAGGCTCCAAGTGGTATATGGCGCTGGATCGCTGATCCAAAGGTTGGGGGTTCAAGTCCCACTCTCCACAAGGTTGTCACTGTCCCCCCCAGTGTAGCTAGCTGGGTTATCAAAGGCGGGCCATGTCTATGGTGAGAGGCATGTAAAAGAACCATTGCTGACTTTCGTAAAGAGTAGCTGCAAAGTCGTCAGCGTGTTTCTGTCCCTTGCTAAAAGGGTTGTGACAGGAAGGGCATCCGACGTAAAAACTTCTGCCAAATCAAATGTGCGAATCAAATGATTCGCTGAGGCGACTCCCGAGTAAAAGGGGAAAAATCCGAAAGGAAGACAGACAGACAGACCTTTTAAGACCTCCGTCTGCTTCAATATCGTACCGATGGTAGACGGGTTTGTCCATATTCCTTTGTGATATCACTCGAGCCCGTTTCTTCTTCTCACTCGCATAGGCAATGGGAGGTAACTGCGTCATTCCTCTAAGGCAATGGGATCCCTGTCCAAGATGGCATCAGGTGGACCTGCTCGAGTGAAGGCGACATGAACGACAGCTCACTTGTTAGCCAATAGGAGGCCAGCAGGGCGGGATGTTTGAACGTCATTGATAGGCGAGCAGCTCGTGCATTGTTTGAATGTTTGACTGGCGCGTTTGAATTTTTAAGATGGCGCTTTCGTAACGTGAACTTGTTTTGTATACAGAGACAAAAATTTTAGGAAAATGCGTTTTGTAACCTGCATTTTTCGTTTGGTGAGACTTTCGTAAAGTGAGGTACCACTGAATATATATAATATAAAATTTTAAGTCACTCTGGATAAGAGCATCTGATAAATGATGTAAATATTAAGAATTGATGAAAAAGTCAGTTTCCTGGCTTAAGCTAAAGAGAGATTTTTTTTTTTTGTTTTTTTTGAACAAGAATCACAAGGTTGCAAACAGAAAATATTTCACGAAGGGAAATCAATTGTATGACCATACATTGTATTTGTTCAGTGTATTTCTTCGGAATTGCACAGTGCTATAGTCGTTATTAGGTCTGCCTCGCAGCAAGAAAGTCTTCAGTTCACAGCCCACAGTATTTCTGTGTGGAGTTTGCATGTTCTCTCCAGTGCTTGTGTGGGTTTCCTCCAGCTACATGTACATTAGGCTAATTGGCCAACCCCAGGTGTGACTGAATGGTTGCTCATGTGTTTGTGCGTTGTTCCTGCAATGGTGAGGATGGTGAGCTATTCAGGGTGTACCTTGCCTTCACCCAGAGTCAGCTGAGATAGGCACCATCCTCCCTACAGAACTAGTCTGGTGAAGTTTGCTGAATTAATTCATATTTTTAATCTGCCTCCCATACTTTGTATTTAATACTGTTTATTTAGCTTATTAATATAATTATTATTTTTGCTTCAATTGTCAGTTTACTTTCTCTCAAATATGAGATGATAACTTGTTCCCATGCTAGTGAGTGGACTGTAAAAGATAAAGCTTTTTTTTCTTCTTCTCTGTCCAGCGTTGGCCAGAGGCAGCTGCTGTGTCTGGCCAGAGCTTTGCTACGGAAGTCAAAAATCCTGATCCTGGATGAGGCCACAGCTGCCGTTGATTTAGAGACAGATGAACTGATACAGAGTACCATCAATCAAGAGTTCTCCAACTGCACTGTGCTCACTATTGCCCACCGCATCCACACCATTTTGAACAGCACACGGTAACATTTCGATAGCAGTACAGTTGTATATAGGTGATGGCTGGAGGGATGGATGCATGCATGGGGGGGGGGGGGGGGGTTCTTTTAGAAATTTTAAACAGGTGTAAACAAAACAATAAATTAGGTGGTCGTCGTCTACTTTTCCTTTCGGTCGTCCCCTTTTTGTCAGGGGTCACCACAGCGAATCTGTGATACGCATGTTTGATTTTGCACAGGTTTTTACGTCAGGTGGCCTTCCCGACACAACCCTTTAGCAAGGGGCAGAAACACGCTGACGGCTGTGCAGCTACTCTTGTCGAAAGTCAGCAATGGGTTTTTTACATGAACCTCACACCATAGACAGTGAGAGACATGGCCGGCCTGTGATAACCCAGTTTGCTGCACTGGAGGAACAGCGACAACCCTGTGGAGAGTGGGACTCGAACCCCCAACCTTGGGATTAACAATCCAGCACCTTTTATCACCAGACCACCACCGCCCCTGTACTGGTTGGATAAATAACTAAAGAAATAAAAGTTTCATATTAACTTTGTAACCCTCAGGTTAGAACTGTCTAAACATGATTTCAAATATGTCATTTATTTTAACAACCAGTCTATTAGCCCCTCACCTAGAGTTGGCTGAGATGGGCATCAGCCTTCCCATGACCAGAATCAGAAAATGCATGAATGAGTGAATTTGTCAAACCTAACAAGGAGTAGTTGATGTTCTGGAGGCGGTAAAAATGAACAATTGTAAGCATCTGAGCGACTGTAACAAAGCCCACAGTGGAATAACGAAATGACTGAGTCATTAATTCCAGGGATTATTGATGAATGTGGGGAGAGACGGCTGGCATGTTCTGCCTTGATTCTGCAGAAAAGCTGCTGCAGCACAAACTGTTCATAATGCTAATACTGGATTTGATTGACAGCTGTCAGAACACACAGTGCATCCCAGCTCGCTTTATTTGAGGCTACTTTGCCACAGACCAGTCAAGTGGTGTTAATGTTATGACTAATCTCTGTTCTGTTTGAGGATTCAGCAACATAGACCGTGGGGCATAATTGTTAATTACGTATCCCGATTGAATGATCTCAACGATAGGATTTTAAATCTTTTTCCTTTGAAAGAAGAAAGAAAGTTATCATCAGTAATGTTATCTCCGCTCCTCGCTTACCAATGTAATGTATTTTACTTGTTTTTCCCCCCAGAGTGATGGTTCTCGATGCTGGGAAGATAGTGGAGTTTGATTCCCCAAGTGTACTGTTTGAGAACAAAGGCCACTTTTACGCCCTCGCCAAAGAAGCTGGAATCTCATCGATACAATACTCCGTACTTTAACGTTTATAGCGGTGCCTGGATCTGTTAGCGGACTTGAATCTGATATGAGAAGGTGCAAAGTGTATTGTTTATTGTGTAATGTAAATATTAGTCTCTCTGAGGTCTCCCTGAACTTCAACAAAAACTTAACAAAGCTCTTGAAATCATGCTAGTTTCTACCTTGCAGTTCATATTCAATGCAGTTATATTATAACATTGATTGTATTTGAATTATAAGTTTAATATTTTGTTTACCATAATTTATTAACATAATGTCCTTGTGAGTGGTTACGACCAACAGCAAAACAATTTTTTTTTTGGCTGTGTGTAAATTCTGTGTGTGTCAGTGTGCATGTACGATCCCATCTCAAAAAAAGATGGAGAAAAAGCTTGAATGGTTTGGAAAATAAAAAGAAAAGAGTGATTTCTATTTTTTTTCTTTGACTTGTATCTTAGACAACACGAACACAAGATATTTCATGTTTTGTCTGGTCAACTCAATTTTGTTTATTATACAAGGTCTTGATAAAGCATTTCTCCCTTTATGATTTTCTTTTAAAATTTTGTTTATTCATAATACCCAAGTGTTTCTAATTTCTAAACAATGTAAATAATATATGAGACCTGTGTAGACAAAATACTCAGTATTTGGGGTAAAAAAAAAAAAAAAAAAAAAAAACGGTATATGACAGCTTGTGTGATATTGAAGTATAAAAACTCACTAACCCTTGGATCACTCGTGTGTAAACGTTTCTGTTTATTTAAAGTCCAGGGTTGGTGGGAGGCTTTAAACTCTTGGACAATTTAGTGCAAGTAATGAGATAAACAATTAGTTAATGATGCACTGTAGTTTAAAATTGATGATGTCATTTGATTATTGAAATCATAATTTGATCTAAAATGAGAAAAGCAAAGATAATCCACATTTATATAAGAAAATTATTGAAATATTTGAAGAAAATGGATGTTCTTTAATTGCGTGAGTGCAGATAACTGGGTTATCATAGGCCAACTATTTAGGAGCGCAGGTCAGATGTGGAGGCCATGTTGTCAGAATGACGGACAGTCGACTGCCAAAACAGCTACTGTACGCAGAACTTTGTGAGGGCAAGCATTCATTTGGGGGACAGAAGAAACGCTTCAAAGACGACCTTAAAGTTTCCCTCAAGGACATGAGTATCGGCAGCAGCTTGTTACCAATCTTTCCACTTGGCAAAGCAAAGCCTTCACAGGTGCCCGTGCAGCAGAAAAGCAACAAACTGCAGAGGTGCAGCAGAAACGCACAGCGCGCAAAGCTCAAGCTGCCTCCACTTCCATCGCAGCACCCACCCACGCATGTCCAGTGTGTGGACGAGCATTTCGGGCTCGGATTGGCCCCATTAGCCATCTCAAGACCCATAGCCAATGATCACAGATCTGGTATGAAGTCATGGTTATCATCGAACTCGAAGGACGAACAACAAAAAATGTGAGGCGCTCGTCGCAAGTGACGTATGGTGGTTGTGAGACAAAACGCGGCTTATCCGGACTTCTGATCTTTCAAGTGAGCAAGTGCACATTGAATACTTGTTTAGTACTCAACCTTCACTTGCTCGCTTGAAAGATGGAAGTCTGGATAAGCCATGCTTTGTCTCACAAGCACCATACGTCACTTGCAACAAGCGCCTACATTCGGTGGAGCGCCTGACAAGTAGCTAAAAGGATAAGATACGTTCTAAGAGAAGTGGCAAAACTGTCCACTCAGGGGTGAGAAAGTGACAAATCCATAGAAGAACTGTACAAGAACAAGAGGTTGTTTACAAAGAAGGAGGCATATAATATAAATAGTATTAATGTAAAAACTCCCCTCCCCCAAACCCCCAATCTACAGTAGTCAGCAAGTAAGTGTAGACTCCTCAGAAGGGAAACATCATACTCCGACCCACCAGCAAAGGCACCAACCAGGAAGTGGGATAAGGCTTGTACACTTAGAGTCTTTTTGTTGACACAACAATGCTGTTAATACTGTCTAACTTCTCCAAAAAGAAACTTAAGAAGTACAACAAGGGTTATTTTCAACAATCCGAAAACACCCGTCAGAGGGCCCAGGATGCCATTGATTCCCTGACTTTGCTGGTAAATTGTTCAATTGTACTTTGTATTGCAGCAACAGGAATCTCAGGGTTCTGCCCAGCCTGACACTCGTTAAGTCCACATTTAGATTGACCCACAATAAAACCAAATTTACAAATAAAACTTTACAATAATGGGCAGATTTATTTTTTATATCTCTTTACATTGTTGTTTGTAATAATATTTACCTTCTTGGTATTTTTCCTTTTTTGCCACCTGACAACATTGTGAAACTCAAAGCTTCTGGTCCAAATCCGGCCCTCCAACTAATTTTATGTGGCCCATGTGAACTTTTAAAGTAAATGATTATCGAACAATCTTTTACATTTCTCTATTACCATGAACTCATCATCAATAGACTAGGCAAAGCCGGTCTACATCAAGTAAACCATTCATTACTCAGGAAAGATTGCAAGTTAGTTCGTCACCATAAATCAATGTCATACCCCCATTTCACTGGAGCACGGAATGCAATGATCGTGGCGGAAAGGCACGGAATGCACTCTACGGAGGCGCTTCGGCATTTTTACACGGAAAATGAGTCAAAAACCTACGGAAAATTGTACCCTCGGAACACCTTCGGAATGTGAGCATTCAGGGGGGATTCTGTGGCCACTTTTGATCACCTGGAAGAAGGAGGAATGTTTGCGGAACATTCACGGAAGACTTGCGGAATAAAAGGAACGATCATGGAACGTTTGCGGAAAGGACGAAACGTTTGTGGAAGGACTGCGAAATGTGAGGGAACACTGCGGGAAAAATTTTCCGTGAACGTGCTTTTGAACATGTTCAAAAGCACGTTCGCGGAAGATTTTGGCCTGACGGAAGAGGAGGAATACCATCGGAATCGCACAGAAGGACACGGAAGATGACGGAACGTCATATTTGGCCTTTTGTTTGTCGCTAAATATTCAGAGCCTGAAAGAACAAGATAAGATATAAGAGGTTTCAAACAAAACTTTGTGTATTTTTAAAATATTTTAGTGGATTTTTTTTTTTACAATACATTAATTTAAAAATTAAATACCTGCTCTTTGGTTGTCTTGATAGACTTGTAAATGTCATCACACTTCTGGATCACATTAGTAAAGCTTGAACTGCCATACCCCAGTTCATACAATGATGTGAGTGATGGTGGGATGTCAAGTTTGGTAGAGGCTGAAACATAGTCTTCAGCATACCCTGGAATCAGTGATAACACTGAACATCTCACATCAGATTCCCACAACTTTTTGTAGAATGACGTGGCATCTGCTTCGGTTGGCGGGTGCGGCCGTTTACCAGTACGAAGGCTAGTTGGTTCGATTCTGTCACCGTCGCCCTTCAATTGTTGCTTTCGCTTCATTCGGAGTAATTTGAAATCAATGTCTTTGCCTTCCAAATATGATATTTTATCATTATATGTAGGCATCTTCCAGGAACATGGCAGGGAGGTACATACTGTAGATTTCCTTACTTGTACTGTGGCCTCTAAGGCAAATGGAACAGCCCCAATATGGGAACAAGCTTCCCCCAGTCCTGCCATACAGTTGCAGTGAGTGCCATCCATCTTCATAACCACCCACGGCTTCAATGGTATTTTATTTACCCTCTGTGAATGTTTTACCTGGAAAAAATAGTTGAAATTTATAGGAAAATTATATTATTATTAGAGGTCTAGATAATAGATCTAAAAGTCCTAAGTGAAAATGCTGGAACCAAAAAAATTAGAGAGATCTCTATATTGTAGTCATTGATAGCTACAACAAAATTTAATGAAAAGTGAAACCATTCTACATATTTAAATGAATCGACTTAGAAAGTATTAGTATAGCCATACATTAAAAATAAAAAATAAAATTTCAGGGTCTTTATTATAACATGTTCAGTATATGTAACATTGCTATTTAGTCTTTATTATAACGTGTAAGGTAAAAGGTAAAGTCTGTTGGGTTTTTATACCCGAGCCGAGTGGCTCATAAGGCCGGTGCTTATCCCCGGTTTCTGTAGCGTGAAGCAATCAGGAGTTCAAGTCCTCCTGGATGGGATGCTAGTCCATCGCAGGTTACCTTCCCAGTATATTTTTACTGGTACCCATTTATACTGCTGGGTGAACAGAGGCACACTTGTGGCTGAGACCTTGCCCAGGGGTCTTGGCACAGTGAGGGTGCCACTGGGATTCGAACTCACAACCTCCCGATCATGAGCGCAGCACCCTAACCACTACACCACCGGCCCCACTATTATAACATGTACAGTATATATAATATAACTATTATAATACTTCATAACTTTAGATCCACATGTTTGTGCTTAATATATAATGTAGGCAAAATTATAAAAAAATGTGAGTCATAATTACCTTTGCCATGATTAATACTTTGGTGTCCTCACACAGCTTGCCATGGGTGATATTAGAGGCTTTTCAGTTTTTTGTGAGTATAATCAGATGTGAGATTAATCAAATAATTATAGATATCTGGGTATGTTAAAGCAGGTATCCTGTCCGTTGCTTCATCCATGCAGTTAACAAACAAACCATCGGGCAAAACGCATGGGTCATTTGTTAGCCCTGATAACTGTAGTTTTTGAATATACTGTTGTTTATGTTCGTTATCATAATTACCAGGGAGCTCGAAAAGCACTGGGATTGTATTACGGCTGTGGACATTCATATTTATATAATCTACCACGCTTAAAAACAGGCACCTCCAAAGTAAGTATATGTCTGTTTTCATTCCAATATGGCGGCAGTTACTCGGCGGTCACGTGACTGCAAAACCTCTATAGACACTCTTCTGTCCAATAGGCACATCAAAAGCCAGTATACATCAGCAAAGCTGGATGTGCAAAGCTGCACTTGGCGAAGATGCTGCTGAAGTGGTTCTCTTGTGATGTACCTTTGTGCTTTATATTTATTAGGGACTGCTAGAATGTCTGGCATGTTGCTTGATAACATATAAAAGACACTCACACACATACACACACACACACACACACCCGCACGCGCACACACTTACACACACAATGAATTCCTCTGTCATCTTGAAATTTGACCTCTCATGAAACTATGATGCATTGAGTGACTTTCATGGACCACAACAATGGTCACATGCCTGGTTAAAAATACACTATTAGTCTTGAATTCTTAGTTTGAATTAGTTACTAAGTTTCTGATTTCAAGCTAAGAATTCAAGACTAATAGTGTACCAGGTATGTGACCATGGTTGTGGTCCATTAAAGTCACCCAGTGCTTCATGGTTACGGACTATGGCGTGAGTAAATATGTAATGTGAACATGGTAACCAAGGGTCTCTTGAAGCCTCCAAATAGTCTGATTAGAAACCGCCAATTCATACCCCTAGAAATATGTAAATTAACCATGCAGTATTTAAATGTTTTGTTTCACACATAAGGGCAACATGGTGACATGGTGTTTAGCATGTCTGACTCACACCACAATGGTCTTGGGTGTGAGTTTCTAACTCAGGCATTTCTGTGTGGAGTTTGCATATCTGCCCCGTACATTGGTGAATTTGCTCAGGGTAGTCCGGTTTCCTCCCAAAGTCCCAAAGATGGGCACATTAGCTTAATTAGCTGTTCCAAAATGCCCCTTGGGAGGAATGTGAATGGTTGTGTGGGTGATAGCCCTGCAATGGTTTGTTGAGCTGTCCAGGTGTATCCTACCTTTACCAAGTGTCAGATGACATGGCCTTAATAGGATTAAGTGGTTCAGCAAATTAGTGATTGGGTGAAGTAAATGAAATCAATAAAAGAAACAAATGAATGCAGATATCTGTGGGTTTTTCCCAACATTAAACAATAATTCATGGGTGAAGAGGTCGCGCTAAGATTTTGTGTGATGTTTGGATGCTGTGATAGACTAAAAACCCATCCATGTTGAATAGTCCTGCCTTTCACTAAGTAAATGTTGATGTATAACCTGTGTGTGGCCAGGATGACAATAAAAATGAATGATTTTTTTCCCCTGTGTGTGTGTGTGTGTGTGTGTGTGTGTGTGTGTGTGTGTGTTGGCAGTTATATAACTTTACTGAAGGCTATATTTCAGGCTTTCTGTCCATACATGTTTTCTTCAAATTCTTTAGTTGTGGCTATCTGGGCAGTGGTGGTTCAGTGGTTCAGGCAATGGATTACTGACCCAAAGGTTAGGGGTTCAATCCAAAGTGCTACCCCTGTTGGGCTCTTAAGCAAGGCCCTTAACTCTCACTTGCTCCGTTGTACAAAAATGATAACTGTTAGTTGCTCTGGATAAGAGTGTTAATCAAATGCTGTAAATATGGAGAGAGATGGACATATACTGAGAAATAAACATATCCTGAGACTGCTGTGTGCTTGAAGAGCAAGACAGAGCAAAATAACAGCACATTGAGATGTGGAAAAACAGAATTATATATTCTCTCTACTCTACATTCTCCTATAAGGTCATTCGGATCCTAGAAATCACATTTCAGAATGCTAGAGCTTTGCACTACACAACATTTAGCATCTCATCTGGTTCAGCACTGGTCAGCTCAGTTTAATAATTGTTTGCTGAAATTCCAGTGCAGGCAGTGGTGGCCTGGTGGTAAATGGTGCTGGGTCACTGATCCTAAGGTTGGGGGTTCAAGCCACACTCTCAATGGGTTGTCACTGTCCCCCCAGTGCAGCTAACTGGGTTATCGAAGGCCGGTCTATGGTGTGAGGCATGTAAAAGAAACATTGGTGACTTTTCGCACAAGTAGGCTGCATAGGCGTCAGCATATTTCTGCCCTGCGATGGCCTGGCAAGCTGTCTAGGGTGTACTCTTCCCTCGCCCGGAGTCGGCTGGGATGGGCACCAGTCTCCCCGTGACCCTAATTAGGATTAAGCAGTTACAGAAAATGAATGAATGAATTCCAGTGTTTGTCACCATAATTGCTATCTATCCACTAGGATTTTTTACCCATAATTCCATGCAAAACTGCTCCAGCTGATTCACGAATTTCTGTTCCTCAGGAATTTATCTGTGTTAAGCACCAGTCGGTTTTCCCATAACTTAGAAAGTTGTGCTAATGAAAAACATTCCCCCCAAAAAAAAAATCAATTTCCATTGCGGTTGTGACAAAAAAAAGGGAAAAACATTTTGTTAACTACTCAATCATTTGCTAAACTACTTTACATTTAAAGTATTTAGTAGACATGCTTATCCAGAGCAATTTACAGAGGTGCTTAATCAAATAGGGTCCAAGAAAGGCTAGTACCCACCTCAGCCGACTCTGTGCGAAGGCAGAGTGCACCCTGAACAGTTCACCAGGTCGTTACAGGGCAGAAATTCACTGAAGGCTATGTGGCCCGATGAAAGTCAGCAATGGTTTTAGACGATAGACAGTGAGAGACATGGCCGGAATTTGATAGCCCACTAAGTTGCACTGATGGGACAGCAGTGACAATCCATTGATAGTGGCGCTTGAACCCCCGACCTTAAGACTAGTAATCCAGCACCTTACCACTGGACCACCATTGTTCCTGCTTTAAGGCTATCATCAGTGAGAGCATTCTGATAATGGTTCATTAGGACAAAAGTTAAGTTTACCATCAGTCAAATTGCAACTGGTAGGTGTTATGTATGTGTTGTTGTTGTTGTTGTTGTTGTTGTTGTTGTTGTTTTTGTGTGTGTGTGTGTGTGTGTGTGTGTGTGTGTGTGTGTGTGTGTGTGTGTGTGTGTGTGTGTGTGTGTGTGTGTGTGTGTGCTAATCCAGGTACTTCTGAAAAAGGTAAATTTTCAGCAGTCATATGAAAATACCTTGTAATTCAGCTGTCCGGACATCTCGAGGAAGCTCATTCCACCACCTCAGTATCAGAACAGAGAAGAGTTTAGATGAACATTTCCTCGTCACTTATTAGAAGTAGGGACTAGTATAGTAGTGCTGGGGGATTGGAGATTATGCAGTGCAGTGTGTGGTATGATGAGCTATGTCCATTTTGAACTTTGTAGACTAGCATTAATGTCATCCATTCATTCATTTTCTGAACTGTTCAGTCCTTATTAGGGTCACAGGGAGGCTAGTGCCCATCTCAGTCAACTATGGACAAGGGTAGTTGCATTAATGTTTTAAATCTAAAGCGAACAGCTACAGGAAGCCAGGAAGCAGCAGTGGAATGGTATGGGAGAACTTGGGAAGGTTGAACTCAAGCCGTACAGCTGTATCCTGGAGGGTGTCCAACATCTGACACAATGGTGTTCATGGAACAACCTGGACATAAACATCACAAAATAAAGACAGAGCTTTGTGACTCCTAGGAGACAACATATGACCTCACCTGAACCATTTGCAAAGGCTTAGCAGAAAGTTTCCTTACTGAGAGCGTTAACGTGTGCTTACATCTCTCTACACCTGTTGACCAAATTCAATTGGGAGTGATAAAGAGCCTCATGAATTACTACTGTTCAGTGTTGTTCTCTAGCTGCACCAAGGAAGAGAGGGAACCCTGCAACAGGTGGTGAGGACATCATTCACACTCACACAGGGGCAATTTGTAACAGCCTGCTAGTTTAATGTGCATGTCTTTGGACTGAAAATGGAAGACCCAGAGAAAACCCACACAAAATCTGACAGAACATCCAAAAGTTCCACAAGAAATGTCCCTGCCTAGCTCAGGACTTGAAACTTGACCTTCTTGCTCTGAGGCAGATGCATTGACAGCAACGCCATCATGCTGCCTGTATTTGTTAACCATAATGAACATTTTTAGAGCCATTCGGTGCCTACATTCAAATCATTCAGCATTAATACAGTGGTACCTTGTCTAACGGGTGTCCCTTATAACGATTTTTCCATGATACGAGCTTCGAACTCACCAAAAATCTGCTCAATCCAATGAGCATAAATTCACTTTACGAGCTCTCCTTGAAATGGCTTTTCCGGGCCAATTAGTCTCGTATTCTTGCTCATGTATTCCTCCGCGCTCCGAGAACACCTTGTATCAGTGTTTCTCAATTATTTTTTGTGACTCCCCCACTAGGAAGAAAAAAAAACATTTCACCCCCCCAACCCCAGTGCCCTGCGCACGAATATAAATAGTGTTTACTGCACTTCATATTGTTTGCTCCGTGCTTTTTCCCTACATCACAGCACGACATTGAGAAAGCCACTGCTAACTACTGTAGTGAATGTGCAAATGTGCAATTACACTTAATTCTAGTATAGAATGGAAAGAAAGCATGTTCCCCAGGGTCATACCCCCCCCTTCCCCGGTATCACACCGTGTTCCACTATTTGAGAAGCACTGTCCTTGTGGGAGTTGTGGGAGCTCACCACGAGCCTTTCCTCACTGGTATTCGTAGCGTCCACACTCACAAAATCCTCCTCCTCCTTCTCTTTCTCCTGTGTTACGCATCACCTTCTGCCTGCCCACATGACATCTTCACAGCAGTCAATGATCGGAAGGGTTAGTTGACTTATTGTTTACTCTTGTTTTATTATTATTTATTATTAATTATTAGTAGTTATTATTAATGCTAATGTACATGTATTATAATAATAATTATTATTATGAAATATTTATTGCTTTTACATGTTTATATTTAATATATTAGGTCAAATATAAGTGTTTGTGGCAGGTTATATGAGTTTGGGGGGTTGGTTAATTGGTTTTCGGTTATTTCTTATGGGAATAATTGTTTCATCTCACAAAATTTTTCGGCTTACAAGCTCATAAGCCGAAATTTTTTGTTAGATGAAACAATTATTCCCATAAGAAATAACCGAAAACCAATTAACCCTCAGAATGAATTCAATTCATTAGCTGGGGTATCACTGTATATATTTGTGTTAGATATTCATGTTTTTTTTCTCTTTTTTTATCCTTTTTTCTTTACAGATTGCATTTGGTTCATTTGTGTCATACAGGACTTTGGATGCTGTTATAAAATAAGAAGCACTTTTAACTCTTTAAGGCTATGAATAAAGAGAGGGGGAGAGAGAGAGAGAGAGATGGAGCGAGCGCTCAGTTCACATCGCATTCGATAGTGGAGTCATTCTTGGATGCACATCTCTCTGTTTCCCTTTCTGCAATTCACAGTAAGTCGGTAAAAAAAAAAATATTTTGGTAATTTTGAGGGGAAATTTGACATTGAGTTAATTGTGTGGTTTGTGTAATTCTGTGTAATGTTGAAAAGAAAATCACCTGTTTACTCTAAAAATACAAACCCACTTGGCTGTGCTTCGTCTGCAACAGTTAAATAATTTTTTCTTTTTCTCAGTATAAATAAAACAAATACTGTTTGATATCATCATCATCATCACCATCATCATCATCATCATCATTATTATTAATTCACTTCATTGTCTTTATCATTATTATTATTATTATTATTATTATTATTATTATTATTATTATTGAATTTTTGTCAGGTAAGAATGAGCAAGAATTCTGAGTCTCTTAGACAGAATCCTTAATTGATGATTACGATGAGGAGTTACATGCTATATGAACCATAATTTGTGTATAACAATACAGTATTTCTTACTTTTAACATGAATTATTTCTTTCTTCTTTTAGAAAGCTAACTGGTCAACTTTAAGAGGCTTATTTCATAACAAGATTTTGTCAATTCCTTATACAAACCTCCACATTCTCCCAACATGAACGAATCATTGATGCAATTTCAATTTTCCTGCAATACAAGTCCAAGCTCAGCACCTGATCTTTATATCAGCGTGACCAAACAGGAGCCGTACCATGTTGCTATCCCCATGACATCCTTCTATTGCATTATATTTGTATTTGGGGTCCTAGCCAATGGTGTTAGCATGCTTACACTCCTCATGAATGCCCGCATGAAGATCAGCGCAATAAAGCTGTACTTGCTTAGTCTGGTTTTATCAGACATCGTCCAGCTACTTACGATTCCCATTACTGTATACCGTTACTATTGGGAAAGCTACCCATGGAGACTTGGAGAACCCTTGTGCAAAGCTTACTTCATGATCCGCCAGATGTACTGTGCCACAACTAGCTGGGTAATCCTTGCATTTACCATCGAGCGCTATGTGGCTATTTGTCACACCATGTGGTCTCTTGCTGGCCTTAGGAAGTCACGGCTTCCCTGCCTTCTGGGCTGGATCTGGCTCCTTGCATTGGGTACTTCTCTGCCATTTGCATTTGTCTACAGGCATGCCCGAGCCTGCATCCTGGACTATGGTGCAACATCACCTGACTTAGCCTTTGTGGTATCCACCATGTGTGAGATGACTGAGGAGGAGCCTTCCCCCATTTACAAGGGAGTACTTCTTTTGAGGGGCATCCTCTGTTTCTTGGTCCCACTTGTGTGCATCTTTGTTCTCTACATACTCATCATTACCCACTTCTATTACAACAGCCGTCAGCGCATGGCGATGGGCATCACAAGGGCGGCAAGTGAAGGAAGAAACTCGCAGTGGCTCCAGAATGAAAAGTTGCTGATTCAGGAGAAACGGGCTTTAGGGCTAATGGGTAAGATTCTTTTTTCCTGTCATCTTTATCAGAGAATCGTTTTTATCTGGTTAAATTCTCTGATGTTGATCCCTTTGCTGGACTGTATTTTGGGGAGTAAGTATTAGGCTTCTGGTGTCTTCTCATGGTCAAGCAAAGTCGAGTCGGAACCGGAACAAGAAGACTATAATGGCAGAACTTAGAGTATAGCGAATGCTGTGGTTACATTACTTCCTGAATGACCTGACACTACACTGGCACAAGTATGAGAGCCCAGACTAAAGAGTAATGATTTTGGACCCACTGTTTTGCCAGGAGACATTATGATAAAATGTAATTTAATTTAATTTTCCATACTGCTTAATTTTTTTATGGTTGTGGTGAGGGAGGAGCCTATCCCTGCCAACACTGAGTGAAGGCAGGGTACATCCTGAACAGCTCGTCAGACCATCACAAGGTCAACACACACACACATACACACACACATCTGCTCCAGAGCAAGAATGTAATGGGTTCAACAGGGACATTTCTGTGTGAGTTTGTATATTCTCCCCAAGCATGTATTGATTTCTTCCAGGTATTCTATTTTCTCCCAAAAATCCAAAAGCATGTGTATTACGCTGTTCCAAATTCCCCCTAAGTGGGAATGTGAATGGCTATATATTTTATCGCCCTCCTTAAATCACCACCTTATTATGGTGGAGGGGTTTGCATGTCCTAATGATCCTAGGGCCTATGTTGTCAAGGACATGATGCCCCTGGTAGGGTCACCCAAGGCAAACAGGTCCTAGGTGAAGGTCCAGACAAAGTGTGGTTCAAAAGGCCTCTGTGATGAAGAAACAAAAAACAAGGACCCAGCTTCCCTTTCCCGACGCAGGTCACCAGGGTCCCCCCCCCTCCCAAAGCTAGGCCTGGGGGCAAGGTTTGAAGGTGAGCGCCTGGTGGTTGGACTTCTGCCCATTGAGCCTGGCCAAGCCCAGCCTGAAAAGGAGACATGGGTCCACCATCCCATGGACCCACCCCCTGTGGGGTGGGGGCTATAGGGGCCAGGTGCAGTGTGAGTTGGGTGGCAGCCGAAGGCATGGGTTCTGTCAGACCAATCTTTGGCTACTGACTCTGACTCTTGAGACATGGAATGTCACCTCTCTGGCGGGGAAAGAGGCTGAGCTGGTGCGTGAGGTGGACAGATACAGACTCCAGAAAGTTGAACTCACCTCAATGCATAGCTTGGGCTCTGGAACCACCCATCTCGAGAGGGGCTGGACCTTATTCCATTCTGGAGTTGCTCATGGAGAGAGGCGGCATGCCGGTACAGACATCCCTGTTGCTCCTCCTGTCTTGGTGCCCACATGTTGGGGTTCTCCCCAGTCGACAAAAGGGTAACTTCCCTCCGTCGACAGGTGGGTGGACAGGTCCTGACTGTTATTTGTGCTTATGCACCAAATAACAGTTCAGAGTACCCACCCTTCTTGGAGTCTTCAGAGGGTGTGTTGCAGAATGCTCCCCCAGGAGACGCACTCATTGTCCTGGGAGACTTGAACATCCATGTGGGCAATGATAGTGTGACCTGGAAGGGTGTGATTGGTAGGTAGGGCCTTTCCAGTCAGAAGCTGAATGGTGTTTTATTGTTGGACTTCTGTATCACAATTTGTCTATCATGAACGTCATGTTGAAGCTTAAGGGTGTCCATAAGTGCACTTGGCACCAGGACACCCTAAGCTGCAGTTCGATGATCAACTTTGTAGTTGTTTCACTCGACTTGAAGCCACATGCTCGAAACATTTGGGCTAGCTAAGAGGGAAGCTGAGCTGTCAATAGATCACAACCTGGTGGTGAGCTGGCTCCGATGGCGGGGTAGGCTGCCCTCCAGACCTGGCATTCCCAAGAGTGTAGTTAGGGTCTCTTAGGAATGTTTGGTGGAATCTCCTGTCAGAGGGTACTTTAACGCCGACCTCTGGCAGAGGCGGGTGACATGGAATATAAATGAGCCATGTTTCATACCTCCATTGTTGAGGCGGCAGCCCATAGCTGTGGTCAGAAGGTCATCGATGCTTGTCATGGTGGTAACCCCTAAACCCAGTGGTGGACACTTGCAGTGAAGGGGGCCATCCAGCTGAAAAAGGAGGCCTATCGGGTCTTACTGGCCTGTGGGACTCCTGAGGCAACAGTCAGGTACCGGCAGACCAAACGTGCTGCAGTCTGAGCTGTCACCAATGTAAAATCTCAGACATGGGCCTGGAAAGTGATTATCAATTGGTCTAAAAAGGTTCTGGACCAGGAGGGGGAAGCTGTTCTCCACAAATACTGTCTACAGTGGAAGTGGGGAGCTGCTCACCTCGAATGGGGATGTCGTCAGGAGATGGAAGGAATACTTCGAGGACCTCCTCAATCCCACCAACACACCCTCTGTGGAGGAGGAAGACCCTGGGGGTTTGAGGTGGAAGACCCTGGGAGTTTAGGAGAGGGTTCACCCATTACTGAAGCTGAGGTCACTGAGGTAGTCAAAAAGATCCTCGGTGGTCGGGCTCCGGGGCTGGATGAGACAAATCATGAATATCTCGGGGCTCTCTTGATGTTGTAGGACTGTCTTGCTTAACACATTTCTGCAACATCACGTGGTCATTAGGGGCCACATCTCTGGATTGGCAAACCGGGATAGTATTCACCCTTTTTAAAAAGGGGGACCAATGGATGTGTTCCAATTATCATGGAATCACACTCCTCAGCCTACCCGGGAAGGTCTATGCAGGGGTACTGGAAAGGAGGATCCGACCGTTAGTTGAACCTTGGATTCAGGAGGAACAAAATGGTTTTTGTCCTTGCCGTGACATTCTCAATCAACTCTGTGCTCTACAGATCCTGGAGGGGTGATCGGAGTTTGTCCAATCTGTCCACATGTGTTTTGTGGATTTAGAGAAGGCCTTTGACCTTGTTCCTCGGGCTATCTTGTGGGGCATGCTCTGGGAGTACGGTGTTTTGGACCTGTCGCTACGGGCCATTTGGTCGCTGTATCACAAGAGCCAGACTTTGGTAAGTATTGGCAACAACAGATCTAATTTATTTCTGGTGAGGATTGAAGTCTGCCAAATAATTTTTATGGACATAATTTCTAGGTGCAGCCGAGGCATTGAGGCATTCTGGTTTGGTGACCATCGGATCTTGTCTCTGCTTTTTGGGGATGATGTTGTCCTTTTGGCTTCATTTGGGGATGATGTTGTCCTTTTGGCTTCCTGGATCTCCAGCTTTCATTGAAGCGATTCACAGTTGAGTGAGAAGTGGCCGAGGATGAAAATCAGCACCTCTAAATCCAAGGCCATGGTTCTCAGTCACAAAAGGGTGGAATGCCCCCTCTGGGTCTGGAATGAGGTCCTGCCGGAAAGAAAAGGAGTTCGAATATCTCGGGGTCTTGCTCACGAGTGAGGGAAGGATGGAGCAAGACATCGACAGGCTGATCTCTGCAGCCTCTGCTGTAAACCGGAGCTTGTATTGGTCCGTCATGGTATGGTAATGAGGGAGCTGAGTCGGAAGGCAAAGCATCTACGCAAGGCAGTCGATATACGTTCCAGTCCCCACCTATGGTCACGAGCTTTGGGTAGTGACCGAAAGAACAAAATCGTGGATACAAGTGGCTAAAATGAGCTTCCTTTGCTGGATGGCAGGGCTTTCCCTTCGAGACAGGATGAGAAGCTCAGCTATCCAGGAGGAGCTCAGAGTAGAACTACTGCTCCTCTGCACTGAGAGGAGTCAGTTGAGGTGGCTTGGGCATCTGGTTAGAATGCTCCCAGATGCCTCCCTGCTGTGGTGTTTCAGGCATATCCAACCAAGAAAACACCTGGGTCAACCTAGAACATGCTGGAGGGACTATGTCTCTCGGCTTGTCTGGGAACACCTCGGTGTCCCCCCCAGAAGAACTGGAGAAAGGGGCTGGGGAGAGGGACATCTGGACCTCATTGCTTAGGCTGCTGCCCTACCTGACCCCGGATTAAGTGGAAGAAGATGAGATGAAACGTATTGCCTGCAATGGACTGGCAATCCTTTCAGGGTGTACCCCATCTTCATCCAGATACATTTGTGACAAGCTCCAGCCTCCCCATGAAGCTAATTGGATGAAGGGGTTTAGAAAATAAATGAATACATGTCTTTGGACTGGAGAGGAAACTGGAGCTTCAGGAGGAACCCATTCAAGCACCAGGAAAACATGCAAACTCCACACAGAAAGGTGGAAGTGCTAACCTCTCTGCTCCCATCCAACTACATAACAAAATAAACCCAATAATATGTAGAAACATGTTGAGAAAATATAGACGTTAAATTCCACTTCATTTCCATTTGTTTCTGGTATAACCACAAATCTGAGAAATGTCCACTATATTTAGCTGGTGGGGAATGGAACAGATGCAGAAGACATGACAGGACTCTATAGTGAGAAATGCTATTAATCTGACAGCACTGACAGCCAAGTGCTGTCAAACTCAAGTCCCTGAAACTACAAGCAGAGTTTCAGACGAGAGAAACTGTACCATGATATTTGGTTTCTTTCTTGCTTGACAATATGTCACACTTTCAGGCTGTTCTTATACTTATTTCATTTTTTTCCCCAGGGGCTGTGGTGGTGACTTTCTTTGTCTTTAACTTCCCTGACATTGCATCCTCCCTCATGCAAGTTTATATTGACTCGTGGACAGGAACTGTGCTAATGGTGTACACAGTTCTCAAATCTTACCTGTCTCTGCCTCTGTGGTACGTAAACAGTGCGCTGGACCCCATACTCTTTTGCATCTCCTCTAAAATGTTCCGTAAAGCATGTTGGGAAACACTGGAGTCTCTCAAACCCAGATGCCTGTGTGCGTGCAGGCACAGGAACCCAGTGCCAGTGACAAACATAGTTAGCCAGAATTCCTCTGTAGCAGTTCGCACGTCAGTCTGAAATCATCCAAATGTATTTTGAGTTTTTGAATCTCGGTATTAAATGTTCCCATTCACTTCCCAGGTATATTAAATAAACAGGAAATACAGAATTAAATCTTGGAAATTATTATTTTGTGAAACCATTTGCTTACCCTGTACACGAGTATCAATAACCCCTGCAATGACTGAAAATGATGATGCTAGTAAATGTCAGCACCTTGAGGTGGGCAGTGCAGAACACTTCATCTCGGACTTTTCCACCTCCTATGGATTGGTGTTGCGCTGCCAAGTTATCTTGCATGTACAAGTTCAACTCTGTTCTTTTTATTTTTTTCTCTTAACAGACACAGAATGAAAACAGGATGTAAACCAAGTGAATAAGAGATACTAAGCTAGCTGGAATGGTTTCATAGGGAAATTTTATATTCCAAGCAAAATTAAACGATAATGGAAGATAACATATCTTGATTATTCATTAGTAAATGTTCACCTTCAATGTAAATGAGAAAGAGTTGCATCATCTACATTGTCTGGAATCAGAATGTTGTTCCTCTTAAGACAGAAAATGAAGCTTTGTGGTATTTATTGGGTGTACATTGGCTTAATTTTCTGTGTTGCAGCATATTGTTCTTGTTGTCTTTAATCTGTGGTACTGTATTATAAATTACACTCTCTGAAGAAATTCACAATGACTAAATTCCCCTTGTTATGTAAACAAAAGTGTTTCTTGTACAATTTGTTATTATAGTTTAAAAATTCTTACATAATAAAGTGAAAATGTGAGCATATTTAAATAATGTTATGCTATTAGTGTTTAATAATAAATTGTGATTTTTGTGGATCTTTCATTGTTAGAATGTGGTGACACTCTCTGAACCTACCTCCTAAAAGTATAGTGTGTAAGATTTACAGGTATCTAGCGGCATCTAGTGGTGAGATTCCAGTCTGCAATCAACTGCAATTTCAATCCTGACCCTCCCCTTGCCAAACCTGTATGCATGTGAGCTCCTGTGAATACATAGTGGTGGTGCAAGATGGCAGTGTCTATGAGAGAGTACCCACTCCTCATAACCATATATACAGCTAATTTTAAAGTTTGAAAAACCCTATTTTGTTGTTGTTGTTGTTGTTATTATTATTATATAGATTTATGGTAGATTATTTATTGATGACACATTTCTACAACTAGAGCCTCAAAAATATTACACTCTGAACTTTTAACATAAAAGTTGAAATATGTTCATATTTGTTTAAGCTTCACAACTTTGCAAGAAAAAAAAAAAAAAAAAGAATCACACCAGTCCTTTTATTAGCTTGCCTGGCAGTGATTCCAACCAACAATAAATTCTGTTTGTGTTGAAATTCTTCTTGGTGTTTTTTTTTGTAGAATATAATCTGATTTGTCTTAAATGAGTTCAATACAGCACGGCCATGTAATAGTTACCTTTACAGCATTTAGCAGATGCTCTTATCCAAAGCAACTTCAATCAATCAATCTGGGTGCCGTGCCAGAACTCTGGCGTAGGCGGCAGCCATAACAGCCTCCTGTCATGGCTGTATACGAAGGGCAAAAAGTTCACAGTCGAGGCCCAAAGTTCTTTCTGCAGGGTGTTTTTGTTGAGACACCATCTCGAGCTAGCTGGCCGTTGACTCTAAAGAGTTCATCCGCCCTTTGATAGGTCTTGTTTTTATTCCTACTGGGTTGCGAGCCACCCCACTCACCAAACCCTGGTGGGGGGGCCGGTTTAGTTGCCGACCACTGACCATGCAACAGGTTATGCTGGCTTACATGGTACTAGTAGCAATGCAAAACCTTACCTGACACACAACTTACAATTATCATTTTTATACATTTGAGGGTTCAGGGCCTTGCTCAAGGGCCCAACAGTGGTGATAGTAGGGATCGAACCACTGACCATTGGATCAGTAATGCAGCACATTAACCACGAAGCCACCACTGCCCTTGAGTTATCATAGGCTTTAGCATTTCTGTGCAGAGTTTGCATTTGTGAACTGACTATTTTAAATTGTCCCTTGGTGTGGGTTTGAGTATGATTTGTTGTTTGTATTGTCCTGCAATGGTCTGATGAGCTGTTTATGGCGCACCAGTCCTGCACCCAGTTTCGGCTGAGATAGGGCTCGCTAATTACCCTAATATTAGGATTAATTGGATTGGTAAGTGAGTGAATGAGTGAATGAGTGTAAAAAGGGTCTCCTGGGATACAGAACACCAAACTCGTGGTAGAAAACAGTCATATCCATATTCATGTGTTACACTATTTGATAATATTTAACACACTTTATTAAACACTAAATTAGACTGAGAAAGTTACAGTTATGTCTTGACACCTATCATATGTGTTCTGCTAGGATTAAGACATAATTATGGCGTGGAATTGTTCTTATGTGTTTCACAGGAAGGTGAAACAAACAAGCTTTTCTGCAGATCAAAAAAAAAAAAAAAAAGATCATGAATATTAATCAGACAGCGACTATATCCGGCATGTCATTGGCTGCTTAATTTTCTCCACACATGGACTCTTCCGACCTGGGAGAAGTGAAATAATTTGCCTCAACCAATTAAATCTAAGTCTGTTTGCTGCTTGTTAATATTCATGAGCTTTCTCCTCGTGTTTTCAGAGATTTGAAATTTCAATCTTATTATGAGCCAATGAGAATCAGAGGGCGGGTCAAAGGCGTTCTCAGTGGCAAATTCAAACCGAACATGGCGGCTGAGAAAGATAATGAAGTAAACAAACAAAGCAGAAGGTTGGCAGTTATATTTTGTTTTTATTAAGATGTATGAAAAGTAAATTTACTCAAATGTACATTATTTGGTCGTGTAGTGTGGGTTTTCTTTCTTTTTTTCTTTCTTTCTTTTTAAAAACAGTTTTGCTAGTTCTGAGGTAACCAGCAAAACGGTCTTTGACAGCCTGCGTTAGCATTAGCTCGATTTGAAATAACTTCTTATATTTATGTTTGTATTGTCTACGTAAAATTTGTAAACGAGTATTTTATGCTATGTAAGCTTACTTATCCAAATGCATAATTAGTTAGTTTGAATTTAGCCATTCACTGCGTTATTTAGGTATAATCTGATATTTACACCAGTTAGAATGCTTTCTAGTTCGGTGGAAGCCGTGTTTTTCTCCCCACTCCTTTTCTTTTCTTTTTTTTTTTTTCAACTCTTGAAATAGTATTAAAGGTTGTAATACTCCACTCAGTCTGTGTGTTAATCAGTATTTTTTTTATGTTGAGTCACATGCATGGTGTGAGCGTGCATCGAACTGATTAGCTTTAATGCTAATTGAGAGTTGTTTTCAATTTCGTTATAAAGTCAGAACGCTTCAGTGGACCAACAATAAATCCGTAATGTTTCTAGATTATAATTAAAAGTAAATAATAGTTTTTAAAATTGTTTGAACGGTTTTGTGAATAAAGTTGTATATTTTTTTCTAATATTAGGACGCTTTCTCGAAATAATACGACTTTATTCTCATAATATTATGATTTTGTGCATTGGTAAGGTTCTGGCAGTGGTGTGGCCTGGTGGTAAAGTTGCTGGATCACTGATCCGAAGGTTGGGGGTTCTAGGCCCACTCTCAGGCTGGCCATGTCTCTCACTGTCTATGGTGAGAGGTTCACTTAAAAGAACCCATTGCTGACTTTTGACAAGAGAGGCTGCATTGCGGTTGTGTGTTTCCGCCCTGTGATGGCCTGGCAAGCTGTCCAGGGTGTACTCTGCCCTTGCCTGGAGTCAGCTGGGATGGGTGCCAGCCTCCCAGCGACCCGAATTAGGGTTAAGCGGTTACAGAAAATGAACTGGCCCCAAGGTTGTGGATTCAAGCCCCACCTATCAGGGGGTTGTCACTTGCCTTGTCTCTCACTGTCTGTGGTGAGAAGTTCATGTAAAAGAACCATTGTTGATTTTGATCTTCATTGAGAGGAGCTGCATAACCCTCAGCTTGTTTCTGTCCTGTGATGGCCTGGCGAGCTGTCCAGGGTGGACTTTGCCCTCACCCAGAGTTGGCTGAGATGGGTGCCAGCCTCCCTGAGACCCTACTTCTTCTTTTCCTTTCAGCTGCTCCCTTCAGGGGTCGCCACAGCAAATCATCCGCCTCCATCTCACCCTGTCCTCTGCATCTTCTTTTCTGACTCCGACCTTCATGTCTTCCTTCACCACATCCATAAATCTCTTCTTTGGTCTTCCTCGAGGCCTTCTGCCTGGTAGTTCCAACCTCAGCATCCTACTGCCAATATACTCACTATCCCTCCTCTGTACATGTCCAAACCATCTCAATCTAGCCTCTCTGACTTTGTCTCCAAAACATCTAACATGTGCTGTCCCTCTGATGTGCTCATTCCTGATCCTATCAATCCTCGTTACTCCCAGAGAGAACCTCAACATTTTCATCTCTGCTACCTCCAGCTCTGCCTCCTGCCTTTTCCTCAACGCCACTGTTTCTAAGCCATACAACATCGCTGGCCTCACCACCGTCTTGTACGCTTTTCCCTTCATTCTTGCTGACACTCTCCTATCGCACATCACACCGGACACTTTTCTCCAACCATTCCAGCCTGCCTGCACACGCTTCTTCACCTCTTTTCCACACTCTCCATTGCTCTGGATTGTTGAGCCTAAGTACTTAAAATCCTCCACCTTCGTTATCTCTGCTCCCTGTAACATCACCGTTCCTCCTGGGTCCTTGTCATTCACACACATGTATTCTGATTTTCTGAGGCTAACCTTCCTTTCCTTTCCAGGGCATACCTCCACTTCTCTAGATTTTCCTGCACTTGTTCTCTGCTCTCACTGCAGATCACAATGTCATCTGCAAACATCATAGTCCATGGAGATTCTTGTCTCACCTTGTCTGTCAGCCTGTCCATCACCATAGCAAACAAGAAGGGGCTCAGAGCTGACCCTTGATGCAGTCCCACCTCCACCTTGAATTTGTCGGTCACACCGACAGCACACCTCACCACTGTCTTACATCTCTCATACATGTCCTGCACCACTCTAACATACTTCTCTGCCACTCCAGACTTCCTCATGCAATACCACAGTTCTTCTCTTGGCACCCTGTCATTCTCTATTATCCCTCTGACCTTCTCTGTACTTCTCTATTATTCTGTACTTCTCTATTATTCTCTGTACTTCTCTATTGAAGTTCTCTATTGACTGAGACCCTAATTAAGATTAAATGGTTTACTGAATGAATAAATGAAATATGATTTTTTTTTCCTCAAAAATCTCAGATTTTTTTCCAACTTAATGTGGTTCTAATACTCCATCATAATATAGGATGTTATAATTTGAGAAATATTTTTTAATTGAACAAATTTGGCAATTTTCATGAAAAATTAAATAGATTCCTGTCTTGCTTAATTTGTTTTTTCACCATTTTCTTTTGCCACAGGGGAACAGTATGTAACATAGTCATAAGCCAGGAGATGCCTCAAAGACAGCCGGTTATTTTCAACCCTGATTTCTTTGTAGAGAAATTAAGGCATGAGAAGCCGCAGATTTTCACTGAACTTCTGTTGAGTAACATCAGCAGACTCATTGATTTACCTGGAGCAGAGTTTGCACAGCTCCAGGGAGAGACAGACCTCAAGTCCCCTTCTTCCACAGGCTTCCTGCGCCTACCCAACTTCCTGAAGCGGAAAGGTGAATAAACTACATCTCATACAGTACTTCCAACTCTTTAAAAGGGGAAGAGGCAAGCACTGTCAAAGATTCTTATCACACAGTAGCAGTCACTTGCCTATTTACATATTAATTGAATGGTCATGCTTCTTTGCTTTTCAGAACGTGTTATGCGATTAAAAAAAGTCCATAGAATATAATTAAGCGATGTCACGTGGGCAGGAGTCAAGTTATCCTGAATCTGCTCGCAGCGCTCATATGGCCAGTACTAAGTACAGTTCATTTCGTACCCTCTTTTCTGTTTGATTCTCAATATGTTTTGTCAATTTGATGTTCGTTTCCTGCCTTTATACCGACGCTTTCTGGACAGTATATTCTTTTCTCTGAACAGCATGAGTGAGTGTGAGTTTGGTGAGGTATTGAGTACCTCACATTTCATCTACAATTGGCCAAATGTTCTGTTTATTTTTGATCCGGTTTTGAAAATTTTAGAAAGGGTTACATGTCTATGTTGTTGCAAAACACTGGAAGTATCCACTTAATCTTTTGATCTAACGTGATTGATCAGGATAAACTCCTATTATATTCTGTACCAGAATACTGTATCTACTTGGGGAATAACAGAAGGATTCCCCAAATCATGTAATGGTCAATCAGTGAGAAAGTTCAAAACAGCCATGACTCGGTGTAAATAGAACTCGTCTGCTGCCAAGAAGTTCGTGTCGAAAGATGGATTCATTTACTATATACCCAAAAGTTTCAAATGCAGACATTCAGAAAGTGGCTCTCTAACTGTAATTACTATTTTCCAAAAAGTCACATTTCCTGATTAGTGACTTAGAACGTGATGTACTTCAGTCAATGTTTCATGCTATGCATCCCCTGCATTTTCTGTTGGTTTAGGAATCAAACCAGCGACCTTTCTGTCCCAAAGGTGCTTCTCGTACCTTTAGGCCATGGCACACACACAAACAAAACTGCTATTGAAATGTATGACACTGACCTTTTAGATTTTGAAAAAATAGCTTTTCCTAATTTTTTATTTTTTTTTTACTTTTTTTTACTTTACACGTATTGGGCCAATATACATTAAAGCTTGGTAGAGGCAGAATAATATTCCTTGGAGAAGCAACAGCATCAAATTATCAGTAAAACGATTCAAAAAGTCAGTACAGTATGTAACATGGACAGAATGACTAGCGTTCTACTCACTAATAATAGCTTCAGATGATAATTGTGTACAGTGATCCCTCTCTACTTCGTGCTTGTTTCTGTGGCTTCAGTGCATCGTGGGTTTTTCAAAAATATTCATTGAAATATAGAAAAAAATAAGGAAATTAAGTGAAAATAGGGGAAAATGTTTAAGAAAATGCTGCAAAAACAAGGCCAATTATGCAAAAAAAATTAAAATAAAATAACCAAACAAAACCACTTACATGTGAGTGTGTGCGTGCATGCGTGTTTGTATGTGTGTGTATTTATATTTTATTTACATCTTATGCATTATTTTTGAATGCTTAATTATTATTATAAGCATTTATAACGTTGAATATGTATTTATTGATATTATATACACACATACATGTACGTAAACGTCAGTCGGGGGGGAGGGTGTTGATTCTACTTCATGAAAATCGGTGGGGGGTTCGTCTCTGTCCCCATGAACCACAGGCAAATTCTGTGGTTCATGGTATGTGTACCTGTGCTCTGATTCATGTGGTTATTGGGCCTGAAGAGACCTTAGCAGAGGTTTACCGAGAAGTGAAAATAATGAGGTCTTTTTCTCGTCACAAAATTGAGAGTAAAAAAGGTGTAAATTGGGAAGAATTAAAATTATTTCATGAACTGTGTTCACGACATGTAAGTACATATGTACATATTTTGATATGATGTTGTCTCCCAGGCATGTACTAAAGATTTCGATGCATTGAGTCACAAATTAACTTAGACATATGAATATTTATTCAAGTTTCAAGTTGGATAGTTGGAAAATGTGCCAGTTTTGTAATCAGACACACACACACATATATATATATGTGTGTGTGTATATATATATATATATATATATATATATATATATATATATGTGAGACAGCGAGAACTCTGCGATGGCCTGAAAGTTGTCCAGGTTGGACTCTGCCCCTCAGAAATGGGCGCCAGTCTCCCCGCGACCTTAAGTGGGATCAAGTGGTTTAAAAGAAATGTCTGATTTCACAGGGAAACAAGAAAATATTAGAGATCGTGACTTTGGCCAGTCAGTGTATTCATCAAGTTGTGTTACGTAGTAAATACAGTTATACTGAGTGAATTACACAATGAAATGTCCCAGTCGTGTTCAATGAAATATCAGCACTTGTCAGATGGCCCTTTTCCAATCAGATCGGCAGACTGGCCCAATCTACTATATAAGTCATCAATAAAACACAATGGAACCTAAACCTATCTACAACAGTAACATGAAGCTCTTGTAAAAAAAAAAAAAATTAACAGCTTCAGGTTTGAGGATCCAATAGTGCTGAAGTAATGAATTACTTATTGTTGTTTATTGGAATGGAGTAGGAATCTTAGTCATGGCATTACAGTTTAACCCCCCCCCCCCCCCCCAAATTCTAATTTCAATTAATAAAACGGACCATTTTAAAGAGATGGACATGCTGTCAATGGCTTCTGGTGGAATTTGTTTGTAAATGAAGCCAAGAAGAAAGTTTGAAGTAAAGAGAATGGAACAGTGTCTGAGGGAAAAACAATGGAGGGCCAGTGATTGAGTGAGTGAGTGATTGATTGAGTGAGTGATTGCATGGTTTTGTCCATGTCTTCATGGGAAATAAATGTAAAAAAATAATAATGTAGCTTTTTCTGTGTGTTTTGGTTTTTCACCCACATGCAAGCTGTGCTTTAGCCCCTTGTTTTCAGTGTTGATATATAATCTCGAAAAACTGAGATTTTGTCTTCTAATGGTCTTGTGTATGAATCGCTTTCCATGCTTTGATGGCAGAGAGTGTGAAATCCTCTTTTATTTACCTGACGTGACAGCAAATTTTTACATTTTCATTTTATCAAAGCTATTTTTCAAGAACTAAGAGAGAAAGCTCCTATTAATTGAACTACTCATGTACCTTTCAACTAAACCGGTGCATTTGGCTTGTATAACCATCAGCTGTTCTGTGATCTTGAGATCCGTTTCATGCGCAGGGCAACTAGAAATTTTAAAGTACTGTTCGGAATCAGAGTATTTAAGTCAGTATACACTGTTAACTGATACATGTTTGTTCAAAACTATCTAAATGTGTAAATGCACTACAATGTGGAAAAAAATAATAGATGTTTTGATGTATTCAAGTCTAAAACTGATTAATTTCTTTTCTTTTTTAATCCCCCCCCCCCCCCCCCCAGAGAAAGGAGTGATATTTGGAGCACCATTAACTGAGGAGGGCATTGCCCAAATTTACCAGCTTATAGAGTACCTTGGAAAAAGTGAGATTTTCCTGTATTCTCTTGGGCTACAATAATTTTAACACAGGGCTGAGAATCTTCGACAAATTGGTGGAGTTCCACTATTTCAATAGTCAAAATGGATATTCTTGAGATTGGTGCAAATTTAGTGGAAAATTTTGAGAGAATATTTATAGATTAAATATTCCTGATATACTCTAGCTTTTTTATGCTTTTATAGCAGTAGAACTGCCATTGGTTACTCAACTGGTAGGTAATTTAAATTTTGTCATTTTACTTAATCATGTACCATTACAAATTGTTAATGGTACATGATGATGCCTCGTTTCTACGATAAAATTAAATCATTTTGTAGGGGGCTTTGTTCCACTTAACTCCCCAGTATGGGCAATGCCCCACAAGGCACTTTTGACCCCTGCCCATTTTTTGTTCTTGTTCTTTTAATCCTGTTCTCATCCCTGTATATATTATTATTGTCTGCAATTATCTCTATTTTCTGTTTGTTTCTGTCTAATTTTATGATAGTTCATGACATTTTTATATTTGAAATTGTAAATGTCACCATGTTTCATGTTATTTTTGTTAAAGTGAGCCACTGCACTGTGACCAAGGGGGAAAAATAGACAGTTCCATAATTGGGAGGAAAATGAATAATTTATGCTAATGTGGCTGGTTCTGTCATTTCATCTGTTAGACCTACATGTGGAGGGCCTGTTCCGTGTTCCGGGGAACAGCATCAGACAGCAGGCACTAAGGGAGATGCTCAACAGTGGCGCAGATGTCGACCTGGACACAGGGGATTACCATCCACATGATGCAGCCACACTGCTAAAGGCCTTCCTAGGGGAGCTGCCCGAGCCACTGCTGACTCATCGCCATTATCACGCACATCTCAAAATAGCTGGTACTCCCTTATGGCAATGACAGTTTACTTCAGGACAATGTTAAGATTCGCTTCCTTTTAAGCAGTGATTTGCAAAGTGGGCTTCAGAAGCCTCCAGGGGTCTCTTGTTACTGTTGTATCTGAAAACTTTTCTATTTTATCTGGATCAACTTTTATCAGACTGTTGAAAGAGCCAATCAGTTAACTCCTCCCCATTTTTAGCTCTGATTGTTATGTCAGAAAACTACTTCCAATCAAGTGAATAATTTGATATGTTAAATTTAAATACACATACCATATTGGGGCCAGCTAAAGCTTCTGAAATTCATGAGTGTGATTGTTTGAAATCAAACTGTCTATGTCATACCATCAAAGGTCTTGTTCAGTCCTGATTTATTGTTTTCAAACTGCTTTGGTGAAAACGGTAAGGCCTGTACATTAAGAAGCAGGTGATTTTGAAAGAAATTGGTCACCCTGTTGAAGATGTGGATGCCAAAGCACCCAAGTATTTAAATGGTTCATACAAATCAGAGATTATCATTTGTTTACTTTTTTTTTGATAAAACAAATCCTGCAAATTGGGTCAAATTGGGTGTGTGTGTGTGTGTGTGTGTGTGTGTGTGCGTGTGTGTATAAATATATTATACACACACACACACACATACATGATGCCATACTGGAAACACCAAGCTTTGAATCGGCCCTGGAGGTGGCTAGCGTTAATTGTCTGGAACCATCTTCTCAGTTCCGTAATTACATCTCTGCTGTTACTGATGTCTCCCAGAGAAAGGTCGAACCATTTTCCCAAGCATTTTATGCTTCCGTCTTGGATGGTAGGGATCTTCTTCCCCTGAATAACAAAGGTGTGCTTGCGTAGCTTCCCTTTCAGGATGGTGAGGCTTCTTGATATACACATACTCAGAGATCCCTCACTACTTTGCACTTCAAATCATGCACTTTCAGTTGCATCGCACTTTTTTATATATAAATATTTATTAAAAATAAGGAAATTAAGGAAGAATACGGGAAAAAGTTAAGGAAAATGCCACAAAAACAAGGCCAATTATGCAAAAAAATCCTTATGCATTATTTTTTAATGTTTAATTGTTATTATAAGCATTTATAGCATTGAATATGTATTCATTGATATTATATACACATACATGTACGTATACCTCAGTCGGGATGGGGGGGGGGGTGATCCCACTTCGTGGATTTCGGAGGTTGCAGCTGGATCTTGGTCCCAATTCACCGCGGAAAGTGAGGGATCCCTGTATACATATATAATATCGAGAGAGAAAGAGAATGTAGAAGGCCCTTTTTTTTTTTGAGATGAGTACCCAACTTCCACTCTTTGTTAAATTTCAGATGCTTATTTGTCACTTTCTGAGCAGCCACTGGCTCAAATGTGCCCATCAACCCTCTGCCCCCCCCCCTTAGCTCTTTCAAGATTATACTGTGGGTAGAGTTAAGCACAGATCCGGTGTCATGTTACTTATTAATAAATGAATTTTAAAATAAGTTTCCTTGACCAAATAATTCCTTGACCAAATAATTCCATGACGGACTACAGCTGTTTCCACATCAAAATAACATCCAGCAAGTAGTACAGGAATAAATTCAGCCTAAACAAAAAATAGAAACTGCTTCATGTAAACATGGTTGAATTAAATGTTTCCCATTTCTAAATTTCAGACATTACATTGCTTGATGAGAGTGGCAACAAGACATCCATACCCAACAAAGAGCGCCAGCTCGAAGTGCTCCAGCTTCTCTTCATGCTACTGCCTCCAGCCAACCGCAGCCTCCTCAAACTGCTGTTGGACTTGCTTTATCAGACTGCTAAGCAACAAGAAAAAAACAAAATGTCTGCTTTCAACCTGGCTCTCATGTTTGCACCACATGTCATATGGCCGAAAAATGTAGGTCTGAGTATTACTGTTGTTATTTACTGTGTGCTGCAGAATTCTCAAAAATTGTTTGTATGCAGATGACTGCAAATGATCTTCAAGACAATCTGAGTAAGCTAAACAACGGCATGGCATTTCTTATCAAGCACTCGCAGAAGTTGTTTCGGGTAAGATCATGGAAACTTTGTTAGATTGTCAGAGATATTCTTTTCCTTTGGGCTTTTAACCTTTTTCAGGGTTCGCCACATCGAATCATTCGATTTGGCATAGATTTTTATGTCAGATGTGCCTTGTAAAAGCTAAAACACTTTAAAAGACTTGCATTTCTTTATAAAATTCCTTCTCTAAGCTCTCCGATTTGTTTCAAATTAAGGGGAAGCTCATCAACTGTAAAGATCCAAAAGAGAATAACTCCTGTGACATCCATAGTTTCGAAGTTGCAAGCAGCTAAAATCCATTTGACAGTTTGTGTTCCACCTTGAGCAGACCCAGGCAATGCATTCAAAAATGTTGGTTGTTCCTGATCGGCCCATGTCAACATCAGGTACACATACATGTGTACCCTTTGTCCATATGTGTGCGTGCGCACCCTACGCACGTATGCATACATCGTAGTCTGCCTATATATACATGCATCAGCTATGCACGTATACATACGGTGGTGCATGCATATAGAAATCTGTATGTGTGCGCACCTTTACCTTTTGTTTGTTATTATATGACTGTTTGTGCATAAAAATGTCAGCTCATGCCAAAAAACCCTGAAATATGGATGCAGAATTTAGAACAAAATGTGGATTTCTGGGAACAAATTTGCTGAAGTCAGAGGAAAAGCCATGCATTCAGTTTGTGCAGAGCAAGTTGCTGTGTTTATGGACGATAATTTGAATCACCATTACGAGACGAAGGTAGTAGGTTGGGCTTTTTACACCCGAGCCAAGTGGCTCATCAGGCTGGTGCTTATTCCCGGTTTCTGTAGCGTCAAGCGACCAGGAGTTCAAGTCCTCCTGGATGGAACTCTTGTCCTTCCAAGTATATTTTTTCTGGTACCCATTTATGGTGCTGGGTGAACTGAGGCACACTTGTGGTTAAGACCTTGCTCAGGGGTCTTGGCACAGCGGGGGTCTAACTGGGATTCGAATGCACAACCTCCTGATCATGAGCCCAGCACACTAACCACTACACTACTGTCCCCATAATGAGACTAAACACTCAGAGAAATACAAAACATGATCGATGCCGAACATGCACAGACATCTGAAGCTTTGCTAGCGAAGCCGCAAAAGCAACAAGTCGTTTTTTTTTTTGTTTGTTTTTTTTAAGCGAACTTCATACATCCACACATCCAGCAACCAAGACCAGCTTTGTGATAATATCCTACAAATCACTACAAACAGTGAGTCATTTTCTGATGGGAAATTCATTAAAAAGTGTTTGGTGGACTCTGTAATGCTAATGTGGCCTGAGGGTATGGGGGGTATTTGAGAATGTGCCCATCTTCACCCAAACAGTGACGAGAATGATTGAGGACATTTCTGGAAAACAGGCACTTCAGCTGCAAAACAAAGTGACATTGATTTTTTTTCTCTTCCTTGGCATTCGATGAGAGCTGTGCGGTACTTTGTGGGATAACAAAGAACTTTAAGATCAGGAAAGGCACGACAATGGGGAACAATTTGTTCAATGAGGTAAATGCATGCCTGGACAGGCTGGGACTGAAATGGGACAGACTGGTAGGAGTTATAATGGATAGCTGTCCAAATCTAACAGGGAAATCGTTGGACTTTTAAGACGGATGTAGGATGAAGTGATGAAATCAATCCGGTTTCCACACATAAGGAGGTGGGCTCAGAAGATTTGGGTTCTCTTTGGATCTCCCTACATATTTCAGCAAACATTCTCAGTGATGAAATTTAGCTGATCCTCTCTGACTGATGATCATCTGTTGGCTGTCCTTCGCATTTCCACCTCAGAAATTCAGTCTGACTTTTATACACGTATTCAAATCCAACAAAGATGAGATTTCTCTCATTGAACAAGAAAAAATAACTGAAAAACAACAAACAAGGTGGTTGGACTACAAGCAAAATAGTAATAAAAATTTGTGTTAAGTTGATTGAGTACAGGTCATTCAAAAGTAGAACATTTTCTGAATATACACACACAATGTGGAAATGTGAAAGACAGCCGGCAGATGATTGTTAGTCAGAGAGGATCAGCTAAATTTCATCACTGAGAACTCCTTTTGACTAGAATACAATTTACTGCTTTTATAAAGAGATTCATCATCATCAAGGTTCATAGCGTTTGGCCCTCGGTGCAGTTTGCTGTCTTCCACCAGATGTTTCCAATTTCCTCTTTCAGCTGCATACTTTGTAACGGTAGAGGACGTGATCGTTTATATCCTGGGCCTCTGCCGATCCAGTATGTGGTTGTTTTTTTTCTGGTGTAAACATGGTAAGTGTTTCAACAGGCAAAATTCCCTGGTGGAGCCCAACTCTTCTCCAGGTATGGATGGCCGTTGGCTCTTGAGTGAGCTCATCCGCCCTTTGACAATTTTTTTTTTTTTTTTGTCCTGCTTGGTGTCCACACACCCACCTCATTAAGATAAACTTGATGGTGGAGCCGGTTTAGTTGCTGACCATGAGACAGGTAGCAGGTCGACCTGACCTGATTTAACATAAAGAGATTCTCTTCTAAATTAGAGAATGTCTAAATTAACATGAAGTATAATAGTAATAATAATAATAATAATAATTCGGCCTATTGGACTGGCCCTCCACAACATTTTCTGTTTCTCATGTTGCCCCTTGGTAAAATTAATTGCTCACCCCTAATCTAGAGTGCAAAATTGCAAGAATAGGACCTGAATCTCCTGATTCATATAGGACAAGTTAATGGCAATAATAACAATGTTTCGATAATAAACTAACAAATCAGCTATAAAGTAGTTATCTTCTGATTAAAGTAAAACTAGGTGCAAACACAAATCGCACAAACTAACATTGACTGTTGCCTGTTATCAACTATATAATCATTCTGGGTCGATATAAAAACACTCCCAAGCATTGCTTGATAATCTAACGCAAAGCAAACCATCAACTACGGGAAACAAGCAATTGTAAATTTTTTAGGGAAACCTGAGTACCAGGAGGAGTTGATTACTCATTGGCTGGAATAATATTGTGTGGCTCGTTCCAAGCCACTTCATTTGTTTTAATTTACAGAGCCATGGCTGTGTATAAATGTTTCTGTGTGCACAGAATGGACAGCGAGTGGATTCTGAGGAGATACTTGTTGAATTTGACAAAAAGGTCATTGGTGTAGAATTGGTGACTCACCCATTAAATTTTATCTGAGCATTCTTAATTATTTTCTATGTTTTTCCAGGCCCCGGCATACATCAAAGATCATGCGCGGATGCTCTTCGCCAACTCTGGTTCTCCTCAATCAAAGGTTATAATTATTAATATTTGCATGGAAATTATCCAGTGTCTGTTTGATGTAGTGGAATAAATATACAAGTCATCTGGTCCCAAGTGAAGGAGTTTAAGTGACTGGGGTCTTGTTCTCGATTGAGGAAAGGATGGAGCAGGAGATCGGCAGGCCGATCGGTGCAGCTGCTGTCCATCATGACGAGCAGGGAGATGAGCCAGAATGAAAATCTCTCAGTTTACCAGTCAATTTACTTTCCAACTCTCACCTATGGCTACAAGTTTTGGGTTGTGAAGAACAAGATTGTGGGATACAAGCGGCTGAAATTAGCTTCCTTCACAGGTTGGCAAGGCTCTCCCTGAGAGAGAAGGTACGATGCTCTGCCAAGCCTCTAAGAGGAGCTTGGAGTAGAACCTCTGCTCCTACATGTTGTGAAGAGCCAGCTGAGGCAGCATCTGGGCAACTGGTTAGAATGTCTCCCAAACGCTTAACTGGTGTGGTGTTTCAGGCATGTCCAACCGGGCAGAGAGCCCGTAGATGACCCAGAACACACTTCTGTGTCCCCTGGAACAGCTGTAGTAAGTTGTTGAGGAGATCTCATTGCTTCGGCTGCTGTTCCCGCGACCCGACCCTGAATCAAGCGGAAGATATTAATGTAGTCTGGGTTCATAACACCTTAAATAATTATTTATGACTACTCCCTCCCACAGCTGCATCCACAAACTTAATTATAACTTTTATTCTTGAGCTGGTCATATGAAAAAGTTAAGTTACCATTTGCATTTATATATGTGGGGGGAAATTTGCATATAAATTATATTTGTCTTCCATTTCAGCGACGAAAGCACTAACTTCCCTCTCTGTGATGGAGCCTCATAGTTGTGACAGTCATGTTTCTAATACACTTCCTCAGTAGGGAGTGACCAGAATTTAAATCACTTCAAACATGCTGCTTTAGGATGACCTAGAAGTGGGTGCTCGAGTCGGTGTTCGAGGCCTGCCGTCTAAGAGAAGCAGTGAGGAGGATTGTAGCAGTAGCCAGCAGCACACACACGAAGCACTGCAGGAGCTTTTTCAACATGTCAGCAACATGCCCGAATCTACGAAGAAGAAGAAACTCATTCGACAGGTATGCCATTTATTTTCACTTTTGCACTGATATTGGTGTGTATCTGATATGGAGAAGTTTTTCAGCATCGCCTTCAAAACTACACTACAGATCTACATCTGTGCGTAGGATGTGAAAGGACCAATCGTTTTGTCTGACTTAATTGATGTATATACACCACATTTATAGTATTGAGGTGGAAATGTATTTTTGTGTACTGAGATAAGCACATGTTGGTAAGAGAAAGCATTTGTGGTTATGTGCGACATAAAGTACCTCAGGTTCTTTCTGGTGATGAAGTGAAACCAGAAACCTCAGCAGAGCAGACATCACAGATTTTGTTTTTTGTTTTTTTACTGTCCTGATTTATAACAGTGTTCAAATATTTTCTCATAATGTCCTACCTTAACATGTGTGACAGAGTCCAGCATTTGTTCCTTTGAATTGCTAATATATTTAAACAGTAAACCATGACTGAGTCAAGGGGTTCTCACCAAATAGTCAACAGAGAGTAGTTCCCTTTTCACAGGGGCGTTGGGGGTTAATGCAGTATTAATTAGCTTTTAATCCCATCAGACCACCACTGTGTTGATGACCCTGGCCAATTTCTCAACTAGAAGTGTAGCTATGTCCACTAAGCAGTTAATGGACTAGCACCCCAATTAAATAGGAGTTGAACTCTTCATGGTTTCACTCTATGGAAACTGGAATCCGCTTGAAGCTGATGAGCCAGTAGGCTGTAAGGTGTAAAAAGCCCAGCAGGCTTTACTTTTCACTTTGAACGCAAAACAATCATGTGAGCATTCTGCTAACCTGCCAGTAAAGTCAGCAGATGATGAGCTGTTGCTTTTACAGAAAAATAAAGTGGGGAGGGGTGTGGTCTGACATCTTTTGTCCATTGACAACTGCCAAGTGCAAAGTGTCCAGAGGTAGTTCCTTGTTTGGTTGAACTGTGGGTGAAACTGAAAAAGTTAATTTTGGGGGGGGGGGTCATGAGTTTTGAATTATAGTAGAGCCGCACAGACCTTGATGCCGCATCACAGGGAAACGTGATTTCTTCGTTTCATCTTTTGGCTGCATTTTGTTTATACTCCAGTAATTTTTCCATAAATCGTGAAGCTTTTTTTTTTTGACTCCCAGACATTGTGGACATCGTGCCCCAGTGTAAACCCAGGTTACCAAAACACAGCTTATTTTCTGAGGTTTCTGGGTTGGAAACTGCTGGAATTAGCTTTAGTGTGAAGAAATTTCACCTATTTGTACACCTTTTGCTTAAATAGCTGTAAAATGGTTAAACAGGCGAGAATAAAACAACACCACACATTTCTTTAAATATTGACCTAAAATTAACATTTTTGCAGATGGAAATATTTTTACTACAATTAGAAAGGGCCCTGGTTAACAGAATATGGGTCATATAGAGTAACGTGAATTTGAATTAATTATTTTTGTTTGTTTTTAAAGTTCAACAAACAGGGGACTCCAGTTCGTGAAAGCCCCAGACCTTCGAACCAAAAGCATGGTCGCTCCCGGTCCTTTGGAGGCCTCATCAAGGTCTATTTTTCTTTTTTATATCATTTCATGCCCTTGCAGTACTTAACTTTCTGAGTACTTAGAAAGGAACTGTCATGATTGCACCTAAAACTTATTTTCTTCACACAGAGAAAAGTTTTGGGGACTCAGGTTCCCCATGGAATGAGTCAAACCAAAGAGGTAAACAAGGAAACCGTAAGCTGAACCTGGATGTGTACAGATTTATTTTCAGAGTTTTTAAATATGTAATTGTGCTTGATTTACATGTACCTTTGATATTACATTGCAGTAAAGTTTTGAATGCACTAGTATAACATCAAAGAAACACAAGAAATTAATTTTTTAATGTTGAGGCATTTGTTTAATAATCAGAAAAAACCCTTCATTTCATACCATTATTAGGTTTGATTACAATTATCAGGAGATGCATTTTTATCAAACAGCTTCACTTTGTTAGCATCAACAACACTTTGTGACCCAACTATATGTATACAGTTGTACTATTTATTTATTTATTTATCAGGCCTTTTTATCTTTCTTTCAGAGTTCCACATCGATCAAAAGGACTGCAGAACAGCACTCAAGTTTAAGCCTGTAATTTTTTTTTTTTATTATTATTTTGGATCAGAATAATATAGTACTGTATTTATTTCAGCTCAGTTAACAGATGTGACCACTGACTTGTTAACTATGCAAACAAAATGAATTTCCAAACCAGTACATTACATGTGAGTTTTTAACAGTTACAAATATCCTCAGTTTCTAATTTTTTTGTGAAAGATATATGGAGAAGGGAAGGGGGGAAAAAAAAAAAAAACCTTAAATTTGTCCGAAGCATGAAGCGTCTACTAAAAGGTCAGGAATGGAATATGTATTTTGAAAGTTCAAGTATGAAGCACTTTGGGCATAGAGGGCTCCCTATCTTTAATTTCTTTCATTTACTACTTTGGAATTGTGTAATTTTGTCTTTCGCTGGGTTTGATTTGAATAAACATCCAGAGATTCCATGGTATGATAATGAAAGTTTGTGAATTTAACATAATTGGACGTCCAGTACATCCAACACCATACAACTGCACCAAGTAGTGGTGCCTGTGTTCCGGATATACTGAGCTTGGGATGTAATCGTGGGCTTATTTTAAACCTTGAAGGCTGAACTTTTGGTGCGGTTGTTTCGAGCTGTTACATTGAACTGTGATATGTGAGAGGTTTGTGTAAAGTGGGAGATTGTAACTTGTACTTTTGGTGGAAAAGGGAGATGGACTCTTGTATCTTTGTGTTCTAATTTACACTTACAGATCTGCTTATGTAGAGGCATGTTAAGTCTCCTGTTTGTTTGGTTTTTTTGTTGTTTTTTTTATCTGTGGGCTATGATTTATTTGAAATTGGGTTTCTTTCTACATCAGGCTTTATACATTCTGGAACAAGAATATAAAACACGGCTATTGACGAAGTAATTTATCTGAAAAAAGTCTCCTGACTAGTGTGATTTTTACTGCGGCTTTATGGGTCCCAGTTCGATTAGCCCCCCCACTGACTTTTTAAATGTGAATAAGCTTGAGCCTGAACTTTTTTATGTACTTCAGATGTGTATTGAAAATTTTGTATTGTTAACTGTGACTTACATCTCTTAAACTACTGTTTTGTTTTGTTTTTTTTTTGTTTTGTTTTTTGTTTTTCTTGAAGGCATTAACCACTTTTTAACGTAAGGTCACTTTTTTAAGTTATTCCCTTTGATTATTTTCATATGTAAAAATGCTTTGTTTCAAGTTTCATCTCAACAGACTTGTGCTCAGTTTTTATTTTTAATGGAGACATTGAATTGTTCATGTTTCTTCTGCAACTTTTCGAGCGAGTACATGGTTCGATGTTACCATATGTTGGTTTATAATCATAGCTGTACAGTATTGTATGGTGCCTTCAGCTTTTGATATTAAATCAATAGTTTTAAACTGCCCTTATTTGGTTTATTTCTTATCCTAAAGTTGATGTTTGCAAAATCTGTGCTTTTATACACAGTACCTGTGAAAACTTTGGACACACCTTCTTCTAATTTACTTATTTGTTTGTTTTAAATTTTTAATGCTTTTTCGGTATGTGGAAGGAGTTTTGCTTCGGTGCCGATGTAGTATATATTTATACAACTGTGCACCCACGGCTTAATGAAGCTGAAGTAATGACAGGGTCAATCATGGAGTGCAAGGTACCAATGAATTATTAAAACTTGACATTGTTCTAATGAAATGTCTTCCACAGTGGGCATTTGATATACATTTTTCTTTTTCTTGCACTTCTTTCCAGGTGAAGGCCCCAGAACTACATCAATTTGATGAAAATCAGATTTTGTACAGTTCTACTAAAAAAATTCGGTTCACTTAAAAATTCTAGGGCTAAAAAAATTGGGATGATGGCTTATTTTTTCAAGTGCGCTGACTAAAACTGTCCCAGTGTCCACTGTTATGATCTGAGGAGGGTAAGAGTCTCCGATTCTGATGTCACTTGGAGAGTATCTCAAGTAATAAAGTATTTCTGGGGCTGGTGGCGTAGAGGTTGTGTGTTCAAATCCCAGTTAGACCCCCCACTGTCCTAAGACCCCTGGACAAGGTCATAACCACAAGTGTGCCTCTGTTCACCCAACAGTATAAATGGGTACCAGTAAAAATATACTGGGAAGGTGACCTGCGATGGACTAGCGTCCCATCCAGGAGGAGTTGAACTCCTGGTAGCTTCGCGCTACGGAAACCGGGAATAAGCACCGGCCTGATGAGCCACGATGGCTCGGGTGTAAAAACCCAACGGACTACCCACCTACCTAATGAAGTATTTCATCAGCTTGATGGTGGCCATGTAAACCTTTTTTTAAATTTATTTACTTTTTTTTTTTTTTTTTTTGGTCCAACTGCTGCATTGCACTGACTTGAATTTTGTCACCGATCACAAGAAGACTGTTCCTCACAATGGGATGACCTTCATGGATGGCTTTCACAAGGATGATTTTTCCAATGAGGTCATGGTCACAACAGACACTGGCCTGAGTTCTGACCGTATTTGAGCTGACTGCACTGGGCTGATGGTACTTGCAGATATGCAGCATGTTGCAGAAACAGCTGATCTCATGGGATATTTTTCCTGGTTCTGATGAGATCACCTGGTGTATCGCCAGAGTTCCCTTTGCAGTAGGCACATCTCGGACATCTTCATCAAACCTTCAGGTATCCTCCTCACTCACCCAGAAGATCTTTTTCACTAGATGCTGGTCTCTGTATTGAAAAAACTAAAATATTTCTCAGGTGTTTGGATTTCTGCTCCCCAATTGACAGCAGAGTCTTGAGAGCACCCCAACATCATCCAGGGCATCGTTACCATGGGACCTTTCAGAAAAGTTTCAGGTGACCTGATTGAATCCTGAAAGTGAAGGCACTAAGGGAAAAATGTTGCGGTATTGAGTGACATGTCTATCAATCATCAGACGGAGAGTAGTAGGACATGTGGGGTCGGACTGTCCCAACGCATCTTGTGTCATTGGTTCAAGGTGGGCTCACACAGCTCTTTCGTCATGGTTGTGCCACCTGACTTTTATCTCTGAATAAACAGACCAGACTTCTACTGGGACAACGACATACAGTTTTGACTTTGCTAGCAAGTTCATACATTTATTTTTTTAATAGACTCAAGAGTTTTATATATATATATATATATATATATATATATATATATATATATATATATATATATATATATATATAAGAATTATTCTTCTATAATCACCTGAAGAGAGAGGATGGTTTCACCACCCCTCGAAACAGATCTGTAGTGATAAATGGAGTTTCAATAGAAAGTCTTTGTCCTGTCCTTTTATTTTTGTATATATATATATATATATATATATATATATATATATATATATAAGTTTCCCATTCTACGGTGAAGGTCTCTTGGGGTTCCGTGGTTGATACAACATCCTGTTTACACGTGTTTGTTTTTCATTTTAATATAAAAGTTCCACCACTCTGACGTTCCACTTGTATGAATTTCCAGTCAAAGGTTTTCCCCAATTTTCTGAACAAATCAAGAGCTATTGATGTTTTAAAATTTTGTGTCGTTTTTTAAAATTCTCCAAAATATAAATATTGCGCTTTTTTTTTCCTTGGAATTTTAATTTCTTTCCCGCTTAAATACATGTTTAATTCTTTCCCGAATGTTCTCATTTGCTTTGATACGCGTGTGAACCAGTATTTTGAAGGTTTGAGATGCAAAACCACTTTTTTTTTTTTTTTTTTTTTTTAAATTTTTATAAATGATAACTGCATTAAATACCAGAAATATATTAAATTACACAAGTTTTAATGACGAATATAATGCACATTAAAATAATTTAAAATGATTTATAAACTCCAGTAATGTGTTCAAACAAAAATTTGCATGCCTGTGTATATACCTGTGCTTGTGATTGACGTCGGTGACTGGCTGATGTGTCGCTAATAAATGTTCTAGGCCGGTCAGGAATGATAATTAATGTTGGTGATGGTTTATTAATTAGCATCTGCAGGCGAGTAACACGTTTGTTTTCACGCCATACAATAACTGATCATTCTTAGCAAATGATTTATTAACAGTTATGTTTCCAACGAATGTGATTGTCCCGTTGTCTTATTGTCCATGTTGTGGCTGAAGTGCTGTTATTTGTAGTGATGGAAACATTAATGGATTTTGTTTGCAAAGTGGAATATCCTCTCCGTTTTCTCCCGTCCATCCCCACTGTGCTATCTGCACACGAAAGAATTTAGCAGAGCACTGGAAAACAAAATCCCAATCATAAACTCCGTCTCCATAACTGATTAAAAACACAGTTTGATCCAGCAGTGTATCTATCCACAGCCGAGAAACGCTATCTGGCAGGGTATGGCAACCCACACGGAAATACATTTATATTCACAACATTTGGCAGATGCCTTTATCCAGAGTTAGTTACACAAACTGACCAACCACAGGTTAGAGGTCTTAATCCAGGATGCAACCAGGACAACTTGATGGATTTGGAGAATAAACTCCTGAGCCACCTCTGTCCCTGTGTTACAACACGCTGCGGTGCACCCACCACTCGTTTACTAAATGATTAATCCCATCAGGGTCACTCGGGGAATAGAGCTTATCTCTGCCAACATTGCACAAAGTCCTGGTATATCCTAATGGGGTCAGTGGTGTAGTAGTTAGAGTGCTGTGCTCATGATCGGGAGGTTGTGTGTTCGAATCCCAGTGAGACCCCCCACTGTGCTAAGATCCCTGGGCAAGGTCTCAACCACAAGTGTGCCTCTGTTCACCCAGCAGTATAAATGGGTACCAGTACACATATACTGGGAAGGTAACCTGCGATGGACTAGCGTCCCATCCACGAGGAGTTGAACTCCTGGTCGCTTCACGCTATGGAAACCGGGGATAAGTATCGGCCTGATGAGCCACTATGGCTCAGGTGTAAAAAGCAGAATGGACTTTACCTTACCTTACCTGGTACATCCTGAACGGTTCATCAAACCATTGCAAAGCCAACATTACACCTCAAGGTGATTTGGAACAGCCAATTAGCTTAATGCGCAAGATTTTGAACTGTCGGAGGAAACCCGTGCAAGCGCAGGGAGAACATGCAAACTAGGTACACGAATACTGAGCTGGGTTTGGGGCTTGGGACCTTCTTGCTGTCAGAGGGACGTGCTAATCACAACACCACTGTGGCACTGGTCCTAGGACTGGTTATAATAATAACAATGATGATAATAATTTGTTTGCATTGTTGTGATTGATTGCATTTGTTAATTAATATTTTGGGTAGCATTGCTCTTACAGTTAAAGCAAAGCAAATTTGCGTCTGATATTTTTAACCCAATATATAGGTATCGCCCCCAACCCAACATACTTCTATAAAAATTAAAATTATAAAAACTTCATCATTCAGTGTGTTGTCATTACAGACATTTATCATGTTTCGTTACATTGGCGAGCAGGTTTAGTTTACAGGACGGGAGGGTGGGTTTGAAATTTGGTCATTTTTCTTCAGTTGCGGTCGACACAAAAAAGCCTTTCATTGAAATAAGGTTTTAAGTTCAGGCACAAGAACTGAAACATGGATGCAAGATTGAGGTGCAGCCAAAATACTCTAGTTATGTCTAAAAATCTACTGGAACAATCACTGGATATAAAATATGGCCTGATATTTCATGCACCTCACATTTTTTCGGAGCGATTATCATTATTTATTTCTCTCTCTCTCTTTTTTTTTTTTTTTTTTTTTTTTTTTTTAAATTCCGGACCCTTTCCTGGAAGTTCTTAGGTTTACCTTGAAATTGGCAGCAATGGGATGGTTGAGAGACAGAAACGAAGCCTAATATGCACCATCGGGTTTGGGTCATGCGTGCAGTTATTTGTTAGGATGAACCGATAAAACTGAAATCTGATCATGTTTCTATGTAGATTTTGAAAAGGAGGGAAATGGGCATGTGTTTGGAATTAAGATCTTTCAACTGTTTCCTTTTTTTTTTTTTTTCCTCCCCTGCTATGACCAGATGGTGCTATTTTAATGTCCCCACAAGGGGGGGCAGTAGATAGAGAAACTGCAGCTGCCGTTAACCCCGTGAGCCAAGGATTCTCGTCGCACATGCACCGAGTTTATCCGGGCTTCTTATTAGTCCATGTACAATTCTATTATTTCAACATCCCATTTCTTCCCCTCTACTTATCGTAAACTTATTCTGAAATAAATATTCAGAGAAATGCACAAGTTTTGTGAATTGCATTCGTTAATTTAGTTAATTTCAGGCTGGTTGTAGGCCCTTATCAAGGGAAATATGAGAAATGTCCTTAAAGCTTTTCATTCGCATGTTCTGGCTACTTTATTTTCAGAGTAGCAGCTCCACGTTGTACATGTTTGGCTTACAGACATCTAAAGAGTTCTGTTTTCCCTCAGTGTGACTGAATGTGGAATTTGCAGAATCTATGTTTAGAGTGTTGAAGTTGAGAGAGTATGGGCTCCTTTTTCTTTGCCCTCTGTCGGCATGTGCTCATCTTCTGGCCCTGAACAGCTCTTTCGACTTTTAGGTACTTGGCATGTTTCTGTTGAGTGATACTTCTCAGTAATGCTGTGCTATAGCCAATGACTTACAGATCTTCTGGTGTGTGTGTGCGTGCGTGCGTGTGTGTGCGCGTGTGTGTGTGCGTGTGTGTGTGCGCGTGTGTGTGTGCGCGCGGGCTTAAGCGGTACAGATGCTACTTGACTTGCGTTCATCCATTTTACGTTTTTTTTTTTTTTTTTTTTCAATTTTACGTTTTTTTGTTAAAATTTCAAGTTTAGACGTACCTCCGTATTACGCTGACGTAATGACGCTGTGTCCATTGTTTACAAACGACAGACTGACTGAACGTGCCCCTCCTTCTTCCCATTCCCAGTTCAGTGTTTTTTATATATATATATAATATAGCGTGTTACCCTTGTGTTAAGACGTCGTCTCTGTGATCTTTGTGTTTACACTGTTTTGTGGACTTTTGTAACCCAAACCAAATATGGTTGGTGATTCACATCAGTGCAGGCTGTGTTCAACGGCACCCTTGCGCACTTGAAAGACCGGAAGTCCATATAACCCACAGCAAGTACACTACTTTCGCAAGTACACTACTTTCGCTATCGAGCGCCTCACATATTGTAAGCGTTGATTTGGCTGTTTTAAGCTTCATGTAAAGTGACTCGGTATAAATAAGTGACTTATTTGAAATGAATGTTGATATTATTTGATATATTTGACATTATTTTACAATGTTATGTTTATAATAATTGATTTAGGGGTGTTTTATGAGATACGGTTATGGTATTTATGGATGCATAGTACAGTATGAGCGTCATTCGTCACATGTCATACGTCACTGTAACAACTTGCGTTCACTTTCAACTTGCGTTCGGCTGTCCGGAACCAATTAAAAACATAAGTCGGGGAGCGTCTGTATTGTGGGTACTATATACAGTACTCCACAGAGTTTGAATTGTGTTGTGTGATGGTCTCTGGGGGGGCTGAGCACCGGAAGCTGTAGTGTTACACTATTTTAAACGCTGTACCCCAGAGCGTCCAGGCTTGTCTCAAATATCACATAGTGATAAGAAACAGTTCCCTGGCTTGGGATATTATGTAATATGCGTAATGTTCTCTCTAGCGTACAGGTGTAATTTTCCCAATTTTGTAAATGTAGTTTAAGTGGGTTTTTTGGTTTGTGCAAAGAAATAGTATGGATTATAATCAAATTTGCACACACTTTCCACTTAGCTGAAGTACAGCCAAGACATCCAGTGCCCCAATTTTGTTCCCTTCAGCACTAAAGCTATAATATTAATGCGTGTAATAAGAAATGGAAATCTACGACCACCAATTTGCATCATGTAAAAATGGGTTAAATCAAAAAATGTTCCCCCCGCTGAACCATCCAGTCAGTCAAAAGCATAAATCTATAAAATAAACAGTAGCACGATTAGCTCCATGAAGGCTTATTGCGGTTGAACACAGCAGTTTGTACTTCATCACATTCGATCATTAGGGGCCGGTTTTACTCGGCCCTTATGTACTCGTGTCCATTGAGGCAAGGCTTGCATATTTTAACAAGAACAAAAACGTCTCTTTCTTTTTTATTTCTGTTTTTTTTTTTTCCTCGTTCTAATTTTCCCCTTTCTTCTTTGACTTGAATACCATTCAGGATCTCATGAGGTCCATTTCCACATCCAGGACATTGGAGTGAGGCATAAATGTATTAGGAATCAAGAAAATAAATTTCCCGGTTCATTCTAAATTCATATGGGGGAAAATTTTTTTCTAATTCAACCTATGAAGTTTAGCAAGAAGGTCCTGGGTTTGATTCCCAGCTCGGGCGTTTCTGTGTGGAGTTTGCATGTTCTCCCTGTGCTTGTGTGGGTTTCCTTCGGTTATGTGGGTTTCCTCCCACGGTCCAAAAACATGCACTGTCGGTTAATCGGCTTCCAAATTGCCCATAGGTGTGAATGTGAGTGCAAGTGGTTGTGTGTGTGTTGGCCCCGTGATGGCTTGGTGAGCTGTCCAGGGTGTACCTTGCCTGGAGTTGGCTGAGATGGGCATCAGCCTCTCAGTGGCCCTAATTAGGATTAAGTGTTTCATAAAATGAATGAACAAACCTATTATTTTTTTTTATATCTACTATACTGTGTAATAATCTACTTCAACAATTATGCATGATCATTAATAATTAGAGATTTTAAAAAATATTAAATAGCTAACCTTGATATACTGTACAGGTTGAGATGGGGAGTTGCCAGAGACAAGCTGATAAAATATTATCTTGATGCCTCGGTGCCAGGGAGAGATTTGTACTACGATTATATAAATATCCTCATTCACGATTTTATTTATTTTTATATTATTATTATTATTAATTTTTTATTTTTATTTTTTTAAACTTTGAACCAGGTAAAAGAAAGTTAGTTTTCTGTTATTTTTCACAATTTTCGCCAATCATTCGCTTGGCAAACATGTGATTTTGCACTGCCTGGTAATATGTGAATAGATTAGAGTGTGCCACCTATTGGATTATAGAGGAACAGCAACAATTGCATTTTGGTCGTCTGGTTTGTTGAACTCGTCACAAAAAATTCCAAACATGTTTGAAATTTTTGTGAATGTCGCGAAACGAAAGTCTGATGCAGAGTAGTCTCAAACCTTCCTCAAAGTTGTTGCTTCGCCTGCAAATTATGTTTTTATTTATTTGCAAGGATGAGTTTTGCTTGCATTGTGTATTTTACCATCATTCATACGTTATTCACCCTAATAACATGCAAAGGAAAAGTCAATAAAACAACTGATTTCTGACAGAATTTCTCCCTTAGAAATGATAGACGGCATGTTGGTGTAGGGGTTTGCATGTCCACCTCACAGGAAAAAGGTCTTAGGTTCGAGTCCCAGGTTCATCAAGGTTTGTTTGTGTGAATAGTTTGCATGCATTATTCGTGTTTGCATGCATTTCCTTTCTGTTCTCCGGTTTCCTCATGCAGTCCGAAGACGTTATACAGGGATCCCTCACTTTCTGTGGTTAATTGGGACCGAGATCCCCACACGACCACCGAAATCCGCGAAGTAGGATCACCCCCCCCCCCCCCCCCCCCCCCCCACTGATGTACATGTACAGTAAAACCTCCGCTGACGAACGCTTAAGCTCACGAACTTTTCGCCTCAAGAACATTAAATTTGCGAGCATATAGTCTCTGCTGACGAACTAGTTTTCGGCGGACGAATCAAACCAGGCGGTCGAACAGCGCCATGGTGGCGGCCACGAGAAGCTGACGCACGCTCACGGCTTCACAGTTCGTCACCCCCTTTCTTTGAGTGCGGAAGTGGTTTGTGTTTGATAGACATTTTGGACCATATTGAGTGTACTTTTGCTATTATGGGACCGAAAAAGACCCCACCACAGGCGGAGATCATTGAAAAACACGAACGAGGTGTGCGTTTGTGTGACTCAGCGTCCCAGTACCAGTACGCTAAGTCTACCATTGCTCCCATCCTTAAGAACAAGGAAGCTATTAAGGGTGCGTGTGTGGCTAAGGGTGTTTCCAAACAGTAGGCGTTTCCAAACTCTCCTTCCAAACAGTAAGTCCCTCCCTCTCTCCTCCTCCCACTCCATTCCATCAAGCCATCAACTACCATCACAAAGGTAAATAAAACGACTTTATTATACAGTACAGTTTAATTACAATACAATAGACATTTATTATACATAAAATAAGGTATATTTTTGTGTAGTTTTAAGGCTTATTTAGTAGAAAATTATGTTTTATGGGGACCTGGGAACGGATTATTCTCATTTTAATGGTTTCTTATGGGAAATAAATGTTCGGAAGACGAACTTTTCGCCTTACACACACTTTCTGGGAACCAATTATGTTCGTTAGCAGAGGTATCACTGTACATGTGTATATATTATCAATAAGTACATATTCAATGTATCAGGGCTTATAACAACAATTAAACATAAAAAATGCTTATAATAACAATTAAACATTCAAAAATAATTCATAAGATGTAAATAAAATATAAATTCATGCACTCGGGTGTACGTGCACGCACTCAGATGCGCCTCTCACAACAATGTCAGTAGTTTTGATGGGAGGTTTTGGGTTGTTTTTTTATGTTGTTGTTTTGTTTTGTTTTTTTGCATAATTGGTCTTGTTTTTGTGACATTTTCTTTAACTTTTCCCCTATTATTCCTTAATTTTCTTATTTTTTAAATCGATGAATATTAAAAAAAAAAAAAAAACGTGACACACTGAAGCCGCACGAATTGAAGCGTGATGTAGTGAGGGATCCCTGTATTAAGTTAACTGGTTGTTTCAAATGGCCTCCTCTGTGATGGACTGGCGAGCTGTTCAGGTCGTACCCCACCTTTGCCTTTTGGCTGAGTTAGTCTCAGTCATCCAGAGGGTGAGTTTTGTCTACATCCCTATTTACAGGAGTAGCTCGATGAAGTGAGTTATTTTGTAATTTTTAATTTACTAAACCTGTTCTGTCCTCGGTTTCATCGGGGTTCTCTTGTTTCCTTTTTTTCTGTAATCAGAGCCCGGTTACTGTTTCCTGCTCAGCGTTTTCTGTACACGGTTTTGTTGAACAGCACAACACGGAAGTAATAATAATACTCCATCACTTGCTGTGATTGGTCACTGAGCGAACTCCCTCAACTCTTTTTTGATTAATGTGCACTGTCCATAATATTTGCTTATTCTTCTCTTTCTTTTCAAGCGCCACACCAGAGCTGTCACGGCCGAGTGCCCCTCACTGGCAGGTCTATTTCGGCCATCACAGATTCATCACTTTTTCCCCCCGAAAAATGGCTGATCTGTTCACCTTTTTCAGCATGAGAGACTTTTACTCATTCAGTCACTCATTTGCTGAACCACTTAATCCTACCAAGGTCACAGGAAGGATGGAGCCTACTTCAGCCAACATTGGACAAAGGCAGGGTACACCCTGAATCTCTCACATGGCCAACACACACACACACACACACACACACACACACACACACACACACACACACACATCTAGGGGAAATTTAAATCAGGAAGTTAGGCTTCAGATTGTGGAAGGAAACCAGAGAACCTGGAGGAAACCCACACAAGCACAGGAAGAACATGCAAACTCCACACAGAGATGCCCAAGTCCAGAATTGAAACCTAGGACCTTCTTGGTGTGAGATGGACATGCTGATGGACTTTTTTTTTTTGAAAAAGGAAAAGCATATAACGGAATATCAAATAATCACTTTAATTTGCTAAAAAAAAAACAAGAAGTTTAAAAGAGTAATTCATCATTGTCTGCACATTTCCTGCAAACACCTCAGGTTAACATTGTGCAATGAGTGATGACTAATATGATGCCAGAATTTAATGGGCTTAAGCCAAACCTCAGTAACTCAAAAACAAGTTAGATTACATATAACTCAGACCCTAATGTGTTCTCTGTGGCTTCAAAAAATAGCACAAATTTAAATAATAAGGCTAATATACCAATGGTGCATGAAATAAATGTACACTGAGGTGCCCGTCGAATCCACCCCCCCCCCCAACCCCCATCACCCTGACTGGCAAAAGTTTGAGATTGACCGCTTTCAAGTTTTGTTGGAATAACTCTGCTAATCTCTCGCATTGTCGACCTTTTCCTTATCATATATAAATATAAACACGTATACATTCAAGTCTCGAGGCTTATCTCTGACCCACGCTACAGTTGGGATACATACACTTCCTACCTGTGTTTATATATATATAAAAAAAAGGGGGGGGGGGGGTTCCTCTGTTCCTCTGGCTTGTTGGTATAACTCATCCAACCCACTTCTTCATCTTCAGAGTTGTTCTTAAAGAGCACCAAAATGACCGGCCTGCCCCTCATCTCTGTTTCTTCAGGGGTCAGTGTTTTTGGGATGGGGGGGAACACTGTAAATCTCTCACACACACACACACACACACACACACACGTGGATGCCCAGGATTGTACTGGGATGCCTGAGAGATTGTAGGGGTGTGAGGATGGTGTGTTTAGGATTGGGGGAAGGAACACTTGGATGAAGGGGAGGGGATCTGGGAGGAGCTTGGGTGCTGCTATTTGTAGATCTTTGTGATGGATGACTGCTGTGTGTGTGTGTGTGTGTGTGTGTGTGAGGGAGAGAGAGAGAGAGAGAGAGAGAGAGTGTGTGTGTTTTTTTTTCCTCTTTGGTGTTCCTCTGTTCCCCTCTGTGTAGGCAGCCAGAGGAGTGCAGGAGTGGGAGGGAAGCAGACGTAGACGCTGAGCGCAGCAAGAGACACGGAGACAGAGAAAGAGAGAGAGACTTTTCCTTAGGAAGTCAAGCACGACAGAAGAGGACGAGTGGTTTTTTTTTTTTTTTTTTTTTTTTTGGGCCCCCCCCACCACCACCACAAGAACAATCAAAACAGGACTAGTCTGACCAAAAGTTACAATTTCTTCTCCTTGTGAGGATACAAACTCCACTGTTACCTTTCCTACCTTTTTAATTCTTTTTGTTTGTTTGTTTTTGGGATTTTTTTTTTTTTTTAAGTCCTCCACACTTAGTCTTTCTCCCACACGTTTTGTGTGTGTGTGTGTGTGTGTGTGTGTGTGTGTGTGTGTGTGTGTGTGTGCTTTGCTCCCAGCATAAGGACTTCTGCAGCAGTGACAGCGGCTTTACAAGCAAACAAAAATCTTTCAAGGGAAGGCAGTTGAGAGAGTTTAACGGAACTGTGGATCAGTCATGCCCATGAGAGGTTGTAGGGCATGGAAGTGGGCACTGCTCCTGTGTGGCACTCTGTTCGCCCACCGTGCCACTGCATGCCCAGCTCTGTGCACCTGCAGCGGCACCACCGTGGACTGCCACAACCTGGGGCTCAAGAGCATTCCCAGGAACATACCAAGGAACACGGAGCGACTGTGAGTAGCCCCCAAGCACATCCGAACAAGATCTTACATGAAGGGAAAAATTAGTATTAGTCTTCAGGACAGGTGTTAAAAGGTCCAGGCACAAAAGAAAAGAAAGAAATGTGTGCAGGTGTCTGTAATTTACATGCTGACTTGTGGGTGCCTGTGTGTATGCGTTGCGGTAATGCGAGTTCTGTCATCACCATGTGTCGTCTTGAAAATAGTTTCACTCCGCTTGCTGTTGGTATTGGTGTGGCATCTTGTATTCATTTCAACTTTCCCTGAAACATAACCATTGATTCATGAAAACATTTTCAAGGAAATCTTGACTTTTGAAGATTTTGATATTCTTGGCTTATATGGACTATATGAATAACTTTCGACTGTCCGGGAGGGGGTGGGGGTTTCATGACAGAATAGCTTGATGATGTCACTGTAAGAAGGTTTTAGACTCGGGACATTTCTGTGCGAAGTTTACGCGGACTCTATCCGTGCCTGCGTAGGCTTCCTCCGGGTAATCTGGTTTCCTCCTGCAATCTAAAGCCACGCACATTTTCAGCTAATTTTCGGTTTCTGGTCACATGTGTGTCTTGATCTGAGATGCTCTGGTGAGTTTTCAGGGTGTACCCTGCCTGTTACCCAGTGTTGGCTGAGATAGGCATCAGCCTCCCACATTTCCCTAATAGAGAATGAATTTATCTTCTTGTTTAGTTCAAGTGTAAAAAAAAATAATAATCCGGAAAATCCTACAATGAGCAAAATGCTGCGTATGTGGATCGTCAGGGTTTTCTCAGCTAATTATTTTTCGGACAAAGAATGAAAGTAACATGTGACTTACTCTGTATATCAGCTGTACTCTCATCCCTCATGATCTCCTTATAATCTTTTTCGGAGCTTTCTGAAATATTCATGTCATTAATTTCCAAGAACTGGAAGCAGCGGAAACTGATTGTATTGCTTTCAGGTTTGGAATATCGCGAATGAATTATACATGCCAGGGAAATTGTGTGTGTGTCTCTCTATTTATTTATTTATTTATTCAGTGGCAGCCTGGTGGTAAAGGGTGCTAGATCGCTGATCCTTAGGTTGTAGGTTCGAGTCCCACTCTCCACAAGGTTGCCCCCCCCCCCCCCCAAGTTAGTGCAGCTAATTGGGTTATCAATGGCCGCCCATGTCTCTCACTGTCCATGGTGCGAGGTTCATGTAAAAGAACCATTGCTAGGCTGCAAAGTCGTCAGTGTGTTTCTGTCCCTTGTTTAAAGGGTTGTGTCAGGAAGAGCATCGGACGTTAAAACCTATGCCAGATCAAAACATGCGAATCAGATGATTCGTTGTGGCGACCCCTGGAAAAAAAAGGGGAGAAGAAAATTTGTTTATTTATTTATGTTTTTTTATAAATAATGACCGGCGATTGTGACACGTGAAACGCAATGTTGGTTAAAGTATCTGTGTTTCTTTTTCTACCAAATCGTGGGAAAATAATGTACTGTACTTCCACTCTGGGTAGATTATTTAGCATAAGAAATCTTTCCATCTTCATGGCCCCCATTGTATAAGTGCTCATTTTTCAAGGTGATTGCTCAAGTCAAATAAACCACACACAGGTCCCTTGTGATTTTTCCCTGACTCTTATGACAAATTGACGATGCCCCACGTACCACCCTAATTGCCTCTGGCTTGTGTGTGTGTGTGTGTTTAAAATGTTTTTCTTTTGAAGTAGGCATCCTGACAAAAAAAAAAGAAAGAAAGAAAGAAATGACAGGATTCAAACAAAAACAATACACGCTGTAGTGCTTTCATGAGAAAACTCACTACGTGCTGAACTCTTTCTTTTCTATTTCTCCTGGAAGCGAGACTCGACTCACACAGTTAAACACGGCGTCCCCGAGTCAATAGGTAACAGGAATTTTTAACATGGAAAAAGATTTCTGCTTGGAAACGCGAAGCATTCTTTAAACAAAAAGATGTTTATCTTCTTTAAGTGCTCTTTACTTTTGTTATTTACGATTATTCGAATGTATCAAATTGTAATTGAGGACGAAATCAGATTGCTGGTGGTTTTGGCGATATTGCGTCCATGAGGTTCAAATGTTTCAGACATCTGCTGAAAAATACAAACAAAAAAAATGTTTGCAAGCAGAAGCCGGGTTATTCGTTGCTGACTGGGTTCTGGAAAATGTGTGTTGGTGGTGTTGGTGGTGGTGGTGGGGGGTGTGATTTGTGCATGGATGTAGAACCCCCATCTGCACTCGTCAGCAAGCGTTTCGATTGTCCTGACCTTTCTGCTTGCGTTCTTTAATGACTCCAGCCACATGTACCAAACTCACCCCCCCCCCCTCTATCCCCATACCAGACTTCCCCTTAACTGGCTCTTACTAAATATACGAGACAATGAGCCCATGAACCACCCACCCACCCACAAAGCCCTGCCAATGCTGAGGTAAAAGATTCGAGATTGTACTTCACAACTGCATTTAAAAAGGTAACTGAAGGTTTTTAAGCAGCTTATACAACCTTGTGAAATCATATTCCTCAAAAAAAAAAGTGTAATCATGTATTATGGAAGAAGAGCAGAGATGTGTCGTCTCTCTATAATGGATCTGTTTATGGATATTTGCAACGTTGCACTTCCATGATCAAGCGTGGTGGTTGGTGGCGAGACTCAGCTGTCTGATTTGGGATTCTCTTTGTACTGAGATTGCTCAATTATTCAAGTGTCCTTTCTTGCCTTTCCCCTCCAATTGTTTATTGATTCAATCATGGAGAGGGATTTAATATCTAAATACATATTCATGGTAAAAGAGTGTTTTGAGAGCTCAGTTGTAAACTTTAGTCTCATATGAGGTGAATTGAGATCTTCTGTGAAGAGACAGAAAGCTGTTTGCACCTCTTTCTCCAAAATTTTTACATTTACCTATATATATATATATATATATATATATATATATATATATATATATATATATATTTCCCTCACTTTCCGTGGTTAATTGGGACCGAGATCCCCCAGCGGCCACCAAATTCCGCGAAGTAGGATCAAAACTGACGTATACGTACATGTATATGTGTATATAATATCAGTAAATAGATATTCGATGCTATAAATGCTTATAATAACAATTAAACATTCAAAAACAACTCATAAGATGTAAATAAAAAATAAATTCATGCACTCAGGTGTACGTGCACGCACTCCGATGCGCACCTCACAACAATGTAAGTAGTTTTGATGGGAGGTTTTGGGTTGGGTTTTTTTGTTTGTTTCGGTGTTTTTTGTTTTTTTTGCATAATTGACCTTGTTTTTGCGATATCTTCCTTAACTTTTTCCCTATTCTTCCTTAATTTCCTTATTTTTTAATTCGATGAATATTATTAAAAAAAAACACGACTCACTGATACCGCATGAATTGAAGTGCAAAGTAGAGAGATCCCTGTATATCTATTTTTTTTTACACAACGAAGCAATTACTCATTCAGCTGCTCTGCTCAAGGGCTTAACAATGGCTTCTTGGTGGTAATGAGTCTTGAACCCCGAACCTTTGGATCACTAAGCCTCAGCCTTAACCACTGAGCCACAGCTGCTCTTATAACCACCTGCATTGTACAGAATCAGGCAACACAGTGGGGGCAGTTTGATGGCGTCGAGGTTAGCTTGTCTGCTTCACAGCAAACTTCTTCAAAGTTCTGGGCTCAAGTCCGAGTGGGATCGGTGAGGATGTTTCTCTGTGGAGTTTGCATTTTCTCTTTGGGCCTATGTGGGTTTCTTCCAGCTGATGTTCCTGGTTTCTTTTCTCATTTTAAAGTCATACTCATTAGGCTAACTGCCCCCCCCAGTTGAGTTTGAGTTTGTATTGGCTCTGCAATGAATTCTCGGGCTGTTCAGGATGTACCCCGCCGCCATCAGGAGTAAGCAGAGATGCACTCCAGCCTCGCTGTGACCCCAGAAGATTATGTGAATGTCATGTGAATGGATTTTACAGAACCCATGACAGTTTAAGCTTGCTTGCTGAGGAGATATCTTTCAGACGTAGTCAGTTTTATAGAAGCAGTTGAACTATTGTCTCGCAACTCTAAGGTTACTGGTTTGATCCTGACTTTGATTTACTGTCAGTGGAGATTCACATCTGTTCCCATGTCACATCCATCGAAGGTATATTCCACCACATGTCCAGTGTCCTTGGTATTTTCCAGCTCCATCATAACCTTTACCAGAATAAATCAGTTACTGAAGCTGCTCTCATTTATAACATTACAGCTACCAATCAGGGAGGTCAAAGGCAGTCTTATGCGTTCTCTGATCCATCCAGCCAAACATTATTTAAACCACTGCTCAGACAACCATGGAGGCTGTGTAAAACACTCTGAGGAAAGCACTATACACTCCCCTCCCCTTCCGTGACAAATGTCACTGTGATTGATGGCAAGCACTAATCAATTCTGCTCTCTTGGCTCCCGAGCAATAGTGGCTGTGAATTCGAACCTGTAATCTGTGGATGAAAGTGGCAAATGCTTTTCTGTTGCACCACATGGGGGTGTTGCTCAATCGTCTTATGGCTGAGTCTCTGAGAGTATTTAAGTCTTAAAAGAAAATAAAGATAAACCAACGTAACAAATAGGATAAAACTATATATATATATATATATATATATATATATATATATATATATATATGGTAATTTCTTCATAGGAAAAAAATGGTTAAAATATTTTGTGTGTGAGTGGCAGAAGTATGTGAAACACTGTTGTAGTCCAGTTTTTTTAATTTGGATGAGAGGCAGGTGTGAGTGCCTGCATAGTTTTGGTTAAACTAATTAACACAGACCTCTCAATGTCGAATCTTCACAGTACATGTTTGTGAAAGTGTATCGTGGCACAAGCAAATGAGGTAACTGAGGATCCTTTGGAAAAAGACTTGTTGATGCTTATCAGGATCTAAAAGTATAAAAATAGTTTCTGGAGTTTGAAATTCATCAATCTTCTGTTAAACAGATGGAGAAAATCTGAGAGCATTGTTTTCCTCTCCAGAATTGGTTGACAAAGGTGATTCCAAAAGTGAGGCATGTAACATTTTGCAGATGCTCTTATCCAGAGTGACTTACAATTTTTTTTAAATTATACTGCTGAGCAATTGAGGGTTAAGAGCCTTGCTCAAGGGCCCAACATTGGTGATAGTGGGGATTGAACCACTAACTTTTGGCTGAGTAACTCATAGCATTAACCACTAAGCCACCGCTGCCCTAATGTAATGGGCTAAGAAGCCACGATTTAACTATGAGGAACTTGAAAATTAAGTCATTTTTCACAATTGCTGATGTTAATGTTCATAAATCCAGGATCAAGAGGACATAAAATGATTGGTGTGCAGGGTAGTTTTGCATGGGAAACATTGCTGACTATTTACAGTTTGCTGAAGAGTTTTTGCACACAATCCAGGGACATCAAGAATCACTAACCAGAAGGCTATAGGAAAAATTCTGTGGGTGGCAGAAATAAAAGTTTCTGGTTGAAATGATAGAGAAAAACAATGTATTCCAGCATTAAGAGCCTGATGCCATGTGTGACACATCCTGATAATGTTGTAGTTTGGGCCTGTTTTACTGCATCTGGGCCAGGACAATCTGATGGATCAATTAATTCTCAATTACATTGGTAAATTTTAAAGTAAAGGGGAAGGACATACTGAATAAACCTTATAGAAGGCCAGAATTAACAACTCCATAAAGAAACCTCTTTTATAACAGGTACTAGATGATGATACACGTCAAATAAGTTGCCAGCTCAGTAAACTATACCCTCTCCACTAGCCTTAATTTGATTCCATCAGAACAAGGCAAATCCAGAAATCCAGAGCTCCTCCTCCTTGCTTATGCCTTGTAAATAAATTCTAAAGGATTTCCCACAGTTTGTGATGTCAGACTGGAGACTCTGGTGTGACTGTTATGCTTTGTCCTCTCCTATGAGCTATGATCTATGGAATTTTCTGAACAGATTTTGTGAATTACGGTCATAGATACGGCTGAAGCCTATCATAGCTGACTTCTGACGAAGGCGGGGTACACCCTGAATAGCTTACAAGTCAGGGCGACACAGACACATAAACATGCAAACTCTCACTCGTACTGAGGGCAATAAAAAAAAGTATTCAGTTTGCCTCAGGTCAATGTCTTCAAACTGTTGGAGGAAGCCGGAGTATCTGGACGGAAACCACACTAGCATTGGAAAAACATGCAAACGCCACACAGAAATGCCCCTACCAAGTACAGGGCTCAACCCTAGGACCTTTTTACTTTAAGGTTTAACTGCTAAACACGTCACCACTCTACCACCCACATACCACTTTACTCTTCCTATTACTCACAGATGGTTTACCTTTAGGAATGTGGAATATTCAAGGAATGCCAGCGTTGATGAGTGCGCTGCGAAATTAAAGGTTGTGTGGGGAAGACATATCCTCTTTGACATATCTTCCCAGCATTCTACTGGGCTTTGCTACATATTGCTCATGCAGGTCCTTGAATAAAACATTCTAGGAATATAGAACTGTTTAATTTCTACCTATGTTAATATAATGGGAAATACAGAGAAATGCTTCAGGATTAACAAGGCAGTCTTCATTTCGAGTTCATGGAGATGTTGAGAAGAATGCTGTGAATATGATATGGAAGAAGAAAGTGTCACAGCACCATATGGAACTGACAGTTACCAGCCAACCACAGGCTCGCTTGTGTTTACTGTGCACCAGTTAGTTTCTTGATGGAATATGAAGAAGGTTTTTAGTCTAATACAAACTGTAATGAGCAAAACATCCACAAAGCACAGGCAAAAACCCCATATTGGCTCAGAGGGAATGAAAGCCTATGTGTTCTCCATTTCAAATACTCCACATCCCTAAAGCACAACTTGTTTCCAGTTTCTACTTGAACAGTTTGACGTATTCAGTTACATGCACAGATGTTTAATTTACTGGCAGTTGCTGACTTTTGTACTGTTAAGTGCACCTTGTAAATGAGGTTTACTTTCGCAGTACTACACAGGGATACAGTCATCTCCAGAATTATTGACCCCCTTCATTAAGAGAGGGGGAAAAAGACCTGCACTGGGTAATATTTTAAAGTTAAATTATGTAAGGATGGAGACACAGTATGTAGTGGTTAGCTCTTTTGCCACATAAGAAGGTCCTGGGTTCTATCCTGATGAGATGTTTCTTTGTGGACTTTGCATATTCTTGTAGTGTTTTCTTGTTTCCTTTGGGAGCTCTGGTTTCCTCCCACAGTCTGAAGACATACAAGTCAGGTCAAGTGCCTGTATATTAGAAATAGGCGTGCGTGTGGACGGATAATTGTCCTGAAAAGTAGGTTCTGCGGACAACTTGGAACCGTCTGTGTCCAATGTACTCAGTGGTGGTGTAATGACATAGATATAGATATAGTAGAAGGATGCTGAATTCCAAACAGTAGGTAATGTGTGTAAGGTTAACATAAGCACATTAGTACAGAAGTGTTTCCTGAAATATCTATAAATACATTTTATTCAGTCATCAGAAGAATATTTTTAGATCCTTGATATTCTAAGTTTTGTATGCTTAGACTGTGCTCTACAGTCGAGGGCCATTTTTTTAAACAATGCACAAGGGACCAACCAATGGTAGTTATGTGATACTGGGATTTCCACTGCATTTCAAATCTTTTGATTTTTAACCCCAACACTTGACCACTGAACCGCCATTAACTTTTGCAAACATTTTTCACTGGAGCCCTTGGACCACTTTACTGCAAAACAATCCCAAAGAGTCTATTACGCACCACCAGATATAAACAGATGTATGAGGTCTTTTTCTTGTATACAGACTCACTTTGCGAATGGTGTAAATGCCCAGTTCATTTTTGGACATGCATTGTGGTAGACTCCATGTTCTCCTTGCCTCTGCCTTGAATATTTGATTTTGATATCCTATATTAATCCCACAATGGAAATTATTGCCTCTGCATTTATCCCATCCAGAGTAAGCTCGCGCACACCACTCTGAGCAGTGGATTGCGACACACTTTGAAAGTGCCTGGCGAGTAGTTGGAAGTTAGGTAGCTTGCTCGAGGGCACTTCATCCATGAAGGTGGAGGACGGGAAAGTACAGCTCACTCCTGATCGCCACATATTTTCTCTGCTGGTTCAGAATCAAACCAGCAACCTTTCAGTCCCAAAGCCACTTCTCTTACCATTAGGCTATGGCTGCCCCCAGGTTCACTTTCTTCCCACATCCATGCTGCCAGGTGCATTGGTTACTCTACATTTTCCCTAAGGTGTGTGGTGTTGTGCTGAGCCGTGGTCCGCCATCCTGTACCGGGTGCATCTCTTCATTGAGATCCTTACGTTGAGCTCATTTATTAGAATCTGCCATGGACTGTTACCGGGATAAAGATCTTAAAAACCGATGATATCATTCCTGAAAAGTGTTGGTATTCAGGGGGGTGAATCCAGAGCATATCCTGAAGCAATAGGCAAGAGATGGGATGTGCACATCATAGGGTGCCATTCATACATTTATCTATTTTATATTCAAACCTAGGGGCAGTTTTAGTTAACTCATTCCACATTGCTCCAGGTTGCTGGGAGGTGGAAGAAACCCATGGGTAAAATATGTGAAATTTTATAGAGACAGAAACCTTCACAGATTCAAACTCTTTTAATGAGGTAATGCTATGATTAGATACGATCCTTAATCATTGGATGGGAGGTCTGGGGTAGATTCCAAACATGGCATATCCCATCCCCCTTTTCTTTACCCAGATGATTTGCAGTGAATCTGTAATTCTTAGAATGTCAGGTTCATTTCACATATGGCTGAGTGTGGTTCTGATGGTCATGCTATAAAACGGGGTGGTGGTGGTGGAGGTGGTGGGGGTGTCAGTGCAAAGGTTTGCAACATGACTCTACCCATTTTAATGTCTAGACTAATCTAGCAGCAGTCTCAATTCCCCCTGGCTGTATAGGTACAGACTGACTTTGCAATCCATTTACTCTCGGAGTAATTTAAACAAGCCATTTGCAGGTCAGTGTTGACAAGTCCAATTACCTCAGAACACTTTTTAGCAGGTTCTCTTGCTCCAGGGACTTGACAGGCTACTGTAATGGCTAGTACTATCAAATTATTAAAGCAATTGAATAAAACGATCACATTTCTTAAATTTCTTGTAATATTTGAAGGGGTGATATTATGTTTGTTTGTGTTTGCAGTAATGTCTTTCCAGCTTTCTGACACATATAGCGGTTTTAAAAGTGTTGAATAGACATATCGGACAATATCAGAGAGTCAAATTAGGGCATATTTCAGTTCCCTCTGGGATGTTTGAGCTTTCTGGTCAATGTTTTTGCAATAGAGGTAAATGTAGTGCATTACATTATGTTGGCCTTTTATTATTAGCGGGCCTGACCACCCCCATTACCCTATGAACAGCAGTATCTTAGCCTATCCCACCTTTGGTCATCTTCATATAACCAATCAGAACAGAGTAGGCACAGAGAGTGGAAAGACTATAAATGGGATGAGGAAGTCAAACAAGCCATCTGGCACACATACTTGAAATCTGCATTTTAGGGGTGGCATAGAAGCAGCTTCCTTAAGAAATGTGTAGAGTTTTTGGATTAGAAATTGTACTGCTTCATTGGTGTCGAAAATGAAAAATAAATGTCTGAAAATGGGTATAATATCTGAGCTAATACTTTTCTATAAAGGAAACATCCCAATTTGCCCAACTTGAAAAATTAGCATTTTCATCTTTGTATCAGTATGGGCAATTGTGGCCTGATGGTAAAGGTGCTGGATCACTGATCGTAAGGTTGGGGGTTCGAGTCCCACTCTCCACAAGGTTGTCACTGTCCCCCCCAGTGCAGCTAACTGGGATATCAAAGGCCGGTCATGTCTCTCACTGTCTATGGCGAGAGGTTTATGTAAAAGAAGCATTGCTGACTTTTGTATAGAGTAGCTGCAAAGCCGTCAGCATGTTTTCGCCCCTCGCTAAAGGGTTGTGTCAGGAAGGGCATTCGATGTAAAAACCTACGCCAAATCAAACACGCGATGATTCGCTGTGGTGACCCCTGAGGGGGGAAAAAAGGGAAGTTCTTTGTATCAGTATATTTATATCAATGTGATATTTAATGGTATCCAAGATGCCTATCCCGACATAATTTCTTTTTTTGGCATGATGTTCTATTTTCACTTTGGTTAATTGTTTCCTAAATTATCCAGAACACTGAACAACTACTTGCTGATAGTACTGCCACTGGGATTCAAAGCTTCAGGGTTCATGCCAACACAGCTGTCAACTCCATTGTGCATATCATATCATATCATATATGGATTGTGAACTCACCAAGCTGCGTCTCTGTCACAACTTGCAAACTGTGTTATAGAGCTACACTGTGCTCTGGAATGCGTATTCGCACCAGATTCGCAAAGCACATCAAAAATATTTCTGTACAAACATAATTACTTAGTTGCAGGGATGCATTTTTCTTTAGCACACAGTGATTTAAATTTTTTTTTTTTTTTTTATTAATTTCAGGCGAGATGTGAAATAACCACAAATGTTCAATCACATTTATGTTTTATGTAAACAAATAGTGTAGTTCTGTTTAGTCAGCACTCTACCTGCAACAGAAAGGTATTGTAGTATGGAAGTTGTTCCTGCCAAAATAATAAAAAAAAACCCTCTACCCAGCATTTCAAGTTATTTCATCCTTCTAGTTTAAAGACCACTGATGAGCTTGTTTGACGGATGACTATATTGATAGTTATTTTTGTCCTAGTCTGGTTTGTCTCTATTTTGGAAGTCACAGAGCTGTATGTGTAGACAGGAATTCACCAGTCTGCTATGTAGGTCAAAGATTCTCAATGTCATTGAGCTTTAGTCTTTTGTATGTTCTGGCTCATTGAGCCTTCTCTCCTTACTTCCCTGTCTGTCATATGTCCTCTATAGTATAATATAGGGGGAATAAATCTGTATTGATGTTTACACAGATGCTCCAATCATCTTCCTTTCACTTTCGAGCTTGCGCAGTGCCTGGCTCAGGTTCTCATTGCTGGCACCTCCATCTGTTATGAGAGCCGGGCATGCGAGAACATAAGCAGTCTGTATTAACTTCTCAATGCGAGCAAATAAATCACGGGAGCAATATACAGACAATGAGCACTGACATTTGGTTACATTCAAGAATAAGAATCAAAGGATGTTTAGGATAAATCAGTGCTGCATTAGTATAGTATTTGAAGCTCAATGTAAGTAGCTGTGGAAGTGGAGCAGAATGTTGGAGTATTTTTTATTTTTTTTTTTTTGCCAGAGATCTGTGAATATTGAGCAACAGCGCCAACTGTAACAGCATAAAGCAGTGTGCTAGAGTGTGATGTGATGGTCAGCAGCTTGTTGGCCCAGCAAGGTGCACTGTCTACACAGTTGCGCTGACCCAAGATCTTCCTTGGTTTCCTCTATTTCTGCCAATGAATAGCTTTGGAATCAGCCTCTTATTTTCTTTGAAAAGATCCCAAGCAAAATTTGTTTTCCCACCTTATATCACACACAAATATATGTTTTGGAGTGGTGTGCGTGTGTGTGCGTGTGTGTGCGTGTGTGTGTGTGTGTGTGTGTGTGTGTGTGAGGGGGAGAGAGAGAGAGAGAGAGAGAGAGAGAGAGAGAGCAAGCAATTTACTGAGTGCAATGTGCATTGCATATGCATTTCCTTCTCTGTGCCGCAGATTCTATTTCATGTTATACAGCTCTCTTTGTCGCAGCGGGATTTTTTAGCAGATGGCAGAAGTAAACATACTGCTTTTTTCATTGGACTTCTTCATAGCTCTTTGAATTATTAAGAAATCAGGCCTCTCGGGAGACATGTAACATCTAGGTCCCCAATTCTCTGTTGAGATGTGATGGGATGACAGGAAATGGGCAATGGCACTCTTTTGGCTTCCGCACCCACTACAGTGGGAGTTCCCTCATAAAGTAGAGGGAAAATACAGATTTTTTTTTTTTTTTTTGTGCAAGTGTCTAGTAGAGCCAGTGAATAAGATCCTGTTTGAATGCTTTTTCCCTGACCCAGCAATGGCGGGGGTAGAAAGTTCAATTTCTTTTTATCTACGATGTTTACAGATATTATCTCCGTAAACTTTTCACATCTGAACTATGTATTTTTCCTACTTATTAAATACTTCATTGTATAAAATCCTACGCACATAATAACATGTTTTAAGACACAGCCATAATCCCACTTCAATTTTATTCTTAAAATCCTCATCTCTGTTTATGGAAGCAGTTTCATTCCAGTATCTGTGATAGAATTCCAATCTAGACTCCCCTTTTTTTAAGGAGGTACTGATTGCGTGATCACTTGAACCAAATCTTACGTGGTGAGGAAAACATATGAAAATCACTGCCATAATCTTCATTATACTCTTGCAATTGGGCCAGGTTGTATAACATAAGCAGTGCTACTGGTACCCTTCATGAGTACAATGAGTTTCAGGTTGCAGTGGTGGTAAGGTGCTGGATCACTGATCCTAAGGTTGGGGGTGCAAGCCCTGTTCTCATCGTGTTGTCCACTGTCGGCCATTGTCTCTCATGTTATATGTTGAGAGGTTCATGTAAAAGAACCATTGCTGATTTTTGTCAAGAGTAGACTGCATAGCCATCACCGTGTTTCTGCCCTGTGGTGGCCTGGTGAGCTGACCAGGGTGTACTCTTTCCTCACCCTGAGTCGGCTGAGATGGGCGCCAGCCTCCACGTGACCCTAACTAGGATTAAACGGTTCAGAGAATGGATGGAAGAGAGTTTCAGGTTATCATTGTACACAAACTTTCAAATATGGCAGTTCGTAAGATGAAGCTCTTGTAGCAGACACTGGGGACAACAAAGTTACAACCTAGCGGACCACAGAAATGTCTCTTCACTCACATTATTCATAATCCATGAGATGACATCAAGTGACCTACAAAAGTAACTTCGAATGGCAGCTGGGGTTAAGTGTGAAGTGCGGATGGCTTGAAATGTGTTCCTCTGAGCAAGTCATTCAAAAAAAAAAAAAACATCAATGACAAGCAAAGAAGACCCAGACGAAAAAGTTTGATAAATATGAAGAATTTATCCATAGAGTAAGGTCATCTTTTCTGACCACCTGGTCTTCCAATTTTTTAGATCTGGCGAGGTAAACAAGCCACAGTGTATCTTAACTATTCTGAAATTTGTTGGAGGAAGGATTAGGATCTGAGGGTGCTTCAACAAGATAAGAATTGGTTGGAATCAGGCAAAGAATATACTGGATGAAAACGTGCTTCTTTGCTTTGACAATGTTCCCTAGCGATGAAGATTATGGTTTCCAGGATGACAATAAGACATTTGATAGCACACAGCCAGGTCAGTCAAGTTGTAGATAGCAAGTCACATGACCCACACAGTCTTCAGACCTGAACCCGAGGATTTAGCTCAGTTGGTAGAGTGTCCGCTTTATCCTCTGGAAGGTCGGAGTTCGAATCTGGCCGCGTCATACCATAAGACGTTTAAGTTTGGCAGTTGTTGTTTCCTGCTTGGTGCTCAGCATCAAAGCATAGAACAACGCAATAACTAATGCTGTAAAGCACTATATAAATCTACTACATACTACATAACCTCATTTAAAAACCTCTGGAATATGACCAAGAGAAAAATTATCACAATCCATGAAACATGGCTGAGCTCAGTTGAAATTCTAAAAACACAGCATATTTTCAGTTAATTTTAAAAATTTTGTTCATTAAAGTTTTTTGTGAGTAAAAAGTGAGTAATATTTCCATGTAAAATTTTAGGGAAATGCTGTCAACAATTTATGGAACTTAAAATGTCCACGTTTCTCAGACATGTACCTATAAAATAGTAAAAAACATAGAAACTGATAATGTTGCAGTGGTCTCATCATCATTCTTGAGTTGTTGATAAATAATTCACTTTGTTATACATTGTCTTGTTAAGGGGCAGTGGTGGTCTAGTGGTATAGTGCGCTGGATCGCTGATCCAAAATGTTGGGGGTTTGAGTCCCACTCTCCGCAAGGATGTCACTGTCCCCCCCCAGTGCAGCTAACTGGGTTATCAAAGTCGGGCCATGTCTGTCACTGTCTATGGTGAGAGGCATGTAAAAGAACCATTGCTGACTTTCGTAAAGAGTAGCTGCAAAGTCATCAGCGTGTTTCTGTCCCTTGCTAAAAGGGTTGTGACAGGAAGGGCATCCGACGTAAAAACCTCTGCCAAATCAAAATGTGCGAATCAGATGATTCGCTGTGGCGACTCCCGAGTAAAAGGGAAAAAGCCGAAAGGAAGATAGATAGATACATTGTCTTGTTAATTTGAGGAATAGTTATCCCAGTATATGTGTAAATAGACTGGGAGACTGGGATGTAGCATAGTTAACACTAGAAATGTAAACAAATGTGTGTGTACACGTATATATACACGTCTATATATATATATATATATATATGATAATGTTATTTCTATTAAACGGATCAATTTAATGTAATAACACCACCAACAAAAATAATTCAAAATATTGTTGTGACTATAGCTGTACATTATCTGGGACTGAAAAGTTGTGTGAGAGGAAGTGGTTCATACCTGCACAAGCATGAAACGATAAATAAATAAGAATTTACAGCCTCCAAGCTCAGACCTCAAGCGGTTTAAATTAGGCTAGAACAAAATAATTATCATTAAATAATGTGAGGGGGCCAAACATCGACCAAATAACTGCAAGCAGGATAGAAAAACAGTTCCATGGACAGTCCTGGTATTTTTACAGATCTGTTTTTTTCCACTATTATCCAACTTGCCAACTTAGGTTTAAATCCAAAAAAAGAAAAAAAAAATTTCAGAAATAGTCCAAACACTAAACAGACACACACACACTCAGATTGTTCTGCTTTCCTCAGCAAGTCATTATCTCCTTAATATTATTATAGACATGCAGTTTTAGAGAGAAGAGCACTTAGTTGAAAGGAAACAACCAGCTGTTTTGCAGATTCGGTAACACAAGGACAGCCAGATCCTTATAAATCTACACAGACCACTTCCAGCTGAATTAATCGTCTCTTTTGGGATTCAAATGAGAATGTTTCTGTATAGATTTGCAGCATTTAAAGTCTTATTTATCACTATGCTAGTAAGCTGAGTAACATACAAGTTGCAGGCAGATGGTGAACACAGTTAGCATGATTAAGGGTGACTGGTTGTGTTGTGCTAAGTCTCTATTCTCTTGCACAAGGTCTTCACTCCCCTGGGTTCTACTACAGGGGGCCACCCAGTAGATTTATACTTGAGAAGCCATGAGAAAAGCTGGATTAAATGCCCAGCAATAACCAGCACATGTGTATATCAGGCTACAGCTAATGAATCCCACTCCATTATTTATTTCCCTCTATCCATGCACCTGTGTACACAGACCATCTGTCTGCAATGACCTCTCACTCCCAGGTTCTCTCTATATCTTTGTCCCATGAGTGGTCATTATAATGGACCAAGAGAAGTCCATTTTGGAGCCACGAATAAAGATGACTTTTTGTGTCCACATGCAAGTTGTTTTGTTGTTTTTTTTTGCCCATTCCTGGGGTATTAGTTTGGCTGCTAAAGGATTAAGTCAAAGCTGAAAAGATGTCATCATGGCGTAATAACCGAGAGTTGTGCGTGTATACCTGCAGCATTGAGCACAGACACTCAATGCCAAGTCCCACAGCTGCTTCAACATTTCAGATTGTTCACAGTTCCTCGGTCACTGTTCAATGATGGGGCCAATTTTTCCTTGCTTTGGTCATAAATGGGAACAGAATAACAGGTTCAGTCATACGGAATTTCCTCTCGAGGGAACATAATCAAAGAATTGACCAAAGCATCTATGTTTTTAATATAGCAACAAGTATTTGAGTTGAACACAGCTTTGATTTTAACAAAAACAATGTTTATAGTCACAGCTATGTTTATAAAATTCTTGTTGATCATAATTATTTGAGTAAACTTGTAGTTCAGGTTTTTTTGTTTGTTTGTTTGTTCACCCTTTAAATATTAAAAGGTTACTTTAATGTTACTCATTAAAGTAACCTTTTAATATTTAAAGGGTGAGCAAACAATGAGTAATGAGTAACATGTGGGACAGTGGTGGTCTAGTGGTATCGGGCGCTGGATCGCTGATCCAAAGGTTGGGGGTTCGAGTCCCACTCTCCACAAGGTTGTCACTGTCCCCTCCAGTGCGAGGCGGGCCATGTCTCTCACTGTCTATGGTGAGAGGCATGTAAAAGAACCATTGCTGACTTTCGTAAAGAGTAGCTGCAAAGTCGTCAGCGTGTTTCTGTCCCTTGCTAAAAAGGGTTGTGACAGGAAGGGCATCCGACGTAAAAACCTCTGCCAAATCAAAAAACGTGCGAATCAGATGATTCGCTGTGGCGACTCCTGAGTAAAAGGGGAAAAAAAGCCGAAAGGAAGACAGACAGACTTTAATGAGTAACATCCTAACCTCATCACATCGCTTTTTTTTTGGGTCATAACAGACTCTTTGTAAAAGTGTTTTAATCGACACGTTTTAGCTGATTTTAACTTAATTTATTTTGTGTCATGATTTTCACGGGCAGGGTGTAAATCGTTAATGCGATAGGTTACTGATCCGTAGGTCAGCAATTCAATCCCCTCTATCAGCATTGTTGGGGCCTTTGACCAAGGCCCTTAATCCTCAATTGCTCAGTTGTACATAAAAAGTAACTCGCCTTTAATAAGCGCGTCTGCCACATCCTGTAAATGTAAACAAAACTTTAAAAGATTCGCAAAATTAGCATTCATAGTGATGTCTGCCTCGGTGCACTTATTTATTTATTTATATTAGCAACATAAAACTTTACTGTCACTTCACACACAGTGTAAAAAAGGTAAAGTCCGTTGGACTTTTTACACCCAAGCCTACTGGCTCATCGGACCGGTGCTTATCCCTGGTTTCTGTAGCGTGAAGCGACCAGGAGTTCAAAGCCTCCTGGATAGGACGCTAGTCCATCACAGGTTACCTTCCCTGTATATTTTTACTGGTACCCATTTATACTGCTGGGTGAACAGAGGCACACTTGTGGTTAAGACTTTGCCCAGGGGTCTTTTAGCACAGTGGGGGTCTCACTGGGATTTAAACACACAACCTCCCGATCATGAGCCCAGCACACTAACACACAGTGTGCCAGATTGCAAAATTAAAATTTTTGGCTCCATTTCTTGAACAGAAAAATATTTAGTTCTCTTTGGTATTACGTTTCACCTGATGCAAAATGTTTTCCCAAAAAAAAAAAAAAAAAAAGACCAGCATCAAATGTTTGATTAGATCGCCTTTAGCCTTGATTACTGTCACATTGTTTTCATTGGTCACGTCAAGGTTCAGTAACATTGTGTACTGAGTGAGCAGGTCATACCATTAGTGGACTCTTTCTTCCACTGATGGCACAGATGTAAAATTTTGACGCAGATGGTGAAAAAGTGGTTCTGGGAGCATAAGGAATCATTTTCACATATGAACTGGGCCCACAGAGTCCTGAGCTGGGCCCACAGAGTTCTGACTTGTGCCCACAGAGTTCTGACCTGCACCCTACTGAAAGTCCTTGGGATGTGCTGGGGAAGACTTAAGAGAGTGATTCGCTTTTCATGTCATCAATTCAAGATGTTTCTCAACACTGGATGGAAATAAATGTTGTGCTGATGTTACATCGGTGTTGTAATTATGTTAAAATAATGCCATGGACATATTTAGTCTCTCTAAAGAGAAATACATCTTCTTTTTGCAGTTTTTCTACCGGATGTGTAGAAATATAGGGCTGTGATGACCTGGTGGTCAAGGCGCTGGATCACAGATCCTCAGGTTGGGGGTTCAAGCCCCACTCTCAATGGGTTGTCACTGTCCCCTGAGTGCAGCTAACTGGGTTATCAAAGGCCAGCCATGTCTCTCACTGTCTATGCTGAGAGGTTCATGGAAAAGAACCATTGCTGACTTTCGTCAAGAGGAGGCTGCATAGCCGTCAGCATGTTTCTACCTTGCAATTGCGTGGCGAGCTGTCCAGGTTGTGCTCTACCCTCACCCAGAGTTGGCTGAGATGAGCGCCAGCCTACCCGTGACCTTAATTAGGATTAAGCGCTTCAGAAAACGATGAAATGTGTAGAAACATCAGTCACATGTTAAAAGATCTAACAGTTTATTTAAAGGGAGTAGTACACACCTTTCTTTTAATATTCCTTTTTTAAAAAAATAGATTTTTCGACCTATATTCAATTTACCTTTACTTTATCTCATTAAATAAATACAAGGATGTAGACATGCCACTTAAATTTGATTGCTAACTCTGTTTTCCTTATTATGGATTTTGGACTTAACATTATACTGCACACCAACCTATTTTAAGGATATGCAGCATCATCATTGCAAAAATAGACTTGAGAAATGTTTGTTTATTGTGTAACACGATCTTGGTTATGTGTGGCATATTGCAGTTTATTGTTTCCATCATGTAGTGCAACTTCAGTAGAAATTTTCCAGTGGATGAAGAATTAATCTTTTTTTTTTTTTTTCTCTTGCAGGGAACTGAATGGAAATAACTTCACCCGCATCAACAGGAATGATTTTAGTGGGCTCAAATACCTTCGAGTTCTGTAAGTCTTTTTTAATATGTAATGTCTTCCTATAAAAAAATATATACACAGCCTTTTTCTGTGGCGTAATTTATATCATAAAATTAAATGTTTATTTGAATTTATCTGTCAAAAAAACTGCCACTGTATTATATATATTGAAGTCATTCCCCAGTACATACTCTTAGTAGGAGAAATATCAGGGTTTTTTTACATGCAAGATGGAAGCCACTTTTTTGCAAGTGTCCTCCTGTTAAAATCCCCAATGACCCTACCAACCAACTCCACTCCCCCACCCCAGCTTCCCCATGGACCTTTAAGGTCTCTCGAAGGAGCCTGTAGTTCCAAGCGGGTTGTTAACATGATTAACATAGAGGTAGAAGCATGGGGGGTACTCTCACATTTCTGACCTCTGGGACTTGGCAGCCTGACGGTTAAATGGGGGTCTGAACCTTTGCCCTTGGTGAAGACGGCACGTACAGGAAACAATGTTTATGCTTACAGTCATAAGCCTTCCACACACATCCAAAAAAAATAAACAAAGTACATCTTAAAATCATGTCCGACTTGGTTTAGAGTCTGAGGAGATCCTTCTGAATTGTAAGGTCTGAATTGTCTGGCTTCTGAATTCTGTCTTTGTTAGCGGCTGGTTAAATAATAGTCTTTAAAAGTGGTCTCTTAATATTTCTTTTGTCTGATGTTTATCCCCGATTCCTCACAAATACAGAATCGGGACTAAAATAGATGCTAGCTTACAGTTTTTAACTGCCCAGCCAAAATAAACGGACACTGATATTTTGTGGTCTGGCCTTATTGTTTGATTACAACATGTCATCGAACTGTCATTGTTTCGGAAAACTTGAGCAATACCATAGTGTTGATTTCCATCCAGAATTTAATTGATTTTTCACTGACATCTTAAACTGATGAAAGAAAAAATTGAAGAACTCCATAAAGTCTTTGCACATCCCAAAGACATTTGGGTAGGTTAACATCAGGACTCTGTTACCAGTTCAGACGTGAAAATGATTTCTCGTGTTCCTTATACCACTCTTTTTCTATTTGATCCAAAATTTTAAATGCATGCCACCATCGAATAAATGGTCCATTGATGACCTGAAAGTACCAAATGTCCAGAATCTCTCATTAGATTATGTTGCTCAGCTTCTACCTGACCAATTGAAGTAACAATAAAGGAGGTCCGAAATACAGTGGAACCTCAACTTACGAAAGCACCAACAAACGAAAAATCCAGGTTACAAAAAACATTTTCCTAAAATTTTTGTCTCTGGATATGAAACAAATTCATGTTATGAAAGCACCATCTCAAAAATTCAAACAATGCACGAGTTGCTCTCTGATTGACTACATCTCCCAGCATCCCGCCCCGCTGGCCTCCCATTGGCTTGGAGGGATGACGCAGCTCCCGCCCATTGGCTATTATGGAGCACCCATAATGCTTGTCGTGTAAAGGACAGAGTTACTGTTGTTTCATGAGTTTTTCGAGTGTGCTCATTGCAACTTTATTTTTTGGCTCAGGCTTTTATCCTTTCATAAACATTTGTAAGATTATAACTCTAAGAAGACATGGTCAACACACACACACACACACACACACACACACACACACACACACACACACACACGCAGACACGCGCGCGTGTGATTCCCAGTGCAAGTGAAAAGAAGAAGCGGGCTCGTGGCATGCGGTTAAGTGATATCAGAAAGGAATATGACCAAACCCGTCTACCATATTGCGACATTGAAGCAGAAGGAGCTTTTAAAAGGTATGCTTTTATAAATGTTAAAGGGTTTAGGGGTAGTGTGGGGGGCCTTAGAACTAATCACATGTTTTACATGTAAAATGCGGTTCAATTCACGAAAAATCCCGGTTACGAAACCACTTCCGGAACGGATTAATTTTGTAAATTGAGGTACCACTGTAATAGACTTATTCTTGATAGTGTGTGTGTTGCTTTATTAGGTTTTAAATGCGATGTGAAAAATATTTTCAGAATCTTCAACCACCTTTTGAAGAAAATGTTGATGACCTGTTTGTTTGTTTATTTATTTATTTATTAAGCAGCTGTGATCTGTGTGAGTGCTGTCTTAACCTAGGGAAATAAAAATTCTGAGACCTCATTCCATGTTCCCAAGGGGCACTGCATGCTTGAAGAAAGCTAATTTTAATGAACGGTCCTTTTGTTTCCTCAAAGCAAGTCTCCATCTCTCCATCGGTCTTAGATTGCACCACTTCCAAAATAATTTTTTAAGTACAAACTTTTTACCTCCAAGCGTTTTTGTAGTCCCTGTGGTGAATCTAATTATGCACAGTGTTGAAGGTTCATGTGAAGACTGTGGTTCTAAGGGCTTACCTGACCTGTTTGGAATAAGTAGCCTCAGTTTGGAGCACCTAGCCACAGAGTTGCTGATGACCCACACCTCCTAAAGTTGCAAGCCTCCTTGAATCTCACCCTACCACCATCCCCAGACCACACTAGCCAATATCTAGTGGATAAACACTGCCACCACAGTTTCCCAGCCCTCCCATGAACCATCCTTACCCAATTTCTTGGCAATACTCCCAAAGATTCCCTGGTATATGCCAAAATTCCACCACCCTCCAATTTCCTTCCACAAACAGGTCTACCACCCCTTAAACATCCCTAAAGAGCAGTCTGTCCCAATCCAGCCCAAGCTATGCCAAGCATCACCTTCTGTGACTTCTCTCCCCAGGCAGCTGATGGAGAACCAGATTGGAGCTATTGAACGGGGGGCCTTTGATGACATGAAAGAACTGGAGAGACTGTAAGTGCTCTGAACTTATTATTTTATTCTAGCCAACTAAGAACCTGACTGATATTAAGCTTAAATCAGGGAACAGCTTTGAGCTCAGTACTGTTAGAAGAACCCTTTTCAAAAAAAAAAAAAAAAAAAGCAAGAAGCTAAACAAAACCGAACAAGTGATCTGAGGTTGCTGGCTAGATTTTACTAGCCAACCAGGAACCTGACCAAGAATGTGTGGAAAAAAAGGCTTAGGCTTACATGATGCTAAACACACTTGCCAGTCTTTCTGTTTTAAGAATCTACAAAAAGACACCACCACCCCCCGCCGCCCCTCTCGCATCAGAAAAGGGAGAATGGCGGCTTCAGCATGTAGCCACTGTCAAAACGAAGAAGCCACATCACAGCTGCACCGCTGTTCTATGCACATAATGTGGTAAACTATTGAAAGTAGGCCTGCAGCTGTACAGCTGTTAGCTTTAATTTGCAACATGTGAAGTAAAAAAAAAAAAAAAAAAACCACCATCATGAGATCTTTATAAAAGTCCTCGAAATTTATTAGCTTCCAGTCCCATATGTTTAATTGGCTTTGCCTACAACTGGAAGCACTCAAATTACTGTGGTCTCTTTGGTAATTAGTTCCAATCTGTCTCTTCCCATTATGATAATGATGTTAGTCATAATTGCACAAAGTAAAACTTTGAGATTTTTGATTGAGTTGATACCTTGACCATGTTCTTTGCCCAATTTTTTTCAGGTGCCTGCTAACTTGGCTTGATTCGTTTCACTGTAGTTTAACTCAGGATTTTTGTTCTCCCTGTTAGACGTCTGAACAGGAACCAACTCTACCAGCTGCCAGAGCTACTGTTCCAGAAGAATGCTGCTTTATCACGGCTGTGAGTCTCCTGCAGTTTTCATCTCTATTTTCTGTGATGTTCTTAAAGGTGCCCATTCACGAGTGAAAAACGTTTTTTGTTTGCATCTTCTGTTATCAGTTAGTTTTGACTGAATACAAAGTTATCAAAGGTATAGCTTATGGGCTTAGTATCTCTAACCTGTTTTATCTCTCGTTGTGGTTTTGTGTTTGTTTACAACAAGGATGTCAAACTCATGCCACGAAGGGTCATGTGGCTGCAGGTTTTGGTTTCAATCAAGCAGCACACACCTGACTTGGCTCATTTAAACAGACGATTTGAGTCTTCTGGCAGTTGATTGGTCAATCTGTGTACGCTGTACAAAGACTGACCAATCAACTGTCTGAAGACTCAGATCAGTTGTTTAAATGTACCAAGTCAGGTGTGTGCTACTTGATTGAAACCAAAACCTGCAGCCACGTGACCCTTCGTGGCATGAGTTTGACACCTGAGGTTTACAATTTCTTAGGACCATGTGACTCAAGGAACAGTTTTGCACATGCATAATAAATTGGCAACATTGATACGTACAAAGAATAAAAGCGTAGGATCAAGTGTTAAGAAGTGGAAGAAGAAAAATGATTTCGGTGGTGATTTTCACAAATTTCATCATGTCCAGTTTCGGGGTTATTGAGACTTGCATACTGTACAGGAGGAAGCAAATGGTTTCAGAAAGACATTGTGGCTTATTCTGTTTTATTCCCAAAAGATAACACTGTATTTCATGTTTATTTAATACAGGATGTCTGAGAAGTGAATGAGCACCTTTAAGTTTGGCGAAGGATTTTTCTGAGTATGCTTTGCAGTTTTAATCAAATCTAAATGTATGAATGTAAGAGGTCATGCTTTCTGGCAATCGCTGGCTATATTTGACAGATCTTTATGCATGTACTGTATGATTTGGTTAAATCCAGTGCGCGTGTGCCAATAAGTACAGTTCTGGGGAAACGTAGAATTGCTTGAGAAGGTCAAAAAGGTGGAGGGTATTTCATTCTTCATTCTCATGAATGTCGTCATTGATGGGAAATATGTGGGGTTTTCACTGGGAAGCCAAACGCTGCCCTGAGAATAAACTTCTGCAACTGGTCGGTTGGACAGGCTGTTTCTCTGTTCTTTCTGCAGGAAAACTAGCAATCAAAAATGCCCCCCCCTCACGACCCACCCCCCTACCTCCATCTCAGGGTAGCAAACCACAGGTTTAAAAAATCTTATTAAAGTCTGAAAGCCTTTACTGTTTCAGTACATAATTGGTATGAACTGTCCTTTCTGCTGTTCATTTCAGTCCATGTTACTTATAGACTGTGGTAGGAATGTTCTCTTATTGAAACCATTTCCCTTTATAGACTTTTGTTAAGATACACACACACACACACACACACACATATATATATATATATATATATATATATATATATATATATATATCACATCACTGGACTTTCTAAGGCTAAACACACGGTCCTCTCTAAATATTTTATCACGTCATTTCAACATTTATGTTTTCAGGCAGGTATTAAACTTTTTAATTAAGGAACCACAATTGGAAGCCTATTATGATCTTTCGAGCACAAATATAACTGTCGTGATATCATAACAAGAATTAAACATTAAAGCTGCAGTTGGTAATCTGGAAAGTATTTCTCTTCAGAGTTCTGACTAAACCCTCAGAGGCATTCCAAAGACGCACACCCTCCTCCTTCATGTGTCCTGACTACAGGTTTGTGCATCAGTAAGACAGGCAGACATGGGAGCAGTTAAGTAGACATTTCCCAGCCAACCACCATTTAGTAAAATTTTAAGGATTATTATTGTTGTCATGGCGTTGATCATTTTAAACAATTTAATAGTTTGTGTCTACAGCTGAAATGTTAATAACTCCAGATTTCCGTATCAAATGTGTCCTTAGTAACCCCAAACCTCAAAGTCATCATACATCTGTAATATGGTCCGTTCTACACCAAAGGGCAGTATGAATAAATTACAGACATGCCATACTTAAGGAAATTTAAATCAAGGTAAAATGTTTCTCGTCCCAAAGGAACAATTGCTCCTGCACTTGCTTGGATATCTCAGCAGGGCTTGTTACGATGCTTATTCTTTTCAGTGCCTTTAATAAGTGAATTTAATGTAAAAGCTTGTTAGCCTTAGGTGGGATGTTAACTCGCATGTTTTCTTGTAGCATGAATTGGCTTCATTTCGTGTGTGTGTGTGAGAGTGTGTGTGTGTGTGTGTGTGTGCACTCATTACTGTACTGGCACAAACAGTGGCTCCAAAAAAAAAAAATCATGAGTGCTGCCAGAGAGTTAAGATCAGCATGTCATATTGACGATTGTTCTTGTTATTTCATATCATGTCATTTTCTGAACAGCTTTATATAAACCGGATTCCAAAAATGTTGGGACACTATACAAATTGTGAATAAAAACTGAATGCAGTGATGTGGAAGTGCCAAATTTCAATATTTTATTCCAAATAGAGCATAGATGACAGGGTCCAAAGTTTAAACTGAGAAAATGAATCATTTTAAGGGGAAAATGTGTTGATTTTAAATCTCAACAAATCTCAAAAAAGTTGGGACAAGGCCATTTTCACCACTGTCAGGCATCCCCTGTTCTTCTTACAACAGTCTGCAAACATCTCGGGACTGAGGAGACAAGATTCTCAAGTTTAGAAATAGGAACACTGTCCCATTCTTGTCGAATACAGGCCTCGAACTCTTCAACTGTCTTGGGCGTTCTTTGTTGCACCTTCCTCCTTATGATGCGCCAAGGGTTCTCTATATAGATGAAAGATCTGGACTGTAGACTGGCCATTTCAATACCCGGATCCGTTTCCTACGCAGCCATGATGTTGTAATTAATGCTGCGCATGGTCTGGCATTATCATGTTGAAAAAGGCAAGGTGTTCTCTGAAAGAGATGACGTCTGGATGGGAGCAGATGTTCTAGAACCTAAATATACCTTTCTGCATTGACGGTGCCTTTCCAGATGTGCAAGCTACCCATGCCACACACACTCGAACCCCATACCTTCACAGAACTTCTGAACTGAGCACTGATCACAACTTGGGTTGTCCTTGTCCTCTTTAGTCCGGATGACACGGAGTCCCAGTTTTCCATAAAGAACTTTGAATTCGTCTGACCACAGAACAGTTTTCCACTTTGCCACACTCCATTTTAAACGACCCCTGGCCTAGAGAAAACGCCTGCGTTTCTGGGTCCTGTTTAGAAATGGCTTCTTCTTGTAGAGTTTCAGCTGGCAACGGCAGATGGCACGGTGGATTGTGTTCACCGACAATGGTTTCTGGAAGTATTGCTGAGCCCATACTGTGATTTCCTTACAGTAGCATTACTGTTTGTAGTGCAGTGCCATTTAGGGGTACGAAGATCACGGGCATCTAGTATGGTTTTTTGGCCTTGACCCTTACGCACAGAGATTGTTGCAGATTCTCTGAATCTTTGGATGACGTTATGCGCTGTAGATGATTATAACTTCAAGCTCTTTGCAATTTTTCACTGGAAAAACCTTTCTGATATTGTTCCACTGTTCTGCGCGACATTGGGGGAACTGATGATCCTCTGCCCATCTTCGCTTCTGAGAGACACTGCCACTCTGAGAAGCTCTTTTTATACTCAGTCATAGTGTCAGTGAACCTTATTAGTGGTAATTGGTCTTCCAGTTGTTCCTTATGAGTGCAATTGACTTTTCCAGCCTCTTATTGCTACCTGTGCCAACTTTTTTTAAATTTGCTGACACCATGAAATTCGAAAAAAATCAACATATTTTTACCCTTTAAATGATACATTTTCTCAGTTTAAACTTTTGACCTGTCATCTATGTTCTATTTGGAATAAAATATTGAAATTTGGCAGTTCCACATCATTGAATTCAGTTTTTAGTTACAATTTGTATAGTGTCCCAACTTTTTTGGAATCCGGTTTGTATATTATGGTGACGGGAAGGCTGGAGCCCATCCCAGCTAACACAGGGTGAAGGTGGAGTGCATCCTGAACAGCTCATCAGTCTACCAGAGGGTTAAAACAAATACACACACATGCACACACACACACAATCATTTGCACTGAAATTCCCACCTAAGGGCAATTTGGAACCGCCAGTTCACCTAATGTGCATATCTTTAGCTTTTGGGAGGAAACCTGCACGAGCACAGGGAAAACATAAGCAATCCACACAGAAATGCCATGACCATGCCCAGGACTCGAACGCAGAACCTTCTTGCAGTGAGGTGGTCGTGATTATCGCTATACCACCATGCTACCCTGGAATCTGGTGTTTTAAAAGAAAACATGGCATCTACCAACTATGTGCAGTGCATTTTTTTTAAAAACCAAAAAAAAAAACCTTCTGCTTTATTTTCACAGAGGTTAAGCTTTAATCCTGAAGTTTAATTCTTACTGAGTATTGAAATGTAATGTAATTTAACACTAAAATAGAGAACACAACAATTCACTTCATTGTGCTATAATCTCCTACGGCAAGTCGGGACTGATTTTATTACATCGTCTGTGAGAAGGCTGCTCAAGTTGTGATTAGGTATTGTAATCTCTTTTCAGAGATGTCCTGGTGAGCTAACCTACTCGGCTGTCCGTTTATTCGATCCTCGTTATCCGTTTGCATGACTCACACCTGTTGACTACAGTAACAAAGCAAAATAAGAAAGGTGGAGTGATGGGTTTCTATTTTAGGTGGCAGGGGTGTACTTAGCAAAACTGTGAACATGACGAGAATGAGGACTGACTTGGGGAAGCAATAACAAACAGGAATGGGTGGTATTCATTATGGTTAACAACCTGTTGCTGCCCCTCTCTCTTCTCACTCACGACCCCATGGTCGGAAAGGAAAGACGTTGTCCCTGTAATCTGCTGAGGCTTTGCCTGTAATTAGTGGATTCATACTGTGAGTACTGCACAACCAAGCCCCTGAGAGAGTTTAGGCAGGAGGAGTCAAAGCAAGCTTGATAGGTGCCTTCTGGCAATGGCATCTGGTTTGGAGAAAGCTGGTGTGTGGGGATGTATGTTTGAAGATGGTAAGCATCCCAGCAAAGGTCATAAACCTGCCAAACCTGCCTAAGTTTACAGTGACTTGCATTTGAGTTGCTCATACTTACCCATCACTTTACGTTTACAGCATTAACAGACACCCTGGTCCAGAGTGATTTACATTTTTATCTTATTTCTACAGCTGAAAAGTTGAGAGTTAAGGACCTTGATCAAAGGCCTAGCAGCAGCAGGTTGGTGGTACTGGGGCTTGAACCCCTAACTTTCTGATCAGTAACCCCATAAGCCACCACTGCTTTCCATGCATATGTTTCTTTTGAAGAAATACAGACCCATCTTGTATGCAGGGTGGTACAGTGGTATGTTGGTTATCACGTTTGCCTCACAGCAGGAAGGTCCTCAGGGTCAGATCAGGTGTTTCTGTGTGGAGTCTGTCATGTTTTCCATGTCCTTGCATCGTTTTTTCTGGTACATTTCTTCTTCTTCTTCTTCTTCTTCTTCTTATCCTTTCGGCTTTTTCCTTCAGGGGTCGCCACAGCGAACCATCCGCCTTCATCTCACCCTATCCTGTGCATCTTCTACTCTTACTCCAACGACCTTCATGTCTTCCTTCACTACATCCATAAATGTCTTCTTTGGTCTTCCTCTAGGCCTTCTGCCTGGTAGTTCCAACCTCAGCATCCTACTACCAATATACTCACTATCCCTCTCTGTACATGTCCAAACCATCTCAATCCACCCTCTCTGACTTTGTCTCCAAAACCTCTTAGATGTGCCATCCCTCTGATGTGCTCATTCCTGATCCTATCCATCCTCGTCACTCCCAAAGAGAACCTCAACAATTTCATCTCTGCTGCCTCCTGTCTTTTCCCCATGGCTACTGTTTCTAAACCATACAACATCGCTGGCCTCAACTTTCATTCTTAATTTCTTTGGTACATATGAATTAGGCTAACTGGCTGTTCCAAATTGCCCTTAGGTGTGAGGATGAATGGTTGTGGATGGTTTGTTTTTAGTTTTAAAAATATTTTATTCACTCATGAAATGGATTGGGAACAAGTTATCCAACTTAGAGTACCCTCTCCATGATATTTACAAATGATGATACATTACAAATTACAACACAAAGACTAATGAGAAAAATAAGAGAATATACATGTTTTGGTCCTGCAGTGGACTGGTAAGTTGTTCAAAGTGTACTCTGCTTTTGCCTGGAGTCAGCGAAGATAGACTCCAGCCTCCCTGTGACCCTAATATGATTAAGTAGTTCATAACCTAGAGCTTTTTGTGAAGCATTTGCTGGTGAAAGAATGAGCCACGGAGGCTACCCCTATGGTCTTGGAAGTAGTCAACAAACTGGACTTGAAGACCTTGGATTTTTGTTGGTTCCTTCATGCGTCTTTGTGGATTGCCCAAATCACGACAAGTGTTTGTTCAGCAGCTACCCACATTGGTCTGAGTTGGCTTGACCAGATACTGGTGTTATGACTCTAAGTTTTTTTTTTTTTTTTTTTCGTATGCTGATTACTCACTTGCTCATTTGTCAAACCGCTTACTCCTACTACAGTCACAGTAAGGCTGCAGCCTATTTCAGTTGGTGAAGGCGGGGTACAAATCGAAGTGTTTGAGAGACCATCATATGGTGGTTTCTTTAACTGGAAACTGTTAAATCCAGTATATAATATGCCATATGTTTAAGTGAGCGAGCTTATCTTGTAAAGCAATACACAGTAGTCCACCATTAGGTCACGTGACCGTTTAGAAGCTTTCAGTAACTGATCAGCTCTCAGTCTCATGCCCTTCTCCTGTGGTAAGAGTGGATTTTATGAGTTGGTGGTGATTTTATGGGCTGTGTGGTGTGTCTCAGAAACAGAAACACTATAAACCATCTGTAGTAAGCGGAAGCCAAGCAGGTAATTTAGAAACCACTCTATCGTCTGAGGTATTTCCAAGTATGTGAAGCATGTAATGGAGGATTAGTTCTGTTTCTATCTACTAGTACTGCCGGTCTGTATTCTCTTTCATCGATAATTCATAAGGGCGTGTTAAATATTCACTGTTAATGCCTAGAACATCAAGCCTTTCAATCAACGAGTATCAAGAACTGTGCTTCATAGCCTGTTCCCACAGGACTTCCACATGCCTGCTCAGTCTGGAGGAGGATAGAAGATCTGGAAGAGCTTTAATAAGTAGCTTACCCTCTGCTTTTTCTCACCGTAAGTGTTTTATTTAACACACATGCAGTATTTTGGGAATTTATCTCGATATGAATTGATAGGTCATGCATAATTTATAACATTGGAGACGGGTTGTAAACAAGCCAAGGAAATTTTTGCTAGCCGACTGTGTGGTGCTGAAGCAGTATCCGGAATGAACAAGTCGGACGCGGTACTGTTTAATGGTGCTAAGCCCCTCAACTCCTACCTAAACTGACCAGCCTTTAGTGCTGGCTGGAATTATGAGGCACCAGCCAGCAATAACATCTTTTATAGTGCCTGACTTGTTCTCAGTGGATTGGTCTAAACTTCTAGCATCCTGCATTTTCACAAGCTGTTTGCTGTTCCTTTGCTTTAAGATGAACGCGAATTTGCACCGTGAGGGTCCTCTGTAATAAATTTTTACTGGAAGTCAATGAAATCTTCATCCTCTTGCTTGCCTTAAATTATACCACAGATGGGGAGCATGTGGTGGTGGTTGTTTGAACTAATGCTCAAAGGAGAACAAAACATCTGAAAAAGTCATATATCTATGCAATTTGTGTAAACAAGGTATGGAAGAAGCCACTTCTCTCACTTCCTATTTGTCCCTCGTTGTTCATTGTGTGTAAATAAACAAATGGTAAGGGACAAATGAAGCCCACACATACATGCACTGAGCAAGCCTCAAGGAGACCACTGATAGCCTGTACTAATCTGAACTACTGAGTTCTGTCAACATCGCTTGCCAAGACTTTATTCCCAGCCAACTTGAGTATACAAACCTCTCCCAAAAAAGGAGTTTGAGAAATGGGTAACGACCTGTAGGAAGAGAGTGCAGGATGGGTGCAATGTGTTGGCTTACGCGGTCATGTTTGCCCTTTAATTTGGTGATTTGAAGGGCAGCACGGTGGTTTAGTGGCTGGTGTCGCTGCCTAACGAGAGAGTCCTGGACTCAGTGAGGGTGTCTCGATGTGGAATTTCCATGTTTTTTTTTTTAAACCATGTTTCTGGGGACTCCAGTTTCCTCTCACAGTTGAAAGACATGCTAAGCTAATCGGCTTTTCCAGATCGCCTCAGGTGTGAATGTGAATGATTGGTGTGTGCATTGGCCTGACAAGGTCTGTTCTGGAGTGTTAAAACGCCCTCGCCCAGTGTTGGCTGAGATTGGTTCCAGCCTCTCCGTGATCCAAATACAATTAAGCAGTTCGGCAGAAGGTTGAGTGATTTAAAGGTTTGTTGGGAAACTGAATCGGAAATATTTTCTATAAGCTACTTTTATTATTATTTTTTTTTAGCTGTGTAGTTTTTCTGTCTTTAATTCTTTATACCTCCACACTGGTTGTAGCCAGTGCAGGAGGTGTCATGTTCTGGGGTTGTCCTTCTGTATCTCGGTCCGTCTGTCCATCTGGACCATTTGTGTGAAAGTACTGTCTCAAGAACACTTAAAGGATTTTCCTCAAATTTTGCACAATTCTCCACCTTGACTCAAAGATGAATAGATTACATACTGGAAGTCAAAGGTCAAATGTCAATGTTACCGCATCTTCATGGGTGCTATTCTTGTGAATGTGTATCTCGAACGCTTTAATGGATTTTTTGAAAACTTTGCCCTCCTGTCCTTTCTGACTCAAGGATGAAATGTGCAGTTTCTGGAGGTTGTGAATGTTTGAATATCAGAAGCCAGGAATATCTTCAGGGTTCAAAATTACCCTGAATTCAAAGATGAACTGATTAGGATTGGAGGTCATAGGTCAAAAGTTGAAAGTCATTGTCTCCAAGTTTGTTGGTTACGAGTACATGTGTTGTAGCAGGTCCCCTGCAAGTCTTCCTTTTGGAGAAGACAGCTCGAATGTCCCACCTCTGAAAATTTTCAAACCCTTATTTGTTGTCCTGGTTATCATCTTAATCCCTAGGTCTGCAATAGCCTTCCTGGAATTTAATTTAAAGCGTCCGGCATCCATCATCATTATCCAGCTGCTTTGGAGTCTCCATTCAGACATTAAAAAATGTCCCTGTGTTGTTATGCCTGCTATAGAGCTGTTTGCAACAAGGTATATTTTAAACATATCATTTTAAATATATCACTTAACCCTATTAGGGTTGCAGAGAAGCTGGAGTCCACCTCGGCCAACTTTGGGGCAAAAAGTCCACCCTGAAGAGGTCACCAGTCAATCACATGGTCTTATCATGGCAAGGTAGTCTGTTGGGCTTTTTACACCCAAGGCTCATGGCTCATCAGGCTGGTGCTTATTCCCGGTTTCTGTAGCGTGAAGCTACCAGGAGTCCAACTCCTCCTGGATGGGACGCTAGTCCATCATAGGTTCCCTTCCCAGTATTTTTACTGGTACCCATTTATACTGCTGGGTGAACAGAGGCACCCTTGTGTTTAAGACCTTGCCCAGGGGCCTTAGCACAGTGGGGGTCAAACTGGGATTCGAACCCACAACCTCCCGATCATGAGCACAGCACCCTAAGCACGGCACAACTGGCCCCACCAGGTCTTAGCATAACTGAGCTTTACTATCAAAGGCTGTTAGAGGAAATTGAAGATTTTACTCTTCGCTGGAACAGTTACTAGTTAAATGAATAACTGAACATGGACGCACATCTGTCTCACAGCAAATGGGTCTGGGTTTGACGCACAGGTTTGGATGTTTCAGTGTAGAGTTTGCCCTGTGTTGGCCTGAGTTTCCTTTGGTTCCTCTGGTTTCCTCCTACAATCCAAAATATACACAGTAGGCTAATTGACTGTTCCAAATTGCCCCTAATTGTGAGTGCGAGAGTGAAAGGTTGTCTGTGTTGTCTTGTGATAGTCTGGTGAGCTGTTCAGGTCAACGTTCCCGTCTTTGCCCAGAGTGGGCTGAGATGGGTGCCGGCTTCCCCATGGCCTTAATTAAGATTGAATGAATAGAATCTCGTGGAGAAAAAACTGGATCCTTGCTCTGGTTCCAATCAGCTCAGACTGAGATTTCTTTTAATTTCTGGTTAGTTTACACCTTATTGGCAAATAATGAATATTTTAAAAGGTTCTAAAAGACAAAGGGGTCTTTTGTGCTGTTAGTTTTTTATCCAGTTGGACTTCTGTGTTTTAAAAAAAAACACTGTATGAGAGAGAGAGACAAAAGTCATTAAAAGTCATTTTCTTATTCCTAGACATTCGCTGTTTGGCAGCTTTGCTTGAAATACAGAACAATATCCTGATTTGTTTGTTAGGCTTAATTATGATAATTATATGCCAAATCTTTCTCATGTTTACTGAATATTTGATCGAGCCATAACAGCAGGGATTAAATAGAATGGAAACGTATGCATGCCGGAGTCTATAATTGATGAATCGGCCATTTTTAGAACAATCTTTGTAAATTAATAAATCTATTCTGAGTAATTAATCACACTGACAACTCGTTATAAGCTTTTGTTTCATTATCAGGGTCAAACTATTTAGCATGTTTGTGTCGAGATGTGATCCTTTTTTTTTTTTTTTTTTTATATATATAAATATCGCATATCTCATATGTTTATTTTTAAAATTTTAAAAGTATTCAGGAAACAGTACTTTGAGAGTGTAAAATAATTTATTTCAATTATTTAAAAAAATGGCATAATAATAACAACAACAACAGCAGCAGCAGGGGCGGCATGTTGGCATAGTGGTTAGTACGTCCGTTTCACAGTAAGCGGCTGTTCCAGATCACCTCAGGTGTGTGTGTGTGTGTGTGTGTGTGTGTGTGTGTGTGTGTGTGTGTGTGTGTGTGAATTGTTGAGTGATGGTCTAGCAAGCTGTCCAGGGTGTACCCTGCCTTTGCCCAGAGTTGGCTGAAATGGGCACCAGCCTTCACATGACGCTAATGGGATTAAACAGCTTATAAAATGAATGAATGATGATCATAATAACCATAATAATAATAATAATAATAATAATAATAATAATAAAATTATGATAATACTATCACTGGTAATAACTACTACTACTACTAATAATAATAAACATTGAAATTGTACGCTATTTCTCTCAAAAAAGATCCAGGAGAGAAATAATCTTATTAAATAACACCCCATACCTATTAATTCTTATTCGATGATAATTTACCTGCTTAATGACTGTCTATCCATCTATCTGTCTATCATCCAATTTCTAAAGCAATGCCAAGATATTTATTTTGTGCAGCTAGTTTGTGTAGCTACTAAATGAAAATCATCCAGCGATGCAATCTTGGCAGTTTTCATTATCATTTCAAATAGTCAATCCTGACAGTGTATCTGTCAGCTTGTGTGGATGAAGTGTGGGGCACTGATCTCATTTTCTTCCCAGTAGGAGAAGGAGCGAGAAAACGCAGACGGGTTTCAACAGCATGCCACATACGTTGGGAAGTCCTGACTTTCCCCTTGTCCTTTGTTGAGGATAGAAAATAACAGTTTCACGGGTGGAAATATATTTTCTTGCGTTTTTACTGCTTACCTAGACAACATGGGGAGGAGTCTGTAGTTGGTTGCGTTCAAAATGTAGAACATGTCTGTACTTCTGTCGTGGTGCTTTATGATCTATACAGTTAGTTCTATCATGGAGAGGGTCAGAGTGTAGAGACAGGAAGTAGTAGCTATGGGTAAACAAAGCTTATATAGTATATACAGGGATCCCTCGCTACTTCACGCTTCAATTCATGCTGCTTCAGTGCATTACGTTTTTTTTTTTTTTTTTTTTAATTTTAATCGAATTAAAAAATAAGGAATTCAGGAAGAATGGGGGGAAAAAATTAAGGAAAATGCTGCAAAGCAAGGCCAATTATGCAAAAAAAAAAAAACCCCAAAAAACAAACAAAAACAAAAAAACAACCCAAAACCCCCCAACAAAACGACTTACATTTTTATGTGAGGTGTGCATCTGAGTGTGTACACACACACACACACACACACACACACACACACACACATATGTGCACCTCACATAAAAATGTATGTGTTTATTTATATTTTATTTCCATCTTATGCATTATTTTTTAATGTTTAATTGTTATTATAAGCATTTATAGCATTGAATATGTATTTACTGATATTATACACACATACAGTATACATGTACATATACGTCAGTCAGGGGGGTCGATCCTAATTCGTGGAATTCAACGGTCGCAGTGAATCTCGGTCACATTTAACAGCGGAAAGTGAGGGATCCCTGTACTCTATTAGCCGAACTTCAGTATAGGTGAATATAACACGTCTAACAGTTGCTGCTGACTCATGCAAACATCATGAATCATAAAAACGTATCCTTTTTCCACATTGGTTTTTCTGCCCACAATTTACAAGAATATTGATGCTTTCAGATGTGAATTCCCCCCTCCTTTTTTTTTTTTTTTTTTTTTTTTTTTTTTGAGGTGTTCCATCCACTCAATTGGTTCTCTTGGTCGTAAATTCCCATGGGAATTCCATGTGTTTACTCAATTCAAGTTCCATGATCAAAATCCCGATTCAGTCTATTCATACTACAGTAATTCCCAAACATTCGTCTTGCTATTGCGCACTCGAGAAGTTTACACCTGAAATTGAACACTGTAGACAAATTATTCCCCCAACTAATAAAAATACAGTCATCAATCTTGTGCTTCATGGTTCTGAGTGTGGGATCATTCTGAGCTCTCAAAGGGCTTGACAAAGCAAATAGAATATTATAAGGAAGGACATAATGGTGCCGTAATGTTTAGCATGTCCGCCTCACATCAAAAAAAAAGGTTCTGGGTTCGAGTCCTAGGCTCAGCGAGGGCAATTCAATGTGGAATTTTCATGCTCTTACTATGTTTGCATGGGTTTCCTCTTGGTACTGGTGGGGATTGTGGGAGGAAACCAATGCAAACATTCATTGGAGTTACAGATTTACCTGAGGGGTAAAAGTGAGCGTGGATAGTTGTGTATGTGTGTGCCGGAAATGCAAAGGACTGGCGTGCTGTTCAGGGTGTACCCCACCTCAGCACAGATTTACGATAGCGTGGCCATCCGGGGGGAACTCGATGAGGAACCGCTGCCCATCTGTGTTGAGAGGAGCCAGTTGAGGTGGCTCAGGCATGTGGTTAGAATGGCTCCAGAAGAAGGCCTTCATGGTATGGGGTTTCGTGCATGTCCAATCGGGAAGAGACCTCTGGGTCGACCTAGAACACGCTAGAGGGCTTACGTTGCTCAGCCGGTCTGGGAATGTCTTGATGTTCCCCGGAAGAGCTGAAGGTAGTGGCTGGGGAAAGGGATGTCCGGACCTCATTGCTTGGGCTGTTACCCCCGTGAACCGGCCCTGGATTAAGTGGATGATGATGATGATGATGATGATGATGTGTGGTCATTGAGATGCTGCCTGCATGGTATGAAATTCAACATTCAACTTACCGTGAAAATGAAAAGTCGGAGTTTGGACTAGGATGACTTTAAACATTCATACAGTTATGCTTCAAAGTACGTGTGTGTGTGTGTGTGTGTGTGTGTTTTTTGGGCATGGTTGCCTCCATGTCTGTCTTGTGACCCACAAGCTCGCCAGAAAACTATCATGAATTATGTATCTGTTCCTCTTTGCAATAATGAACTGTATCGGCATCATTAATGATTTAACAAGCTAATATGTCTATGTTTACAGTACGACTCCTTTAAAGTTCAGAGAAGTGCTACTTTCATTACTGCTAATGCTACACACCGCCGTGTTGATTTGACATCACTCGCTGAACTTGAATTCCTGACTGAGGAGTCGTTTTCTTTGTTTATACTGGATGCAGGAAGAGAATTATAAATTCAGATCCTTCGGCAAATGCGGCAGAGGTTTTGTAAGGATAAAACAGGCACACACAGATTCACCCCTTTAATAAACACTTCTAATCGAAGGGTGGGGCCGGTGGTGTAGTGGTTAGCATGCTGGGCTCATGATCGGGAGGTTGTGTGTTCGAATCCCAGTGAGACCCCCACTGTGCTTAAAGACCCCTGGGAAGGGTCTCGACCACAAGTGTGCCTCTGTTCCCCCAGCAGTATAAATGGGTACCAGTAAAAAAATATACTGGGAAGGTAACCTGCGATGGACTAGCGTCCCATCCAGGAGGAGTTGAACTCCTGGTCGCTGCACGCTACAGAAACTGGGGATAAGCACCGGCCTTATGAGCCGCTGGGCTCGGGTGAAAAAGCCCATATTGCCTTACCTTATAATCAAAGGAAGCTGTAGGTGTTTTTAAGTGGCACTCAATTGTATATGGGGTGGCACAGTGGCGTAGTGGTTAGCATTTCCAACTCGCAGCAAGAAGGCCTGGGTTTGATTCCCAGCCTGGGCGTTTCTGTTTGGAGTTTGCATGTTCTCATCGTGCTTGCGTGGGTTTCCTCCGGGTGCTCCAGTTTCCTCCCACAATCCAAAGACATGCACAATAGGTTAATTGGCCGTTCTAAATTGCCCGTAGGTAGTTAACGACCTGGAGAGGGATGGGCGCCGCCAGGCCAAAATCAGCCCAAGCCTCGCCATGAAGGCGCCCCAACGACATCCCCGGATGTTAAGGCATAAATGACGTGAAATTGTATATGGGAACATGCAGGGTCATGAATCTCCCCACCGAGGTGGGCTTTTAAAAATTTTAAAAAGTAAAAGTCTGTATGTAATAGCTATCAAAAGATTCTTGAACATTATTCACCTGGAATAGTCTCATGTTTATATTTTTATTTATCGTCACTTATAAAACCGTATCTGCCAGTTACAGCCCTTTACTTTTCGTCCAATTCAACCCATTGGTCCGAAAGCCCAAACCCTAATTCTACCCTAACTCCACTGAGTTGGGTGCAAAACAAGGAGCTCATTTTACGAGTTGGGATGTTGGATCAATGGGGTGTCAGAACGTAGAGTCGTCCCCGTGTTTACGATTGATGTGTAACGTAGATACTTGGCTTCTTGTGTTTTTATTTTAGAACGAGAGAAGGGAAGAAAGAGTAAAACACCAAAAACTGAGGGACACTGTGTTTAGCCTGTACAATCACAGGGCAGAAAGTTAAATGCTTTGGCAAGGATGTGGCTATGTGTGAGACTTCCACAGAAACAAGTTGTCATTCACTTTCCTTGCCGTTTACTGAATGCGTCTGAAAGCCGATGCCTAAACAAACACCAATCAGGCTGTTCATCTGAACCAGGCTAAGCGTCAAGCGACAGGCATGTGAGTGGTGGGCTGGTGATGGACTCTGAAAACTTCAGATATGAAACAGAGACGTTCACAGCATGTGAGCCGGCCTATCTCGACAGATTCATTCCCATCTAAGGCAGTGTTAAGCCTCCTGCGTTCTAGTTCTGGACTTTCTCATTTTCGAACAGTATTCATTTGGTGTCAGAGACACAGTCCCCCCCCCCACTCCCTTGATATCTTCTCCTTTCGGCTTTTCCCTTTTTCAGGGGTCGCTACAGCAAATCATCTGATTCGCATGATTGATTTGGTATGGGATTTTCCGTCGGATGCCCTTCCTGACACAACTTTTTTTTTAGAAAGAAGCAGAAACATGCTGATGGCTTTGCAGCTACTCTTGTCGAAAGTCAGCAATGCTTCTTTTACATGAACCTCTCACCATAGACAGTGAAACACATGGCCGGCCAACCTTGTGGAGAGTGGGATTCGAACCCCCAACCTTTGGATCAGTGATCCAGCGCCCTATACCACCAGGCCACCACGCTTTGGGGGGGGAAAAAAAAAAAAAAAAATCTCATTCACTTTCCGCTATTTGCTGAACTCTGCTTAATCTTACCAGGGTCATTGGGAGCTGGTGACTATCTCAGCTGACATTGGGTGAAGGTGGGGAACACCCTCCACAGCTTGCCAGACCATAACTGGGCAAACACGTACAATCATTCGCACTCGTACGGAACTTTTAACAGCCTAACCTGCATATTTTTGGAGCGTCGGAGGAAAGTGGTGTCCCTAGAGGAAACCCACTCAAGCAAGGTGAGAACATGCAAACTGCACACAGAAACGCCCGTCCGGGGGAACTGATTACTGAACGTGGGCATTTCTGCGTGAAGTTTGTTCTCCCTGTGCCTGGGTGGGTTTCCTCCCACAGTCCAAAGATGTACACAGTAGGCTAATTCAGTTCCAAATTGCCCCATGTACAAGGCTGAGTGTGAATAATTGTGTGTGTGTGTGTGTGTGTGTGTGTGTGTGTGTGTGAGACCTATGATGGACTGGTGAGCTGTTCAGGGTGTACCCCATGATCCTAATAGTATTAAGCAGTTCATTCAGTGAATGAACGAATGATTGGTATTCTGCGATGGCCTGGCGAGCTGTCCAGGGTGTACTCTGCCTTCACCCAGAGTCGGCTGAGATGGGCGCCAGCCTCCCCGTGACCCTAATTAGAATTAAACCATTCAGAAAATAAATAAATGAATGACTGGTATTGTTTATACATGTTGTTACTCAATGATACCACTTTGACCTAAAAATAAGAACTTGATTTATTGTATGGATAGTGATTTTTTTTTTTTGAACGGCTCAATCAAACTAGGGTTCCAGGGAGGGACAAGCTCAGTCTTTGTGAAGGTGGGGTACACCCTGAATAGCTCACAAAACCACCACAAGCTCTATACCTGTACACACACACACACACACACACAAAACGAAGGAAGTGGTGGCTGAATGGTTACAGTGATGGGTTACTGTTCTAAAGGTCAGTAGTTCAATCCCCACTATCACCACTATTGGGCTCTTAAGCAAGGCCCTTAACGTTCAACTGCTTAGTTGTATTTAACAACAACAAAAAAAAAAGATAACTAAGTTTCTCTAGATCAGAATGTAATGTAGACTCTCACACGGACTCGGGGGCAATTTGGCACAGACAACTGACCTCATGGGTTTGTCTTTGGATTGTAGGAGGAAACCTGTGCAGAGCCACACAGGCGCAGGAGGAGCATGCAAACGCCCACTTCAATGCAAATGCCTTCACTTAAACCCAGGCGCTGCTTGCTGTGATGCAGACAGTGAGGTTCACCACGAAACCACCATTCTTCTCTTGTCTTGACAACGTCTTAGTTTATTTGTGTCATGTACCTGAAATGATTGATTTGCGTTGGTCTTTCAAAAAAATTGGAATCGCATAATCTAATGTGCATAGTTTACACAGGTTGCCATGGAGACTATGGGAACACAATTTACTTTGTCACATCATATAGGCACCTAGATCTGTCTCCCCATCCCATTCCTGACTCCTGGTCATCTCTTTCCGAAGCACTTTTATGTGATTTATGTGCCAATTTAGTTTTTTTTTTTTTTTTTTTTCCCCCCCAATCATGGACGATCCAGTTTACCGATCAGCTACAATATAGTATTTACAATTTATTGACATTCAATGCATATGAATTCTCAGGGACCAGTCAGAAATCCTCCAGTCGGTTCAATGCTGTTTGTCCCAGCGTGATGCTGGACTGTCGATTCCCTTTCAAACGACTCTGTAAAATTAAATATATTATCTGTATGAACTTGAACTCCTAGCTTGAGCTACTGGTGCTGATAGGGTCTTGTGGCATGGGGAGACCATCTTGTAGCTTGTGTCGAAATCCAAGCTGAAGACGAATATGTAAATGATTTCATTTGTACATGATGTTAATAAGTAAATAAATGAAATCATGCTGATTACTGGGAGACAGCAATAATAAATAACCCCTCTCTCTTCAAATCAAAATAAGTCTACGTATATTCAAATGATGATTATTTATTTATTTTTATTTTTTTGTGGCCTCAATACCATCCCATTAGTCCACACTTGTTTTTCTGTCTCCCTCTTCTACTTACTCTCTTCGTGCCCCTTGCTACCTCTCCTCTCAGCCGAGTGAAAAGAACTGGCCTTTTGCATAAGCAGTGTGCTTTCCCAGGGACTCATTGTTCTTGGTTGCTAGGCAATAGTGCAGCCTCGTTTATGTCGCCTAAGAGCTGGGGGGGCCCTGAGTATTTGGTTTTGGGTTAGGCGTGATAAAGATGATACAATAGGTTGAGGCGTGTCTAGAACCTCCTTGCTCGTTTATGGGACTATTTGGTCTCCACTCATCTCTTGCAGGAAACCCACAGCGAGACCTGGCAAAGGTTTGTCAGTCTTGGCCAAGTGAAGCCACTGCTGGCGACACAGAGCTATGTGACCGATTCCTTCGCCTGGTAAAAAAGCAAGCTGTGGTTCCATCATCGCAGATCTCACAAAAAAGCTTCAGGCTTGAGCTGACCGGACCAGACACTGCAGGGTCAGGCAAATTGTAATTTGCAGATCTTGAGAGTGTTTCAAGGACCATCGAGCACCTTATACTGAGTATGCAAGTGAATTCCTCAAAGACGTGATGATGTGAAATGAGGTGGAGATAGTACAGTCGGGGGGGAATAAATCTTTTTTTTTTTTTTTTATTTAAATGCACATTTTATAATTTTTCTTTTTTTTTTTTTAATCCATCTCGTCTTTCATCCTTTAATTCTCACTCTCTCACCGTGCACAAATAATAATTTATTCATTTTCTCAGACACTTAATCCCTAATCAGGGTCACTGGGTAGCTGGCGCCCATCTTAACCGACTCTGGGTGAGGGCAGGGTACACCCTGGACGGCTTGCCAGGCCAGTGCAGTGCCAACATACACATGTGTGACCATTCACACTTAACCTTGGGGTGATTTGTAACAGCCAATCAGCCTGCTGTACAGGAAACCATAGTACCTGAAGGAAACCCACGCAGGTAAGGGGAGAACATTCAAACTTCACACAAACACCTGAGCCTGGGAATCAAACCCAGGCCTTCTGGTTGTGAGGTTGAGCGTTCTAACCACGACGGCATCATGTCACCCATTTGAATTATTCACTAAATGAAAAAAGAGCCCTGAGAATAATAATAATAATTGCGATTTTGGAGTCTCGTGTTCATGATTATATTCGTTATATGTGTGATTCGTTACATTATTCAAAAGATCAATTTAAACATGATTACATCTCGGAGGTTTAACTGTTTGGTTTTGCCGAGAGGGAGTTTACAATAACAGAACTTTTCTCATAAAAGAAAACAAATCTCACCTCAATCGACGAAGGAAACCTTATAAAAGTCGTACTTGTGTTTTTAATTAAGCCATTTTAACTCAGTGTTTAAAAAGTCACCTGAACTCAGTCCCTATTGGTCTTAATTAAGATGTAATTATGTCCCGTAATTGTATAGATGTGATGCTCTGCGCATTAAGTGGGTGTGAATCGATACCCTATCTGTCCTTCATGATGTTCCCTTTGTGAGACGTCTGCCTGCAGGCATATTCTTAAATTTGTAGCTTAAACTCGCTTGCTGTTTAAATTTGGAGAGCTTTTCTCAGCGCTGCCTGTGTGAATGTCTGTGTGATATAAAAGATGGAAAACCCATCTTTTAAAAAAATAGTCATTTATTACATGTTGCAGATTGTTATTATGTGTGGAAAAATACAGCATGTAAATGTCACGGCATTGGTCCAACAAACATAAACAGAACATTTATTTCCATGCAGTTCATTTTTCACCAACGTTTTGAATTGATGAGGGGGAAACTGAACCGCTCCATAAAGTCTTCTCCAGCACATCCTGAAAAATTTCAACAGGGTTAAAGTCAGGACTCTGGGGAACCAATGCATATGTGAAAATGATTCCTCATGCTCCTTGAACCATTCTTTCATGATTTGAGTCCCCATTTTATATCCGTACTATCAAGGCAAGAAAAAGTGCATGGATGTGATAACCTGTTCTTTCCGTACATTCAGATCATCAGCTGCTTCATTTTATTGCCACATTAATGTTGTTGAGCCTCGACTCGACCAACTGGAGCAACGATATTCCAGGTTCCTACATTTCATGCTGAATGCATTCCATAAAAATATTAGTGTGCATAAATGTATGACTGATTTTATATATATATATATATATATATATATATATATACAGGGATCCCTGACTACTTCACGCTTCAATTCATGCAGCTTCAGTGCATCGCGGGTTTTAAAAAAAAATAAATCAATAAATATTCACTTAATTTAAAAATAAGGAAATTAAGGAATAATAGGGGGAAAAGTGAAGGAAAATGCCACAAAAACAAGGCCAATTATGCAAAAAAAAAAACGTAAACCAACAAAGAGCAACCAAAAATCTCCTATCAGAACTACTTAAATTGTTGCATTTGTGTGTGTGTGCACTATGTATGTGTGTCATCTCATGCAATACCATCTGTATGTGTGTATTTATATTTTATTTACATCTTATGTTATTTTTTAATGTTTAAGTGTTATTATAAGCATTTATAGCATTGAATATATATTTATTGATATTATATACACATGCATGTAATTATACGTCAGTCAGGGGGAGTTATTTATATATATATATATATATATATATATATATATCGTCGGCGGCAGCTGTACGTCTCGAGAGATGATGGTGTAGCGCTATGGTAGGCATTTGCGGGAGTGACTGTAAAGGCCAACCCTAGAGTGACAGTTTCTTAAACATTTACTGCATACAAAATGACTTTGAGGCGCCATGGGGGCTGCCCTTTCTTTCCTCTTTGCTCTTTTCTCAGCGAGCTTGTCAATTCTGTTGCTTTCAGCTTTGTTGACAGTGGTCTTCAAGAACTGGCGTGTTTCAGCAGTGCCTTCCCAGGTGTTAATGTCGATGCCAGATAATTTCATGTCCTGCTTGCACACGTCCTTGTACCGAAGCTGTGGTCTTCTTGTGCGGTGGGAGCTCTCACTCAGCTCTCCATATAACATGTCTTGAGGGATGCGCCCCTCATCCATTCGTCATACATGACCCAACCACCCAAGTCGTCTCTGGCTAAGCAGTGCGAGCAGACTTGGCATGCCAGCATGCTGTAGCACCTCGGTGTTGGTTACTTTGTCTTGACATTTTATATGAAGCAGATGCCTGAGATAGTGGTGGTAGAAGCTGTTCAGCCACTTTTCCTGACCAGCGTACATGGACCAGGCCTCACTGCCATAAAGGAGTGTGCGGAGTACACAGGCCTGGTAGACACGTAGCTTGGTGTTCTCTGTTAGCTGGGTGTTACTCCATACACACTTGTTCAGCTTGGACATCACTGAAGCAGCTTTCCCGATTCTACATGAGATCTCTGTGTCGAGAGAGAGTGTTGGTGATGGTGGATCCCAGGTACGTGAAGGAGTCCACAACCTCAAGCTGTGTGTTATTTATGTTGATGTTCGGGACTGTGTTTGTTCCCTGGGCTAGGATGTTTGTTTTCTTCAGGCTGATGGTCAGTCTGAATTCATTACTGGCATGGGACAGGCAATCGACTAGCTCTTGAAGACCAGCCTCAGTGTGGGACATCAATGCAGCGTCATCCGCGAACAGCACCTCATGGATGAGGACCTGCCTCACCTTCGTCTTAGCGTGCAGTCGAGCTATGTTAAACAATTTTCTATCTGATCTGGTGTGGCTATGGATCCCTTACTCACTGTCAGAGAAGGCATACTGAAGAAGCATCGAGAAGAATATCCCAAAGAGTGTCGGAGCTAAGACGCAGCCTTGCTTCACACCACTGCTCACTGGGAAGGCTTCAGAAGTCCCACCATTGAAGCAGACTGTGCTGTGCATGTGTTCATGTTTGGAGTAACCTTTGAGGACATCCAATCTTCTGCAGGAGGCTGAAGAGTCTGCTTCTGCTGACCAAGTCGAATGCTTTAGTCAGGTCTATGAAGGCAATGTACAGGGGCTTTTGCTGCTCCCGACACTTCTCTTGCAGTTGACGAAGTGAGAAGATCATATCAACTGTGGATCGGCCTGCCCTGAAACCACACTGCGATTCTGGGTACACCCGGGGAGCAAGAATCTGGAGGCGAGTAAGGACAACACGAGAAAAGACTTTCCCTATGATGCTAAGGAGGGAGATGGCATGGTAGCTGTTACAGTCACTGCGGTCACCCTTGTTTTTGTAGAGGGTTCCAATGTTTGCATCGCGCATGTCCTGTGGGATGAACCCTTCCTCCCAGCATAAGCACAGCAGCTCATGGAGGAGTGCTGGCTTGTCATTCTTCAAGACTTCAGGGGGGATGCCATCATTTCCAGGGGCTTTTCCACAGGACAGACAATCAATGGCTTTGCCCAGTTCATCCACTGAAGGCAGGTAAGCCAGATCCTCCATGACAGGTAAGTTTGACAGGGCATTTAATGCTGCATCGGTCACCACATTCTTGGTTGCGTACAGCTCCAGATAATGTTCCACCCAGCGTTCAAGCTGCTGCTTCCCTTGGTCCGTGATCACCTCCCCGGCCTTGCTCTTGAGGGGTGCAGTCTTAATTGTGGTTGGGCCAGTAGCTGTTTTGATGCCATTGTACATGGCCATTGCATTGCCAGTGTCAGCTGCCATCTGGATCTTGCTGCAGAGGTTCAACCAGAAGTCGTTAGCACAGTGCCGGGCTGTCTGCTGGGCCTTGTTTTGTGCAGCTTTGAGGGTGTCGCGAGTACTGGGGCTGGGGTTTTGCTTCTCAGCTAGGAGGGCTTCCCTCTTGGCTTCTGTCACAGGTTGCATCTCCTCCCAGTGAGCCTCGTACCAGTCTACAGTCCGACGCTCCTTTTTCCCGAATGCGGTGAGGGCTGTTGTGTAGATAGTATCTCTCAGGAAGCTCCACTTGCTGTTGATGTCTTTGCCAGGAGGTTGCGAAGCCAACTTCTCCTTGACTGTGTCATGAAACAGTTGGATTCACTGGGGATCCCTTGAGGAGCAGGTGTTGATGCTTGGGAGGCCTTTAGTTTTGGAGTGATGGATCCTCTTTGTTGTCAGCCTTATCCTGCTTCCAACGAGGGTGTGGTCTGTGTTGTAGTCTGGAAACTTCTAGTGTGGAGAACGCTGCTCAGATCCGTGCGCCTGGTGAGGATAAGGTCCAGCTGGTGCCAGTGGCAAGATCTGGGGTGTCTCCAAGGGACTTTGTACTTTGCACTTGAAGTATGTATTTGTTACACACAGGCCATGATGGCAGCACAGTTCCAACAACCTCTGTCCATTCTCATTCATCCTGCCTATGCTGTGGTGACCAAGGCAGGAAGGCCAGGTGTCACAGTCGGCGCCCAGTCTAGCATTGAAGTCTCCTAGTAGGTAAAGTCCTTCAGTGCCGGGGATCCTATAAATTGCATCATCCAGAGCTTCATAAAACTGGTCCTTGGCCTCTGGGGTGGAACTGAGTGTTGGTGCATAGATGCTGAGGAGGTTGGCAAAGCCTGCAGTTGTAGAGCGGCATAAAGCGAGGATTCTCTGATCAACTGGTAAGAGGTTCAATGGCAGTAGTCAGCAAGTTCTTCACAGCGAAACCTACACCATGCAGTCTCGGGTCATCTTGTGACAGGCCCTGCCAGTAGAAGGTGTAGTTGGCCTCTTTGATAGTACCATTGTCAGCCAGGCGTGTTTCCTGTAGACAAGCAATGTCAATATTCAGACGTGTCAGTTCATGGTCAATGACTGCAGTCTTGCGGGCATCATCAATTTGCTGAAGATCACTTGTCAATCCAGGACACATAGTCCGTAAGTTCCAGCTTGCTATTTGAAGAGCTGGAGTCTTCGTATTTATCCGTTTCTGTCTGCCTGGTGCGGAATTTACAGCTTGCTTGTCGGGATGGTCAGTCCCTAAGCCCTACGCACCCAGCAAGGCAGGCAAGCTGTGACGGGACAGCACCTTACTGGCTGGGGACTGACCCACTTGGAGCGGGCGGTAGCTGTCCAGTGAGACACAATGGTCTCTCCCACTGTCGGAAGTAGCCCCAGGCACCCGTATCCTAAGCCAATCGGAATAAACTTTTAACCAGTAACTGCTACTTCCCGTGTTGAGCCGAAGTCTTGTGTCAACGCTGGATTGTCCGCTCCAGTGCGCTAAGAGCCTGGGCAGGAAATATGGAGAACTTGGGCTGCCCAGACGTGAAGTCCCTCCTCTCAGCCTTGCTGACAGCATCCAAAGGAATGGAAGATCCAGTACAATTTGGTACCAGCGCAGCTGCAGGAGTTGCCAGAAGGTAGGGGAAACCTCAGACCAACTGCCTTAGGTGCTCCACTCCGGATTTCTGTAGGGAATTCACAAGGCAGTGGAACTATTTAACCCATAGTTGGGGGTTTGGGTCATGGGCATCAGGGCGTGTCCACGCGCTGGTGGGCCTGCATGCCGCATGTCTGGGGGCCAAACCTCCTCCGAGTCGTATGTAGTTCAGCCTGAGTCTGCAAGGTACTCAGTTACCAAGTGTCGCCGCGAGGCGACACTACATGAGGCTTGATGGTGGAGAGGCTATGTACTGGCAGGGAGAGACTTACTCACTCGGCTTCCCTTTTCACAGGCAAGCTGCTAGCCAGCGGTGTTAGTTGAAAGCGAGAGGTGACAAGCACTACTACTACGACCACAACTACCACACTTTGCGCATTACAACACCCATTTGACACACACGCACACACACACACACACATATATATATATATATATATATATATATATATATATATATATATATACTTTTCGGCTTTTTCCCATTCTCGAGAGTCACCACAGCGAATCGTCTGATTTGCACATTTGATTTAGCATGGGTTTACATCGGATGCCCTTCCTGTCACAACTCTTTTAGCAAGAGACAGAAACACTGACGACTTTGCAGCCTACTCTTTACGAAAGTCAGCAGTTTTCTTTTACTTCTTTTACAGCAAAGTTCTTTTACTGGGTGACAACCTTGTGGGGACTCGAACCCCCAACCTTAGGATCAGCGATCCTGCGCCCTATCCACTAGACCATCACTTCCCACGACCATCACTGCATATATCTATATATATATATATATATATATATATGTGTGTGTGTGTGTGTGTGTGTGAGGGATCCTTGTATATATGTATAACACATATATGTATATATATATATATGTATATATATGTATATATATATATATGTGTGTGTGTGTGTGTGTGTGTGTGTGTATATATATATATATATATGTATATGTATATATATATATATATATATATATATATATATATATATGTATATATATATATATATATATATATATATATATATATATATATGTATATGTATATATATATTTTATATATATATATATATATATATATATATATATATATATATATATATATAATAAATATGCGAGAGGGAAAGAGAGATATTCATGTTTTGAGATTTCTGCACACCATAGAGTGATTTATAAGCAATTGCACCACCATATCTACATTCTTGACTTTTTACAGGCTTTAGTTGTCTTGCAAAGCACATCATTGATCCTGTAAAGTTGAGGCACTGAAGATGGGAATGAGGATTGCAGGGACATGGAAGAACGATCTCTCGGGATGCTGTCACTCAGAAACCTAACTACACAGAGAATTAGATGGGGGCTGCCGAAGCTACGTTGTGAATAAATAAATGTGTTAAATCAGAGCAGCTCCCAGTAGGATTGCTGCACAGTGTCAACTTTTTTTTTTAAGGAATCTATAATTGTAGGTGACTTTGCTTCCATTCAGATTTCTTTTGACTTCCTTTGGTAGGAAGCACACCCATGTGTGGTGTGAGGATTCCCTTCTATGCTATGGCTCATCTGAAATACGGATTTGCATACATAAGAGTTTATCCCTTTGAGTCAGAGTTGACATATTTACTCTAGCTAACGTATCATTAACAGTCTCATGGAGTGTATAACAATTGCGAATCATCAGGATAAATCCCTGCCTTTTTTTTCTTTCTTTCTTTGCTCAAACATTTCATTTGGGTATCAAAGAGAGGGCAAAGACTTGAAGAGAAAGAGCGAACTAGTTCCGACAGCCCTTTGTTCCCATGATCCCATTTCCCCTTGGTGCTTTGAGGTTTCAGGCTCAGGAAAGCGAGACGGCATGCCATACCATTTTTAATTACAGGCAGTGTCCTTAAATATTTGGATTCGGGATCTACCTTGTGTTTGGAGTAACTAAGCCATGGAATTTGGTTTAGGCAGAGGGAGACAGTAAAGGAAGAAAATATATTGTATTGCATTACTCTTGGCAGGCACTGGTAGCCTGCTTTGAAAACAAGACACTGAGACACTGAGTCTGCTCTTTGCCCTTGTCCACGTTCCCTGTGCTGGCACACTATCGCAGGCCAGGAAAGAGCCACTGAGATGTCGGGAAACGGAGACAGAGACGGTAGAAATCTTTGTGAGTACAAAGAGACATCTGAGGCCTTGTTGACTTCAGTCAGTTATCGTTTTTCCTGGGTGCGACCACACATTGTGCTGGATTCAGCTCATTTGAGAAAGCTAAATAATGCAAATTTCACTCTCTATGATAGGTAAACATGAGAGAAATTTAAATAATTGGTCATGCATAAGACGTAAAATGATATACGTTCTGAGAATCCTCGATTAGCTATTGCAGTTATAACCTCAAAGACTAAAGATAAAGGAGAGGAGGCGTGGTGGCGTCATGGTTGGCACTTCCACCTCAGAGTAAGAGAGGCCGATGCCTGGTGAGGGTGATTTTTTTTTTTTTTCTTCTTTGTGGAGTTTGAATATTCTCTCTATGCTGGTATGGGTTTCCTCAAGGAGCCCCGGTTTTCTCCTACAGCCCTACATTAAGCAAATGGTACATTCTCGATTGCCCTGAGATGTGAATGTGAGTGAGATTTCCTTTCAGCTTTTTCCCTTTTTTTTCTGATTCGCATGTTTGATTTGGCAGAGGTTTTTACGTCGGATGCCCTTCCTGACACAACCCTTTAGCAAGGGACAGAAACACGCTGACGGCTTTGCAGCTACTCTTTATGAAAGTCAGCAATGGTTCTTTTGCATGAACCTCTCACCATAGACAGTGAGAGACATGGCCGGCCTTTGATAACCCAGTTAGCTGCACTGGGGGGATAGTGACAACCTTGTGGAGAGTGGGACTCGAACCCGCAACCCTTAGGATCAGCGATCCAGTGCCCTATACCACCAGGCCACCACTGCCCCTGATATGTCAATGTGAGTGTTATTGATATGTCTGTATTGCCCAACATCAATACTCTGGTGAGCCGTTCAGGGTGTACCCTCCTTCGCCCATAGTTGGCTGAGATTGGCACCAGCCTCCTTGTGACCCTTATTAATGTAGAAACATTTTGTAAAATGAAATTAATGAAATTCTCATATGCCACGGATTATGTTGTGGAAATAAACATTGTGTATATTCTTTCATGGTAAGGCACATAAAACCGAACTCCCTCATTTAAAGAAGTGGAACACAGTGGGAAAAGCGAGCCATTGTGGGTGCTTTTGGGTAATTCACTGCAGAGAAACTCTTTGGATTTACAGGTAATTGGATTTCAAGTACAGTTTGATTGTTGCAAAATGTCTGCTGGCATGTTAATGCATGCAGGTGCCAAGTTCCTGTATACAGTGGCATTTCTAATTCCTTTCACTGGCACTAAGGTAGAGCAAGTCTATTCAACTATGACAAATCCCTTGTGTATGCTGCAAGCTCCATCAAGACATGGTTTACCAAAGCTGAAGAGGATGAACTCTTAACCCTACTGAACTGAACTTTGGGTTGAACTTGATGCTGGATGTCAATACCCACAACCCTGCTTTGAAATCTACTGGAACGACTATCTAGAAGAGTGAAAGTTATTATCACATCAAAGAGGACAAACCCTCCTGTGAGATATGCATTAATGTCTTCATTTCTTGAGTCGATTTGTCCTGCTAGAGTTCCAGAGAGGTTGGAGCTGAGCACAACCTGCTTTGAGTGAAGGTTGGGTACACCCTGAAGAGTTTGCCAGTCTGTAGCAGAGCCAACACACATACAACAATTCACATTCCCGGTTACACCTATAGGCTATTCGGCGCAGTCAGTTAGCCTAACGTACAGGCATTTGAACTGTGGAGGAAACCAGGGTATCAGGAGGAAGCCGATACAAGCACAGGATGGTACATCCAATCCGATACACCCTAACTGAGCCCACGACTTTAACCCAGGATCTTCCTGCTGTGTGAGGTTGACGTGCTAATCAAAACACCACCATTTCATCCTATGACATACAGTCGGCCCTCTACTTACGAAATTAATCCGTTCCAGTGCCTTTTTTTCGTAACCTGGGATTTTCGTAAGTAGAGGTGCATTTTACTGTAAAATACGTGATTCGTTCCAAGGCTCCCAATACTACCCCGTAAACCCTTTAAAAATGATAAAAGTACACCAATTTTGTATGAAATATGTGTTAAAAGTAAAAGAAAATTATTTACTTTTTTTTTTTTTTTTTTTTTGAAATCTCTCAAACCACCCATGCGACACTTTAAACTCTGGGGGTTGCTTGTCTGAAGAACCCTCACCCCCAGCCCCACCTTCCTTCACGACGTCCTTAAATATGGCGGTTGCTTTTTCCGAAATAATCGCCTCCATCACTGTATCTCCGCTTTTAATGCCTCCTTCTGCTTCAATATCGTCCCGATTGTAGAGGGGTTTCAGCCATACTCCTTTACGATTTCACTCTACCGCATCCCACTTTCTGATTTTTTTATTTTTATTTTCTCCTGCTTCACTTCGATTGGTGGGGCTGGTGGCGTAGTGGTTAAGGTGCTGCGCTTATGATCGGGAGGTTGTGAGTTCGAATCCCACTGAGACCCTCACTGTGCTAAGACCCCTGGGCAAGGTCTCAACCACAAGTGTGCCTCTGTTCACCCAGCAGTATAAATGGGTACCAGTAAAAATATACTGGGAAGGTAACCTGCGATGGACTCGCGTCCCATCCAAGGGGAGTTGAACTCCTGGTCGCTTCATGCTATGGAAACCGGGGATAAGCACCGGCCTGATGAGCCATAAGGCTCGGGTGTAAAAACCCAACAGACTTTACCTTACTTTTACCTCACTTCGGTTGATAACAGAGCCCGTTTCTTCTTTTTGGTGTCACCGGAATTCACTTTCTTGGGGTCCATGATGCATAACGAAATACAACGCTACAATGATGACTCTCAAAAAAACTCACGAGCCAAAAGTCCTGTTTAATTTTCCTTCATGCATGTGACAAACAGGAAGTATGGGTACAGTTCAGCTCCCTCCTGGCTAATGGGAGGCCAGTGGGGCGGGATGTTGGGAGATAGCCAATGAGAGAGCAACTTGCACATTGTTTGAATTTTTGAATGGCGCGTTTGGCGCTTTTCGTAAGAAGAGGTTGTTTCGTATAAAAAAGGCGAAAATTTAGGAAAATGTTTTTCGTAACCTGTATTTTTTGTATTCAGAGGTTTTCATAAGTAGAGGGCCGACTATTCCAAAAGAATATAGAATTGTGATAGTCAGGTGACCTTATATTTGCGGTGATACAAGAAATGTCTTCGAGGAGCAGTGGTGGGCTGGTTGTAACCACTTCGAAGTTTTAGCAAAACCTCCCTCTCACTGGAGAGAAATTTGGTGATCCTTTCCCTCCATTCATTCCTTATAGTACGTAGAACGAAGCGAATAATAAAGAGAGTCGTTTAGAATCTGCATATTTTTCTATTGGAAATTCTACTCTTTCTGTCCTACCCTTTATCCTCCACTCCCCTCCCTATGGCCCCATGCTGCTAGGTAACTCATCAGCGATCTGTCTTCAGTGCTTTTTGCAAACAGCAAGTGCAAAAGGCAAAGCTAAATCCATGCACAAATATTAGCCTGGAGTAACAAAGGCATTCCTGACTTGCATGTCACTCCCTGACTCGCTCCAGCATAGCGCACCCCCTTCCCCTGCCCCCAAGCCTCCCACCAACAGCGTACTCCATGGCACCTCTGCTTAAGTCTTATTTCCTCTTCCATGCCCCCCCCCCCCCCCCCCCTTCCTGACAAAATGTTCCATTCTCTTGACGCAGTCACTGGCTTTTGTTCAGCCTTTCTTGTTGGGGCTTGTAAGCTTTGCGTGCTACCATTTTTTTTTTGGATTATAAAATAAGAGCAGGTAATTCTTCTGTCACAGAATTTAGTGCAGAGTTCTATTGTCTCCAAGAGCACCCAGACAGGATTCCCACTAAGGGAATGGGGGCGTAACCGTACAAACAGCCGTATCAAAAGGGAAGCAGTAATCTCCATTCTGATCTGTCACCTCTTGGCCCTTGGTTGAAATGTCATTCTCATTCGCGTCAGCAGCCTCGAGATGGAATGGTCAGCCCTGTGTCTGCCCGGGGCTGTTTGCTTAGCGATGCTTAGAGGTAGAGTGGTTAGTGTGTGTTTGAAGCCTGAAGAAGGAGTCTACCAGTAAACGTCAATGGAGTTCTTGCTACCTCCTAGGCATTGCTATTTTCTCAGTAAACATCTCTGTCCGCACAGTAGTGTCAAGCATCCAGAAAGGGAAATTGCCTTTTTCACTGAGTCATGGGGCTGTAAATATCTGTCTCAAAACGCAAATATCCCCACAAGACCCCCGTCTGGTCGTTCCCTACCCCCAACATATATTTTTTTGCGTGTCAAATCTTAACTTTTTGGTTGAGAACCTCCCCATACAAATCTCAAACCCTTCCATCCCTTAAGTTAACTGATACCATGTCCCCATCTGGGATGTGGATCATGGCCTCTGGATAAAGATGACATCAAGACATCCATGCTGTAGCCATATAAGTGAGCTTCGCTCTCCATCCTGTAAGATTTCAGAAGTTCTTTGGAAACAAAGTTTTGAAAAGTTGTGATGTCTGGTCACAGAGATGTGATGTACAAGGATTCTAATGACAACAACCACTGAGTGATAGTAAGCAAGAAATCAGTCATACACTGGAGAACACATCACTAAGCTAGTGTCTTAAATGTCATCATTTTCTGTAACCGCTTAATCCTAATTAGGGTCACAGGGAGGCTGGTGCCCATCCCAGCCGACTCTGGACGAGTGCAGAGTACACCCTGGACAGCTTACCAGGTCATTGCATGGCGGAACACACTGATGGCTATGTAGTCTACTCTTGTCGAATCTCAGCAATGGTTCTTTTACATGAACCTCTCACCGTAGACAGTGAGAGACATGGCTGGCCTTTGTTAACTTAGTTAGCTGCACTGGGGGACAGTGTCAACTCGTGGAGAATGGGGCTTGAACCCCCAACCTTAGGATCAGTGATCGAGCATCTTTACCACGAGGCCGCCACTGCCTGTGTCTTAAACAGTGAATGCAAATGAATGTAGTGAATGGCTTATGGTTTATTTTTGGGTTTTCTCAAGGTTCATAAAATGTTGTAAAGCAGTTTGCAAACAGATTTTTTGGTTGTAAACATGTTAAAAAAAAAATTGCAAATAATTTTTCCACATAAGAATTCCACAGACGGTGGATTATCAAATCATGATCTCAATGCTAGACAGGGTTTGCTCATCCTTTTATTGGGTTGGGTCCATCAATAGGGTAAAGGTTGGTTCAGTTCCAAGATTTGCCTGACGGTCATCTGTTCTTTTTAGCAAACACTGTCACTAACGTTTGCAAACAGTAGCTGTTCATGAGCTTTTCAAACGTTTGCGGAAATGTTGCTAATTGTCACTAAACGTCACTAACAACAGAGGCAAAGTCTGTCTGTCTTTTACAAACATTCATCAGAAAAGTTCATTTATTCATTCATTTTCTGTCACGGATTAATCCTAATTAGAGTCACAGGGAGGCTGATGCCCATCTCAGCCAACTCTGGGCAAGGGCAGAGTACACCCTGGACAGCTCGCCAGGCCATCGCAGGGCGGAAACACGCTGACGGCTATGCAGCTACTCTTGTTGAAAGTCAGCAATGGTTCTTTTACAGCCTCACACCATAGACAGTGAGACACATGGTCGGCCTTTGATAACCCAGTTAGCTGCACTGGTGGGGGCCACCACTGCCCCTCATCAAAAAAGTTGGCATATCTAAAGATTGCGATGTTTTTCAGCATCCATTGATCCGTGATATACTAACTTTAGGTTCAGTGTTTATGTTAAATGTGCCATCCAGCTGCCCATGCAACAACAATTTTCTTTGTAACAGTGTTGCGCAAAAAAATGAATCTCCATCTCAGGGACAGATTTCCACACAATTTCTGGCTCAGCAATATGTTGTGAGTTTTTGATTTGAATTGAAATGAGGAAATTATGCAAAATGCCAAACTCATACTGCAAGGATATGAATAATTAAGTAAGTGTTATACAGGTTCCCTCCCAGTGATGATTACAGTCCAGTGCTGCATGGAAAATTGCTGTTGCAAGGTGGCCGTGTTTGTATTCAGGCTGTCTTGATTTTACCAGCTGCAGGAAAAGACCTGTGTATTACTTTGATCAAAATGAATATTATTGTTATTATTCATTCATTCATTCATTTCCTAAGCTGCTTGTACCTTTATAGAGTTATGGGAAGGCTGGTGCCCATCTCAGCCAACTCCCGGTGAGGGTAGGGTACACCCTGGACTGCTCACCAGGCCGTTACAGAGAAAACACACCCTTCACATTGACTGTCACACTTGGGGGGCGATTTGGAACAACCAATTTGTCTCCTGTGCATATTTTTGGATTGTGAAACCAGAGTATCCGGAGGAAACCCAAGCAGGCATGGGGAGAACATGCAACCGCCACACAAAGAGTCCAGAAATAGAACCCTGCACTTCTTGCTATGACATGGACATGCTGAACACCGAGCCACTGTGCCATCTGTTATTATTATTATTTTTATTATTATTATTATTATATGATTATTATTCCAATTACATATTCATGTGAAGCAATGAAATCAGCCCCTAAACCTTTACCTTTTTTGGGATGTAGTCAATAAACAATGATGGTCCAGGCCTGCAGTATTTCATGTCTCATTTCCATTTTACAGACCTGTGCCTCCGTAGTGTCCTATAGACTCAGGCCTGTATCTTTACTAGTCTTTGTTCCAACCCCACCCACCATTCTGTGATTGTAGGCTTTAATTTCATGCACCCTCGCTCTGGCACCCACTTCCTCTAAAAATGCCAGGCTCATGAAATGACACACAACTCCAGAGAGTGCTGCTCAGGCCACATGGTGTTGGCATCCAGTTAGGCCGTAGGGCCGTAAAATGAGCTGCTTTACTTTTACTCAGCCCACACATACTTAAGAGAAATTTATGTGCACCCACCTACACATGCACAGACATGAAAAAAGCAACCACTGCGGTTCACCTGGCTTTACATGACGGGCATAGTGGATGGTCATTCGTAAATAAGCTCGGCTAATACTGGAAAAGCTTTCAAGGAGAAAGCTGAAGTTCAACTTCTGAATCAAAAGGTTTTGGTTAAGTTTCTGTAGCAGGATGGTTCTGACAGCGGCTACAGCTGTAATATTTACAGTGTAAATATTGCACTGTAAATATTAGTGTCATATTAAAAATCTACAGTGAATGGTTGTGTCTTGACCCTGTGATGGTCTGGCAAGCTTTTGTGGGCATGGTATAGCCCACCTTTTGTCAAGTGTCAGCTGAGATAGGCACCAACCTCCTCAGGACCCTAATATGATTAAGTGGTTTGGAAAATGAGTAATTATTATTATTATTATTATTATTATTATTATTATCATTATTATTATTGTTGTTGTTGTTGTTATTATTGTTATGTTGAAGCATAAGAATCTTTGTGTTCTGGGTTGCCTTAGTATCAACAGCAGCCATACATCCTATATTGTTGGCATCTTTGGCCCAAATGATCAGGGTGTCCTTAGAACTGTCTTAACATATTTCTCGCTTGAAGTTTCAGACACGCCCCCAAAGAAAATTAGATGAGGTATGAGATTAATTATAAGTCAATACTTGTCCTACAAAATCATTAAAATACTGTATTGCAAAACTGAAATTGACACTCGCGTTCATTTGCCCTACTACTTAATCCTATCTTATGAAGCCTATCTCAGCCGATACGTGGCAAAGGCTGGGTACAGCTCGCCAGACCATTATATTGCCAACACACACAACAGTTTTCTATCACATACACATCTGGGGCAATTTGGAACACTTACTAATGACTAATGTGCATGTCTTTAGCCTGTGGAGGAAACCAGAGTACCCAGACAATCATGGGAAGAAAACGCAAACTCTACACAAACACCTGAGCCCGACAATCAAACTCTGGACCTTTTCACTATGAGGCAGATGTGCGAATCATGGTGGCTCCAATGTAAGCATGCATTACATAGTCTTTGGGGGTTTTTTCCTTTCTTTTTTTTTAATGTATTTATTTTTTTTATCTGTCACTATTACAAATAATATTACTTCAAGTTGTAATTTTATGGGGTAGCGCAAAGCAAATTTCTGTAAACCTGCTAATTAAGAGTCCAGGCTCTCATCCCCATGTCTGGATACAGGACAGAGAAAAAAAAATAAATTGTGAGTCAAGGGTTCATTACGTCTGTTTGAGCTAAATGTTGCTGGAATCCAGGAACTGAATTTTTTGGCCCGAGGGCTTGAGCCTTCCACTGCAATCGTTACTGCTCCAGGGGTTCATTAACCGTGACAACCCTTATTCCCTTTCAACTGTCATTTCCAACCCCCTGCCAAAAATAAGAAACCTACCTAATGGTCTCCAAAATGAGAAAAAGGGGGCAGTGATCAGAAGGGAAGTCCATTAAGAAAAGAAGGCGCATGTCTCTCTTCACATACATTTGTGCACCACTATATAGATGCCTAGCTTTCTTTCTTTTTTTTTTTTTTTTTGGACTGTGTATTAAAATAGCAGTGGTACACAGGCCTCTGTTAGGACAAAAAAATAAATAAAAAAGGAAAGAAAGAAGATATAATTAGCACAGCTTAGACTGCAGTTTGCCCTAAAATGCTGTTTTTCAGCCTAAAGTGTGCATTTTTTGGGCACAAGAGGAAAATATAGTGTAATTACTAATTTATATTCATATAGTGAGAAGATGTGTATTTCCGGTGTGCGGACATTTGCTCACAGGACAAACGCTCACATCCTTAATGAAAAAACAGACATTTGCTCACAACATCTTTTTTTTCTTTGTTCTAATAAATGCACAATACAAAAAGATCACAATATGTTATCAAAATTATTTATTCTTATAAATACATAATGCTAAATTAACTCATTATTGGGGCCGGTGGCGTAGTGCTTAGGGTGCTGCGCTCATGATCGGGAGGTTGTGAGTTCAAATCCCACTGAGACCTTCAGTGTGCTAAGACCCCTGGGCAAGGTCTCAACCACAAGTGTGCCTCTGTTCACCCAGCAGTATAAATGGGTACCAGTAAAAATATACTGGGAAGGTAACCTGCGATGGACTAGCATCCCATCCAGGGGGAGTTGAACTCCTGGTCGCTTCACGCTACGGAAACCGGGGTTAAATACCAGCCTGTTGAGCCACGAGGCTAAGCCACTAGGCTCGGGTGTTAAAAAAAACCCAACAGACTTACAAAATTAACTCATTATGGTTTAGGGTTAGGGGTTAGGGTTTATGGTTTAGGGCAGGGATCACCAACGTGGTGCCCGCGGGCACCAGGTAGCCCGCAAGGACAATATAAGTTGCCCGCGGACCTGTTCACTGCTATTTTTAGGACAGGCCCATGGCTCCATAGCGCCACTCTTCATTGAGCTGCATCTTATTTTTTTCTATATATTTTTAAATCCAAGCAATATCTTCACATAGATGAATCTCATTAATTATTAATAATAACATATAATTAAAGGTAAACTGAGCAAATTTGTAATTTCAGAAGTGTATATCGACCTGGTATCCCTTCGCATTAATTGGTACCCAAGAAGTAGCTCTCAGTTTCAAAAAGGTTGGTGACCCCTGGTTTAGGGTTTAGGGTAAGGGGTTAGGGTTTAGGGTTATGGTTTATGGTTTAGGGTTAGGGTCAGGTTTAGGGTTAGGGTTAAAATTGAACAAAATTTTTTATGTTGTGAGCAAATGTCTGGTTTTTTTCATTAAGGTTGTGAGCATTTGTCCTGGAACTGTATTTCCTGTAAGGGTTCAGATTGGCTAGCACTCTGTCTGTCTTCCTTTCGGCTTTTTCCTTTTTACTCAGGAGTCGCCACAGCGAATCATCTGATTCGCACGTTTGATTTGGCAGAGGTTTTTACGTCGGATGCTCTTCCTGTCACAACCCTTTTTAGCAAGGGACAGAAACACGCTGACGACTTTGCAGCTACTCTTTACGAAAGTCAGCAATGGTTCTATTACATGCCTCACACCATAGACAGTGAGAGACATGGCCCGCCTTTGATAACCCAGTTAGCCGCACTGGGGGGGGGGGGGCAGTGACAACCTTGTGGAGAGTGGGACTCGAACCCCCAACATTTGGATCAGCGATCCAGCGCCCTATACCACTAGACCACCACTGCCCCAGATTGGCTAGCACTCTATAGCCTGCATACTACATGAATTGAACTCATTTCTATTAGTTAATATATGAGCAGCAAAACCACAATTCTGTGTCATACAGTCCCATGAAAAGAAACAAGACACTATTAGTTTAAGTTATACTTTGTACTGTTTGACACTCTCCTTTTTTTTAATTTATTTTCAACTCCAAAATATCTGTCCAAGATAGTTGTGTATTTATAATCAGTTGGTTTTTGTTCGAATACATTTTCGGTAGTCTCAGTAGAATGACTGCGTATTCATTAAATACGCTTGATCTGATTGCAGAGTTGTCTGCACAGCCTAATGAAAAATTCCTTTCCAGTTGTCCTACTCGCCTGAAGTTTTTCTTTCTTTCTTTTTTAAACACAGCATTGCACAAATGCAAATATGCCATATATGTGGGAGAGTAGTTGAGTTTGACCTCCTTGCTTTCTCCTATTGCTGAAAGAGACAGAGGTTTTGTGTGTCTGGAGGGGAAGTTTGCCTTTCTCTCCCTTACCCGTCTTTTCGAGACAGTGATGATAGAGAGTGCTAGAGCAAAGCGAGTGAGAGAGGGATTTATGACCTCTGGAGAACAAAGTAAATATGAGAGACCAGCTATTGTTGCCCTGTGCCCCCCATTGTTGCCCTGCAGCTCTCTTCCCACTGCTGCACAGCTGGGACCAAATCCTATTGTTCCTACACCCCCAATATACACACAGACACACACATACACTCCCCCAATGGCTTAGTCACAGCTCCAGCTGGGTACCTTTTGGTCTCCTAGCAACCTCCACCTCAGCAATTTGACTTGAGGCACCTCTGGCTAGGAATCTTTATTGATTCACAGAGCCTCCAGACATTCTGTATAATAGTACTCTGAGATGGGCCTGCATGTATTGCTAGGAAGCACCTTAAATACCTTTTCTATTTGCCTGAGACAGTCTTTAATGTGGCACTTTCATAGTGTAGTCTTGTTGGTCTAATGTCACTTGGTTGCCATGTCCAGTGAGAGAAGATTCCCAGGATACACTACCACTGCTCCGATGCTCCTTATATTTCAGGCAGATAGCCTACTGCAACACAAGATCACATTCCATTCTTCTCAGCCAGGAAGAGGAGTCTGAGGCCACACAAGGCAACAATTCATCTAGACCAGTTGAAGTTTGTAGAAAATATTATTTTGTCTGATGAATCTTAATTTGTGCACCAAATGGATAAATCCATAGACCTATTCTTGTATCAACGGTTTAGACTGGTGTTGGCGGGGAATGCTTTCTTGACACCAAATACCCAATCAAGCATCATCTATAAACCACACCGAGCCCTACTGCTGAGTACGTTTCCGTATATGGCCACAACATTTTCATCTTATAAAGCTACTTGCAGCATGATGATGTAACATTTCACATAGCACAAATCATTACAAACTAGGTCCTTAGACAAGACTCCATGCTTTATTAGGTGTATTCCTCATCACCAGATCTGAATCAAAGACAGCATGGGAAGGAGAAGAATGTGAGATTTTCTGCACCAAGAGATTTACTGGATTAGAGTCCCAAAGTGGTAACATTATACTGATGCATTATGTATCATTGTGTTCTGTAAATACAATTAATAATATAATTTATGTTGGTATACATTAGAAGGGAACTGTGCCATAGGATTAGTTATAGCTCTGATAGATAATACACAATTATTGACTGTACTGTGTGATATAGAAAATTATTTGGACAAGGAGTGTTATCCGGTGAAGCTGAATAATTCTCAATGTTATACGAGAGCAAAGTTTGATAACTGTTTTTTATCTATTTAAAATAGAGGACAGTCACATTACTGTGTTGCACATGCCAACTACGGCAGTGATGGCATATGGGTCTGATCATGATACTGCCACATTTTCCAACTACTCAAATTCAAACTTGAATAAATATTTCCACGTCCAAGTTTATTTGTGGATCAATGCATCAAAATCTTTAGTACATGCCTGGGAGATAATGTCAAAATATGTACATGTGGTGAACACAGTTTATGAAATAATTCAAATTCTTCCTAGTTCACACCTTTTTTACTTCTATTTTCTGACAAGACAAAGACCTGATTATTTTCGCATACCACTGAGCCTCTGCTAAGGTCTCGACAGAACTAATAACCACACGAATCAGAGCACAGGTGCACCATGAACAATGGAATTTGCTTGTGCATGGCAAAATTGGTAAATAAGCAGCAGACTTAAAATATGATGGTATACGTAACTTTTCCTGTCCATGTTACATGATGTATCTTGTACTCCCACCAATCACTGGTGTTTTGCCATTTATTGACTTTAGACAACAAAGAAAAATTGAACATGTCAAGCACTTATTAGCTGGCACGGTGTAACTGATTTCACAATTATTAACTAAAGCTATTATTAGTGAATAGAAGGCTATTCATTCTGTCCATGCTACATTCTGACTTGTTGAATCGTCCTACTGATGATTTGATGCTGCTGCTTCTCCAATGAATATTATCCTGCATCTCCCAGGTTTTAATGCATAATGGCCTCAAACATTAAAAATGAGGGGGAAAAAACAATTTTTTTTCGAAATCTGCAGAAAATGTAAATGGCCAGTGTCGCGCACATCAACACCAGTTTCATTATCAGACCCATATTCCAGTTATCTGATGGCAATGATGCAATAGTATCAAATAAGTATGCAAAAAAAAAATGATTTGATGGCTACCTGCCAATCAAAAAAAAAAAAAAATGTGTGAACATACTTAAAATGCTTATAATTCTTGAATCAAGTGAATAAACTAAGTTTTGTCCTGGTAACTTGGAGTAGGAGGTGTCATCATTGTTTCACTTTAAAAATGGAGTCATGAATTAAAAATCTTTTTGTTTGCTTTTTTCCTGGTGTTGTGTAATGTTTATCAAAACTTTGAATTGGCTTAAAATATATCATCATCATGCTGCACATATTTCTTATGTTGTTACACCACACTTGTGCTCTGTTAGTGGACCGAATGAAGCTTATCTCCCTCTGTCATGGGTGAAATATGTACTGTATGGCTAAATTATAGCATTTTTAATTTGATTTGCTTTTCATTATATTTCCCTATGGTATATACTAAAACTTTAAAAATAAAAAGATACTATTTCACAGAACTTGGTTCTGTTTGCAGAGAACATGGATCTCGCTAGCCTCTGTCATGGTTATAATATGTGGTGGTGGGGGGGGATGAAAATGTTGTTGTAGTTTGTTGTTTATTTTCCCATATAGTATAAACTAAAACATTAAATTGAATAGACATTTCGATGTTCTGTCTTAGGAACTTATCACTGATATCTTCTACTCACCATCCTGAATAGTTGATAATTATCACATACAGTGTTGTTAGCTCTGAAAAATATTAGTGACCTGATAGAATGTACCTAAATCTGTGACCCTCGTGAATAGGGAGTGCAGATAATGGACGGAGAACGTTCGGTGTCATGTGAAAAAAAATACACTTATTCTTTGGCATACTTTAAACTTTATTTAAATTTGTGTGACTGGTTACACTCCAAAAACATGCACAGTAAGTTAACTGGCTGTTCTAAATCACCCCTCGGTGAGTGTGAATAGTTTGCTGAGTGTTGGTCGTGTGATGGTCTGGCGAGCCGTCCAGCGTGTACTTTGCCCTGCTTAGATGGGTGGCAGCCTCCCCGTGAACCTAATTAAGATTAAAGGGCTTGGAGAATAAATAAATGGATAAATATAAGCAATGCTTTTGTGACTCATCCACTAGTTTGTTGTCTTGGATGATATCTGCAATTAACAAGGAGTTTTAAAGTGGAAACTTGATTTTTTAGGACCGATCCACGAATGACTTGTATCTCTGTGTTGACTGGTTCACACTGAATATCTTTTTTTTTTTTTTTTCCCCGCAGCATATGAAACTTCATTTACCGGCACCTCAGAATCTAGCTGCTTCAGTTGCTTGAAATTGAACACATCAAAACACTTGAAGCATGTCTTCAACAAAATATCACAGTTGCTCGTCCTTTCCCTCAAGATATTCAGTCGTCGGCAACAAAATCTCCAGTTTCAGGCAACTCAAGTAAGAAGTATAGAAAACTGTACCAGCAGTCAGATCAGCTGTCGCAGAATAGTGATGCATCGAACATAAAAATCCTAAACTTTGATCTAGCTGGCACTAGTCAGATATCTCTCAGTCCCTGAGATGTTTGGATGAATGTATTTAACATAGATTGTGTGCAGATGTGTGCACTCAGCGATAAGAAGACTGGTCTGTGGAGACAAGGTGATTCATAGACACTCCAGTATATCTTGTCTTTTATTGTGGGAAGTCCCATGTAATGGGATAGACCATTTACCGATATTCTTTACTGGGAGTCGGTCTCTTTGCGACCTCCTCTCTTTGTCTCTCTGACATGATCCACCAGTGTGTCATATGACCTATACACTATGTGATGGTATTACATCCTGATTGATCTACACTCTGTACCAGTATCAACCCTCCTACACACTTTGACATATTCATTTACTGATTGACCAAGACACTTTCTGATGATATTACAATACAACCCTGGGAGAGCACACCTGAAGAGGTTGAGTTACTTTTAGCCGTTAAGTGTTTACAGAACGCTCTGTAGCAGTGGAAATGTGGTCAGTCGGTGGCAGTGGGAATATGGTTGGAATGTGGTCATTCAGTGGCAACAGGAATGTGGTAACAGGAACGTGGGAGCGGGAATGTGGTTGGAATTTGTGGTCAGTCAGTGGAAGTGGGAATGTGGTCGGAATTTGGTCAGTCTGTGGCAATGGGAATGTGGTCAGTCAGTGGAAGCGGGAATGTGGTCAGTCAGTGACAGTGGGGATGTGGTAGCAGGAATGTGGTTGGAAATTATGGGCAGTCAGTCGAAGTGGGAATGTGGTCAGAATTTGATCAGTTTGTGGCACCGGGAATGTGGTCAGTCAGTGACGACGGGAATGTGGCAGCAGGAATGTGGTTGGAAATTGTGGTCACTGACTGACCACATTCCCGCTGCCACAGACTGACCAAATTCTGACCACATTCCCACTTCAACTGACTGTGGCAGCGGGAATGTGGCAGCAGGAATGTGGTTGGAAATTGTGGTCAGTCAGCGGCAGCAAGAATGTGGCAGCGGGAATGTGGCAGTGGGAATGTGGCAGCAGGAATGTGGTTGGAAATTGTGGTCACTGACTGACCACATTCCCGCTGCCACAGACTGACCAAATTCTGACCACATTCCCACTTCAACTGACTGTGGCAGCGGGAATGTGGCAGCAGGAATGTGGTTGGAAATTGTGGTCAGTCAGCGGCAGCAAGAATGTGGCAGCGGGAATGTGGCAGTGGGAATGTGGCAGCTGGAATGTGGTCGGGATATGGCAGCGGAAATGTGGTCAGAATGTGGCAGTGGAAATATGGTCTGGATGTGGCCAGTCTGTGGCAGTGAGAATGCATATTGAAGCAGGAAGCTCCATTAAAGCGAATCTGACCAAGTGAAAGAGCGCCTGAGCCATGTGTTGAAAGAAAATGGTCAAAACTGAGTGAGCAAAGTGGTGTGTTCGGTAAAATTGAGCAAATCATTTGATTGCCTTCCCAGCTCCTGTTGTTCCGTCAAAGCCTTTTTTTTTTTTTTTTTTTTTTTAACTATAGCCATCGATTAGAACCGAGTACAAAAGGCGAACACTGCTTCACCTAGAAGAATGAGAGCCCACACAAACACCAGGACTTTTGGCTTCTCTTTATTGTTCATTCCAAAGCTTTCAGATTGATTGCAAGTTGCAACCTGGGTCTTAATTATACGAAAATCAATAAGGATTCAGGGGTTTAGCTTTACAATGACACAGTCCATTGGTATTGCAGGAGTAGAATGTGTTGTGTACGTATAAGATGCTTTTATGGCCGTTCCCAGTATGACCGCACCAACACATTAGGTTTTGTTATCTGTATGACGCGCTCATCGCTTTGCTAAAGTGTTCTGGGTGGAACACCATATTTTCTCTTCAGCTAAACTTTTTTTAAGTGCTTTAGTTTTGGCGTTACCAAAAATGTAAGTTTATTTATAGCTTTCGTACATTGTAAGTTTTAGGGTTGAATCGTTTGATACCTTTATGAATTACAGCGGATATAAAAAGTTTACCCACTCCTGTTAAAATACTATGTTTTTCTGAAGTAAACAAATTACAGCAAGATACACCATTTAATAAACAAAACTTAAAGGAGCGTCCATTCCTTCATATTCTGAACCGCTTAATCCTACTTGGATTCACGGGGAAGCTGGTGCCCATCTGACTCTTGGGGGGGAGCAGATTATACCCCGGACAGCTCACCAGGCCATCGCAGGGCAGAAACATGCTGACAGATATGCAGCTACTCTTGTTGAAAGTCAGCAATGGTTCTTTTCCATGCTTCACAACACAGAGAGTGACAGAGAAATACTGTATAACATTCCCAAAAGTTCCTCCTGGAATTTTACAATGTCCTGCAGTTTTCTTTGATGTGTACTGATGTTCTCCGATTTCCTCTGATGTAACATCAGAATATGATTCATGCAAATCAAGATCATGATCGCGATCATGTGATCGCACCTCTAAACTAATGCTGTGGCACAGCTTGACTTGATAATATGTACCCACTCTTCTTTGCAAAAGTAAGGAAGATTGGGATAAGATATGTGGTGGTGGCTCAGTGGGTAAGGCTCTGAGATACTAATCAGAGGGTTGTGGGTTCAAACCTTAGTAACACCAATCCACCACTGTTGAGGCTTTCAGAAAGGTCATTCAGCCCCAAAACATGATGCTATCGATACCATGCTATCGATACCATGCTCTCGCATGTTCTCAATTGCTCACCAGGATGAACAGCCCACCAGACCATTGCAGGGCCCCAGAGGTACAACCTTTCACACTCACACCAAGCTAGAATCTGGAACAGCCAATTAGACCAATATGTATATCTTTGGTCTGTGGGAGGTAACCAAAGTACCCAGAGGAAACCTATGCAAGCACTGTGAGAACATGCAAACTTCAAACAGAAAAACGTGATCCCAGCATCTTCTTTCTGTGAGACGGACATGCTAACCACAACACTACGGTTTCACTTTGGTCTCATCAGGCTATAATACATTTTCCCACATGCATCTGGGAGACTTGATGACGGTTTCTGCAACCTTTAGCCACGTTTGGATGCTTTCCTTTTTTCTTACATAAAGAATATATTCAGGTTGTTGTCACATGTAGCGCAACCAGTGCTTGGCAGAAATTCCTGCATCTCCTTTAATGTTGCTGTAGGCCTCTTGGCAGCCTTCTGGAATGGTTTTCTTCTTGCTGTTTGCATTGATTTAGGAGGGAAGTCCAGGTCTTTCTTTTGTGCCATATTTTCTTCACATTATTGATGACTCCCTCTTCAATCTTCACTGTGTTCCATGGTATATGTAATCACTGGAAAGTCTTTTCTGACATTCTCCTGACTGATACCTTTCAACAGTGAGATCCCTTTGATGGTTTGTAAGATTGCAGAGCACAGCTTCTGCTGTAAGATCCAACTAATCCGACTATAACAGCTGAAGTGATCTGATCTGAGTCACTTTAATTCATATCAGGTGTGATCTATTTTTTTAAGCAAAAATGCATCAGCTTTGAACCCTATTATTGCACTGTTAATTACTGTAGATTCTTTTTAATATGCATTTTTAAAAATGACCAAATGGACCCCAAATTCGTAATATGAGGGATGACCAAAAAGTGCATTTTTTTTTTTTGGTCATTTTCACTAAAATTGACCCAAAAATTGACTCAAGTTGCCATATTCGAACAATATGGCGGCATTCTGCTATGATCCATGGCAGTGTTCACACCTACACAAAAGCACGTTCACACCCACAGAAGAAAAATGCTATTGATATGCATTAAGGTGCATTAGATCCTGATATGCATATATTAATCAGAATCTGGTGTTGTTGTTGTTGTCATTATTATTATTATTATTATTATCCATTCATTCATTCATTTTATTTTCTAAGCTGCTTAATCGTAATTAGTGTTATGAGAATGGGCGAAGATGGGGTAGGCCCTGGACAGCTCACCAGGTCACTGCAGGGCCAACACTCACACAATCATTCACCCTGACATTTTTGGACTTTGAGATGAAACCGGAGTACCAGGAGGAAACCCCATACAAGCACAGGAGACTGTGCAAACTCGGCACAGATATGCCTGAGCTGGGAATCGAACTCCAACCTTCTTGCTGTGAATTGGACATGCTGTACTACACCACTGTGCTGCCACTGCCGCTACCAAATCTCTCTGACATCATCTCATCTACTCTCTGAGATATCATTTTTCTTCATCACCTCTACTTCTCTTCATCATCTCCTCTTAATCTTCACTCGTTTTACCTCCTCCATCACTCCTTTTCATAACCATTAATGTGTCCCATCATTACCTCATCATTACATCATTTGCTTGTAACTTGGGAATCGGTGGTCGCATCTATGTCATATAATTATATCTATCTTTATCATTTTTTCATTTTTTATATCGAAACACCTTTGTGACAGCGCACAGCCTTTTTATATTCTGTGTATTTATCTACTTAACGTATTTATCTTCCTCTCGTGTGAAATGAATCAGTAGTTACATATGGTTTTTCGGCATGTACAGTAATTAAGGTGGCAGTAGACAGATGGCATACTTTCCATTGATGTGACAGATATTAAGAAACCGTGTGTGTGTGTGTGTGTGTGTGTGTGTGTGTGTGTGGACATAGATGGATGGGAATAAGCGTTTCTTTGCGAGATAATGTTGGGCACTTCCTTCAGTCTCCCGATATTTTTTTCATTTCTTTACAAATTCTGCAAAATATACCTTTAATCAGATGACGATTCTAAGAGTTTAACAAGTTATTGCAGAAATTATAGCTTTCTCTCGTGGTTCAGTAATGGACGCTCTGATGCCATTTAGTTTCAGACAAACTCACGGAAATGTTTCTCAGCTGCACTATGTGGCCACAAATAGGAGTTAAAACCTGGCCAAGCACTAAAGTGCTCTAATGGGGTAATGGGCTATTAGTCTGCACTACAGTTACACCTCTCCGTTTAGTCATTTCTCTTTCTCACTGACCCTATTTCTCTTTCTATTACTTTTACCTTCGCTCAATTTCTGGCAGGTATCTGCCACTTCAAGTCAGTATATTTATATTCTCACGCACATGCATTTTGAGACAAATCAACAGTGCAACTAGAGCTTGGTCGAATGTACGTGTCAACTTGCAGCTCACTGCTACCAGTCTCTGCTTTTAGCCTGAAGACAGTCAGGTGTATTTAAGGACTTTTACACTTTTTGAGATTCGCTAATTAATACAACACCTTCAGACAAGTGGGGTATTTTTGGCATGGCGACAGTAATTATGGTACTCGGGGTGACATGCGAGAACAATGGTAGACTTGAAAAAAGCTGAATATGTTACATCTGTACATATGTCCTGCTGTGATACTTGCTCTGGTTTCTTTAAGCTGGCAGATGCAAATTGTGCATATTGACATGATTTCAGACACCGTCCTTTGTATTAACATGACAGGTAAGTCGTCATGTTTGGGAGGTGAAGCTAAACGGTAAAGTCTGTTGGGCTTCTACACTGGAGCATACTTTGGTTTCTATAGCATGAAGTAACTAGGAGTTCAATTCCTTCGGGATGGGATGCTAATCAACTGCAGGTTGCCTTCCAAGTATTTTTACTGATAGCCATTTATACTGCTGGATGGATGGATGCCTCGCCAAGGGGTCTTAGCACACTGAGGGTTTAACAGGGATTCCAACCTACAACCTCTCAATCATGGGTCCAGCGCCCCGAATACTACACCACTGGCCCCGGAATGCAAGAGAACCTTTCGTTTATGTCGATCACCTCCAAGATTTGACTCGGATAGAAGCGAATCCGAAGGCCAAGCGAGTTCAATGCCCCCTTCCCTCCAGAGTCTGAGCCAGAACAAGATAATTCAACATAATGAGTTCTTTCCTGCTGCGTGCTCACAAATTCAAATAAATAAAAGAAATGTGTTGCCTTGGAAGACATGAAATATGTATGCTTCGCTGTAACGAAACCCCCCAACCTTGAGTTAGGTTTAAAATGTGGTATTCACATTGAGATTACACATTCTTCTGAGTTATGGGTTTACTTTATTTGTTTATGCTCTCCAGAGGAAGAAAAGAACTCGGATAGTTTCTAGGTTATATCCCACAACATAACACAAGTTTGGTTAAAAATAGCTAATGATTGTCTATGATCTTCTCTTTGCTATGGAAACACTGTTTTGGTGCCCCCTAGAGTGCACTTAAGGTCTTTTTTACAAAATTTACTAAAGGTAAATATGGTGGTGTAGTGGTTAGGGTGCGGCACTCATGATCGGGAGGTTGTGTGTTCAAATCCCAGTTTGACCCCCACTGTGCTAAGAGCCCTGGGCAAGGTCTTAACAACAAGTGTGACTCTGTTCACCCAGCAGTATAAATGGGAACCAGTAAAAATATACTGGGAAGGTAACCTGCGATGGACTAGCGTCCCATCCAGGAGGAGTTGAACTCCTGGTCGCCTCACGCTATGGAAACCGGGAATAAGCACCGGCCTGATGAACCACTATGGCTCGGGTGTAAAAAAACCCAATGGACTTTTCCTTTTTTACACTGTGCGTGAAGTGACAGTAAAGTTTTATTTTGTTAAAATAAATAAATAAAGAAGTTCACCGAGCCAGACATCACCATGTATGCTAATTTTGCTAATCTTGTTAAGTTTTGTTTACATTTACAAGACTTGGCAGACACTCTTATTACTTTAAATGTAATGGTGGCATAGTGCTTAGAAGGTCCTGAGTTCAAGTCTGGGGTATGTGTGGATGTTCTCTTACATGGGTTTCATCAGGGTTCTCTGGTTTCGTCCTACAGTCCATATGCACAATTGCTTCGAGGTGTGAAAGTGACTGGCTGTGTGTGAGTGCTGGCCCTGCAATAGTCTAGCGAGTTGTTCATTGTGTGCCTCACCTCTGCTAAGTTGGCTACAATAGGCTTGAACCTCCCAGCGACTCTAATAGTATTTAGTGGTTTGGTAATTCAATGAGTGAGTGAGTTGACTGGGACATAAAGATAAATTGATGAAGCCTTGAAAAACATGTGCACTGTTTTCTTTCATGCGATTATTGAACCTGTAATGCAATATTTCGACAGTTTTCTACAGATACCCACCGTACGTGTGGGTCCAAGCTATAGAGGGATGGATTGAATGAATTAGAACCATATGTATTACTCCAATGGGAGAGGTTTGGTGACAGATCTGCTCCTGAGCTCATGGTACTGCTTACTTGTGTGTTTTTTAAGTAATGGAATAACAGGGGTCAGTAATGGTGAGCGCGGCATGGTGGCGCCATGGTTCACACTTATACCTCACAGCAAGAAGGTCCTGGGTTTGAGGACTGGACTCGATGAGTGTGGAGTTTGTATGCTGCCCCCGTTCTTGTGTGGGTTTCCTCTGGTTTACTCCCACAGTCAAAAGACTGCGTAAGGGTAACTGGCTGTTTTAGATCACCCCAAAGTACGTATATGAGCCTGAGTGATTGAATCGGCCCTGCAATGGACTGGTGAGGTGTTCATATTACAGTGTACCCTGGCTTCACTCGGAGTTGTCTCATAGGCTCCAGCCTCCCTGTGACCCTGGTAGGATGAAATGGTGAATGAAATAAATGAATAATGCTGAAAAGAATCTTCGCCTTTAATCCCTCCATGAAGTGCAGGGGTTTCGGGTTGAGACTCCAGAAACCACACACATCCCAATCTTGAGACCTAAAACTGTCACAGAAACCCAGCCCACTTTTTCAAAGTTGCCCCAAAAATCATTCAGGTTTTCCTTGCGTTTTACCTTCCTTTGATTCCGCTGGTCTTCTACCAATCTTCTCTTTATCCTTTAACACGTAACCCTCTGCCGCCGCCCCCTCCTCCCATCCCCCCCCAACCAATTTTGTCAGTTTCTCACTTAAGTTTTTCTTTTTTTTTTTTTAATTTATTTTATTTTTTTTTTATTCCCAGAGAGAACACAGCAAAAGTAATTTGTCATGCCCTCGCATTCGCTTTTCAGGCAGGCTGATTTTCTAGGAGTGACAGATGTGGATGTGGCATTGCACAGGAAGATGGATGCTGTGCAGCGCTCTGAGCATTTCTTATTGGCTCATTATCAGTGAGTTAGAGTGCATCAGAACGCTTGCTGTCAAAACGCTGAGGTATTTATTGATTCTTGGAGAGATCTGCAGTCAGTGCTGGTGTTCCGCCTGCTAACAACCTCTTCTTGGTTTCATCTCTTTCCAAACTCTCTCTCTCTCTCTCTCTCTCGCTCTCTCTCTCTTGGCATTTTTAATGTGATTTTTTTTTTTCTCTCATTTTTCTTTCTTAGTTCTGCTAACGTTTTAGACTCCAAACCTATTACACAATTTATGGTTTTATTACACATTATTAGTTTTATGTCGAAACCCCATCAGAACATTAATATTTTTAACAGTCTATATTATAGTAGACTTTGTACCCCACTATAATGAATTTGAAACGGAATAATCAAGTTGTGGTTGAGATGAGAATAGCTTCACCATTTTCAGAGTCTGAAATACAAGGATCTTTCCACGGTTAATTGGGACCGAGATCCCCCCACGACCACAGAATTCCACAAAGTATAGGACCACCCCCCCCCCCCTCAACTGACGTATACGTACATGTATGTGTGTATATAATATCAATTAATACATATTCAATGCTCTCAATACTTATAATACCAATTGAACATTCAAAAATAATGCATAAGATGCAAATAAAATATAAATATACACAGACATGTGCTTGTGCACGCACTCTTATGCTCACCTCACAACAACGTAACTAGTTTTGATGGGAGGTTGTGGGTTGTTTTGTGTTTGTTTAAATGTTTCTTTATTTTTGGGGGGATAATTGGCCTTGTTTTTATGGCATTTTGCTTAACTTTTTCCTCCCATTCTTTCTCAATTTCCTTATTTTTTAATTCAGTGAATATTAAAAAAAAAAAAAAAAAAAAAAAAAAACCACGATGCACTGAAGCCGCATGAATTGAAGCGTGAAGTAGTGAGGGATCCCTGTAGAATGAATAATTAGTCACTTATCATTAGCTTCTAAATAACTTTGTGATGAATTCAGGGAGTGATCACACTACTGGTGCAATGCAAAAATGACTGATGCACATGGCAAATCACAGCTGTTGATTTTCAACCTCAAAATGCTTTAAAATTTGACAACATTCACCACATTGCATTTTGGTTGGATGATTTTTTTTTTAACAATTCTTTATTGTCAAAGTACTTTTTACATACATTGAAATTTGGTTTGTGCTCTGGGCACCTGTCGCCACTGTGCAGCGCCAGTTATTGCGTTGTTCTATCCTTTTGATGCTGAGCGCCAAGCAGGAAGCAACAACTACCAAATTTTAACGTCTTATGGTATGACGCGGCCAGATTCGAACACCGACCTTCCGGAGGATAAAGCGGACGCTCTACCAACTGAGCTAAATCCCCGGTGTATTGGAATGTAAGGATTCATGTAAGGATTCATGAACTCACTGGAAAAAATTTGACCATGTTTGAAACTTCCGCAAATGTCGCAAAACAAGGATCTTCTCCAGCAGTCTACACACATGAGAAGGTCACAAAGTTGTCGGTTTGATCAAAAAATTATTCATTTATAAGTATAAAGGTAAAGCGACAAGTTGGAGAGTTCCACGTGAAAAGTTTGAGGAATGATATATTTTGAGAAACTTTCTCGCATCCGCTATAAATCCGTGTATTTTGGAATCATTTTGGATTTTTTTTGAGCTAATAATGCACAAATAAAAACCTAACAGCTTGAAAACAAAAGTAAACAAAATGTGACTGATTTCCGACAGGTGATTCTGTTATTTATTTTTTTTTATTTTTGCCAAGCAGCCGCAAACCAGCTGTAAATCACTCGCAAATTAGTTACAAATTGTTTATGTATTTAAGCCACAAAATATTTACTTGCATGCGGGTTGCAAAATATCTTTACATGAATTTCAAAATTCGCCAAAAAATAAAATTGCATCAGTCACATTTCTATTGCATAACTAATGTGATCACTCCTTAAGGAGATAAAACACTAAATGATGAATTTGCATTTGTTCTAGGACAACTATCTGTTCATTTTCTGAACCACATGATCCTAATTAGGTGCCCATCTGAGTCGATGCTGGGCGAGTACACCATGTACAGCTCACCAGGCCACCACAGGGCAGAAACACACCAACGGCTATGCAGCCTCCTTTTGGCAAAAGTCGGCAATGGTTCTTTTACATGCCTCCCACCATAGACAGTGAGAGAATGGCCGGCTTTTGGTAACCCAGTTAGCTGCACTGTGGGGACGGCAGTGCCAACCGTGAACAGTTGGGCTTGAAACCCCGACCTTGAGATTGGTAATTCAGCACCTTACCATCAGGCCACCACTGCTGCTTTACAACAACTAATTACAGTGATCCCTCGCTACTTCGTCCTTCAGTTTCTGTGGCTTCAGGGCATCGCGGATTTTTCAAAAATATTAATTGACAAATTAAAAAATAAGGAAATTAAGGAAAAATAGGGAAACGTTAAGGAAAATGCCACAAAACTAGGCCAATTATGCAAAAATAAATAAATAAACCCAACCCAAACTCCCCACCAAAACTACTTACATTTTTATGTGAGGTGCACATCTGAGTGTGTGCGCACGCAAGTCTGTATGTGTGTGTATTTATATTTTATTTACATCTTATGCATTATTTTTGAATGTTTAATTGTTATTAAAAGCATTTATAGCATTGAATATGTATTTATTGACATTATATACACAAATACATGTAAGTATACGTCAGTCGGGGGAGGGATCCTACTTCGGCGGTCGCAGGGTGCGGAGGTCTCAGTCCCCATTAACTGCGGAAAGTGAGGGATCCCTGTAATCTTTTTTGTTTTAATGATGAGGCGGAATTTTTGTGTAATTCAGAACAACTAGTCAAGCGAAGAATTCTCTTGAAGACATACACTAATGATTGTCATAGTATATTCTCAAGCAACATCTTCATTAATGCAAATATGTAGGGTTTACATCAAGATGCAAAACCCCAATAACTCTTCAGAAGGGAAAGGTAAGATTAGATTTCACGAGAAACACATTTTCTCAAACAAGATTCTTTGGAAAGAACCAAAATGAACTTGTCCCAGAATGGTGAGAAGACTAGAGTATGAAGAAGGAAGATCAGGGCCTGTGATTCAAATCACAGGTATAGCCCGAAACGCTATAGAGTTTAGCTTGTTGCTAATAGAAGCATATATACAGTAGTACCTCACCTTACGAAATTAATCCATTCCAGAGCTTTTTTCGTAAGTTGAACCACATTTTACATGTAAAACGCATGATTCGTTCAAAGGCTCCCAATACTACCCCCTAAACCCTTTAAAACATTATAAAAGCATACCTTTTAAGACCTCCTTCTGCTTCAGTGTAGTAACGATGGTAGACGGGTTTGGCCATATTCCTTTGTGATATCACTTGAGCCCGTTTCTTCTCCGCACTCGCACCGGAAATCACATGCATGTGTATGCGCCCACGTGTGTGTGTGTGTGTCTGTGTGTGTGTGTCTGTCTGTGTGTGTGTGTGTGTGTGTGTGTGTGTGTGTGTGTGTGTGTGCATGTTGACCATGTCTTCCTAGCAGAGTTATAATCTTACAAATGTTCATGGAAGGTTAAAAGCCTGAGTCAAGAAATAAAGCATAAAACAACAGTAACTCTGTCCTTTACACGAAAAGCATCATGGTGGATTCAGCTCTATAATAGGCAATGGGAGGTAGATGCGTCATTCCTCCTAGGCAATGGGATCCCTGTCCAAGATGACGTCAGGTGGACCTGTCCAAGATGGTGCTGGAGTGAAGGCAACATGAACTCAGTTGTTAGCCAATGAGAGGCCAGCGGGGTGGGATGTTTGAACGTCATTGATGGGAGAGCAGCTCATGCATTGTTTTAATGTTTAAATGGCGCGTTTGAATTTTTAAAATGGCGCTTTCATAAAGTGAACTTGTTTTGTATCCTGAGACAAAAATTTTAAGAAAGTGCTTTTCGTAACCTGAATTTTTCGTTTGGTGAGACTTTCGTAAGGTGAGGTACCACTGTGTATATATGTGTCTATCTACAAATATAGACCTATACTCTCTGTGCAGATTCAGTCACATGCTAGACGTTACATTTACAGCATTTTGGCTGTAATGCTGTTTTCCAGAGCGACTTACAATTATAATTTTTTTATACAATTGAGCAATTGAGGGTTAAAGGTTCTGCTCAATGGCACCCACCATTGGTGACAGTGGGGCTTGAGCCACTGGACTTCAGAGCACTAGCAAGTCGCCTTAACCACGAAAGCCACCACTGCTCTAGCTTCATCATTCAAATAGATAATGACCCAAACATAGCCAAAGCAACTCAAGAGCTTCATAAGGGAACTAAATATAAATGCATTTTAAATGACCAAGTCAGTTAACTCATTTGAACATGTTTTTCAAGCAGACTGAAGTCAGAAAGGCCCACAAAATAATAGCAGCTGAAGGTGGTTAAAAGCCTGGTAAAGCAAAAAAAGGCTGTAATTCTTAAAAGGATAACACAAGTAAAAGGTTTCCACTTCAATCACACCTTGACTCCTTACTTTCAGATCCATCACAATAGATGCATTCTTCTGTAGCAATATGCTTGATGGTTTGCTTGTATGTGCTTCCTTTTTGCAACCCCCTCCCAACCCTTCGCCTCCACCGCAATTTCTTCTTTCAAGTCATTCCTTGATGGATTTCCTAGTGCACTTAGGATGATCATCCTGTTGAAAGGTCTACCGCTAGTTCAACTCCAACTTTGGGACAGATGGTTCTCACATCATCTTCACGTACTCCTTGATATAGTATAGCATTCATAATTGAATCAATAACTACAAACTGCCTAATTCGAGAAGCATCTGGGTGTATGAGATAAAATGTAAATAAACTAGGCTGTCAGTTTCTGCTCCGCCAGTGTTAACATTGCAGGTCTGTATATTGATTGGTTGGTGAGATACAAGTGACATTGACAAGCTCGGCAGTATTCCAAAAGCTGAACTATTTTCAACAGAAAGTGCCCGAAGCACAGCAGAAAAAAGGGCTGTATCAGTGTTTTGCACAGAATGATTTAAAGTGAAGTCTAACACCTCGAAAACTGTGCTGCATTCTGACAAGACTGGGGTGCATGTGTGCAATATAAAACCAGAGGCCACATGAAATAAATTGGCTCAATAAAACTATTAAATAACTAAGAACAGTTGAAATCTGTCAAGATTATTATACATTCAATCCATCATTCAGCTCCAGTCTGTCATTCTCAAATACAGTAGAAATGTTTTGGCTATTTTTATTTATTTATTTATTTTTAGCTATTTCCGAATCTTCATTGTTCATCGTTCATTTTCTGTAACCGCTTAATCCTAATTACGGTCGTGGGTATGCTGGCACCCATCACCGCCGATTCCGGGCGAGGGCAGAGTACACCCTGGACAGCTTGCCAGGCCATCGCATGGCAGAAACACACTGACGGCTATGCAGCTACTCTTGTCGAAAGTCAGCAATGGTTCTTTTACATGCCTCACACCATAGACAGTGAGAGACATGGCCGGCCTTTGATAACCGAGTTATGCATGGGTGGACAGTGACAACCCTGTTGAGAGTGGGGCTTGAACCACTACCTTGGGTTCAGTGATCCAGCACCTGTACCACCAGGCCTCATCTTACATTCTTTAATTTTGCCAATTCACCAATGCTTTAACAATTTATTTACAATTGTAACTTTTGAATTGAAAACCTATGTAATAGTCAATATTAGCATTAGGCTTGCCCAACTCAAATGGCAGTCATGGCGTATTGGAGTTCATCAGTCAGCTTTTGCTTGAGCTGTTTTGTTCCCAACTGAAAATACTTAGACACCTGTTTTTCACAACTATTTCATTCATTTTATTAAGTCTATACGACAGAACTGTAATACTGACGTAGAATTTAATTAATTCACCACCATTTCTATTCATGAAGGAGGAAAAATACTGGGCTCATGAGCGGTGCATCATCAAGGTGTGTGTAACGATAGACCTCAGGATCGCAAGTGCGAATTCCAGGTTGATGCCGCAGCCATCCGTGACCAGAAGTCAATGGGGAGCTAATCAGCCGGGCTCTCTCAGGAAGGAGGGATGGCATACACTCTCCCTGACACAGAGATTACCATCCAACCCATAGATGGTGTCTGTGAGCTCACTCGTTTAAAAAAAAAAAAAAAAAAAAAAAAAAGAGTATGTTAGGCTGCCTCCAATTGCACATGCGCAGCAGTTTGTAAAGAGGCGGGTGGCAGCATCGCTTGTCATGTTGGGGGCATGTGCATGTTTATGTCGTGAGGAAAAACAGATAAAGTTTAAATAACTTTTTCTGTTCATCCTTCGAGGATGAAGATGACCGTGACTTCATATCAGATCAATGATCTGCGATATGGGTGAAGTCATAACTTGCGCTTGACTTGGATTTAAGTGAGGGAGAGTTGCGCAGATCATCAGCCTCAATCTCTCGTCCCGGTCTATCTGAGTCCTGTGGCACGACATAGTCGAGATGGCTAGAGATAGGTCAGGATGCAGTGGATGGCCAGCAGTGTCCTGTGTGTCTCACTATGCCCTGGTTGCGCTCCACTACAATTTGCTGGGTCCGTATTCTTGTCCGCTGAACCAATTTAGTGGTTTCTTCAGCCTAATCAGCCGGACCCAGTCTTCGCATGCGTCTCCATTTCCATGGAAGTCATATTAATGATTCGCATTCGATCTGGCATAGGTTTTTACATCGGATGCCTTTCCTGACACAACCCTTTAGCAAGGGGCAGAAACACGCTGACGGCTTTGCAGCTACTCTTTACGAAAGTCAGCAATGGTTCTTTTACATGGACCTCTCACCATAGACAGTGAGAGACATGGCCGGCCTTTGATAACCCAGTTAGCTGCACTGGGGGGACAGTGACAACCTTGTGGAGAGTGGGCTTTGAACCCTTAACCCTAGGATTAGCGATCCAGCACTTTAACCACCAGGCCACCACTGCCCAATATATGGTTTTGATCATGGTTGGCTAAAATTGCGCTGCGTGATTTTCCCTTGCTAACTAGATTTCATAAATCTCAAATCTTGTATGATTTTGTTGTCATGTTAGGGCTGTGCTATATGATAAAATAAAAACATTCCGTGTCATATAGCAAGTTTTCATTCTCACTCATTCATTTGCATTTTATCTATAAGTAGTTGTATTTATAATGTGTTTTCATCATTTTGAAGTATTTTCCCTTATGTTTATCAAAATCTCATGTTTATCTTTTTATGTTGTAAAGCACCTTCGAAGATTTTTTTATCAAGATTGGCGCTTTATCAAATAAAACATTTAAGTATTAAGTTTAAGTGGTTATAGAAAAATGTATTTTGTTGCTTTGCAGCCTGAAATGAAGACATGCATGAAAAAAAAAAATCGGATTGGGACGCAATCCCTAAACTAACTTGTTCCAGCTAAACGCTTTGTATAGAATCGATTAAACATTATATTGTGCCATACTGGAGGCTGTCATGAATACAGAGTTTGTTTCCTTGCTATTTATTTCTCTGCAGCTTTGGTATTTGATGATAATATGGTGCAGCATGAGGGAGGAAAGGATTTGTTGGACCCTGTAGTTCTGTTAACAGCTTTCCACACCTCATTTGGGCAAGTAATGACTAGTTAATTACAAGCCACTGTTCAAACAGCAGCCAAGCTTCATCAGATCAGCACATTTTATCTGATTTCCCTGTAATAATTTCCATGTTCTGCAGTTCTGAGCTTATTTGAATTTTGTCATGTATGTAGAATTCATCGAATGATGTACCAGTGGTACTTCACTTTACAAAAGTCTCACCAAACGAAAAATGCAGGTTACAAAACGCATTTTCCTAAAATTTTTGTCTCTGGATACAAAACAAGTTCAGGTTACGAAAGCCTCATCTTAAAAATTCAAACACACCATTCAAACAATTTGCGAGTTGCTTTCTCATTGGTAGTCTCAACCCCTCCCCCCGCTGTCCTCCCATTTGGCTAGGAGGGAGCTGAATCTCCATAATACAGTACTATACCCATAATGCTTTTCGTGTGCCTTCGACTCATTGTTCGACACACTCATGAAAGAGAGTTGTACTGTTGGTTTGTGAGTTTCATGAGTTTTTTGAGTGTGCTTATTGCAGCGTTATTTTTCGTTATTAATCATGAGCCCCAAGAAAGTGATTCCTGGTGAGACTGAATAGAAAAAGCGGGCTCCATTTTCAATAAAAATAAAATAGGAGATGCTAAAAAAATATGAAAGTGGGATTCGGTTGAGTGAAATCACAAAGGAGTCTGGCCGAAACCCCTCTGTAATCGGGACGATATTGAAGCAGAAGGAGGCATTAAAAGCGGAGATACAGTGACGGAGGCGATTATTTCGGAAAAAGCAACTGCCGTATTTAAGGACCTTGTGAAGGAGGGTGGGGGTGAGGGTTCTTCAGACCAGCAACCCCTGGACTTTAAAGCATCGCATGGGTGGTTCAAGAGATTTAAAAAGGTAAATAATTTTCTTTTACTTCCAACACATATTTCATACAAAATTGGTGTACTTTTAGAATTTTTTTAAAGGGTTTATGGGGTAGTATTGGGAGCCTTAGAACGAATAACACATTTTACATGTAAAATGCGGTTCAACTTATGAACAATGCAGGTTACAAAAAAGGCGCTGGAATGGATTCATTTCGTAAAGTGAGGTACAACGATATATATATATATATATATATATATTTATATATATATATATATATATATATATATATATAAGAATAAAAGGACAGGACTTAGTCTTTCTCTTGAAGCTCCATTTATCACTACAGATGTGTTTCGAGGGGTGGTGAAACCATCCTCTCTCTTCAGGTGATTATAGAAGAATTCTGCTATAATCACCTGAAGAGAGAGGATGGTTTCACCACCCCTCAAAACAGATCTGTAGTGATAAATGGAGTTTCAATAGAAAGTCTTTGTCCTGTCCTTTTATTCTTATTTGCTCTACCAAAAAGTATTGAGCACTCTCCTACGGAAGGATCTACTCAGAAAATCATATATATATATATATATATATATATATATATATATATATATATATATATATATATATATATATATATACTGTTTTCCAAATAAATTTCTCTTGGACAGATGCACATCACTATTTGATTCCAGCAGTAGATAAATTAGGAGAAAGTGTGGAGAGCAATTGTTTTCCCCCCTCTTTCATCCCTATTTATAAGATACTCCAGGTCTTTAAAAGCAGGAGAAGCTTTTATATCAGCTTAAAGCACTGTAAATGGCACCCCAGAACAAAGTCAGAGTAGAGCTAAATTGCGCAGCATTTCCTGGGATAATTGGGTTATTTGCTTTCCTTTGCGGAATGAGAAAGAGAGGCAGGTATGAGGAGAGTGAAAGATAAAGAGGTGAGTAGTAGATAGATAGAGGAAAGCATCTTAATGGAAAATGATGAAAGACACTCTGGATAACTGGTAGATGATTACTGGTAAAGCGGACGGAGTGACGTATTAGCAGTAATGGGTGCAGAAACAGAAAGTAAATGTGTCTGTATTACAGATTAAAGAAACCCCGCAGTACTTGTTCATTACAATGTTTGACTACTTTAAAAAGATTTGATAATTAGAATCTTCTTTGTTTAACTTCCGTATTTGTGTAATTAGGTGTGCAATTCCTCAGGCTTGTAACTGCAACTGTATACCACCGAGAACACTTATACTTGGGATGTCTTGGAAAGATTGATGGCGCCGAATATCTGAGAGATGTTGAAACAGTGCAGTGATGGCTCATTGGTTAATGCTCTAGATTACTGGTCAGAAGGTTTGGGGGTTAAAGCCTCAGTATTACCACTGTTGGGCCCTTGATCACCGGCTATAAACCCTTCAATACTTTGGCTGTAGTGGTCAGCATATCTGCTTCACAGCAAGAAGATCCTGGGTTCAAGCCCGAGGCTTGGTGAAGGCATTTCTATTTAATGTTTGCGTGTTCTCCCTGTACTTCAATAGTGCTCCTCAGTAGAACAGTCCAAAGATGTCCAAACTAGGCTAATTGGCATGAGTGTGTGTATGTGTGTGTGTGTGTGTGTGTATGTGTGTGTGTGTGTGTGTGTGTGTTGACCATGTGATTGACTGGAAAAGATGTTCCAGGTGTATCGCACCTTCAGCCAAAGTCTGAGATGGGCTCCAACTTCCCCACGACCTTCGTAGTATTAATCGGTATAGTGAATGAATGTTGATGCATTGAGTGCCTCCAGACAGAATCCTCTCCATTGTGTTCACAAAATTTCCCTGCCTACAATTTGTTTGCAAGAACATCTTAACAGCAGAACATTTCCACAGGCTTTGTTTTCCCATCATCCTTGATTGCTGCAGACACCATAATTTATATTGTGGATAAGTTGCCAGTGGTTACTGATCCCTACGGTAGACTATTTCGTCTGGAGCAGAAGACATAAAAATATATCATTGACTTCGAATGTGATCTACATTTAATGATGTAGATCAAGTAGAAGTCTTCCACAGGATCTCTTTCGTAATCTAGGACTGGGTAATGTACTCGGATTATGACGATGTGCTGTTAACAGAGGGGGTTCTGTAAAGTTCACCTTGTTTGGAGCGCCCTGTTCTATAAACAGGTTGGTTTAGAATTTCCTTCCTTTTTAAAGTATGTTTCTTATGTGGGATCCAGTTGAATTGGGGAATACACAACTTTTTCCAGAATTGAACTGCAATGTTTTTACCCTTGTAAATACATCAAAGCAATGGAAAGCAGCATGGTACATAGAACTACTATAATAAATACTATATAAATGCCTATTATATTAAATTCTTGTGTGGCATGGTGGTGTAATGGCCAAAACATCTGTCTTACAGCAAGAAGGCCCTATGATTTAATTCCTGGGGTTTGGGATGTTTGTGAGTGGAGTTTACATGTGTTTCCTGTGCTTCCGTGGGTTTCCTCCAGGTGCTCCAGTTTCCTCCCACAGTACAAAAGCATACTCTATTGGCTAACTGGGGATTCCTAATTGCCTCTAGGTCTAAGAGTCATTGTGAGTGGTTGCATGTGTGTCGGCCCTGAGATCGCCTGCCGAGCTATCCAGGGTGTGCATTGCTCTCGCCTAGAGTCTGCTGAGATTGATGCCAGCCTCCCCGCAACCCTAATTAGGATTAAGCGGCTTAGGAAAAGAATGAGTGACTTGGAGAATTATTTTTACACCATGACACATGATACATGACCGTATGTGTGTGTGTGTGTGTGTGTGTGTGTAGTGTATATATGCATGCGCGCACACACACACACACACACACACACACACACACACACACACACATACATATATATATATATATATATATATATATATATATATATATATATATATATATATATATATATATTATCAGTAATAGAAAAGAAAGCTCACAGGGTTTGGAATTCTATCCACATTCTGGAGTGTAAGAAATAAAACTTTCATTATTTTTTATTTTTGTTCCAATTCTTGAAATAAAAAAAATAATAATTGAATACACCCAAACAAATATTGATCTGAACAGCTGCTTGCCTTTTCATCTAATCTCACCCTCTATCCTCATGGAGACACGTTGTACAGTTGTCCTTTCAACTTGGTGTATAATCCATGGTTCTGGTGGTGTCCATACACTTTTGACCATATAGTGTACCTAGAGGTTGGAATATCACAAAGTGTTCAATGCAGTGACTTATTATTACTGGCACGGAAAATAATTATACTCACCAATATTTGGAACTGCCCGGAAAGCAATTATCGGTTCAAAAAGGTTCTGGGCCACCATCCGATGCCTCAGGATGGGCAAGCAGTAAACAGTAGAAATGGGCAGCTGCTCACCTTGATTGGGGATGTTTTCGGAGGGAGACCCTGGGGGTTTGAGTGTGGGTCCACCCATCACTGGAGCTGCGGTCACTGAGGTATTCAAAAATCTGCTCGGTGGTCAGGCTCCAGGTTGGGTGAGATCTGCCCTGAATATCTCAGGGCTCTGGATGTTATAGGACTGTCTTGGTTGACGCGTCTCTGCAACACTGCGTGGTCATCGGGGGCCGCACCTCTGGCTTGGCAAACCAGGGTGGTAGTCCCCCTTTTTAAAAAGGGGGCCCGGAGGGTGTGCTCCAGTTATCACGGAATCACACTCTTCAGCCTACCCAGCAAAGTCTATGCAGCGGTGATCCGACTGATAGTTGAACCTCAAATTCAGGAGGAACAATATGGTTTTCATCCTGGCTGCAGCACTCTCAACCAGCTCTATAAACTCTACAGGATCCTGGAGGGGGCGATGGGAATTTGCCTAATTTGTCCATATTTGTTTTGTGGATTTAGAGAAGGCTTTCCCTTGTGTCCCTTGTGCTTTCTTGTGGGACATGCTCTGGGAGTATGGACCTGTTTCTACGAGCCATTCGATTGCTGTATCACAGGAACCAGAGCTTGGTCCACATTGGTCATATTTGTTTCCAGGGAGGATTGGAGTCCACCAAGGCTGTCATTTGTCACCAATTCTGTTCATAATTTTTATGGACAGACTTTCTAAGTGCAGCCTAGGCGTTGAGGGGTTCATGCTTTGGTGGCCTTTGGATCTCGTCTCTGCTTTTGCGGATGACGTTGCCCTTTTGGCTTCATCAATCCAGGACCTCCAGCTCTCATTGGAGTGATTCATGTTACATATGCCTAATGGATTCTATCGGATGAGCCCCCAATTTTGTTATGTATAGCATTTAGAAGTAAATTGCCCCGTGAAACCAGTAAAGCAAGACAGACCACGACACAAACTATATACAATTTAATAATATAAACAAGGCAAGGCAAAATAACACTTCCATCTTTGAGATAAACAAAATACAAATTAAACAAAGGGTCCCATAGTCACCAAGCACCTGCAGCAAGGTAAATTTAGAAGCGGCACGCGCTGGCGGGGAAAGGCTTGTAATCCCGCATTAGACAGAAACAAATGATTGAAATACTCGCACTGGCCGTGGGTGAACGTGGATAATGGACTTTGGCGATGAAGTCCCGAACGACGAAACTTTGGTGAAGTTTCCATGATCCGTCTTGGATGAGATGAGCCGCCGCGATGAGTTGCCTTAGAGGATCTGCACGCCGAAGAGACTGAAAGCGGCTGCACGAGACGAGAAGAGGATGGAGTCAGTTAGCACCAGGCCCTTAATATAACCTCCCCAGGGTTCCAGAAAGTTCCCTTCTCAAAGTTTCTGAGTCACCTGACCCACCACCAGGGCACATGCACAACCAGGTCCATCTCGAAGTTTCCAGACCCGCTTACGGCTGAATCATACCACGTGACACTAGTTACAGCACACTCTGCATCTAATTATGTACACCATTTACACACTCACATTTATATACATGCCCCTAACATTCACAATAGAGTGTGAATCCGCCGGGATGAGAATCGGCACCTCCAAGTCCAAGACCATGGTTCTCAGTCACAAAAGGGTGGAATGCACCCTCCAGGTCAGGAATTAGATCCTGCCTCAAGTGGAGGAGTTGAAGTATCTCGGGGTCTTGTTCACAAATGAGGGAAGATTAGAGCAGGAAATCAACAGGTGGATTGCTGCAGCCTCTGCTGTAAAGCCGAGCCCGTACCTGTCCATCATGGTGAAGAGGGAGTTGAGCCGCAAGGCAAAGCTCTCAATTTACCAGTCAATCTACATTCCAACCCTCACTTACGGTCACGAGCTTTGGGTAGTGACCAAAAGAACTAGATTGCAGATTCAAGCGGCTGAAATGAGCTTCCTTCGCCAGGTGGAAGGGCTCTCCGTTAGAGATAGGGTCAGAAGCTCAGCCATCCAGGAGGAGCTCGGAGTAGAAAAGGTGCTCCTCCACATTGAGAGGAGCCAGTTGAGGTGGCTCAGGCACCTGGTTAAAATGCCTCCTGAACACTTCCCTGGTGCAGTGTTTTCGACCAGGAAGAGACTCCAGGTTTGACCTTGCGGGATTATGTCTCTCGGCTTGTCTGGGAACCCTCCGGAAGAGCTGGAGCAAGTGGTTGGGGAGAGGGACGTCTGGACCTCAGTGTTTTGGCTGCTGCCCTCGCGACCTGACCTTGGATTAAACGGAGGAAGATGATGACGACGATGATTTGGAACTGCCTGGGACTACTGAATTTAGGCTCAGTCTTTTTATAAGTAGTGTTATGAAGTTATTTGGTACACCAGATAAAATTCAGAAAAAAAAACAGTATAGGTACAGGAGTTTCTTTTCTTCATGTTTTCTGTTTGTTTTTTGTCATTAAACGAATAGAGTTGCTTTTACAAATTGCATCAGGTAATAGAGTTTACAGAATTTTTAAGTGCGTGTGCGTGTGTGTGTGTGTGTGTGTGTGTGTGTGTGTGTGTGTTCAGACGCTACCACATAGCATCTCGTGCTGTTATCACTGCCACTTTAGCTTAAAGTTGTCTGTTTTCACCCCATGACTAAGGGATCTGATAACCAATGAGGTCCCACGTCTGGCAGCTCCCAGCTCCAATTAGTTCTGCTTGGTTTGTGGCCACCAACCACTTCGTGAACCTTTTAGACACGCCAAATGAACCATTAAAGCGGATTCCAGGCACCAAATATTAGAAACAGTACATGTTCAGAACACTTCAGTGTGACGAGCACAAGAAAAGAATATCCGTGGAGCTGTGTATAAAAATTATTAAGGTGGGACATACATTTATTTATTTATTTATTTATCAGATATTCCACAAACTCTCATCATGTGTAGCACACAGGACGTTAGTCAAGCAGGCCCTTGGTCATATACAATCAGAGGGGGTGGAATATATGTTTCATTCTCTCGCCTAGATTGTTAAAATAAATGCATTTTATATATATATATAATTTTCCTTGCGAGATTAATACAGTACAGCAGAATAATAAAAGAAATTAAATTAAATACTTTACAGGAGAACCAGTCAGCTTGGATCTGGATAGCTGGAGGTTTATAATTCACAGCAAGTCACAACTGATGGGAGAAAAAATTGTCTAATTTCTGAAACTAAAAAATTATATTTATACCATAAATTATTTTTATTCCATATTTTGTTCAGGACATTTGTCTTGAGGGAAGAAACTGGTGTTGGCAGAAGAGCGTGTGTTTTGGACAAATACAAGAGTATAATTAAAATTGAAAAAAAGTAAAGTCAGAAAATATTTTTTTCCGGGTCATACAATGAATGAATAATAAATAAATAAAATTAAATAGATTACATGGGTTAATGTGGGGTCAGTAAAGTTAACTGAAAACCAGAAGCAGTTCAAAACAGCCTTAAATTATGTTTACTACACTAACCTCAGCACCACATTCAAATCATGCAGAACATAAATCCTACTAAAATAGTTCAATAAAAACAAAACAAAGCCCCCAAAAAAAAAAAAAAAAAAAAAAAAAAAAAACTTAAATAAATAAAACTTTCTCTCAGATCAGTATCTCCGATCTTGGTCTTTACATTCCTGAGGGTTAATATTGCCGATTGTTATTCAGAACTTTTTTCTAATTATGGCGCATTCCAGGAAACATTTAATCCTTTACTCATTCCATTCCAGTGTCACATGGATATATATATATATATATATATATATATATATATATATATATATATATATATATATATACTGTACTGTATACTCAACAATCATCCTGTGGTTTGCTGAGTGACTCTCACAGCCTAACGCTAATATACACAGTGAATCACGACTGCAAAACACCCACCACTAACTACTGCCAGATCATTCTTAACCCATAGTACTTCCTTTTATATCTTATTGAATACATATATATATATATATATATATATATATATATATATATATATATATATATATATAAATAAATATATTTTGAAGCATTCACAGGTGGTATGGTGGCGCAGTGGTTAGCATGTCCACCTCACAGCAAGAAGGCCTGGGTTCAATTCCCAGTCTTGGGAGTTTCCGTGTGGAGTTCGCACGTTATCCCTGTGCCCGTGTGTGGGGGGGTTTCCTGCAGGTACTCTTGTTTCCCACAGTCCGAAATCATACACAGTGGGTGGATCTGACTGTTTCAAATTGCACCGAGATGTGAACGTAAACTGTTGCGTATACGTGATGACCTGGTTGAGCTGTCCAGGGTGCAACCCGTCCTCGCTTAGAAGCATGCTACGGAAATGCTGGAAAGTCAGCAATGGTTCTTTTACACCTCTCAACACAGACAGTGAGAGACATGGCTGGCCTTTGATAACCCAGTTTGTGTCACCCGGTGACAGTGGGGCTTGAAGCCCCAACCTCAGAATCGGTAATCCAGCACCCTACCACCAGGCCACTACTGCCCCAATATTTAAAGCATCTATAAGCAATACTGGCAGTCAGTTCATTTCAGTTCATTTTTTGTTACCGCTTAATCCTAATTAGGGTCGTGGGGAGGCTGGTGCCCATCCCAGCCAACTCCGGGCAAGGGCAGAGTACACCCTGGACAGCTCGCCAGGACATCGCAGGGCAGATATTGGCAGTCATTTTTCTTATTTTTTGGGCAGTGGTGGCCTGGTGGTAAAGGACACTGGATTGCTGATCCTAAGGTTCTGGGTTCGAGTCCTACTCTCCACAAGTTTGTCACTGTCCCACCACCCCCACCCCCAGTGCAGCTAACTGGGTTATAAAAGGCCGGCCATGTCTCTCACCATCTATGGTGAGAGGTTCATGTAAAAGAACCATTGCTGACGTTCGTAAAGAATAGCTGCATAGCCGTCAGCGTGTTTCTGTCCCTTGCTAAAGGGTTGTGTCAGGACGGGCATCCGACGTTAAAAACCTACGCCAAATCAAACATGCGAATCAGATGATTCGCGGTGGCGACCCCTGAGAAAGGGAAAAAGCCAAAAGGAAAAGATTTTTCTCATTTTTTTTCAAAATAAGTCACCGTCCTCAATCTCACAACCTTCATTTAAAACTTTCCTTAAAGTCTTTTCCTGGAGTTCCATCAAGATTAAACTCAATAATCATTCTATTACACTCCCATAGAGAGAGAGAGCGAGAGAGAGAGAGAGAGAGAGAGAGAGAGAGAGAGAGCGTGGGTAGCCACATTTGTCATCCTCAGCATTCTCATTATTTTGTTCCAAGGCATACAATTAGCCCCCTGCCTAAAACACCAGTTCATAATCCACTCCAACTAACCCGATCCTCCCCTCTAAAGCCGCGGACGAGTTCACCAATCACGTTTGCGTGTCCTAACAGGATTTGCAATGCTGATTTGTAGCTTGTCGGTCTTTGTTTTTTTTTGTTCTTTTTTTGCATTTCAGCTTTGTTTTAAGGGTCTCATCAACATTCTAACCAATCCCGAAACAAATGCAAACACGGGACTCGCTGAATGACGGGAACAAATTACAACCAGTTCTTCTTTCTTCTGGTTAATGCAGAGTCCTTTGTTGTAGTGTTGTGATGAGCATCAGGTCACATTTGCCGTCTGTTCATTCTCAGATAGATAAGAGAGTGCAATTAACAGTCATACATCAGTGCAGTGTGAAAAAAGCAGTCTATTTATATATATATATATATATATATATATATATATATATATATATATATATATATATATATATAAAAAACACCTCAATCCAATTATCTGCACAACAGGACATGACACCCATAGCTGAACTCTGGTGGTGGGCTGGTGGCCGCCTTTGCATTAATGCTCATGTACAATATGTCAAATTCCCAAAGCCATTTTCTCTTTCTTATTGGTTGTATAATGCAGCATGTAATCCACATGAATACAATTCGGGAAATCTTTATCATAAATCTGGAGTCGAGTCATGTGGGGGCAGCAGCAACCTAAGCAGTGTGGTCCAGATGTTCTCAACCACTTCTTCCAGCTCTTCTGGGGGGGCAAGGGTTGGCTTCGAGACGTTTCCAAATCAGTTCATTTTCTGTAACCGCTTCATCCTAATTAGGGTCACGGGGAGGCTGGTGCCCATCCCAGCCAACTCAGGGCGAGGGCAGAGTACACCCTGGACAGCTCGCCAGGCCATCGCAGGGCGGAAACACGCCGACGGCTTTGCAGCCTCCTCTTGTCGAAAGTCAGCAATGGTTCTTTTACATGCCTCACACCATAGACAGTGAGAGACATGGCTGGCCTTTGATAACCCAGTTAGCTGCACTGGGGGGGGACAGTGACAACTCAGAAGGCATCAGCCTTCCCATGACCCCAAAAGGATTAAATATAAATGAATGATTTGGAATATTAAATATCTGTATCTTTTATCAAAAACATATAGAAAAAAGGTAAATACAGGGATCCCTCGCTACTTCGCGCTTCAATTCATGCAGCTTCAGTGCATCGTGGGTTTTTTTTTTTATGATATTCATGAATTAAAAAATAAGGAAATTAAGGAAGAATAGGGGGAAAATGCCACAAAACAAGGTCAATTATGCAAAAATTAATAAATAAAATTAAATAACCACAAAACAAAAAATCAACCCCAAACCCCCCAACAAAACTGCTAACATTTTTATGTGATGTGCGCATCTATGCATGCACGCGTGCATCTATATGTATGTGTATTTATATTTTATTTACATCTTATGCATTATTTTTGAATGTTTAATTGTTATAAGCATTTATAGCGTTAAATATGTATTTATTGATATTATATACACATATACATGGATTTATGCACCAGTCAGGTGGTGGATCCAACTTCGCGGATCTCGTTCCCAATTAATCGTGGAAAGTGAGGGATCCCTGTATTCCTTGTTACATGTGTGAAGCAAATGCACTGTGCAAAACCTGGAGCCTCCTGAAGAATCTGCAGCAGTGTGTGTATAATAATTAAGATAATTAAGGATCTCATTGGTTGCTTATTCAAAGCGACCTGTCACACACCATCACCTTTTAAATTCTTCTTTTGACTGGAATCCTTATTATAATTCAGTATGACATAGTGTGTTAGATTTACATAGACACACAGCAATACAGACAAAATTGTTCAAATGGTAACTAGTGGAGTTTATTCCTCATTTATTCATTTCCTGATCCACTGGATACTATCAGTGTCACGGGGAGATTGGTGCCTATCTCAGCCGACACTCAGAGAAGGCAAGGTACACCTTGAAGAGCCCAGCAGACAATGGATCAAGTATGAATTGATTATTTTAAGTGGTTCTTCAGGGTTACGGTGACAAATTGCCTTAAAATTAGCCTACAGCCTATTGGTTCTACGAGGAGGAAATGCCCACACGAAGTAGAACAGATCGATTGTAACATAGTAGAAATATCCTTCAGTATCTCTAAGATCGTAAATCTTCTATATGTTGTTGTACTCGCTCACTCATTTACTGAACCGCTTAAACCTACCAGAGTCACGAGGAGGCTGGAGTCAATCTTGGTCAACACCTGGTGAAGGTGAGCTTCGCTCGGAGTTGCTTGGTAGACCATCACTGGGCAGCATACTCATAGCCATTCACACTTGCACCTAGAAGCAATTCAGAACAGGTGGTTAGGCGAATGTTCGTGCGTATTGGGACTGTAGGAGGAAACCCGAGTACCTCGGGGAAAACCATGCAAGCACAGGGAGAACATATTACTCACAGAAAAACGCCTGAGTTTAGGATGATCTTCCTGTGAAATAATTGATCTTGTAATACAAATTGATTGTCATCAGTTTTACAAATGTACCATAATTTTCAGACTATAAGCCGCTACGTTTTTCACAGGCTTTGAACGCTGCAGCTTAAACAACGATGCGGCTAATCTATAGATTTTTTTACGGGTTTACGGCCTCCAGGGGGTGCTCTAGCAGGATGCACAAAAGCGAGACAAACACCTGCGGCTTACAAGGGCTGCGGCCTTATATGTGTGTACAATTTTTTTTTCTCCTTTCTTTTTAAATTTCCTTGGTGCTGCTTATATTCAGGTGCGCTCAATAGTCCAGAAATTACGTGATTAAAATCTTAACCTCCACTATGAGATTAATATATCTGCTGATTTGCTAAAGGCGTACAAATGAAACTGCTACATCGACATATAGTTTAGACTGGAACCAATTTAACTGGTAGTGTTATTCATGGATTTATGGTAATTTGCCAATACAAAAGAACCACTTGTTAATACAAAAGAGTCCATTCTGTGGGAAAGCATGTACATTGGTTTATTTGTCGTAGTGAGTGTGGGGCATGATAACTACCCTGAGTGAAAGTGTTGAGCTCCCCACTGAACCCCGGAACAAAAGCTCACACTAATTAGCCCCATTGGGTTTGTTCCTTCTCTTCTCCTCTCCTTCTTGCTCCACCTTGCCATCCGCACTCTCTAACACTGTTCACAAATAAGCACCATCAATGGCTTTTAGAACAAGCTAAATGGGTTCAACCCTTCATGCTGAAAGGCACATCACACTGGTTCAATCAGGACCGGTTCTTTGTGGATGTTTGTGATGGAAATGAGATTAAAAACCACTTTAAAGTATTGTGCTGGCCCTTGTATTTGAGACTGCTTGCAGGTTTACTTTAATAAATAACACTGCTTTTTTGGGGGCTTTTAAATTTATTATTGTTATGCTAGCAGGTTTTCGGGGCTTTTGAGTAATATTTCAATTTGTTTTAACAGAGACCTGAGTGAGAACTTCATCCAGGCCATTCCTCGCAAGGCTTTCCGTGGAGCTACAGACATCAAGAACCTGTAAGTTCAACCTCTCATTCATGGAGTATTTACATGAAATACAGGGATCCCTCACTTTGGGGCAGTGGTGGTCTAGTGGTATAGGGTGCTGGATCGCTGATCCAAAGGTTGGGGGTTCGAGTCCCACTCTTCACAAGGTTGTTACTGTACCCCCCCCCAGTGCAGCTAACTGGGTTATCAAAGGCGGGCCATGTCTCTCACTGTCTATGGTGAGAGGCATGTAAAAGAACCATTGCTGACTTTTGTAAAGAGTAGCTGCAAAGTCGTCAGCGTGTTTCTGTCCCTTGCTAAAAAGGGTTGTGACAGGAAGGGCATCCGACGTAAAAACCTCTGCCAAATCAAACGTGCGAATCAGATGATTCGCTGTGGCGACTCCCGAGTAAAAGGGAAAAAGCCGAAAGGAAGACAGACAGACAGGGATCCCTCACTTTCCGAGGTTAATTGGAACTGAGATCCCCCTGCGACCGCTGAATTCCGTGAAGTAGGATCAACACCTCCCTGATTGACGTATACATGCTTGTATATGTATATAATCTCAATTAATACATATTCAACGCTATAAATGCTTATAATAACAATTAAACATTCAAAAGTAATGCATAATATGTAAATAAAATATAAATACTGTACACACATACAGATGCGCGAGCACTCAGATACGCACCTCACATAAAAATGTAAGTAGTTTTGATGGGGGGGTTTTGGGTTGGGTTTTTTTTTGTTTTTTTTTTTGTTCAGATTTGTTTTTTTTTCTGTTTTTTTTTTTTTTTTTTTTTTTTTTTTGCATAATTAGCCTTGTTTTTCGGCATTTTCCTGAACTGTTCCCCCTATTCTTCCTTAATTTCCTTATTTTTTAATTCAATTAATATTTAAAAAAAAAAAATGCGATGCACTGAAGCTGGATGAATTGAAGCGCGAAGTAGCGAGGGATCCCTGTACTAGAAAGCTGATTGGTTGACACTCAATCAGTCACATTCATATATGAACCAGATGTGCACCACCCTGCAAGTTTGCTGTTAGCTGGCTGATCTTTTTAATCCTTTGTTTCCTTAGAAAGGGAATCAAGCCAGAAGATACCTATGATTAATTAAACCATGTTAATAAGCAATTTATTATATGGCATTTTAACATGGTGGCCTTGTACTGTATCTTTCTCTTCAGGCATTTTAACTCATTGATATCTGAGCAAGGAGTCTTCATTTATACCTGGGGGGGTTAGTGTCACAATGCTACTTTTGATTGGCTGATGAATTGTGTTTCTCAGAGCGTGTGGGATTTTTGGGTGCGCAGTCAGGAAATGGATTTAATCTCTCTCTCCTTATCGCCAAGAAGTGGAGCGTTAAACCTTTCGGCGGCAGTTATGCCATCAGCTTCGGTTTTCCCTGTTGTGTTGTAGTGTTCCACTTTTAACTACACTCCATATTCTTGGTGTCTTCTTTGCCTTATGCAGGCCTATGCTGACTTATTACAATTTGGGTTGCCAGATAGCAATAAACTCCTCATTTATTGTATGCACCGGTCTACACATAAATATTTTAAAATTCATTCATTTTCTGAACCGCTTAATCTTAATTACAGACACAGGGAGGTTGGTGTCCATCTCAGCCAACTCTGGCAAGGGCAGCGCACACCCTGGACAGCTCGCCAGGCCATCACAGGGCAGAAAAACACTGACTGCTATGCAGCTACGCTTATCAAAAGTCAGCAATGGTTCTTTTACACCTCTCACCATAGACAGTGAGAGACATGGCTGGTCTTTGATAACCCAGTTAGCTGCACTGGGGGGACAGCAGTGACAACCATTGACAGTGGGGCTTGAATCCCTAACCTTAGGATCGGCAATCCAGCACCTTATCACCGGGCCACCAGTGCCCAAAATTTTAAAATTCCATATAATAAACTGCTTATTAACCTCGTTTCATTGTTTTGAACAGAAAAATCTAAAAAAAAATCTCACACTGCTTCATGCTATCACTCAGTTTACACTTATAGATCCCAGGCAGAGATTTCTCTGTATAGACCTCGCATTCTATTTCTGTTAATAGGCAGTTAATTTTATATACATATACATACATACATATATATATATATACATATATATATACATATATATATATATATATATATATATATATATATATATATATATATATATAAATATTCTTCATGTTAATATTGTAGTTTGGTCAAAAAGTGCACACGACTTTTGACCTTCAAGTCTCAAGTGCCTTCTAGCAAAGATATAATTAATGGCCTATACACTGTCTCTATCAATAGGAGATAATTCATAATTGAGCTATTATGGAGAGCCGCTGGGAACTGATTTAGGTCTAAAGCGGTCTTGCTATTCAGCATGACTAAACCAATATTGATTTCTCCGGGCAGTGAGCGTAGTTCCCGCATCTAATAAGCTCTTGCTTATGGGAATGACTGTTATTAAAAGGCAGAAGAAAAAATAGTTGGTGTAAGATGATGGGATGTTCTGCACTGCTCATCACTTTCATTGGTGCGTGCTGAATATTGGAATAGTTTGTGTATTGATTATTGATCTAGTTCAAAGCTGTGTGTGTGTGTGTGTGTGTGTGTGTGTGTGTGTGTGTGTGTGCACGTGCATGTAATAACCATTTTAAACAAGTCAATCCTTTAACTTCTGTATTTTTCATCCATTTTTTTCTGAATCTTCAGGCAGTTGGACAAAAATCACATTGGTTGTATCGAGGATGGAGCATTCCGGGCACTTCGAGGGTTGGAGGTTTTGTAAGTAATATAAATGCTCATTCATCAAGACCGACATACACACATTTATATTAGTATCCTTTTGGGGACTTCCCCATGATATAATTATTAATATGAGTCCAAACAAAAAAGAATCCAACGTGCTCAGAAAATTGCAGAAAGAAAATTCAAGACACTCTTCTTTTGCAGAAAAATACAAAAAGTTTTTATTTTGATATTCATTTCATAATCGATAAAAAGAAGAGATAGTGATCTCGATAATGGGGTCTTTAGGAGGTGTATTGGAGAACGCTTCCCCGGAAGACTCACTCGTCCTGGGAGACTTCAACGCCAATGTAGGCAATGACAGTGTGACCTGGAAGGGTGTGATCGGTAGGTATGGCCTCTCCAGTCTGAACCCGAATAGTGTTTCGTTGTAGGACTTCTGTGATCGTCACAGTTTGTCCTTCATGAACACCATGTTTGAACGTAAGGGTGTTCATAAGTGCAATTAGTACCAGGACACCCTAGGTCGCAGTTTGATGATCACCTTTGTAGTCGTGTCACCGGATTTGTGGCCGGGGAGCTGAGTTGTCAACCGATCACCACCTGGAGGTGAGTTGGGTTCAATGGCAGAGGAGGCCGCACTCTAGACCTGGCAGGCTTAAGGATGTAATTAGGGTCTCCTGGGAACGTTTGGCACAGTCTCCTGTCAGAGAGGCCTTTAACTCCCACCTCTGACAGGACTACAACCCCATCCCGAAGGAGACGGGTGACATGGAATCGGAATGGGCCATATTTCGTACCTCCATTGCTGAGGTGGCACCCCATAGCTGTGGCCGGAAGGTCATTGGTGCTTGTCGTGGTTGTAGCCCCCAAATCCAGTAGTGGACACCTTGATGAAGGAGGCTGTACAGTTGCAAAAGGAGGCTTATTGGGCCTTATTGGCCTGTTGGACTCCCGAGACAGCAAACGGGTACCGGCCAGCTAAACGTGTTGCAGCCCGAGCTGTTGCCAATGCAAAAAAATGGGTGTGGGAGGAGTTTGGTGAGGGCCTGGAAAGCGATTATTGGTTGGCCTCAAAAAGGTTCTGGACCACCATCTGACGCTTCAAGAGGGGGAAGCAGGTCTCCACAAATACTATTTACAGTGGAAATGGGGAACTGCTCACCTCAACTGGGGATGTCATCAGGAGGTGGAAGGAATACTTCGAGGACCTTCTCAATTCCAGCAACATGCCCTCTGTGGAGGAGAAATACCCTGTGGTTTGAGCGGCAGTCCGCCCATCACTGGCGCTGAGGGCACCGAGGTAGTAAAAATGCTCCTCGGTGGTCAGGCTCCGGGGGGATGAGATCTGCCCTGAATATCTCAGGGCTCTGGATGCTGTCGGACTGGCTTCGTTGACATGCTTCTGCAACATCATGTGGTCATTGGGGGGCCGTACCTCTGGATCGGCAAACCGGGGTGGTTGCCCCCCTTTTTAAAAAGGGGGACCGGAGGGTGTGTTCCAATGATTGTGGAATCATATTCCTCAGCCTACCTGAGAAAGTCAATGCAGTTAGTGCAAACTGCTCCTCCGCATTGAGAGGGGCCAGTTGAGGTGGCTCAGGCATCTGTTTAGAATGCCTCCCAAATGCCTCTCTGGTATGATGTTTTGGGCTTTTGGGTTTTGGGTTTTGGCATGTCTAAACGGGAAGAGACCCCGGGGTCTACCTAGAACACACTGGAGGGACTATATCTCTTTATTTGTCTGGGAAAGACTTGGTGTCCCCCCCGGAAGAGCTGCAGGAAGTGCCTGGGTAGAGAGACGTCTGGACCTCATTGTTTAGGCTGCTGCCCCCATGACCCGACCCCAGAATAAGCAGAAGAGGATGATGATGATGATGGATATGAGCCATCAAAAATGAATTTCCTTGGATTTTCTCTTTTGGATTTTCCTCAATACACCCATTAATAAGACTCTTAATAAAATGGTGCGATTAAAAAAATTAAACAAACATTTATTCTGTAAATTAATGGTGATGAAGTCAACTGCAAGCTTTTGTTTAAATGTCTGCCACTCAAACAAACCCAGATTCATAAAACAAACAAAAATTAAAACATGAGGCTTGATGAAGAAAGTCAAAGAAAAACAAGCTTATTAAAGATTTCCTCACTCTCTGTCACTGTTTGTTATGGTTGCAGGAAGGCTGAGCCTATGTCAGCTGACACTGGGTTAAGTCGGTTTGCCTCGGTTTGTTTTCGTAAGAAGAGGTTGTTTCGTATACAGAGGGCGAAAATTTAGGAATATGTTTTTCGTAACCTAGATTTTTCGTATTCAGAGGTTTTCGTAAGTAGAGGGCCGACTGTAGTTTGGAACAGACAATTAGCGTAATGTGCATGTCTTTAAACTGTGCGAGGAAACTGGAGTACCCGGAGGAAACCCACACAAGCATGGAACGAACATACGAACTCCAAACAAAAACATCTGTGCTGATCGCAGGGTTTGAACTCTGGGCGTTCTTACTGTGAGGCGAACCATTACAAATTCATCAAGACTTTATAAAAAAAATATGTTTACAGCACCAAGTACCTTTTCCAATTATTTCTTTTGTTGAGTTTTAAGTCAATAAACCATTAGGTTTTTTTTTTTCGGCACAGACGGAGCGTCTCAGTGCACACATGGTAATTGCACATGTGTTACAGATGTAGTGAAAACCCTGCTTCTTCAGACCAGAGATCTTTATCAGAGATCATACATCTGACAGGAGCTGAAGTAGTGAATGGATTTTAGCCATGTTGCTCTATATTTCTTTGTGTGTGTGTGTGTGTGTGTGTGTGTGTGTGTGTGTGTGTGTGTGTGTGTGTGTGTGTTAAGACATAGAACAGGGCTGAAAAATGACCTCCAGCAGAGGTCTATGGGAACAAAAGCGATCTCTGCTTCCTATTAGGAAAGCATCACACCCTGCCAGACACGAATCATGACTTCATAAACCTGCATAAACTCCCCAAGGCTTGAAAACAGACATTCTCCAAAAAGCAATTTCCAAAATTTCGCACCTCTTAACATTCCAGGTTGGCATGTGGTGCTCAACTGTGTTTGGCTCTTTGCTCTGTGTTCCTCTCCATCTGCAAGAGATGGAGTGTTACTTGCCCTCCAGGAGGGTGAAAGAGGCGGGTGATAGAAGAACTTCAGGCAAGAAAGGTGATAATGTATCTTTAGAAAAAGATGATGGTTAATGGCATAAATCAGCCCAAATATATACAACTTGAAAGAAAAGATGATGAATGAGCCCAGATCAGTGTTGAAATAAAATGAACACAAAGAGAATAAAAAATGTTCACGCTCATGGTCTTTGTTCAGTATTATGCTGTGCAAAATTTGAAAAATGAAAAAAAAAAAAACTTATTTCATCATTTTTCTGAAAACTGGGTACAGAGAAGAAATGTTCATGTCAAAAATGCAAAAGAAGAAGAAAAAACAGGCTCTGGGACATTGAAGCCAATTCTGATGTGTCATTTGTCTTGAATGTGTATGTAAGCAAATCAATCTCGCCAGATTTTGAAATTTAAAAATTTAAAAGCCTCTGAATTACGAGCACTGATTTTTTTTTTTTTTCCCTTTGATTTTTTTTTTTTTTTTTTTTTTCACACCAAATTTGGCATGTTGAATTTGTGCCACTGAAAAAATCAACTGAATTTTTAATGGTCGCATGTTTAGTCCCAAATTTGTCAACATTGAAAAAAATAAAAGTGAAAACCAATGATTAAAAATATGAGTTTCTGAATTTATATATGTAAAAAAAATCCGGCTGCTTTATTTTAGTGCAAAGAAAATCAGATGCTAATAATTCAGAGGCTTTTAAATTTCAAAATCTGATGAGTCTGATTTATTTCCATAATTGTTTGCCTTGGAATGAGAATCATTGTGCTTCAAATCTTTCAATCGGAGGACAGTATAACATGGTGTAGTGGTTAGCATGTCCACCTCAGAGCAAGAAGGTTCTGGGTTTGAGCTCGGGGCTTGTTGAGGGAGTTTATGAGTAGAGTTTATATGTTCTCAACATGCTTCCGTGGGTTTTTTCCCATGATCCAAAGACATGCACATTAGACTTATTCGCTGTTCCAAATTGCCCCTACGTATGAGTAAGCGTGTAGGTTGTTTTGTTTGTTTGTTTAGGGGTTTTTGTGTGTGTGTGTGTGTGTGTGTGTGTGTGTGTGTGTGTGTGTGTGTGTGTGTGTGTGTGTTGGCTCTACAATGGACTGGAATGTATCCCGCCATGACCCAATGTCAGCTAAGATAGGCACGGCCTTCTCGCGACTTTATTATAATGAGCAAATAAGTTATTGAGTGAGTAACAATGTTTAAAAATTCATCATGCACATGGATCCCATCACAGCCTCCTTGTGTTCTCTGTTCAATACCAGTCTTTCCCTTGTAATATTTTGCCAGACACAATCTTCTTCCACTGATTTCATAACATTGCTTCACACCAATCCAACGCAGAATGGTGGAAGCACCATCTCTGAAAAAGTGATAAAATAAACTATCTTATGGTTCAAGGCAACATAAGATGTTGTCAGGTTGTTCCATGGAATGACTTCCAGAGCACACTCGTGGTCAAATGGAAAAATTTAAATCAAATCTTTTTTCTTTTTTTTTCTTTTTTTCTTTTTTTTTTTTTTTTTCCCCACCTTTCATGTGAGTTATGCGGAAAGTACTGAGACACGCCTATTTTTTATTTATTTTTATTTTATTTTTATTTTTAATTTTATTTATTTATTTATTTTTGTTCCATACAAATTCAGTGTGTTTGTCTGTCTACGGTCCACAAGTGTGCGGTCGGTCCCGGTGAGTTATTAGCTTTGCCGTAAGCTGTGTGTATATTGTTCATGTTGTTATTACTAGACATTTGAGTGTTTAGGGAAATTGTACTAAAGTAAAGCGCCATATTATTTGTAATATTATATTAATATTATAATAGTCATTACATGAGTGTTTATGGAAACTGTGCCAAAGTGGGACTGGAGGAGCAAAAATCACATGTTTACTGACCTTTCACGTGTTATAATTATCTAATTAGATAAGTTACCAGTGTTGGACCAATTGGAAAATTCCTGTCTCTGTAAATGTAATAAATACTGTATTTGAGAGTTTATGGAACTACAAGGGCATAGGCTGGGGGCGGGGGTGCACAGGGTGCACACACACACACACACACACACACACACACACACACACAGACACACACACACACACACACACACACACACACAGCAGGAGTTGAGTTCGGCTGGACAAGAAATTATGTGTGTTCACAATCTTATAAATAAACTTAATGACTGTTATTGAAGAGAAAGTCGGAGATAAGTTCCGCATGACTTGAGTCAGGAAGTAAAGCGGAAGTTAACATGTAACGGGTACGGCGCATGTGCACGCCCGAGCTGACCAATCAACAAACATAATATTATCAGTAAGCAATAATAGCTGAACACTGTCAATCAAACAAAGTGCGAGTGTGGGAATAAAGCACAGTTTGTTAGTCCCGCCTCCGGTTCCTGCACATGTGTTAGAACACAAACATTGACGCACAGAGAATGAATGGCGAAAATAATCATAAGCCATCCAGCCTGGATCTGCAGCCTAATGCTCAGAACTTTTATAAAATTAATAATATGTCTTTGTGCTGTAAATATGTATTTATATTTGTTTGTGCCTTTGAATAGATAAATAACTTTAGCTCAATTTGTAAATGTATTTCGCACATGTACTTGCAGATGTAGTTTGAAATATATTTGAGAATGTTTTTGGTTGAACTATAATATTTGATTCGTCTTCTGAGAGTAATAGATGAATCGTCTTCTGCGTGTTGTTGGCGTGAGATTCCATGTTGTTTATATCATATAATATGCTGTGATATGCATGCGCTATATTTCATGTGGTACTTTGTACCAACCCAGTGACGTCACGGTAACTTTGTGTAGGCGGGCACTTAGCAATGGCGGCTTTCGGGTCGATAACTTGTACAACAAGCACATAAAACAAAACCGCTGTGTGTGCAATGGTTTATTTATGATATAAAATTTAAGCCACGGTCACTTCAATAAACTATATTTAAGCTACCGACAACTTATTTAGTCTGCGTTTCATTTCCTTTTTTTGCTTACGCCTAGAACCCCTGGGACTCGAGTTTCGGTCAACCAAGATGTGCACCCCAAGGGTCAGACCAGCCTACACCATTAAACTAAAGTACTGAAAGCTAATTATTCAAAAGTGTTTACAGTACATAGCTAGGAACCTTCCCGAAGGACTAACACCAGAAACTAATTCGATAATTAGAAGTTAAACTCTGTCTTCAACTTTGACCCAACATGCGTGAATCCGAGTACCGAGAACACGTGAAAGGTCAATGAACCCGTGTTTGCTTCACCAGTCATCCTTTAATTTGAACATATAGTCCATACTAAAACCATTATTATTTTTTTGAATATCCAGTTATCAAATTAATTTTTGTACTCTTTAACTAATAAGGAATGAATGATGTATGGCGGGGCAGTGGTGGCCTGGTAGTAAAGGTGCTGGGTCACTGATCCTCAGATTAGGGGTTCAGCCCCACTCGCCACATGGTTGTCACTGCCCCCCCCCCCCACCACCACACACACACACACACACACACACACACACAGTGCAGCTCACTGGATTATCAAAGGCCGGCCATGTCTCTCACTGTCTCTGGTGAGAGGTTCATGTAAAAGAAGCCATTGGTAACTTTCAACAAGAGTAGCTGCATAGCCGTCAGCATGTTTCCGCCCTGCGATGGCCTGGTGAGCTGTCCAGGGTGTACTGTCCTCGCCAGGAGTCGGCTGGGCTGGGCATCAGCCTCCCCGTGACCCTAATTAGGATTAAGTGGTTACAGAAAATGAATGAATGAATGATGTATGGCCTGTTTATGTTCCAAGTCTTGGTACTTAAAGAGGAGTATTTTTTGGTGGGATGGAATTTGATTGCACATTGTTTTGCTTGATGTTTTACAGAACACTAAATAACAACAATATCAGTGCCATACCAGTGTCGAGCTTTAACCACATGCCCAAGCTGAGGACATTGTGAGTAACACACACACACACACACACACACCCACACACACACACACACACACATACACACACACACACACACACACACACACACACACAGAGAGAGAGAGAGAGTTCCAGGTCACTAAATAATAACCACTAATTTAGGTTCTTGCCTGTGGTTAAAGCAGAATTAGCTCTATATAGTGTAAAAAAGAAAAAAAAGAAAGAAGCGATACTTCTCGCATTTACATTTATTTTTTCACAGTTCACAGTAAAATCTTTTGAATGATAAAAATATACACGACCATGCAAACACACTTTTTTTTTTTTTTAACTGTCCTCTAATACCATTACATAACACCAATATATACTGCTAGTCAGCCTTATCTTCAGGCCAGTACTGAAGTCATAAATGAGATGAGAACAGACTCGAACCAGAACATTTCGAGATATTTTCAAACCCTTACACACCCTCGCTGAACATGTTAGTCCTTTATATATAATCGGAAGACTTTTTTTTTTTTTTCCCCTGCAACACAAACTAATGCAGACGCTTTCGGATACAAAAACAGATTGAAATATACATTTTAGAACTTTTAAGCAGCGCAGGGTCTCTCTGCACGCTACTCTGCTAACGTTTATGACATTTTTATTTACTTCAAGTGATTTTTTTTTTTAAAGCCAACTCAGCAGGCAGCAACTGAAACCATTGTCCCACACTACTTTAGGCCAGAAGACATGCACTGTAGCATTCCATGGAGTCTTGGTGGGCAGCCATAGGCCACACTCGGTTTTGTAGCCATGCCAGATACCATTTCCTCAGTTGATCCTCAGAAGATTCGGAGCAAACAGTCCTACCCCCCATGACCCTATTGTGTGTGTGTGTGTGTGTGTGTGTGTGTGTGTGTGTGTGTGTGTGTGTGTGTGTGTGTGTATTATTAGAAATGTGAATGCATGCTGAAATAAAAAATGACTGCTTTCTCAATTTTTTTTATAAAGGGGGAAAAAAACGCACTACCACCCACAATTTCAACTGCAGTTTGGTTTTGCCTCCACATTACAAGACATTCAATACAATTGCTTTTTGGTTTCTGTTATAAGACATGATGGTGTTGTGCAAAGATTATATTTGGACAATTTTAGTTCAATCCAGACGAGACTGTTTGGTTTTCTCAGTGAGGTGGATTTTAACCAAATGTTTAAATAAACTAAATACCGTGTTCGACGTGATAAGTGCACAGGGCGCTTTAAAAATTGGAGTAGGTGGGCGCTTATTAAAATGTTTACCAGCAGAGTGGAACGGTAAGTGCTTATTACCATCGAGGTGGAAACCATGAATAATAACAGAACAATAAAAGAGTTTTACTGGTATTTGTGTTATTCATTTTGTGGTATCAACCAAACTACTTACATGAAAGCTGAAAATAAACAGAAAACAGCATAATTTTTTAATAAAAGGCCCTTTACTTTTCCCTCCTGGTGCTGTTCCTTTAAACATTTTCCCAGAAGTAAAATCGAGCCAATCAACACGAATGTCAACTTTAGCACATGGCACATTGAACCAATCAACACGAACATAAACAAAAGCACATAGCCGTCTTTAAAGTTATGAAGTTAGTGAGCAGGAGAATCGGATGAAAAATACTCATCACTTTCTGATAGGTCCATATCTGGCTCATCGCTACATTCATTCAGAGCATCCCATAGTTTTGCTGTAGAAGTTTCTAATGGTTCATCGGTTGTTGGACATTTACTGAGAGAACACAGCCAAATATTTTCCTGTTTTTTTAAAGCACAGCGGAACAATCAAATGTGTTGTTACTGATGAACATTATAGACATTCCCCAGTGGTAGGGGGTCTTGAAACACCGTGTAAACTCACCTTTACAGGCAGTGAATGCCTCATTTTACCGTTACAGAGACTGATAAAATAAAATTGGTAAGTTTGAGCTACGATTTTGCTCCCAGTTCACATGGGTATTTATTAGACGTCAGATAAAAAAACAAGGAGGGGGGGTATTGCAGCAGGGCACTGATTACATCGAGTACGGTAGTATAAAATCTGGTATGTATGCCATTATTTCTAATTATTACTTCCAATTTATTTGGTTTCCTCCTCAGCCGCCTGCATTCAAATAATCTGAATTGCGACTGTCAGCTCTCTTGGTTATCCCAGTGGCTGCGTCAAAGGCCAACACTTGGTCTGTTCACACAGTGCTCATCTCCAGCACAGCTCCGTGGGATCAACGTGGCTGAGCTCCAAAAACACGAGTTCAGTTGTTCAGGTAATTTATTTTTCTTTGTTAACCACCTTTCCATTTTTTGACACACATGCTGTTTACGTCACAAGTCTGTATGCAGAGCTAAAGAATTCCCCTCTACATGTTGTAATATATTCAACAGCCTAACAGACTACTGATATCTACAATGCAATGTCAACCAAAGACCTTCTTGCTGTGAGGCAGACGTGCCCGCCTCTACGTAACTGTGCCACCACAATTTTCACCGACGCAATTTTTTGCCTCTAAACCGCCCTCTAGTGGATGTACTGCTTAAAGTCAATGCGAACAAAAATGATGTACTCAAGTTATGTGGATGGTGTTGGTTCATAAATTTGAAGCAAGTGTTTTTCGATATATATTTTTGATAAAGGGAGCATGAATAAAGCCTTTACTGTCGTGCACTGTGTCTATAATCCCAAAATATCAAACACAGCAGTACGAACATCTGGCACATGCAGAATCCTTCAATTTGGCTCAGCCAGAATGGAAGAAGAGAATAGAGATATGAGCTGTTGTTTTCTATACGGAGGTGCATGATAGCAGGTAACTCCCTCACTTCACATGGAGCCTGTATGAGAACCAGCGGGGTATGCAAGGTCATCACGACTCAAGCAGATGTGATACAGAAGCTCCTAACTGCATCTGAACGGCTTTATGAAACAAGAGGAATCTTGAAAATGTTAGCCGCTCAAAAAAAAAAAAAAAAAACTACCAACAGTTTTTGGAGTATTTGTTTGAAATCAGTCAACTTCATTCAACCAGCAATTATTTGGTGGCAGATTTAAACAAATTTTTGTGACAAATAAATAAATAAAGTCTGAGCTTATCCCAGTTTTCACAGCCTGAAATAGCTAGGAGTTCAATCCACCTGGATGGAATGCTAATTAATCACAGGCTACCTTCCCAATATTTTTACTGGTACCCTTTTATACTGCTGTATGGTTTAGAAACAGTGGCACTGAAAAAAAAAACAGGAGGCAGAGCTGGAGGTAGCAGAGATGAAAATGTTGAGGTTCTCTTTGGGAGTAACGAGGATGGATAGGATCAGGAATGAGTACATCAGAAAGACAGCACATGTAAGACATTTTGGAGACAAAGTCAGAGAGGTTCATTGAGATGGTTTGGACATGTACAGAGGAGGGATAGTGAGTATATTGGTAGTAGGATGCTGAGGTTGGAACTACCAGGCAGAAGGCCCAGAGGAAGACCAAAGAGGAGATTTATGGATGTGGTGAAGGAGGACATGAAGATAGTTGGTGTCAGAGAAGAAGATGCAGAGGTAAGATGGAGGCAGATGATTCGCTGTGGCGACCCCTGAAAGTAGCAGCCCAAAGGAAAAGAAGACCCATTTATACTGCTAGGAACACAGGGGCATTCTTAGTGGCTAAGACCATCTCCAGGGATGATCTTGTCATATTTGGAAATTTGTGGAAATTCATTCATTCATTCATTTTCTGAACTGCTTAATGCTCATTAGGGTCGTGGGAAGGCTGGCGCCCATTTCAGCCGACTCTGGGCATGGGCAGAGTACACCCTGGACAGCTCACCAGGCCATCGCGGGGCAGATACAAGCTAAGGTCTATGCAGCTACTCTTGACGAAAGTCAGCAATGGTTCTTTCACATGAACCTCCCACCAGTCTCACCTATGCACCACAGGCACCACAGAGTCCTGACCTTTACACGATAGAATGGTTTTGGGATTTGCAGGAGAAGACTTTAGGGAGTGGTTCAATTTTCTCTCATCAATTCAAGGTGTTGGTGAAAAATGAACATAACACTTGATGGAAATAAATGTCAATCCATTACATGGGTGAAGGTAGGGTACACCCTAAACAGCTTACCAGCCTACTGCAGGGCCAACAAGCACACAACTATTTATACTGACATTCACACTCGCGCCTGGGGCAATTTGAAACCACTGAATAGCTTAATATGGACACTTTTGGACTGTTGGAGGAACCCTGGGTACCCAGAAGAAAATCTACACACATGTACAGGTAGAGCATGCAAACTCCATACAGAAACTCTCAGGACCAGAACTCAGACCAAGGACCTTTTTTGCTGTGAGACGGCTGTGCTAATCACCACACCACCAGGCCACCCCGAAACTCAATCCACGAGCCTAAAATATTCATCTACATTGCCAGACAGACAGACTCAAATCATGTCTCTGGAGCCCTGACCAGTAAATGAACTCACGGTGCACAGATAGTTACTGTCCAACCCGCTCACACATAAATGCATGTTGGCTGCTATACTACGGTGGCGGCCGAAGGGGGGGTGTGTGCATGCGTGCGCATGTTTACACATGAGCAGACACCTGTGTGGGATTCCGGGTGGATGAGAAGACAACCTTGTATTATCTTTTATCCCGGATTAGTTCTTATTGTGTTTGCTTTGTACCAGAAAAGTATTTAATGCAGTATCCACATTCTATTGTCAAAGCCGTAGCTAAAAGCATGGATTTTAGATAGTCTGAGCATTTAAGCATTTGTAATTAAGTCAATGGGCCATGAATTAGTGCCAGGAATTTCACAGTGGTAATGGTTATGTATACAATTCGACTTAGTATCCCAGAAACACAAGGGGAAAGTGTTTGCAATTTAGATAGATGGCGCCAGACAGACAGACAGACAGACAGACACACACACACACACACACACACACACACACACATACACACCTTCATGACCACGAGTAGTACAATAATCCAGATTTGTTTGGACACCTTGCATTAGTCTGTTGTCATCTGATGGGCGTTACATGGAAATAAAAGAGAATTTTTTAGAATTATTTAAGAATTATTCCTGATTCAGCAGATTTTATAGGCAGTGCGATGTCCGCACTGCTGCTTCTTTCTCTTTGGCCTTCTCTCCTGGACTCTACTTTTCTTAATTCTCTAGTGCCTTTCCTGACTTTCCAGATGCCGGATGAATTTCTCTTGTTATGAATTAACCAGTAGGCAGCCGGTACATCCAGAATTCTGAGAGAGAGAGAGAGAGCGAGAGAGAGAGAGAGAGAGAGAGAGAAATCAAATATTCATTGGCCGAAATTCTCCCAAGGACCAGATTTGTTATGCAGTGCAAATTAGCCTATTTAAAAGTCTGTTTTATTCGCTTTCTAGGTTAGCCTGTCTAGAGGGTATCACAGTGCAGTGCTATGTTCTTATGACAGTTGCGGGGCAAAAAAAAAAAAAAGTATCAGGAGAGAACAGGGACAGAGACAATCATAGTGTATGCACATCGCAATGCCCTTTTCTTTCTGAAGCAAGGGATAAAGCGATGAATTGTGGTGAGAAGTGCTGATTGGGCGTATTTCAAAGCACTCCCTTGGGGGGGGGGGGGGGGGTGGGCTGCATTAATGCGTCTTTAATATGCAGTGTATCGCACTAGAGGTGATTCGAGCTTGTCCTTGGCATTGCTAAGACACTATTACGGCAGATCGGGGTTCAGAAGCAATACAAACAATACATCCCATATTTGTTTTATTTTTAATTTCATTGGTTTGATGTCCGAATACCTCAAAAAGGCATATACTGTACTTGAAGTGGACTGACGTGGAACTTGTTGAACGGAAAAGGCTCAGGCCGGAATCTCATTTTTCCAGGGACTTTTCAATGCTAATGGTGCCTCAAGCTAAAGCCACAATCCGTCTCTCTGTGGTCAGTGCCAAACTCTGCTTTTCTGCTTAAACAAGACAAGAGGAAGACTCACCATAATAGTTCAAGCATGTTAATGTTGTGCCTTGTTATACCTCACAGCACAGCAAGCGAAAATCTGATGTATGGATTTGTGTTAATGTTTGCAGGTCATTCAGACAATTCCAGCCCACAGACATGCAATCTTGCTTCTGGCTCCTGCCCTGCAATGTGCACCTGCAGCAATAATATAGTGGACTGCAGGGGTAAAGGGTTAACGACCATCCCGGGAAACCTACCTGAAAACATGGCTGAAATGTGAGTATCAAATAAACTGCAATCAATATCAACTACTACAACTATTATTGGTAGAGTCTGCATTCATTTTAAATCAAGGAATAAATCTGATGTGACGCGGTGCATATCGCCCTGAAAGTTAGCTATTAGCTAGCTGAACTGTCTCCTTCGACATGTTGCGGTTTCCCTGGGAAAGAAAGCAAGCCCGCGCTACCCGGCAAATATTAAACAAGGTTAATAGGAAGTTTATTATATGGCATTTTGAAATTTTAAATTTAAAAAAAAATGTAAAATTCAATGTAGGCATTGTTACTACGCAATTAATAAGTATACGTTAAGCTCTCTTTTGAGATCACCAATGGGTGGAGCATTATGTCTTTCACGAAATCAGCTTTGGTTTTCATTATGTTCCGTCTCCCCCCACGCACACACACTTTTTGCTTAGTTTGTTAGCCAGTGTCATTCTTCACTTCCATGTTTTAGTCTGGAATTTGCTTCCAGTATCTCTTGGTTTGCCACTTCAAAATAAGCTCCTCATTCTGCCCCTGCATCGTGTTATCTTATAAATAAGACACGTGCCATTTTAAAATGCCATAAACTAATCTTCCTCTTACCTAGCTGCGAAATCATACTGAGGTCACGTGGAGGATGGAGCCCATCTGAGCCGACACGGTGAGGACCGAGTCCAGTAGTACCTCACTTTACAAAATTAATCCGTTCCAGAGCCTTTTTCTTAACCTGGATTTTTCGTAAAATGAACCGCATTTTACATGTAAAACGTGTGACTCATTCCAAGGTCCCCAATACTACCCCCGAAACCCTTTAAAAATATAAAAGCATACCTTTTAGGGCTTCCTTCTGCTTCAATATCGTACCGATGATAGACGGCTTTGGCCATATTCCTTTGCAATATCACTCAACCTCATGCCACAAGCCCACTTCTTCATTTTACTCGCACTAGAAATCACATGTCTGTGCGTGTGTGTGCGTGTGTGTGTGTGCGTGTGTGTGTGTGCGCGTGTGTGTGCGCGTGTGTGTGCGCGTGTGTGTGCGCGCGTGTGTGCGCGTGCGTGTGCGTGCGTGTTGACCATGTCTTCTTGGCAGAGTTATAATCTTACAAATGTTTATGGAAGGTTATAAGCCTGAGTCAAAAAATATAGCAGGAAACTCATGAAACAACCGTAACTCTGTCCTTTACATGAAAAGCCTTATGGGAGATGCAGCTCCATAACAGCCAGTGGGAGAGAGCTGCATCATCCCGCCGAGCCAATGGGAGGCCAGGGGGGCGGGATGTTGGGAGAGCACCTCGTGCATTGTTTGAATGTTTGAATGGTGCGTTTTAATGTTTGAATGTTTGAATGGCACGTTTCATAAGGAGAACTTGTTTCGTGTACAGAGACAAAAAAATTTTGGAAAATGTTTTTCGTAACCTGGATTTTTCGTTTGCTGGGACTATCGTAAGCTGAGGTACCACTGTATAATATAAACAGCTGGCCACATCATAGCAGAGATGACACACCCACACCTGGGACAATTCAGAAGGACCAGATTGTCTGATGTGCATATCTTTGGACTGTAGGACTAAACCAGAGAACCTAGAGGAAATCCATGCAGCCCAGGACTGGAACTCAGAACCTTTTTGCTGTTAGGCCAGTGCTTCTCAATTATTTTCTGTGGCACTCCCTCTAGGAAGAAAAAAAGCATTTCACATCCCCCTCACTGCCCCGCGAGCAACTATTTGTCTCTAAAATTGTTATTATTACACCTCTGCATAACATTGCATCTTTATTAATATTAAAACCAATATATATATATATATATATATATATATATATATATATATATATATATATAGTTCAACTTATAAAGAAAAACTTCATTAACATTGTTTTTTAATCTGTAACAGAAAAGATTTAAAGTGCACCAATGTGCCTTAATTAAAAAAAAAAAAAATCCTTATTTAAACTCATTCAACTTATTTATGTCTCAATATCCCCGTCCCTTTCCACCTTTCTCTTCGTTCCTGCTAGAAATTCTTCCATGTTGTTTCTTGAGGAGTTGTTTACTGCACTTCATATCGTTTGCTCGTGCAAAAAACCCTACACCACAGCGCAATAATGTGAGTGCCACTGCCAACTCGTGGGGTGGAGGTGTAATTACACTTAATTGTCGTACACAATTACGGAAAAGCATGTTTCCTAGGGTCATATGTGCTCCCCGCCCCCGTCACACCGTGCCTCACTGGCTTCATACCACGGGTGCGCCCCACTGTTTGAGATACAGTGTTTTAATCAGATGTCCTAACCACTGCGCCACTGTTCCACCCTGCTATAAATTAAACTGCTTATTAACTTTATCAGCAGAGAAATCTTAGCATTCAGACTTTAGTACAGACCTCGTCTTCAGTAAATAAGCAGCTACCTTCCAAAAAGACCACGAATCGCAAAATATTATGATAAAATGTCCAGTCAACCTTCATATATATATGGCAAGAGAAAACATATTTTTATGTGCGTTAAAACCTCCTGTTACTGTTTGCAAGTTAAAGATCTACATGATTTTGTTTATAATCTTTTGATCTTCGATGCTGTTTCTGTGATAACTGGCTTATTGAACTGCTTTTCCGTCACGTGTTCTTAAGAGCTCAATATTTTCTATTGAATTTGGCATGTAATCACAACCCTGAAGTGAAAATGTGTCCCCAAAACGATCCCGTGTTCAATTCGTTTTGTTTATGGAGCAATCTTGGCTTTTCACACTGCCCAGAATTAAACAAAACATAATGTACATACATCATCCTCAGGGAGTCTGAGCATCTGACTGTGTTCCCCTCTTGCCCTTTTCATGCAGCGAACATATGTGAGCAATTACTTTGAAACAGACGGTGGCTTATCTGCATGCAGATGTTGCTTCGGGCACAGAGGCCATGGTTAAGATAACCGGCTACTTCTAGGAAATATCTTATGATGATATCTTTATATGATACAAGATTATGCATTTGTTTATAAGAGTGCCATCTCACTAAACTTTAAATTATTATTATTATTATTATTATTATTATTATTATTGTTGTTGTTTATTTAACATTTTCCTCCCTATGAAATTCAGAAAAGCATCAATTCCCAAATTTTCATGTTTATCTGGCTCTGATATCTGATACACAACCAAACTAAATTTTATTGGCTCTACAAATAATGGCGAAATCTAATTTAGTATCTTATGTGTATTTCGATTTTATTATGGCCTACAGAAATCAAATAAACTTGAAACACAAACTATTCAGATTAACCTGGTTACTTTATTTTTACAGAAGCTTTTATTTTAAAAAGACACTTTCAAATGAGCTGATGGCCCTGTGATGGCCTGGCAAGCTGTCCAGGGTGTAGTCTGCCCTCACCCAGAGTTGACTTAGATGGGCACCAGCCTCCCCGTGAGCCTAATTAGGATTTAGTGGCTCAGAGCAAGAATGAATGAAATGAGCAGATGACACATGGTCTTGTTCAGGGTTCAAACTCAGAACCTTTCAAGCAGATGTCAAGAACCCAAACTGCTGGATGAGCATTACCCATAAAGGGTTTGTTTTTTGTGATGATGGTTAGTAAAGCTGAGGTCTTTTGACTACCCGGGGGCCTGAAATAGCAGTGAATAGGGCTAACTCTAAGGTGCAAAGTAGCCTGCAGCAGTAATATACACAGTACAGGGATACCTCGACTTAAGGCGTTTCGAGTTAAGTCTTTTTTGATTATACGTCGGTTTTCAGAGAATACAGTAGGCCCTTGACTATTCGCGGTTTTGCACCCACGGTTTGAGTATTCGCTGACTGCCAAGCAACTGGCACGTGATTCAAATTCAACCAATGGCTGTCCTTATTTCTCCTGATTGGTTGAGCTGATGTCCCGCCCCTTATTCTTCATTCGTGCACAAGTTGTCAATTAGCCTCTTTTTTGTGTGTGTTTGAATGACCAGTTAAGCTCTATGATACCACTCAAACGCTCTGCGTCTGGCTAAGCGATAGAAAACGCTGGATGTCTCTTCTGAAGAAATAAGACTTTCTCCTGAGAAACGACGGTTTTCTCTGAACTGTTGTATTAAAATCTTTTTCAATTATTATTTCAGTACAGTACCTTTATGCGTAAGATTTTATGTTCTGTAGCATGTTTAACAAACAATACCAAAAGGATAAACTTTATTCCAGTACTCTTCATGTCCTTTTACAGCGAACTTGGAGTGATGTCTCCAAGATGGCGTTGCCCACAGGGTGATGTGGCGGAGTTCTCAGAGTCATTTTGTTTTGTTTGTTCATGTTTTGCACTATGCTCGTCTACGACCGGGCAACTCTACTACAGCTATAAGATCGGCGTATCTTCGGGTGTGTATAACTAAGCACGCTCAACTGGGCTTCTTGTAGGCCGGGGTGCGGCTAGCAGGGCTAATATGCTATGGTAGGCAGCTCAATGCGAGCCGCACCCCCAGCTAACAAGAAGCCGAACGATGACTCCGACGCTTGGGATTTTAGCTATACAGCAGATGAATAAAGGACAATTAGACCAAATAAGGTATTTTTTTTTTATGATACTAAAATTGTAATTTAGTTTTGGGAAGTGATCCTGGCAAAGGAATGAGACAAAAGACGCTTTGTGTCACAGACAGATAAATTCACAACCTCGAGCTCAAGTACTGTATTTCTACTAGATTGAGAGCAGATGTTATTCTTCCGGTAGCCTAGACATTTTTTGACAGTTATAAATGCTTTTTCGTGCCAGGGCCCCCTTTAACTCTAAAATAAATTTCACAGTACCCCTCATCCATCCATTATCTATACCACTTATCTGTCAGGGTGGTGGAGACAGCTGGAGCCGATATCAGCTGTACAGGCTGAGAGTCCATCAAGAGTTAACAAATAAATGCACATTCACTTGGACTTGAATTTACACCTACGGGGAAATTTAGTAACTCATTTACTTTCGTAAAATTTATATATATATCTCTGGATTATGGGATGTCTTTGTTCTGTTGAACATGCAGCCTACACATACACAAAGAGTCCATGAGCTTTAACCCAGAACTTCCTTAGTCTAGTTTTGGTATGAAAAATTCCTTGATAAGAATTCATTCATCATTTTCTGAACCATTTACTCCTTATTAGGGTCACAGGGAGGCCCATCTCAGCCAACAAGGGGTGAGGGCGGGGTACACCCTGGACAGCTTACCAGGCCATCTCAGGGCCAACACTCACACAATCATTCACACCTAGGGGAGATTTGGGACATCCAATTAACCTACTGTGCATGTTTTTGGACTGCGGGGGGGGAACCGGAGTACCCGGAGGAAACCCACGCAAGCACGCGGACAACATGCAAACTCAACACCGAAACGGCTAGGCTGGAAATCGAACCTAGGCCTTCTTGTTGTGAGGCAAAAGTGCTAACCACTCCGCCATTATGTGGGGCCGGTGGCGTAGTGGTTAGGGTGCTGTGCTCATGATCGGGAGGTTGTGAGTTCGAATCCAACTGGACCCTCAATGTGCTAAGACCCCTGTGCAAGGTCTCAACCACAAGTGTGCCTCTGTTCACCCAGCAGTATAAATGGGTACCAGTAAAATATACTGGGAAGGTAACCTTCGATGGACGAGCGTCCCATCCAGGAGGAGTTGAACTCCTGGTCGCTTCACACTACAGAAACCGGGGATAAGCACCGGTCTGATGAGCCACTAGGCTCGGGTGTAAAAACCCAACAGACTTTACCTTTACTCTGCCACGATACCGCCTTGATAAGAATTGTTTACACACATTTACAGTATGTTAAACAATGCTTTAATTAAATGTGTCTTCAATCAATCTCCAAGTCATGTGATTTTTATCCTAGAGTCTGTCTGTCTGTCTGTCTTCCTTTCGGCTTTTTCCCTTTTTACTCGGGAGCCGCCACAGCGAATCATCTTGATTCGCACATTTGATTTGGCAGAGTTTTTTTTTTTTTTTTTTTTTTACGTCAGATGCCCTTCCTGTCACAACCCTTTTAGCAAGGGACAGAAACACGCTGACGACTTTGCAGCTACTCTTTACGAAAGTCAGCAATGGTTCTTTTACATGCCTCACACCATAGACAGTGAGAGACATGGCCCGCCTTTGATAACCCAGTTAGCCGCACTGGGGGGGACAGTGACAACCTTGTGGAGAGTGGGACTCGAACCCCCAACCTTTGGATCAGCGATCCAGCACCCTATACCACTAGACCACCACCGCCCCATTTTTATCCTAGAGATCATACCCATTTTCTGTATATTATTTTTTATTTTGGACACCAGTGGAGTACCAAAGTATGATTCCTGATTAAAAAAAAAAAAAAATCTACAGATCTTCAGGAATACTTTTGAATATGTTCGCTTCATGACCTATTTGGCTTCCCCCTCCTATTTATGGTCATTGTTCTCTGTACGTATCCAAGCTTTGCTTGGTCGCCTTAGGGCTACTGCAAGCTCCATGAGTCATTGCAGTGCATCAATTGGGGTAGGTCAGCTAATCAGAAAGCCTAGCGCAAAGTGATTTATTAGTGTGTCCCCAAAAAATAGATAAAATTTGTGAGACACTCGTTTCCACCCAGTTCATCCAAAAAAGCCGGAATCCTTAAACTTGCACCGAATTCAATTTGTCAAACATGGCCATTCAACACTGTTACAACACTTTAAAAAGTGGAAAAGCATAATATCTCCCCTTTAATAATGTGAAGACGACATAAAAAAATACTCCGATGATAATAAAGGTGTCATAGTGGTCTTTGTACTGGTGTATATCAGGACGAAAAAGTATATTGCAGGGAAGGCTTTGGATCTCACTCACTTAGCAAGCTGTGCACTTATCTATAGAACAGGGTGGCCATGTTAGCAGCTCATTCATCCATCCACAGCCCAACTTAAACAAAGGAAACCATCATCCGGCTATTCTCGCGGTTAAGCGATCTTATTCGTAGACTAATGCGGTCTTGGCCTGATCTTGAGATTTTCTTGGCATATAAACCTCCCTGGATTTTTTGTATCAGTAAAAAGTGTAGCGTTGATTTAAATTTGGTTGGACTGTCAACATAATTATATAATACATCTTGCAATGACGTTGAGCTTTACCTTGGACTAATATAATTTATTGGCTATTAATATAATACACATAATGTCTAAGAATGGAATTCTTTATACTAGTCCCAAGCGTAAAAGCGCTCACGGAGTGTGTGGGAAAATATTAAACACACCATACCAGGAATTTATATCTTGTTTTCCAAAGACACAAACCAATATTTTGTAAGGAGTTTGAAGACATTTTAAGTGAATGAATTGCAAAACTTCTTATTTGACATCTTAAAGATGTGAAAGGCAAAGAGAACCTTGGACCAGTTTCTGCATTTCAGTTTAATTAAAAAAAAAAAAAAAAAATTGTTTAAAAATACATCTTCATCATGGGTGTTGCTCAATAACCCTGACCCATTTTCAGTTTCTTGGCAACAACGTTCAGAGGAGGTCAGAACTTTCCCAGGTGGTATGAGAGCCCAGAAAAGGGGGTTTCACGTCTGAAGTAGTTCTGGTTCTGCACAGTCCTGTAGCCAGCTTGACACAGGTGCTAATGTGATAGCATACAGTTCTACTTTTAAAAAAAGTACAAAATAAAAGTTTTGAATATTTACCTCATCATACATATACTCTAAATGCTCAAGAAATCTTAATCAAGTCAAGTGTGTCCACTTGTGCTCCTGAACTCGCATGTCTCCATCCTCAAGCCTTCAAAAGTCTACTCATCCATAGCGGTCCAGTGAGTTTTCTCTCCCCAGTGACTTTTATATGTTTTCTAAAAGAATGAATTATGAAAGCATTCCCAATGATTTATGAGCTTAATATGCTTACCAAGCTTCAAAACTAATTACAAATTAGAACTTTGCAAGCTTGACAGTTGGTGCATTTTATGATGTGGTTGTCATCCATTCAGTACAGACATCCAGCCTTCCGTCAATGTCTTGCAAGTGTTATGTAATTGCAAGTGTAATGAGTAAATGGTGGTGTATTGCTTAACATTTCAGCCTTGAGAACATTGCATGAGTTTCCTCCCACAGTCCAAAGACATGCACATTGGGCTAATTGGCTGTTCCTCACTCCCACTTGGTGAGAAAGTGAGCATGCGTGTTGGCCCTGGGATGGACTGGTGAGCTGTTTGGTGTACAAAATATATTCGCCCAGAGTTGGTTAGGAGAGGCTTCAGCCTCGTAGAACCCTCGTACAATTAAGCAGCTCAGCAAATGAATATATGAATGAATGAATAATAAGCCCTCAGAGGTCCTTGCCCTACCCCATGTCATGGTTCATCCAGACCTGCACCACCTGAACACTGCTACCCGTACTTTATCGATGTTTCACAATGCTGCTGTTCTTCTCCTAATTTGTTATACTGTAGTTTCGATTTCAGCAGGACAGCCATGCTTGCCCATGGCCTCAAAACAAATCACAGAAGCCCAGCAGTCATTATTTTTCTGCTTCCTGGTCTGGGCCTATGTGGGAGTGTGTTTGTAATGTCTATGATTACTGCAGATTGGGGGTTTTAAAAGCATGGGTTTTTTTTTTTGTTTGTTTGTTTTGTTTTTTTTTTACCCCCAGTCCGCTGTTATCCTGCGTTTCCAGCAAACGGACTGTTTTGTTGGGTTTTTTCCTTTCTTTTACTCATTTTGGGTAGATCAGCATGAAGTCGAGGGATCATTATCAAGTTTCTTATGATTCCTGACAAAGTCCAAGTTACTTCTTCTTCTTTTTAAAGAAAACTCGTACATCAGGACCAATCAGGATGATACTTGTACCTATCAGGCTCTTGGATGATAAATGGCATTGATTGTACTCCCTTGATTATTTAATTTTCTGTGATAGATTATTCCGGATGAGTGTTTCTCTTTTTGTCTGCTTTTGATTGGAAGCTCTGCTGAGCTTCTCTGGAGATAATCAACCCTGTCTTTGTGAAAGCTTTGCTCTGGTCCTCAATCAATTCCAATCTACCATTGTCTGAGCTTCTCTTTTCATCACCCGAGTGCGACATCGCAACAGAAACGCATCACCTTAGATTGATTTGGGGAAGAGCGGGATTTGTACAGTAGTTATATTCATGCCAAAGAAATGTATTCCCAGAAAGTAAAGGATGTTGGTAGATTGTGTTCCTGTTAAAGTGAGGCTAGCATATCTGCAAAAATTAGCATAAAGGCTGAATAGTCTGATAGTCCCAGTCATGACCAGCACAAGAATGTCCTTAGCTTTATCATGTGATCTGAAACCAATGCAGTCTATGCAATTTAATGCACTTCACAGTCATCCTCTCATTCAATTGGAAGGATATCCCTGAGCCTCAAGCTTCAGTTTGGGCTCACTTTTAAGTAAGACTACATTTAACGAGGTTGTGTGAAGATTTTTAACCAGAAGGTCATCTAAATATGGCAAGAATGTCCAAAGTATTTGTGAATATCCTTTCAAATTACAAATTAAAAGAAGTGGATTTTTTTAATTAACCCCATATGGAGCATATGGAAATAAATTGCAAAAAAGGTCAAAGATTACATTGCAAATCCCTAACAAACATAATGTATACAGTGGTACCTCACCTTCCGAAATTATAACGTTCACAAGCCTTTTTCTTAATCTGGATTTTTCGTAAATTGAAGCGCATTTTACATGTAAAACGTGTGATTTGTTCCAAGGCCCCCAAATAAAGTCTGTTGGGTTTTTACACCCGACCCTTGTGGCTCATCAGGCCGGTGCTTATCCCCGGTTTCCATAGCGTGAAGCGACCATGAGTTCAACTCCACCTGGATGGGACGCTAGTCCATCACCAATTACCTTCCCAGTATATTTTACTGGTACCCATTTATACTGCTGGGTGAACAGAGGTACACTTGTGGTTGAGACCTTGCACAGGGGTCTTAGCACAGTGAGGGTCTCAGTGGGATTCGAACTCACAACCTCCCGATCATGAACGCAGCACCCTAACCACTACGCCACCAGCCCCACAAGGCCCCCAATACTACCCCCTAAACCCTTTAAAAATTATAAAAGCACACCTTTTAAGACCTCCTTCTGCTTCAATATCGTACGGATGGTCGACGGGTTTGGCCATATTCCTTTGAGATATCACGAACCCACTTCTGCTTTTCACTCACACCAGAAATCACATGTGTGTGTGGGTGGGGGGGAGGGGGCGCACGTGTGTTGACCATGTCTTCTTGGCAAAGTTATAATTTTTCAAATGTTAATGGAAGGTTAAAAGCCTGAGTCAAAAAACAGTAACTCTGTCCTTTACACGAAGAGCATTATGGGAGATGCAGCTCCATAATAGCCAATAGGAAAGAGCTGCGTCATCCCTCCTAGCCAGTGGGAGGCCAGCAGGGCGGGATGTTGAGAGATAGCCAATGGGAGGGAGCTGCGTCATGCCTTCTAGCCAATGGGAGGCCAGCTGGATGGGATGTTGGAAGGTAGTCAATGGGAAAGCAGCTCATGCATTGTTTGAATGGCGCATTTGGCTCGTTTCGTAAGGACAACTTGTTTCGTATACAGAGACAAAAAATTTTGAAAAATGTTTTTCGTAACCTGGATTTTTCATTTGCTTGGACTATCGTAAGGTGAGGTGCTACTGTATATCCAATTCATGTCATGACAACCTTCAAATTGTATGATTATATGATTATTTCTTGTTTGACAACATCATTCATAAAATTTAATAAACAATTTTCTTCAAGCAATGAGCCCACCCCTTTAATTTATCCATTAACAAAAATAAATAAATAAAAACCTTTTTTACTGCAATCATTCTACATTCAGACTTATGTTTGCAAGCAGAAGCAGTTTGGGCCACTTCACAGCTTTTAAAATTGCCCCTTTTAATAAGGCTTATGGGGGATCAGGGCTATGCCTTGTGTCGGAGGTGAAATGTGTGGTCATTAAGGGTAAGCTTCTTAAGTGTGTGTGTTTTTATATATATATATATATATATATATATATATATATATATATATATATATATATATATAATAATGTGTGTATATAAAATGTGTGTATGTATATGTGAATGAAAATCATACCAGCATGCAGAGCCACTAATGGGACTCTCAAAACGTGAGAGAAATAAACCTTTATTGCATTCCCGGGCTTTTTCCAGCACAGCTGACGCTGATTAGAGCCTTCAAATTCGTAAAGATGCCGCAACGGGATTACCACATGTGTGATTAATAACAGTTAAAACGTCTGAATTTGAGCCTTTGGCGCTCTCTCGCTTGTCATTACACACTGTTATACATAGGCATAGTCAGCCAGTGACATAAATGCACCCAATTAAGTTAGGAAGGACATCAGTAAATCAGTACATCAACAGTCAGACACAGGAACGAGACAATATATGTCACAGAGAGACTTGTTTAATATGTGTGTAATTACAATACATGCACGTTTTAGCAATACGCATCTGTAAGTCACATAACGGAACAGACGCAGGTGCACAGAGCTAAAGCCGTAGAGACAGTTTCTGGACTTGAGACTCGACAAGATTGATGGCAAGAGCTGATTGTGTGCGGCTTAATGCTAACTCTCGTAATCGCTGCCTGCGATGTAAAAAGAGGCCAGAACAACTTGTGGTTTCTAATGATGCCAGCAGTGTGGTGCATTGAGGGATCTCAGATGTCTGAGACTCAAATTTGCTTGGGGTCCCTGTTTCAGTAACAGTAAAACTAAACTCGAAGTCACATGACCTTTTTTTTGTTTGTTTGTTTGCTTGCTTACCTCGATCAGCCCCTACCTTTTGGTTCGCTTTCCCTTTTAGCCTTTTTATGAGTTGAGTTGGAAGGAAGTGCAGGAATATTGGTGGTTCTTATGGGTGGGGTGAACAGAGGACAGGTGCTCATTTGGCAGGTTTCTACAGTGAGGCTTTGGGATTATGGTGCTGAGGTTTATTTCTTTTCGCCATTTAACCACTGCACTGAATAATGATGCTCTGGACAACCTCCTAGGACCCAAACTCTAATGTTCTGTGCCTTCCAATTTGTTCTTTTCTCACTTTTTTTTTTTTTTTTTTTTTTTAGGGGGGTGGGGGGTGGATGGCAGAGTGGTGCAGTGGTTCACACTGGGTTCAAGTCCCGGTCATGAACATTTCTATGTGGAGTTTGAATGTTCTCCCTATGCTCACATTGGTGTCCTCTGAGTACTCCAGTCCAATAACATGCATATTTGGCTAATGGTGTGTCCCAAATTGACCATAGCTGTAAGCGTGACTAGTTATGAACTTTGCGTTGGCCTTGTGATGGACTGGCAAACTGTTAATTGTGTGAGTACGCTGACATATGATCCAGCCTCCTTGTGCCCATAAAGCTTAAATGGCTGCTTTAAATTGCCAGTGTGCTCGAGTGTACAGTATATGGTTGGGTGTTTGGCCCTTCACTAGACGGATGACCCAGCTCTTTACCTAGACTTGGCTGAGGTAGACTCCATCTGCTCTTAGGATAAAGTACTTCAGAGAATGAATGGTCTTGGAGTGTAAATAAAGCCTTTTACTAATTGGCTCTACCAAATGCTATTCGGTAAAATACATGTAATTTATAATTCATTTTTTTTTTTTTTTTTTGGAAGCTTGAGGTTCTCTGGGAAATTCATCCAGAAAGTATGAGTCGGGCCAAGGAAAGAAACCTGGGGCCAACAATATCAGTTCAAAATGCAAATTACTTTCCCTTATTTCAAGCATTTCTATGATTTCCAATGTCATTGTCACTGGCACAATCACTTGTTATTATGTAAATATGATCCTGTTGAGGCCTGGATAACAAGAAGCACCTGACCATTATGTAATCGGGGCCGAGCGGCTGCATGTTAATGAGCTTTGTTGCTATGGTGTTCTTTTGTTGTCTGGTTTTCTGACTTCCACCAATGTCCCTCTCTTCTTCCCTCCCTTCTTTTTTCTCCTCTTTCCCCAGACGACTGGAACAGAACGGCATCAAGTCTGTCCCACCAGGAGCGTTTTCGCCTTACAAAAAACTGCGGCGAATGTGAGTCTGTTGACCCAACATCACTGAAAATAGCACAAAAATGACAGGGGGTTAATAATTTAGCCTGTTATAATAACTTGTATTTTCAAAATTGGACACACAAGTAAGTGGGTTTCCGCACAAAATTATTGTCGACATTTGCGCATCACTGTCACTGCCAAATAAAAGGAGTGTCAAAATAAAAATGACAAGAAGAGGCAAGCCTAGATTTGCTGCACCATTGTTAACTGTACCGCTTTATTCCCTTCAAATGTCAATGCTAAATAGAATAGGATATCTTAATTCTATGGAAGTATTTGATCGTACTGTTAAGAATGAATAAGCTAAGGCATAACAGATAGTCATGGGCATTAGTATTATGCATTAAGTTGAAAATATATAGAGCCTTTTTATATACAAGGTCATGGTCCAGTTCTGGAAAAAGAATAAACCTGCTAAGACATGAAATAGTGTGAAAATAAGCAAACAAACAAGATCCTTCTGAAGCTTTTTCTGTGATTGAACATCATCTCATCAATACATCATAGCACTAAGGGCTGAGCTGCTTCAAGCCTGCTTGGAAAGATGGCACCAAACAGTGTAAGCGTCTCATTAATGGGTCAGAACAAACTTATATAGCATCAGCCACAGCCACGAAAATGTCAACTGTGATCAGGCCATTGCTGCCAGTCATTTACTTGAAAATCACATGAAATTATGCGTGGTTGTGTGTGTGTGTGTGTGTGTCTCTGTGTGTGTGTGTGTGTGTGTGTGTGTGTGTGTGTGTGTGTGTGTGAGTGAATTTTATCCGTTCTGAGGGTGAGCTCGTAAGCTGAAAAGTTAGATGAAGCAATTACTCCCATAAGAAATAACAGAAAACCAATTAATCCATTCCAACTACCTCCCAAACTCCTAACCAACCACAAAAACATGATAAACATGTAAAAACAATAAATATTTCATATTAATCATAATGCATCTACATTAACATTAATAATAATTAATAATAAATAATAATAAAAAAGAAACAATAAGTCAACTAACCCTTCCGATCATCGACTGCGGTGAAGAATACCAGGTTAATCAGCCCAGAAAAGCCCAGCAGAGCTCCTAAATCAAAATTTTGCTTGTTGGATAGAGCAGATTTTTGGTGGGATCAAAGCTCGTATCATGGAAAATTCATTATAAAAGACACTCGTAAGTCAAGGTTCCACTGTATGTATGTATGTGCATATATATATATATATATATATATATATATATATATATATATATATATATATATCACACACACACACACACACACACACACACACACACTCGTGTCATCCTCTATTTTGTTATACTGCCTTTAGCATTCCTTACAGCACCTAGACCCCATGGCATTGTGACTTCAGGTGGTTGGGTCAAGGCTCAGCAACAGTGTTGAAATAAACTGCGGCCAGCTGGTGGTCTCTGTGGACTGAATGACCAGGTTATCCATCCAATGCACTTTTCTTCCCTAATGACATGGATATAAAATAGTCCAAAAGTGTTTTGAGGAACATGATGAATCATTTTCACACATGAACTGGCACTGCAGAGTCCTGACATTAACTCTATTGAATGCTTCTTGGATGTGCTGGAGAAGATTTTTTGGAGTGGTTCATTTTTCTGTAATCAATTCAAAATGTTGATGAAAAATTAACCCAACTCTGGATGAAGATGAATGTTATGAGGTTGCTTATGTTTGATGAAACAATGCCATTGCAATTAGGTGCTAGATTGAAGGATGACAACATCTTAGATTGCATCACTTCTTTTTTTTCTTTTTTTTTTTTGGCCAGGCAGTGTGTAACTTGCATCAGGTCAGTACATTTTACATAAAGTACCATATTATGTATACAGCAACACCCCACCCATAACCCCACTTGGGATCTTATGTGTATATTTGTTAAATCCTGTCCGCAGTTTTAGTCCAGTTTTATAGGATAATAGTCCAACTTGACACATGTAATTTCCAAACAAACCCATCTTCCAACCAATTTGTTGTTTGTTTGTCAACATTGTCCAAAATCTGATTTGTGTTCAATGAACTGTTAAGTCTTAAGAGCTGTTTTACTATAAGTCAGGCTTATCATGGTGGTCAGGAATATTCACATCTCATGAACCAGGATTTGTTGGAATATGGACAGAGAAATTAGGACGGTAAAGAACTTGTATATTCCAGTTTCTTAACACAAGATTCTATTTCACCACCCACTGTACAAAAGGCCTAGGCACTCGCATACATGCAAAATAATGAGTAAGTAAGTGATCAGTCTGTCAGGACGCAAAACTCTTGTAGGTCAATTTGTCAGATTGACAGAACAAAGCATGGCATTAAGTGGAATTTTGCATATGTTTGAACATTTTTCCTTTATTTCCTTTATACATAATACAACAGTTCATGTTCGACTTTGGAACCAAGAGGGATTACGGTCTATGTGAGGAGGACAAACATCCAAGATGGAAGAATCTAGATTTTTTTGACCTGATTGACCTGCAGCAGCAGCCACATCCACAAAAACTTTGGCTTTTGCCTAGTTTTGGCCCTCAAATAGCAGCCGTGGGAAGAAGGAGAAGTCCTTTTTTTTTCTATTTCAGAGGAGGCCGCTTGCTTGTCCTTCAGTAAAGCATTGGCCCAGTAACCAAACGAGTCATGGCACTGCTTAATCTGTGTAAAAATAACACTCACGCATTTCCCTCCCGTTACCCTGTCTGCTTTTTCAGCTGTCCCACTTGCCATCACAACTTTTTACCAAGCTGGAAAAGTCCGAGTAATCCACTAATGGAAGGGTGGTGAAGAAAAAATTTGTTCTTCAACATTCCTGTCGATGCAAACCACAGACCGGTTTTAGACATGTCTGTCGTCCATGCACATCACAGCTATGGTCATCTTGTTGTTTTATCACCCTGAGAAACTTATTTGTTTCTTGGATTCAGGGCATCTCAGGATTAAATGACCAGCTGAGGGGTAACGGGCCAAATCAAGTACATATTCCTCACATTTCCCAATGCACAGGAAGTCAGATTTCAGACATGTGCCTGGAGACAAACTCATAATGTACTTCAAATCATATCAGTTTAAGTTTCTGGGAGGTGCTGCAGTACATCATCCATTCATTCATTTTCTGTATCGCTCAATACTCAATCCTTAATCCCCGCCAATCTTGACTCTGGGAAGGGGTGGGGTACACCCTGGACAGCTTGCCAGTCCATCGCAGGGCCAACACTCGCACAACCATTCACCCTCACACTCACACCTTGGGGTGATTTGGAGCAGTCAGTTAACCTATTGTGCATGTTTTTAGACTATGGGAGGAAACCAGAGTACCTGGAGGAACCCCACACAAGCACGGGGAGAACATGCAAACTCCACAGAAACATCCAAGCTGGGAATCGAATCCAGGGACCATCTTGCTGTGAGGCAGATGTGCTAACCACTACACCACCGTGCCACCCTGCAGTACATCATTGAAGTGAAAAGCGCATATTTGGCTGAAGGACTCAATGCCACGTGCCTGTAGTTCATTTAAACACGTTCAGCTGACTTGTGTTGGGGTTGCTGCCTAAATGTTCATTAAAAAGACAGATTCCTACCTTTTAAATGAATTGTCCGCGCTGGATTGTTGTACATGATTTCTTACTTTTCTGAAGCATTTTTGAGCACAGTTAGAAAATACTCAGCAGCTCTGTCTCGTCTAGGACAGAGAATGCCTACTGCGGTTTTGACAGAGGGCCACGAACCTGTGGAGTGTGTTAAATTGTGTTTGACTATGCGGGAAAAGCCCTGTGTCTTTGAAATATCCCACCTCATCACTCCACCACTGGACAGACAGGTTGAGCCAGCCAGAAACCATGTCCTGGAGAACTGCATCCTCAGCCAACCCAGGCACAGTTCTCTGTGGGCAGCCACGTAAATGGGTGCAGACAGGGTGCCCAAAAAATGCCTCCTGCCTGTCAGTAAAAGACGGATGAGCTTGAGTGGAGACAAGCACGGATGACTACTGCTCAAGTTTTACTAGGGAATGTGTGCACTGGGTCAGAGTCCTTGTACAGTCCCTCTTTCTTTATGCTTGCTTTCTTTTTTTTTCTTTTTTTTTTTAATTCTCTGCAATTTGTTCCCCATTCACAGAGATCTCAGCAACAACCAGATTTCTGAGATTGCCCCTGATGCCTTCCAAGGTCTGCGTTCCCTCAAC